>LR990060.1:8890000-10140000 GCA_905147135.1 Blastobasis lacticolella | reverse complement strand
TAACAAATTATACACCTCAACCTTCCCCATGAATCATTCTGTCTAGTGGTGAACGCTGCATAAAAATCCGTTCAATACTTTTTGAGTTTATCGCGAACAGACAGTCAGTCAGACGCGGCTTGGGATTTTTATTTGATAATATCTAGTGATTTTAGTGGGATTAGCCGCTTAGGTGTAAGTGCTCTGGCAAAGAGGAGTAAGCTCCTTGTATAATAAGGAAGCATTAAGATAATTACAGCCATTAAGCGTAACGAACACGGAACATTGGGGGAGAGGACACAAAATGCGATTTCCTTGTAACCTACATTGTACCTTCTTAAAAACGAGGTACAAAATAATGGTGACATATTTCATACACTCCTTCCACGCAAAAAATAAACGTACACCTAAGGAAATTTCCATTCTAAGGCCGATTAAGTAGTTTCAAAGATCTAAGCATACATACATACCTACATACATACATACATACATAGGTACACAGGGACAGATGGCAGGAAGCGACTTTGTTTTATACTATGTATAGATTATAAATTTCAAACGTAAGCTTTCAGGCCAAACATGCTAAATAACATCGTCAAGCTACCTGGAGAGGTTTTCCCTGGAGAGTACAACATGGAGTTCTTTAAGAAAGGGGTTAAAAGGTTTTTACGGGGTCGGCAACGCGTGGGTGATGCCTCTGGTATTGCAAACGTCCATATTCTGCGGTGACTGCTTACCATCAGGCAGGCCGTTAGCTTGTTTGCCAATTTGGTGGTATAAAAAATAAATAAAAAAAAACCTGGTAGTAACCTCGTAGTATTATTATATGATAGAGAATAAAATCGTGCATTTGCGAAAGTGGGTGCCTCTTTTATTGTGGGATGGACAGGCAGTTGGAGCAATCAAATGTATCACACCCACACACAGTATAAAAATAAAGCCAATGGAGTCATTAAGGAAGTCGTTAACTCACGGGGGGCTTTTGCCACCCTTTGGATATTCTACCGCTAATACAACGGTGTATGTTGCGAGGAATTGTTTGACGTAATGCCCACTTCTACGATCAATCATCGCACTGGAGCCTGATTCGACATATTTTCTAGACACATATCTTCATTAATAATAATATTGAAATGTCAATTGCAGCCAAAACATATTTTCTCGACAATCTTCGACCGTCGTATATTGGCGAAGATCAATTTCAGTGACGTTTTAATGCCGTTTTTTCGCCCCCCTGCGCGCAATCGACGTTCATCTTCACATCTTAGGACCATAATGGTCGCATAGTCTGACGTTTCAGAGGAAACTTCCTCTACGCACACTTGAAGGAATCGAAACATCACCAGTCACAAAAACCTTTCTAGTACGAACCCTTGATACCTCATATTTCAGATGCTTCAACAAAGACGTGGACTTTGAGAGAGATTGATATGGTTCTGGAGACGAAAACTTAGGAGCTTGGAGTGTCCTTAACCGAGTTTGGAAGTAATGCGTCCATACTCCAATAACTCACTCACAGCACAGACGCTGCTTGATTCCGAGACTAATAATAAAAAATACAGTGCGTATATTTTTAGGTACTTAAACAGAAATACTTACTTACTTGTCCTTTTTAAGACTCAAGAATTCTCAACAACACTCAACTTTTTAAAGTGCTCTCTACGGCCCGGAATGCTTTTAGGCTTACCTATGCGCAGTTATTATGCTGTGTATGTATTATGCTTCCAAGGTACAGAAATATTTCTGAACCAGCTCCCAAAGAAATTTTCATTGGCTTTTACAGGAAAAAGTTACATTCATTAACATCCATCCTCACTTCGCGTTTATAATATTGATCATACGTTTTTCTTTATATTAGACGAGACAATCATTTGACCGCCATCTCATCTGTTGGTAAGTGACGATGCGGCCGATGATGGAGCTTCCCGTCTTGGGACAGGCTATTCACTCCAGCCTTGATGGCGTCCAGATTATATTGATCAGGGAAGACACTCGCAGGCAACGTGTTCAATTCCCATAATTTTGTAAATATTACCAAACAACTGGGAGTGGTTAAAACGGCAATGGTACACGTGTATTTTTGTCTCTTGACAAAACTCTCGAAAGCAATTGTTGTTGCCGATCTTTTCCACCACTCTGAAAAAGACGTTGCAACAGAAATAACCCGCCTTCTGGTCAATACTTTTGCTTTCACTTCGAATTCCGATGATAAAAACTTACGCTCCATGTGACTTTTCGCTCTCCCTCTAATTCCGTGATCCTTCGTAATTTACGTTATGCAGTTAATTGCGCCAATGCGAATAAACGGATACCATTGAAGTATTTGCCATGTAGCACTGAATACTAACTGCTGTATTACTGTAATGGCTGAACATGTTAGATCCTCGTATGGCCGAACAAATGTAAGGCTTCACAGTTACTGTTTGCAGAATGGCGCGCTCTGTTAGAGCTTGTTCGACTGTAAAAAAAACTTTCATCAATAGGAAGCTACTTTACTTCTGAGTGTTTTACATGACGGGGCACTTTTCTACCAGGAAAATCTCAGGATCTCGTGGAATAGAGCTTATGAACTTACAAAATTTCTTCTGTGGAAATTAGTGCCGAGGTGTCAAAATGACAACGTATCCTTAAAAGAGATCCCTTCCAGTAGCCGTACTGCCTGTCTCTGATAGTACATCGCCGAGACCGCAGCAAGGCAGCTCTAGCTCTACCTTGCTGCGATTGGTCCCTACTCGATTGGATCAAGATGGTGGCGTGCGTACTATCGGATAGATCGACGGTACGACCCCAAGCTGGAAGGAATCTTTTGAAGAGATTCCATAGGAAACTTCCTATGATAATATGTAGGCAAAGTACCTGAATACGGGGAAAGGCGTGACAGTATGTATGTAACTGTGTATAGTAATATTGTAGGTGTGTAGATATTATGTAATAAAGTAACAGCATAAGTACCTACTTATTAATATTGTATGTGTGATGGCGAAGGCGAAATTATCTTTGAGACAAACCTCAAAGAGGTTTACCAATGTGTTGTATTGAAGATTGTAATGTTTTTGTGAATAAATAAATCTAAATCTAAAAAAAATCTAAAAAGATACGTTCCGTTTTAGGTTACGTTGGAAGTTGCAGCCACCCAAAAAAAGTCGATCCCATGTAAAGTCCCGACTACGGCTACAAACCCTAAAACAATAATAATATATCCAGTGAATTTAATTAACATTCGTAAAAATACAATTCGTTTTACAGCTTGTTTACATGAAGCATTTAGGTGAATAATGCTGATGAGAAATTGTGTTTACAACACTACACAGCTAGGTGTAAGATTAAGGCTTTCGCGCTGGGATGATCTCAGAACTTGAGAGTTTCGTAATTCTAATTATGCTATATTACATAGCGAATTTAGCTTATTAAATCGCGGATAGACTAGCGACTCGGCCCGGCTTCGCACGGGCGTTCTCTATTATAATCATCATCTTGCGCACGAGGGCCGGGGTCCGCCTTGAATCCAGGGTTGGCAGATCAGGTAATTACAGTAGAGCGACTGCTATCGGACCTCTGTGAACCTGGTACCAGGGGAACCTGACCAGATTGGATCTTGGTTACACTTTCAGCCGCCTGAATGTGCAGGTTTCATCACGATGTTTCACCACACCGTAAGAACGCTCTTACGGTTGTGCGGTTAGTGTTCAACTAATGTACATAGATCAGAAAAGAGTCATTGGCGTGGGAGTGGGATTCGATCCCAGTACCTTTCGCTTGCAAGTCGGATACTTTTACCACTATTCCACCGAGGCTCTGACGTTTTATCTATTGTAATATGTATGTATTATACATATAAATTTACCTGTAGGTTCACCCGGAAGAAATGATAGTGAATACCGAATTAAAATCCGTTGCGTGGATACAAACGCGGAAAGGGACTTTATTTCATACTATGTAAGGATAAGGATATAAGTACTCTAGCTAGATATAGTATATACTGTGTAAATGTACGGATTCCTCTGGGAACAAGTTGTAGTGTCGCCATAAAGATACGTGTTCGTACAATTATATTCGATAGGTTTACGGGCGTGCCGTGGGCATGTCGTGGTCTTACTAAGCTTAGTTCCGTTCACCTTGAATTCTGACAGTTGTTTCTAAGGCGAGGAGTCTACAAAATTGCGCCAAGGTTACTACTAAGTAGCTGAATCGAAGGCAAATGTTATTATGCTTTTTTCTATGATGTTTTTGTTAACTAATATGAATGAATGAATAACGCTTTATTGCACAATTAAAATAATGCAATGGGTACTTAAAATTAACAGCAGGAGAAGCAACAGGCGGCCTTATCGCTAATAGCTTTTTCCTATGATATAGTTTTTATGACAGTCTTGCCCGCGTTACCATTTAAATGACCTCCGCGTTGTATGAAGGCTACTACTACGGGTAGGTCAAGCTGTATCTCTGTTCCTACTTACCCGAATTAGATTAAACATGGCTTCGATTGTGACTTCAAGCTACCAAACCGTCGAATCAAAATCCATTCAGTAGTTTTTGGGTGATGCGCGAACAGACAAACAGACAGACGAAAATTCCATAAAAAATATTTTAGTCTATTTTTCTGAAATATCATCAATGTATAGACATGGCTATTGTACAGTTTTATAATAGTATCGATCAATACTACAGTCTACACCTATACCGCACATATACCTACAGGTAGGTACTATACCCTATTGCTAAATCAAATTATACTTATTCCCAGTATTTTACTTCAAAAACGTAACGTTAGATCAGATATTATTGTAATAAACGTAATTTGGCTGACGGGAAATAGAGGTCGTATCATAGTAGAGTTAGTGGTGCTGACCTTTTACTGTTCACTGGCATGCGACGGGGTCGGTACTGCCAACTAGTGCCCTGTGGGGCTGTAGGAGGAATAATATTATGTAGAGCTTCTCTAGAGCCATGATGGCACAGACTGACACAATTGAAATTACACACATGCACAGCTACACACATCAAACTTATAACTCCCGTTTTTTTTTGCATCGGGGGCGTGCGTTTAAAACGAGCCTATACCTACTGATTTCATCATAGACATTGCGGGTGTCTATTAGCGACGGTATCACTTACCCTCTTTCCACTTCGGCATTAAAGGGGCAAGGCGGATTCCAGGCCCTCGTGCGTGAGAGCACAACCGGGACATGTGTACACCGGGTGTAGTGGTGATCACTTTCCATCTTTCCGCATCGGCAGAGGAGGGGCAATTGCTTTATTGCTGCACGAGAAACGTGTTATAGAGGGTAAAGATACTGTTGTGTAGTTAATGTCTATAGGCAGAGGTGACCATTTTCCATCAGGTGGCAGCTTGCTTGTATGCCTACCGTATGGCCTAAAAAAGGTCTCTGTAAAAAACATATCGTGCTGGAGATCGCTCGTACCCGGAGGCTATGAAATTAAAAGAGCGCCGTCTCCCCAGGTCTGCCGGACAGCATGCTGCTGTGGCTGCTGCAGAAGCTGCGCGGCAGCCGGCCCAGGCTGCGGGTCTGCGTGCGCCAGCACGCCTCCACGAAGAGCGCCGCGTTCTACGTCACCGCCGATGATGATGTGTGAGTTCTGAGTTGCCTTTTGGTGAAGGATTTTCGAGTGATGTGAGTCCGGCGTGGCGTGATGTTTCAAAGAAAGTTCTGGTCAAGACCAACGAGCAGACGACTCACCTGATGGTAAGGGGTAACTGTTGCCCATAACATCTACAATGTGGAATTAATGTGGAGATGTGTAAGAAGCGAGAGAGAAGAATGAATGGATGCTTAAAAATTAACAGCAGAAAAAGCAACAGGCGGCCTTATTGCTTAAAAATATCTGTCAGGACCGTTGCAAGTAGAACCATATTGTGGTCTCTGTCTACCCCTGGGGAAAATGCGTGATGTTATGTATGTATGTGCTCGGGCGGCATTGACACAGCCAATAATTCCGATATCGCGATCAAGTATGAACGTTTACCGCGAAAACAATTTGGAAGGAATGGGAGTCTTTAAAAACAGAGAAGGTATGACGAAGAGACTTTTTAGGCTTACTAAGTAGCTCAGTGCTTACTATGCCGGTCTGCTTTTGATTCTAAATTAAGGTGTGCCATCATCATCATCATCCGAGCGGTCTGCTCTGGTCCGTAAATTAAGCTGTGTACAAGAATATTATTATTTCTCTCCCAGGCTTCTCCAAACCGCCGAGGAGATCCATCTGCCGAAGCTCCTGAAACCGGAATTCGGTGGTGGATACAAGGAGTTCACCGTTCGTGATATGCACTGCTTTCAGAAGGTGAGCTTCTATAATACAAGCTTGTATTTAGTGTCACCTGTCCTCGTTGGGTTTTCGTATTTGAATTTTTTGAAAATTGCCCAGAGCTAGACAGTCCAGAAAATTAAAGTCGAGCATCTGGCGCTGTCCTAATTTGTAACGGTAAAACTATCAAGATATGTACATTTATTGGTATTGAGTAAGTATCAAATTATGTGTTTATACTTGGACAACTCATTGTTTGAGTCAAATCAAAGTATTCAATGTAACGTACTCGTAAAATGCATAATAATATTTATAACTTTGTAAGTGGTTACGTCATGACGACATATAATAATTCTTAACGCACCGCGTCCACCCACAAGATTAGTCATAGCGTTCTTAGCTCACTTTTATGTTTTTTTTTTTTTTTTTTTTTTAATGTTATCCGGCAGACAAACAGGCATGCGGGCCACCTGATGGAAAGTGGTCACCGCCGCCTATGGACATCAGCAACACCAGGGGAGTCACCAATGCGTTGCCCGCCTCTGAAGAGATCTCTAATATACCTCTTGAACGATCCCATGTCATAGTCCAAAGGAAACACTGTGGCTGGGAGCTCATTCCACATCCGAATCGTACGAGCGAGAAACGTTCTTTCAAACCTTCGCGTGGTGACCAACAGAGGGTCTACGTAGTGGGGATGAGTACCCAGCCCACGGCGGGTGGTGCGATGGCGGAATTGTGCTGTTGGCACCAGATCGAAAAGTTCCTCGGAACACTCCCCATTGTACAGCCGGTAGAACACACACAGGGAGCCAAAGTCCCTTCGGTTAGCCACTTTTATGGTTGATTATAATAGTGTAATATTTTAAAGTATAAAATAAAGTATTAAATTTTTAAAGTAGTATAAAGTAAAGTTGTCAACCCTCGATATAGAAACGTGTTATGATTTAGAGGTGTGTTACTGTGGCTTTGTGTCGTAAAAAAATTGCCACTGATACAGTAGAGTATAGCACCGATGCTACCAAACTCTTCTGTTCAAGGTCGTACAAGGCGACTAATGTCTTATGCGTTTATTGCATTTGGCTAAATTCAGAAGCATAAAGCGTAAGAGCAAATCTAAATGGAATGTAGTGCTTATAAAATAAGGTAAAATTTTGTATCACGCTTTTTGAAAACAGGAGCGACGCGAAACATGATGTGTGATACAAAAATGGACCTTATTCTAGCCATACATTCCACTTTGACTTGAGCACATTTGTTAGAATCAGATACTATTATTTCTGTAGACCAGAAAATGAATAGCAGCGTTCTCTCTTAGTCTTCAACCCACGTGCCAAGCGAGTCGATTGGAGTACAACCCTCCATTAACATGGAGGAAGGTCATCTCCATTCGATCTCTAAGTACTTCGATCTGTCATCAGGAATAACCATGTTCGCTACTGCTTTATGTGGCTCATGCGTAAAACGTCCACTTCGCAAAATGTTTTTATCGCAGAATGACGCTTTCGCAAAGAAGCGTTGGATTGACATCGCTGAGTCGGATGCGAAAGTCAAAGGCTTACGGCGCAAGGATGTTGAAGACCGGGCGAGCGCGAACCCTGGCAGGGGCTGGGATCAGCGCTAGGACGATGATGATGATGTCGCTCTCGCAAAATTTCTCATTCGCATAATATCGCTCTCGCAAAATGTCCCTTTCGCAATTGTATGAAACTAACTAACATAAACAACTATTACCTTAATTCCGCGCAAAACCTCGTAAACATGCCTTGGATGACTTGTAAAGGGGCGCGTTTTATAGGCCCTTATCTCGACCCTCAATTCGCTACTATTGTGTTATTATGACAATTTAGTACTATTATGATTGTCGAAGCGAGTACATGTCGCCTATATTATGTAGAGGTCTTCGATATGGATAATTCTAATCTGTACATAGTATAAAACAAACGCTTTCCACCGTCTGTCCCTATGTATCTAGTTCGTTCGGATTTTAATTAGGTTTTCAACAATAGATAGAGCGATTCATGAGGAATGTTTATAAGCAAGAAAAAAGCATAAGTAGGGGTAAAGTAGATGTACACTAGTATACCATAACCTACCACGACAGAAAAAGTCGGTTTTCCCCCGACCAAGTTCACTCAAATGTTTTCTGAACGATTTTAATGTAATAAAGCTAAGAACCTCGATTAAACTGGCTTGCAAATAGAGAAAACCGCATCCAAATCGGTCCATCTGTTCGGGAGCTATGCCACAGACAGACAGATACACACATCAATATTATATCAGCTGTTAATTGAGGCTAAGCTGCAAAGCCTCGAGCATCGGCGTAGGGTTGCGTGTTTGTCGGTTTTCTACAGGTTGCACTTCGGAGAGTGTGCGAAGCAGTTGCACGACGTCATTCCGCCGGCCCCTTTCCGCCATCGGGAGACGCGATCCGGGCGAGCGCTTCATCCTTATGTCGTGGATCTTCCAACTATCCGCACGAGCCGCTTTGGCTCGACCTTTATAATGCGTACGGCTAAGGAGTGGAATGCGTTGCCTGCGAGTGTGTTCCCTGATCAATATAATCTGGATGCCTTCAAGGCTAGAGTGAATAGGCTGTTCCTAGACAGGCATGCTCCATCATAGACCGCATCGTCATTTACCACCAGGTGAGGTGGCGGTCAAATGCCTGGCTAGTAAAGTAAAAAAAAAAAAACACCTTTCTTTTTTTGTCGGGTGGTAAAAATACAGAAGCGACTCCGTTCCTCTAAACCAATTCAGAGGAGGCTCAAATCCAACGGTGTAAAAAGGTCTGCTAATGATGATGGATGGCGAATGAAAACATACTCTTGACCTTGCGTAACACTATATGTGTTGTAGGTCTGTCGATGTGGTAATTTGATTCTCAACTATATCGTTTACAACACGCGGTTAAACAAATAATTGCCTATTTATATTCCTTTCAAACGCTGTGCCTTTTATGGTGTGAGGGTGTAAAGATTTTTTTATTTTTACGGCCAAGTCACGCACGCGGCGTTCGTCAAGTAGCGCCAAAAGTGATTGTGTCACGAAGTATGAAGTCGGTGGAATTTAATAGAGTTTCTCTGTACTCTTTGTTGGCTTTAATTTGTTTTACTGAACATTTTGCTTAGGGGTTTTATCGTACGAATTTCGTACTTGTATCAGCATACAGTAAGAGCTCCGGCACCGGCCTCCTCACAAACTTGGTGAGAACTCATTCGGTGGTAGAACTCTGTTAAGCTTGAGGAGTCTGCTTGGATAAGTTCCACCCCATTTTCTATTTGTTTCGCTAAGAAACAACGCTTGCATTGTTGTGTTACGGTTGGAAGGACAAGGTAGCCAACATAGGCGTGTCATCTTAGTCGTCACAGAGATATCACACTTGCAGATCGTAGATATCATAGGCCACAGCTGCCGCTTTCTATCAGGTATGAGCTCCCTGAAGAGAACAACATGGAATTCTTCAAGAAAGGGATGAAATGGTTTTTACGGAGTCGGTAGCACGTGAGTGATACCCCTGGTACTCCAAAAGTCCATAGGTTGCGGCAATTGCTTACCATCACACAGCTTACATCACTAGTCTGCCATCTCAGAGGCATACATTTAAAAAAGGTAGGTTGGACGCTCGTTTGACACTTAATACCGAGCATACAAGCACACGGCTATATTGAGAAACGACGTTATAAAAATCCAATCATCTCAAACACTTGTTAGTAAGATTACGGTTTAGAAAGAGGTATCCATTTAAACTGTACAATCTACAATTTCCTTCAGGCTAGAATGTCGAATCGAAATACAGTACAATACAATACAAAAACTCTTTATTTGCATACTAGATACATACATGGAAATAACGTAAAAATGTCACATAAGTATATATAAATAAGTATTCACGGTTCTCCAAATATACAACCGTGGCATACTTTCCGTCGTAAGCAAATCGTGCCGTAGTCATGTTCCGCGGTTCACAATACTGTTTATCGTCGATTGTATCGTGCCTCGTAAATATGACGCTTTTCGTGAGTTACTTTCAATCGGGAGAATAATAATTTTTATGTAATACGGCAGACAAAGGCACTTGATGGAAAGTAGTCACCGCCGCCTATGGACATCAGCAACCACAGGGGCGGTACCAATGCGTTGCCCGCCTGCAATTATATAAATTTAGGAATATAAAGAAAAGTCGATGCCGAATTTCTTTGATTGTTTTCAAGCTGTAAAGTTTTTGAGCACGATCAAATCGGAGCTTTTTATAGAAAAGTCAGGTCAAGAGTTCTCTAAACCGACGAGCATAAAAGGGTTGATGAATGTGGAAGAGAGATTTGTCAGGACCGTAGCAAGTGGAACAATACGGACTCGCTTCTCGAGTGCGTAACTGAACTTCAAAATATAAACTTGCGAAGAATTGTGGTCCGAAAGATCGTAGTTACGATATACTGCTGGTCGACAGATTGCTTATGCGATTAATGAAAGTACGTAGGAATGGCAGTGCGATAAACTGTGGAACGACATAATACTTCTTTGGAGAATGCTAGTGTGAAAAAACGCCACTGCTATGAACTGTAGGTCGAAACAACGAGTACCTCCCATTAAAAAAAATTACGTGATTTTTTTTATGACATACGGTAGGCAAACAGGCAAGCGGGCCACCTGATGGGAAGTGGTCACCACTGCCTATAGACATTAGCAACACTAAGAGTATCGCCAATACGTTGTCCACCTCTATAACACGTTGATCTGGCAGCAAAAAGGCAAATGCCCCTCCACTGCCAAAGCCACGGTTCCCCAAATCCCCACCCCATGGAGCTCTGAAAACCTTACTCACCGGCAGAAACACAATACTATTTAAAAGAGTATTGTTTAGCTGCGGTATTCTGTTAGGTGTACTTCCCATGTCAGGCGGCTTCAATTTGAACTGGATACCCCGCTATGCCCTACCTCTCTTAAAATTGTATGTAAATATTTAGTGATTTTATGTAAATACACATATGTTCTATATCAGACTTCGTATTAGACATTAGATACGATACGAGTTATCTGGGACTGCAATTCTGCATTTTAGCTATATAGATCAATGTCGAATGAATCCATTTAAGAAAGTCGAATGTGCTATATAGGAGATGAGCAAGCCGACCATGTCATATTTTCGGCAGTTCTAATGGTTTCCACTGGTGGAGTACGATCCCTTACTCCGTGGTTTTCAACAACAAACTGACTGACACGTTCCTATCTGTAAGGGTCCTTCACATCAGTGTTTTATTCTGCACATGATACGAACATTGTCACCTTTTCGAAGCATTCGTAACTAAAGATTCACTATGCCTTTGCCATAAATTACACTAATCTTAACTAGTCTACAAAAGCATTGGAGGCGTCAGAAATAAATAACTACGCCGACGTATTGTCTATGTATGTATGTAATTTATTTTATTCCTATCCCCATAGCCGTGTGGTGCCCCGCAGAGTAGAATAGCTCCAACCCCTTACACGCGTGGGTGTCGTACAAGGCGACTAATGTTTTCAAGGCAAAAGATCTAGAGTCGCTATAGACTGGAAAGTGGGCAGAAGCGTTTTCCATTGTTATATTTATTACACTGGGATCTCCAACCCGCCTGCCGAGCGTGGAGATTATGGCAATAACCTTCCTTTTCGTGGGAGAGGTCCTAAATTCTGCAGTGGTCTGATAAGGGCTGTGATGATGATCCGTATTCCCAGATTTGTCTGGATATCGATGTATGCGAATAAGAGTACCCCAAATGTCGAAGGTTAATAATGAGACAGAAGGTTATTAGATAACGCTTCGTAGAGCGTCGTCTCTGTCGCACACGTGTCCGCTAATTTCGTATTCACTCACACGGTGAGCCGAAATTAGACGAAGTGTATTATTTACCGCCGAATGGTGTAAGTCATCCTTTTCGATCGTAATTTTGTTATTCATCCCCTTATTCCGTGCCCTAGGCTTTACGATATTGGCAGCAGGGTTTACGAGGCGCCTCATGGCAGTAGCGACGTACATGCAAATCAATATGGCGACGTATGAATTATTTATCTTGGCGGGAATCCCGGTTCTTGCAGCCTAGACGTAATGGAACGTTATGTAATTGATTCTGATACTGGAGCACCTGCGACCAGTGTTAGGACTTATTTGAGTGCCAGCCAGTGTTTGGGTTGGATGTTTTCTTATGGTATTGTATGGCTATGGGCGTTTAGGAGACTTCTGATAAAATGGAAATCGTGTTATGCCAATGTTCTGTATAGTTGTTGTTGAATCATCATTAAGCCGAACGTTGGTAGGCTGTGACTGAGATCATTATATGCTGTTATGATAATGATGAGGATGATAACCTTATAATAATTACTGTACTTTGATAAATATCACATCGATAAATGTCTCGGAGAATAATGTCCCTTAAACGATGGACACCGGAATAGATTTTGCGATTTTATTGGCTAAGTTCCGATCTTCTTCAGCACCCACATTGATATTAGTTAACGAATTAACCTGTGGTGTTATGAAATTGTCCTTGAAATCAGTCGGATACACCCCTTTATTAAGCCTAATGGTGGCCACTCACCATCCTGCCGACTGTCATCGGCTCGCCTACGCCTATTTGGCAAGACGTCATTCTACACACGGTCAGTTGACTGACAGTCGGCAGGATTGTGAATGCTGACCATTACTAATAACACAGACTAACTTGTCAAATTGTTAATTAGTATCGATGATTAGAGCGTGATGTTTACTCATGAACAAGGTGTAGTTAGACTATAAAAGAACATCTCCAGTGGAGTACGCTCATGTTCATTCCTGGACAGTCACAACCTGTGTCTGTATGCTGACGCAACCTCGTCCGTCCATAGCCAATCAGCCGCAGTAGCTTTGTATAGGCTATTGATGTGATGTATATGAACAATGGGCTTTTCACCATCACCCATGGTCCTACCGACCTCTCGGACCTAATGACGGAAGATACGCACTTACTTGCCGATTGATCTTTTGTTGCGTATCTCTTGACTCCCTATAAATCTGGGCCAGTCCATTTTACGCTCTGCTTAGCGGACTGAAACCTCAGCACAACCTTCTACCCCGAACCTTCTGGCCGGCTATCTACCTACCACTTTTTTATTTTCTTATGCTATTGTGACAAACGAGGAGACAGCCCACCTAATTGTAAGTGGTAACTGTCGCCCATAACATTGTAGATCTACAATTCCGACATATAGGTTAAAGGTAAAAAAAATAAAGAACCGCAGATGCGTTGTCACTGAGGACTAAAATGAAATATATCATGCCTGTAATGTCGCTGTCTACCTTATCCTTCAAACCGAAACACCACAAGCCTTGTTGCTTGGCAGCAGAAATAGATAAGGCGGCCCTTCTCTTCTCTTCCTCCTCTTCCGCTCCTTATCCTCCTCCACTATTCTGCCACGATATAGCCTCGCGAAGGTCCCTCCCACATGTGGCTGGGTGAGCTTCCAGCCACAGTGTTTCCTTTTGACTATGACATGGGATTGTTCAAGAAGTATATGAAAAGACCTCTATTTTCAGAGGCGGGCAAGGTATTGGTGACTTCACTGGTGTTGCTGATGTCCATAGGCGGTGATGACCACTTTCCATCAGGTGGCCCGCTTGCCTGTTTGTCTGCCGTATAATATAAAAAAAAAACACCATGTGATGTGTATGGTAACATAAGATCGTGGCTCCCTAGGGCACATCAGCGGCGGAGCTCCTGAGCTCGCAAGAACGCGGCGCGTTGGTGCGCCACGCTTTGGCGGCGGCGCGCGCCGAGCCGGGCGACGAGCGCGCCTTGCATCCGGCACTAACGCTGCGACAGGGGCAGAGTATCGGTAAGTTGGCAAGGCAGCAAGGCGGCATCATGATCCTTTTTACCACGAACATGTAAAGAGGATGACAGACGTGTGAGTAAGTACGCGAACTTGTGGCTCGACGAACTTCCTCACTCGGTTGTCAGCTTAAGTACGCGTATTTTATAATCACCAACGTCGAGGCGAGTAAGTTCAAGTACTTAAAAATTTGCGTACTTTAAGTTCGTACGTGTCTCGCCTACTTAAGATGTGGGAAGAGCTCTCTCTCGAGGTCTTTCCTCTGCACTACAACATGGGGTTCTTCAAAAGGTACCTCAAAGACTGCCACCGCATCCGCTCCCCTTAAGTTGCAAATGTCCTGTACGATGGTGGCCACTTTCGATCAGGTGGACCGCCCCCCTAAGCAATAAAAAAAAGTGGTCTCTAGGGGGCTATAGTCGGAGATTTGCAAAAAAATGCTCCGCCGCTAATCCGCCGAAATGATGGAAGTGGTAAACCGAAAACAGGGTGTATGGGCGCTCTTTGGGAGAGCCCGATGTTCAACAGTAGGCTAGTATATGCTGATGGTAGTGACGATAAACACTTCTTTAACATAACTTTTCACTTTGTTCACACAACTCATAGTAAGTGGTAATCCCGTTTCTACCAACTAAGCAGCCTATCAATTACCACTTCTTACTAGTTGTGTTATATTGGGTTATATGGGTTGCATTGTGTTCGGCAGTGCCGCGGTGCGTGTCCCGCGGCGTGGTGTCCGCGGCATACTATTAGTGTACTCGACGACGCAGGATAACCTCACAGTTAGGGTTGCCAACTTATTTTAGACCAAATATAGAATTTTCGGGTTTAGAAGCCATAAAAATATAGTAGGTAAGGAATTAATCAAAAAATATATAGTATGTTTTTTTAAATAAAATATACGTACCTCTATTAATTCTTAAATGTATATTTCCTGCTTCGAGCTATTTAAAAAAAATGTTTTAAATGTTGTGTTTGACTTGAGTTTGACGTCACGTCATACAAATGTCAAGACTCAAGATCGTTCTGAAATATTCGATCAGCATCAGGAATTTTTTTCTAATGATCTTATGGACGCGTTCCATTTTACGGCGAAACAAGCAATTTTCGTTAAGAAATATTCGTAAGTGGTAATGTTTTGCTAATTAAACTACTATCGCCTACTATATTTTAATTTTTAATTTATAGTAGGTAGACTCCTAATATAGTGTACTCGATGACGTCGGGGTCCTACGGCGGCTAGTCTACATGCCTTGTGTTCCGTAGTGCCGGCGTACTATTAGCGCACTCGACACCCTATAGGATAACCCAGTCCACTTGCCCTGTGCCCCGCAGCCCCGGCGTGCGTGTCCCACGGCGTGGTCTCCGCGATGTTCCCGTAACCTCCCTCACAGTCTACATTGCCTGTGGTCCATAGTGCCGGCGTATTCTTAGCGAGTTTTAGCACACTCGACGGCGTAAGATAACCTAGTCCCCTCGCCTTCTGTCCCGTAGTGCCGGCGTGCATGTCCCGCGGTGTGTTGTCCGCGACATACTATTAGTGTACTCGATCATGTAGGATGACCTCCCTCACAGTCTCCACGCCTTGTGGTCCGTAGTGCCGGCATAGGTTTAGTGTACTCAACGACGTAGGACGTGTAACCTTAACCGCCGTAGCCTTTACCGTCTACATGGCTTGTGGTCGTTAGTGCTGGCGTATCAGTAAGTTTTAATGTACTCGATGACGTAGGATATCCTACGCCCTCACAGTCTCCACGCCTTGTGGTCCATAGTGCCGGCGTACATTTAGTGAGTTTTAGCACACTCGGTACTTACAAATCCTCTTTTTCTAGAAGTAAAAATAAGTGATCTGCTTCACATCCTCTTGGCTGTTTCGCTTTTCAGCCAAATTATAGTCACCAAAAAGAAAAGTGACTTTTAGTGTATACGATGACGTAGAATAGCCTATGGCGCCTAGTCTCCGTGGCTTCTGGTTTGTAGTGCCGGCGTACTATTAGCGCACTCGACGACCTAGGATAACCTACAGTCTGCATTGTCTGTGTTGCGCAGCCCCGGCGTGCGTGTCCCGCGGCGTGGTGTCCGCGATGTTCCCGTAACCTCCCTCACAGTCTACATACCTTGTGTTCCGTAGTACCGGCGTACTATTAGCGCACTCGATAACCTATAGGATAACGTCTGCATTGCCTGTGTTTAACCTACAGTCTGCATGGTCTGTGTCCCTCAGTCCCGGCGTGCGTGTCCCGCGGCGTGGTGTCGGCGATGTTCCCCTTGCACGAGCGCGCGGCGCTGGACGCGCTGCGCCGCCGCTGGGTCGCCACGCTGCTCAGCCCGCAGCCGCTCGGTGAGAACGCAGTCATTTTATTATTATTTTCCTATCATTTGTGATTCTCCCTTTTGCCAGATGATACGGGTCACTAACCAAGTATCACTAAAATAAAAAAATTAAGATCCCGTACTTTCTGGATCAGAAATAAATTTTCGCACTATTCGGCAGGTATTAAGAATTGCGGATTTTATTTTTATTATTATTCTCCATATCTGTTTTCATTCTTAGATTTAAATTTTTTACTATATATATATATATAATTACAATATATATATATATATATAATTACAATATATATATACAGGATGTCCCGTAAGGTTACGATAAGTTGGAATAGGGTGATCGAGGAAGTCACTAGGGTCACCAGAAAAATATAAAAAAAAATCGCTCTTGGATATTTTCAAAATTATGCAAATTTTTGTTTTTTATCAAAAATTGAACACCCGTTGAGCCTATTTCATTAACTGTGACTACAAATATTGCTTTAGAAAAAAATAAAAATCTGTTATGTAAACGTAAATAACCTTTCTACAATCTGAAATAAAAAAAACAATACATATCTGACCAAGATCATAAAGAAAATCATGTTTTTCCCTTGCCAAGGACTTAACAATTACGATTTCACTCAACTTTATCAGAGTGTGCTGATAAAAAAATGTACTATGCAACTCTGGCAAGTTTCTTCAAAAGTTAGCTTATTTTATCACCATTCTAAAATAGTATAACACTTATTTAGTTAATTCATAATACACGTAGGACACCCTGTATATTGTATAGTTATTCATATAAGAAATAGAACACCAATTATAGGTCTCCACAGATAGGTATCAAACTAAAAAAGATAATACAACACAACAAACAAAATTAAGTGAGCACTTAATGACAGATAACGGTCTATCCATCTATAAATACATAATCCATACCTATAGGATATATTTTTCATTTTTGCCAATTATAAACTCCATTATAATTTTAGAAAACGCTCATTGCTTAATAAAAAACTTGTTACTCAACTAACGCCTTGCTGACACAGTGTTAGTGTTAAACAATTCAAAATCGAGTTCAATACTTGCTCTATTTTAACATTGCCTTCACGACAAAGGTAGGAATTAAGTCTGTAATTGGTGGATGCACACTCCAGACTGATGATCATGATAGGACAACACTGTTTCGACTTAGTTACTTACACTGTTAGTAGTTTGTTTTAGGCCGTGTGGTGTCCGCCAGAGTAGAATAGCACCCCTTACACTCAAGGGTGTCGTTTACTTAACTTCGCAGCGTCTTCAGTGCCATCACGATGACGATCCTAAATGACGCTTCTATAGCTTATGTCATAGCATATAGCATACTTTTTATTTTACTGTCGATTGCGAAAATAGAATGCATCTTGGCTAGACCCGCTGGTCTGCAAGAGTACGGGTGGTGGGACCCCAGTTTAAACCGTGTAATGTGTAGGACATCCGACTGAGAACAACCCCTTCTACTCATTGGTGTCGTACGGTATAGAGGCGGACCAGCTAACACCTCTGTAGACCAGCAGTGGTACCGCCTATCTCCGATTGTACGCCGCCATGTTATTGAAATTGAATTTAAACCAATTGCAGCAACACAGCTCTGGCACTGGCTTGCTGCGATTGGTCCATACTCAATTTCATCAAAATGGCGGCATGCTATCGGAGATCGGCGGTACTACTATAGAAAGGGCTGTAGCGTTTTCAGTTATTTGTTTACTTTCAACACTACGATGTCCAATCCGCCTGCCAAGCGTGGAGATCAAAATCCTGCACTAATTTAACAGTGGATTTTTATAGGCTGTTCATTTCTTTATTATACACAAACATGCCATTATAATACAGTACCTACGGTAAAAGAGATGTACAAAGGCGAGCTTAACTCAACAATTGAGTTTTCTACTAGCAATCCTTGAAGTTATAGGAACAGGTTTAACTTAAATGCAGGTACTAAACTAAACTTAGTACCATAGAGAAAATATTTACTAACGTAATAGAGCAGACATCACAAACAAAAATATTGTACCAACCTGTCACGTGCGGGAGGTGCGGGGGGAGGCTGCTAAGTCATAGAATTACCGATAAAATGTTATCATTTTCTTTATTTTTGGCCCTCGAATGGTTCGTACAGTTTTTAATGCACAAGATGACGTTTATTTGAATATCCAAGCCACTGTCAGATTGGTCCGCGTCGCGCAATGTCACAGAACCGACTGCGGCCACTGTTGTCCATGGACCGCAAAGCGTGGTTCAAAGAATATACTTGCGGTGTCTCCTCTATTACTTTAGTAAATATTTTCTCTATGCTTAGTACGGTAGATGATCATAAACACAGTTTCTTACATCAACATATACTAAAAATACATACACATACATATATATATGTTCATGTGATGTGCTAGCTAAACATGCCTATAACAACATGCCAAAAACATAATAAAACACAAATAACTATTGTCTATGTCCATTCCAGACGAAATAAGCGAATACTTCGGCGTGAAGATAGCGATGTACTTCGCTTGGCTCGGACACTACACGCGCTCGCTGACCGTGCCCGCCGTCGTCGGGATCGTGTTTTGGGTGAGTTGGAACAAACTATATATATCATTTTCATCATCATATATTAATTGTATGACGTATTTTTATATTTAGCAATGACTTCTAAATACTAGATTTAGTGGATATATTAGGTTATAGCGTTTCGGTGGATTTCTTTGAATAAAATTGCCGTTGGTGTATGAAAAAAATGCCCATAAACGAAATTTTCATAAATTTTTGAACAAAGGAGAAATAACTCTTTTCTAGCAGCGATTCGGGAGTTGTCGCTATAGTAAAAGTTGTAGAAAATGAAAAATCCTTTCTAATGACATATAGCTCAACGTTATAGGTCATATAGGCTGGGTTGTCGAAACCTGCATTTTCAGTTTCTTAAAAACGGCTATTCCGATTTCAATAAAAGTTTGTCTGCGTATAATCAGACAACATTATGATAACTTACTTAAATATTGTGTTTTTTATAAATGCCTATATCATAAAACTAGCGACCCGCCCCGGCTTCGCACGGGTAGTAACCTTAATTACTAAATATACACTAAACCTCCTGAACCTCGTGAATCACTCTGTCTATTGGTCATAACTGCATGAAAATCCGTTCAGTAATTTTGAGTTACCGCGAACATACAGACAGACAGTCGCGAAGTGGGACGTTGTTTTAAAACAAATGTATTTTCGAAGACTCAAATATTTTTAATTTTAAACTTTCCTGTAGTTTTCTTAGTAAAAAACTAGATGTACCGTTATTATTGCAGATATGGCTCGGCACTGCTGACGAGAACTGGAAAGACATTGCTTACGTGCTGTTCTCTCTATTCAACGTTTTGTGGGCGTGTGTGTACCTCGAGACTTGGAAAAGGTAAATTATCAATGTTTTCTATGCTTTTCAAGTTGTCTTTGCCTCACACTAAAAAGCGCAGCACGGCTAGCACAAGCGTATACGCGACAGAGCGTTTGTCTCCATGTCTCAGTACTAAGGTGAAAGATATAGCAGTATCTATGTCGCGCCTTTTCTAGCTAGAGTGGAACAGGTATACAGTTCTAAGAAAATGTTTTCTATACTTCCTAAGAAGTAGGCCTAAGCCTTAGGCTTATCTATCTACAGGGTGTTTCATAATACATGTATAAAGCCGAAAGGGTGTTAAAGTAGAGCTTTCAAAGAGTGCACTGGCGACTTCATTTTATCCGGACATTGAATTTTAATTTTAATAAAAAAAAAAATTTTTTAAAGATAAATAACCATATCGACTACGTTGAAGCGCAGCTCTATTTCAAGTTGATGATCATATAAAAAAACAGGTTAATAACCTCGTGCGACCCCTATCGAAACAAAGCAACCTCCTCAAGCCTACTACCAGGAGCCTAATGCTGCGTACACACCGGGCGATATGTGACGCGCACCCGTTTCGGCTAACGATTGTCCGTTGGCGTGTGCCAGCCGGCAATCCGCAGTGCAGCGTGGCGGTAACATCAAACGGATAGAAGTAATCATCCAACCGCAGTTTGGGCGGATACCGAAGGCCAACAAACAAACGTGCAAATACGAGCCCGAATCGGTTCCCAAAACTCCCAAAGATCATTTGCTTGACCACGAAATGCAAGTATTAGACCTTAGAAGTCCAAATAATTCGGCCGACAGCCCTTCGTTGGCGTACGTTGAGTGTGTACACACCATAAGGACGAGTAATAACCTCGTGCCATTCATATCAAAACAAACCAACCTCCTTCATCTTACTACCAGGCGTCGTACTAAATGTTACCTACTTATCTACATGAATAGGCTCTACCAAATTAACTAGGAACTTGCCTACACTAATTATTTTCGATAGGTAGGTATGCTTAAATAGTCGGAGCGTCGGTGGCCTAAGGTTGCGGTATCCGACTCGTACGCGTGAGGTACCGGGTTCGAATCCCACTGCCGCCATGTACCACTAACTCTTTTCTAAGTTATGCACAGTAGCTGAATACTAACCGATGCTTTTACGGTGAGGGAAATCATCGTGATGAAACTTACACATTCAGTTCAGACGACTGAATGTGTAAGTAACCATGATCCAATCTGGTCAGGTTCCCTTGGTAGCAGGGTTAGGAGCCAGGAATGTCAGATGGCAGTCGCTCCACTGCAATTAATTACCTAATCTGCCAAATCCTAGATTATGGACCATAGTCAAGGCGGACCACGGGCACGGAAAATAATTTTGTGGAGAGAAAAGAATTTGTTACAGTGGAGCGACTACCATCTGACCTCCATGACCCTGCTACCAGGGGAACCTGACTCGATTGGATCATGGTTACAATTTCAGTTGCCAGAATTTGCAGATTTCATCATGATGTTTCCCTCACCATAGGAGCATCGGTTAATTTCAACTAATGTACATAACTCAGAAAAGAGTCATTGGTACATTGCCACAGCGGGATTCGAACCCGGCACCTCTCTCGCTTACGAGTCGGATACTCAACCGCCCAGCCACCAACGTTCTTGAAAAACATACTTAAGATAGCTACATAACTAAAACAGAATTCGTTCAATTGATAAATCGTTCTACACAAATAAGTAGGTACTATGTCCTACTAAAATGGTTCACTCATCTAGGGACCTACGTAGCGTAGGGAACCACTTATGAGACTAGTTTTGTTGAAACAGATTACAGACAGGTTTTACTAAATACCTACATGTTTTCATGAACAGATAAAAACGTTGTCTTTTCTGCCTATTTCCCATCGGAAAAGAACCTCCTAACGTTACGATTAGGTACTAGCTAGGTAGCATATCTTAAAGTCTAGCTAGAACCTAAACCTTTAAAGCATGTAGGTACGTACCTTTTTAAAGTTATTTTATGAAAACAAACAGCGTCAGGTGCCATACTTTCTTGCTTTCGTGTGGCTCGGATGACTGATAGGTATTAACTATCAAGTAAGCTTGCACTCGTATCGTAGCGTAGCTAGGTAGGTACACTCCATACACACAGATACACAACACTACGCAGGCTCTGGTTGCTATGCAATACGTAAATAGGTAGGTACCATGGTGTTTGGCCTACTGCTAGCTTGCATTCATACACAGAATAATGATTATCACAATACTTAAACGTTGAACGCTGAACACAGACAAGACTACGTTAATACTGGTACCTGAAGCTATAAATCATTCGTTCACATCGTTAACACTCTTATCACAGTTATCTTCACAATAGGTACTTAGGTATCCTACAACTACAACGCAACAATCATTTCGGTCACGCGAAAAGCTAAAAACTGAATGAACGAATACGACGCGAAAGTAGGCAAATTTCGTCAATGGAAGTCGCGCCGTGGGTCAAACCACAAAATAAAGAACGGCCCGCCAAAGTATTCTATTTTTAGATTTTGTAGTTTTCAGTTTCTATTTTGATGTCAAAAGCGCCGCCACAGCTCCGTCGCCGGCCTTGACCTTGACGGCACGTGCAAAAGGATTCGTACTTAGGGATCCGTGTTTTAGGGGTCTAACTTATTTCGCCTTTTATGTTCTCTCGTTTTATGTTCTCCTGGTAGTTGCACCATAATGTTAATTTTTTTTTTAATTTGTTAAAGTGAGTCTCAAGCGAATCCAACTGTGGGCTTAATAATAATCCTTATGGCGATGGCCTACATTTGCTTATCACGATTTTATCGGGTAGTTTGGTACAATGACAGTAACCTAGACAGTAATTTCTAAAATTGTGTTTGGGTCCGTGCTCCACCTAGGTGACCTAGGTTCTCCAATTGGGTGAAGCATGGGATATTTACAGGTAAAGCTCCATCAACTAAGAATTATTAAGTTAATTTTAGTTGATAAGAAATGTTCGTGAAAACGATAGGTACGATTACCTACGCGACACTGAAACATGACTGACAGACATGACATGAGAAAGCAAACTCGTAAAAAGACAAAGATGTTACATTAATTAGAGTTTGCTACATTAATATGCTACAGTAATTTGAATAAGACTACTTTGCTATTAGTTAGGTGGTGGTGCACTTTCGTAAAAACTATGAATGAACCTTTTGAATTAAAATCATAATTGATTACAATATTTTTTTGTACAGAACCCTCGAAACCAAAAAATACAAAACGGATAATTTAGACCTCCTTAATATTGCGCCTAGTACGTGGGGTGTCCATAAAATAAGCCAGTGCAAATACAGGCATGACGCATTTCATCTTAGTCCTCACAGTGACAACGCATCTGCTGTTCTGCATGTTTGTTGCCTGCAACCTAAATGCTTAAATCCTAGTACGTAAATAGTGTTGCTAGGTATTTTTTCAGCTATTCAAATTTAATATTCACCTTCTTGAATTCAAACATGAGTAGAATTTAATAATTACTATTAGATAGGTACTAAAATGACATCTTTCCTTATTTCGGAGCTGGCGGAAAAGTTCAACGAGAAATGCATAAACTTGTGCCAAGACTCACCACATGCATTCAACAGGATGTAGACTGAGTGAAAAAATAGACAAAAAAGTATAACAACAATATCGTGTAGTTTTGCTGCACTTTCCAAAAATATTAAAATCTAGTGAATGTACTTTATGGACACCCTGTGATATCAGTATCCCGTACATAGTCCACCTGCTTCAGTCATGACTGCCTAGTACAATAGAAGATATGGCGCAGACGCGAAATCAAGCTGTAACTTTTTTGCCTATTAATGTTTATTGTGTTTTCGCAATTAGTTTGAAGACTATGTACCTAGGTGCAACATTGTGTTGAAGGCAACAAAAAACAAATAAATTAAAGTAGAAACAAACATCGAAATGTCTTGTTTTTGTGCCGGACTGCTCACGAGCTGCTTGTAATAATAATTTTATTAACCAGCCACTTGAGGTATTGATCGTAGTGATCTTTAGATTGAATTTTAAAACTCATATGAAACGGTAGGTAGAAAAGACTTAAAGGCACAAAACCTATATCCTATCTGTAACTGGTAAAATTGTATTATTCAGTTGATTGACCTGATTATGAACTTGAGTGATCTATTACAACTGATTTCTAGAGATGCGGTCTTTCGTTTTTAAAATGTGATTATCGACATTGAAAAAGAAAAAGTTCGATAGTCATTTTCTCGGTAACTATTCCACGCACGAAAAAAATAATTGTACCTATCGTTTTAATACGTTTAGCACTCCATCCAGTTCACGGCTTTATACATGTATTATGAAACACCCTGTATATTAGCCCGAATCATCCCACTCCTCGCTGGGCAAAGGCCTCCCCCCGATTCCTCCACTCTTCTCTTAGGCTTATAGCAATAGAAAATCGATTGTTTGCGATCCGATATTGAGTTAACTGGATCTTAACGCTACTGTTTTAATTTTCCATAAAATTTTTTGGTTGGCAGATATTCGAACGTGCTCGCGTACAGATGGGGCACTTTGGATCAAAGGGATGATTTACTTGTGGAGCCGCGGCCTTTGTTTCAGGTATGTATCTATCAGTCTACTGCCCTTATTTATATCAGAAATTGTTGTTATGAATTTAGTTTGAATCCTAACAAATACGTTGATTGATGTTCGAGGGGATGTTTTGCGTTGTAGTTACAGTTTTTTAATAGTCAGGATTCACAATACTCCATAAGAAACATAATTATCACACAATAAAATTTGATACTATGTGTTCTCAAATAATCAGCAAACAGTACAAGTTGGCAGCGTTTACTTTAGAATAAAGGCATAAAATTGATCTAGCTAGACTCTGCTAGACGAATCGAAAGGGACCTAAAATAGAACCCTGTGGTACTCCCATCTCATCAACAATATGGTCAGATGTGGTACTTTTGACTTTTACTCTTTGTTACATTTATTAAGGTACGTTTTGAAAACCTAGAATGCATTTCTTTGGACGGTAACATTTTCCAACGTCCGAAGCAACGTATCGTATTTTACGCAATCAAATGCTTTAGAAACATCCCAAAAACGCCAATAGCAATAGCAGCATAACCAATCGAATTATATCTTCATGTTTGGAGACTTAATCTCAAGAATCCTGCGGGGCTAGTCAAGTTGCCAATCGTTCTTTTGCAACTTTAGATCTACGTACGTCGTTTGTTTAGTGTTGGCTACGTTCGGCCAGCGACCGTAGATCGGCGAACAATGCCAGGCTGGCCATTAGGCCGAATGTAGCCGACAAACTCTGATTGTCAATCGCAATAGAATCGCTATAAATCCGATGATTCGCCTCCTTTAGCGATGTCACTTAGTTGTAACTTTCCGTTGCAAATGCAAAGGGGCTCAGATATAATTATTACAGACTATGACGAGTTGTTGTGGGGACGAATTTTTATTATATTTGCCGGATTATTAACTTGATTTAATAGGGACCTTCGTTGTGGTTCAATAAGACAACAGCCTGCTATGTAGCTTCAGACAAGTCATATACTAGTAACAGGCGTTCCGTTTTGGCTGGAGCCGACCACAGGCACAGGACCGGCCTTTGTGGAGATCTCTGGGGGAGGGTGTCTTTCGGCTGATATGATCGTTGAAAGCTATTATCCCATGTCAGGGCGAGATGTCAGTGAGAGAGGTGACGGGCCGTTCTGAGCCACGCTACCCGTCGTGGAAGCGGCTCGCGTGGCCCTATGGCGCCTTTAATATGCGTGCTTTAGTTACTAGTATATGACTGTTGTCTTAGATATTCGTAAGGTAGGTAGGGTCCAATCTGGTCTCTCTACGTCCCCCGATAAGAGCTATTATCCCGTGCCAGGGCGAAATGTCAGTGAGTGAGGTGACGGGGCGGCCCGAGCCGCGCTACCCATCCTGGAAGAGATTGGCGTGGCGATATGGAGCGGCCTTGCCAGCAACGGCCGCCTGCCTCGCCGCCGCCGCCACTGCCACCTTCGCGCTGTTGAGGCTGCAGGTGAGCAGACACGCATACACATACACACATTACGTACAAAAGTAAAAAAAGGGAAAAGAAATTTGTTAAAAGTACAATGCAAGAGCAAATGTTATCTAGTATTGTAACGCGGTTTATTTCGTTCTGAGACAATGAATGATGACGGTATCATATATAGTTTGCCATGCAACTGCAACAATAGCCCCATACAGTCAAAAGATTATAATATGTTTGAGTAGTTAGAGCCATCTATGTGAGTTTTTGGGAAGCTAGTGTTGAAAACGGCTTATTGTATCGTCCAAATAGGTAATTCTGAATAACATTTATGGCCCCTTTCCTTTTCCTCGGTGGCCGTTTTCCATCAGGTGGACTTGCTCGTATAACTACAGCCGAACTCAGACATGTGTCAAGATGTGTACATATGTTTGTATAAATGTTTTTACAAAGTTAATTACTCCTTTGCAAAAGCGACTTCCCATACATGTTTCGTAGATATTTTAGGATAAGTTTTTGCAAAGATAGCGGACATAACGGACGACAGTATACCGCTTAACAGCGATTACAAGTCGTTGCAAATGATGTGAGAAACGTTTATAAATATTTATGGTTTGCGCCTTTTGATGTACGCCAAAATAGCGACACAAGAATGCACACCGACAAATACGAAAAATTTGTACACAAATTTACAAATAGGCTCTCCCTCACATAGTTTTTGCGCATCTATGTAGAGCTCGTCTAGTCTAAAATGACGCGCCCCACTACTTAGTTAGTTGATTTCGATGTGTGAGTGCAAATATTGATAACGACACTTCATCTGTGTGAGAGCCAATGAACGACGCGTGTTCCTACGTTTGAATCTCACCGGCAACTGAATGACCAATTACAACGGCATTTGTATATGTATTGCGTCCATATTTTAAACTTGCTTGTGTGCGTTAATGCGATAGTAGGGCGCGTCATTTTAGATTAGACGAGCTCTACACATCTTGACACATGTCATTTCAACAGCAGACAACAGAGATTTATTTTCGAGATAAGCGGTGCCTGTTGTGTCGTAACTAATCTGTACTTTCTGTAAAGTTTTCTTGTGTACAATAAACTGTTGAATAATAAATAAATAAAAAATGTCTGTCATACCATCCTACCATTGCTACATGATGGCTACTATCCGTAGGACTGGTGGGAGTCCCACGTGGCGTGGGTTTCGTGGGCGCCGCGGGCGCTCATAGCGTTGCTGATCGCCGCCGAGGAAGAGTTGTACGCACGCCTCGCCCGGTGGCTCAACGACAAAGGTCAGTGTTTTAGGACTGTAGGGGTTATTCCAGGTGATAATTATAGAATAATTACAATCCTATTGTGATTATAACCTAATTTGTCTGAAATAAAAAGAAAAAGAAACGATACAGGTCGATTTTAAAGTAAAAATAAACTGGAAATATTAAATCGATCGTACGTAATCGCAAAAGTAACAATTTAAATCGCTTAAGTTAGAGAATTGTTAGAAACAGAGTTACGTAATGCAAACAATTTGAGTAGGCGTTAGTAGCCCACTGGAATTGTTTGCATAGGGCGATGGATAGGACCGTGAGTTTATGTCTCTGGAAAACACCGAGTCGATCGTTCTCGCCATAACAACTCGTGTATGGTTTTCCTGCATCCTCATAGCAGCCCATCCTTTTTAATCTACTTATCTGTAGGTGTAGTCTAGATGCCAACCGCTTTGCAGCGATTCTATTGCGTTTGACGATCGGAACTTTTCGGCTACGTTCGACCGGCTTCGCAGCGTTGACGATACTGCATCGATCTACGAGCGCTGGCCGAACGTAGCCGACAAGTTCCGAACTAATGTCGCCATAGAATAGCTACGCAGCGATTGGCAAACTGGCTAGACCCGCTCATCAGGAGATGAACTGTCTAGACTTTGTCTAAAAAGTACTTGTGTACTTGGGAAATTGTAAAAATAGGCAAAACTGATTGTATAAGGATAAGGATTCGAAAAGTCCGCTTTCCTACTCTTCCTCCTTCCTTCGCCCGATCTTCAGCCTATAGATTCAAAATATTCTTTCTACATGTATTATTTAAATCATCTTAATTGTATTTAAGGGTGACTTTAAATTTAATCTTGCTGCCAAGGGGTATGCATGTGCTTACAACTTTTACATTGGCACCATCTTGGGAATTCTAAATTAAATCAGCTGTTTAATTGAAAACGAATTCTGCCAAAATGTATGAAATAGACATTGATTTATGCTACTAGCGTGAAGTGTATGTAAGTCTTTGGAACCAGCTGATGTTTTTCGTGATTTCGAAGTTGGTGCCATTGTAAAAGTTATTTGTTATCAAGAGCACATATCTCATGGTATCAAGAGTTAATTTAAAATCACCCTGCATACAACGATTGTGGTGGTATTGTTTGATATTTGGGTTCGACCAGTTTTCGTAAGATTTAATTTTGATTTAATTAACATTTTGTGGTTTTTTCTTTTATCATGAATGTGTCGAAATCGCAGTCAGTCGAATATCTTCTGGTAGATGTACAGTCGAGGAAACTGAATGTTTTGCAAGTTAACATTGGCCTTGTTAGCATTTAGGGGACAACGAAACTAATATTCCCGTTGTCCCCCATTCGGGGGAAACCATTTGGGGGACAACGTGAATGAACCCTATTTACAGATATTTAGTTTGTCTTTAATGTCATTTGTCAATATGTTCGTAATAATACGAATAAATTAAGAAAACGATTAAACTGCTTAACATTCCTCGACTGTAAATTGCGTATCCACGAAACACCAATAAATAAGCCTTTGTTTATTTGTGGGACTTTATTGAATCAAGATTTCGTCACATTACATTTCTATTTATAAGAAAAGTGTTTGCGATTGATAACTGAGTGAAAGAATCATGTGTTTTTGTGTCCGATTAATTTTAAGTTGATTTTAGTTTTGGATTTTGCATGACATAGCTTTGACATTGATATTTTTGATGATCTGTATTTTTATTCTCCTTCCAAGTCAGTACTAGCACCAGATCTATCTTTCCTGTCTAGATTAAAATTGAATACCTAATGAATACATTTAAATTTTTATAGTAAAATGTAGTTTAATAGACATAATATAGTACTTCCACAATTCATTAGTGAATAGTTAGCAACAGGACAATATATTACTTATAGAGTATTAATTTTCTTTTTTTCTGCTTACCAAACGGGAATGGACACCGAAAAACACCTACACTATGGTATTAAATGAAAAAAAAAACTTTTAATATCGACAGAGAATTACCGCCTCGACACAAAATACGAAAATCATCTGATAGTGAAAATAGCATTGGTTTGTATTAAAAAATACTGTGTTAAAAAAAGCGTCTCGCTAAAAGGCTAAGCTTGGATCATGCTTTACTAGCTACCATAGACGAGAGTCATAGGCAAGGTTATTAACCACAGAGTTATTATGACTGGTAACACTTCACTGAATTTGAACTGCATAGCACGCTTATTTTGATTTTACATAATTTACAATCGCTTGCATGCTGTGTGATTTGCAGTATTACAGTGCACGAAAAGACTAATAAAAAAATTAATATAGTTAGAATCTAAATTGTATAATCTACACTTTTCTGATATATGAACACAATTCAATAAATACGATCTAAATATGATTATAATGGTAGAGAAAAAATTACTTCTCTTAATACAGATATGTATGTTACACTTTACAAGGGATAGATAGACATACCAATAGACTTAAGAGAAGTAATTTTTTTAATATACCACACTACTAATTTAATGTCGCACAGCGGTAGACTTAGTTGTTATTTTTATTAAGTTGCAATTATGTCAAAAAATATGAAACATAAACTTACAGTTATATCTAGAATATTTTTATTTATTTACCGCTTTAGTTGGTGGATCTAACCACATATTTAATTAGTACGGTAGGTAAATTAATACACATGTAATTAATATTATATTGGTTTCCTTTCAGTTTCAATTCGTAAACTCATTCATGAGTTTGTTCTACATTGCGTTCTATCTTCAGGACATGGATAAGTTGAAAGAGGTAAGGAATTTAACATGTAACAACACAGTGTTACTTTATAGTCTTTTCATAGTCGATTCTCAGGGCAGCAGAATTTTTAAATTATTTATTCTGAAGACTTGTAAAACAAATTTTAAAGATATGGCACACTAAGGTTGTGGAATGAACTACCTGGAGAGGTTTTCCCTGGAGAGTACAACATGGAGTTCTTCATGAAAGGGGGTAAAAGGTTTTTACGGGGTCGGCAACGCGTGGGTGATGCCACTGGTATTGCAAACGTCCATAGGCTGCGGTGACTGCTTACCATCGGGCAGACCGTAAGCTTGTTTGCCACCTTGGTGGTATAAAAAAAAAGAAAATGTTTCGGGTTTCCTACCGCGTACCTTTGTTTACGAGTAGCCCGATATTTCGACGCAGTTGCATGCATCATGGTCACGCGGTAGGAAACCCGGAACATACGTTTAAAATGTGTTATAATAACCGCGACAGTTTAAAACATTATGTTGTTTTTCAAAATTGCAGCTTGTTGTATGGGATACAGAAACGAAATATTGTCGCTTGTTTTTTCTTGGCGATCAAAGCATTAAATTACACAATCTGCACGCTTGGCAAGCCTTAATTAAAATCACCGTGTCAATAATACACAATAGAAATACTGCTGCCAACTTTCTGGTCTACGGATCATTTTATGTCTTAGCCAGCCTGCATTGTCAGACACTAGCTTTTGCCCGCGACTTTGTCCTAGTAAAATTCGGTCAAAACATTAAAAATACAAATATAAATCTTTATTTTGGACAAATTGTACAGGGTTATGCATTCCAGACCCGTTCCCGCGGGAAGCATATATATTTTCGGGTAAATTATAGTTATGTGCTTTTCTGGGCTATAAACCATATTGCTGCCAAATTTCATCAAAAGTAGTTTTTGCGTAAAGGAGTGACAACCACCCAAACATGTACGTTGGAATAGATGTATTCACCCTTTCTAACTTTTGCATGTATTTAGTAGGATAGTAGGAAATAGGATTAGTCGCTTTGTACGACATCGTCGTTGATGTATCTTTAGATTTTTGTTATTTTCTATTCTTTCGTAGACCATACTAATCAAATAATTATTTTTTTCAGCAACTAGCAGTTCTTCTAATAACGCGACAACTGATAGGGAACTTGAAGGAGTCGGCTCTACCATACTTGATTGAAAACTTGCGACTGGCTAAGATCTGTGTCGATGTGTTCGGGGCTATCAGTCCGAGTAAAGGTAAGAGTGGCTGAGCCTTTTTTGATGAAATTCTCTTAAAATGATTCAGTGGGACCTAGTTCACCCAAGCATTTACATTACAAGACTTTAGGTTCTTGATTTAGTTCTAAATTGGAGGTGCGCTTATTTATTTGTACATGGCACAGTAATCTAGTATATCTATAAATGAAGTAAGAAACCCGGAAAACACAAAATTTCTCATAATTTCCGGCCGATTCTTAAAAAATTCAACGAAATGACGGTAAAAATACTGTAGGTCTACCCTCATATGCCAATTGATTTCTATTTCGATTTACGGTCAGAATTTGTCAGCTACATTCGGCCAGCTTCGCAGCGTTCGCAATACTGCCAGTGTTACCAACGCATCTAGCAAAACGCGCTATGATATCTTAAAAAAGCGCTAAATTTCTATATTTTATATGAAAACCGTTTCGATAATGGTTACCAATCATATCTAAAATCCGCTATATCTAGCGCCGAAAGCACTAAGTTGGCAAGCCTAAGTACTGCGTCGATCTGCAAACGTTGGCCGAACGTAGTGGACAAGTTCCGATCGTCAAACGCAAAAGAATCGCTTCGAAGCGATTGGCATCTTGGCTAGACCTGCTAAGTCGTCATTCGTCTACTGACATCGAATGTACAGAACTATAGCCAATTACAACTTAATAGCTAAATATTTCTGAATTTGTTAAACAGATTGACTCATATTTTTACCAGTAACGGATAATTGAATATTGGAACAGGGGTCCTATTTTTTAAACGCTCGCCTCGATTCGAACGGTATTAAATTTTTATTTTCGGCATGAAAATTTTGATATTTGAATTATTTGATGTATGATGCTGAGATCTCTATTTTTGAACCGCACTCTTTCGGTGTTCAAAATGAGATTTAAAAAATATTAGAATTTTCATGTTGACAATCAAAATTGAAAACCGTTCGAACATAGGCGAGCGATTCAAAATTAGAGCCCTAAGGAAGTTAACTGTTTCCCACAGTACCGACGCCAGCCCAAGTCACGGAGCTATTCGACAAAAGGACTGATTCTACTGGCGAGGTGCCTTCCGACGGGCTGTTGGGAGACAAGGACGGCGATAGACGCGACTCCGAACCAGTGGTCGGGCAGAAACTAATACACCAGGCGGAGTTGGAATCGCAGCTGTTCCAGGTGAGTAGTAATTCCAGTTATGCGAATTTCAGCCGTATACCGAAGCTAATAAAGTTGGATTTCAATGGGGGTTTCGCGATTCCGATATCTACGAGATGGCGATCTTGCGACGTGAGGTTTGATGTCAAAATAGGCTTGTCTTTGGCCTGGAATAGCATTTTACAGCAGTTGTTTCTGTGCACGATAGTATTTTGACAACAATCCTTACGCCTCAGTAGTGCCATCTGAAATCGTGAAAAACCTCATTGTTACTAATTTAGTTGCTTCGCTGCCACCCGAGTATGAAGCACATAATATGTGGTATATTATACCAGACAGAGTTGGAATCTCAGCTGTTCTAGGTATATTAACCGTCACGGGATGCCAATCGGCCCCGAGACTGTTTAGTCTTATGTGTCCACACATTCGCAAAAAGACACATTGGAATTTCGCAAAATGGCATATTCTCAAAACGTTATATCGCAAAACGCCACATTAGCAAAATGCCACATTCTCAAAATATCACATTCTCTTAATGTCACATCTTATACGTTGGCAAAAGACAGCTTATCGGCATAGGTGCTGTGACATTTTAAGAACGTAACATTTTTTGAAAATGGCTTTTTGCGCCAATATGTCATTTAGCTGCGGATTCTGCGATGCATTTTGGTTTGGGAGTGGATTCTACGGGCTTAGCCAAGATGCCAATCGCTTTCATTGCGATTCACGATCGGAGCTCGTCGGCTACGTTCGGCCAGCGTTCGCATTACTGCGCCTAACGTAGCCGAAATTCAGTTTCGATCTTCAATCGCAATAAAATCGTTACGAAGCGTTGGTATCTTGACTAGACCTGCTGTTTGGGAGTGGACTCTCAATTCCATCTCTTTGTCCACACCCACAGTACGAGGGCACATTCGTCGAGTACCTCGAAATGCTGACTCAGCTCGGTCACGTGGTGCTCTCTCATCGGCATTCCCACTAGCGGCGGCGTGCGCCCTTTTAAGCAATGCTGTCGAAATACGTTTAAAGTTACCATTACAATTTGAACCTGTTTCAGTGACATTTCAGTTTCAGTGTCATTTTGCATTAGATTCTACGCCCAATCTGCGACGCGTCTTGGTTTCGGCGTTTACTCTCAACTCGGATGGAGTATCTAACCTCACCTAACCTCTCCACCCACAGTACGAGGGCACATTCGCCGAGTACCTCGAAATGCTGAGCCAGCTCGGTCACGTGGTGCTCTTCTCATCGGCATTTCCTTTGGCCGCGGCGTGCGCCCTCCCTAGCAATGCTGTCGAGATACGTTCAAAGTTACCATTACAGTATGGAACTGTTTCATGAAAAGACATGTTGCGAATGTGACATTTTGCGTTCAGATGTCATTTTGCTGCGGTTTCTACGCCTAGTCCGCGGACTCATCTCGGTTTGGGCTTGGCTACCCTCCTGCTCTCCTTACTTACTCCTCCTTCCTGCTTCCCTCCTTTTTGACGATTGAAAGAGATATTTAGTGTCCTAGTCAATAAAGAAATTGTGAGGTTTTTTTTTTAGTTTTGACTCTCAATTCCATCTCCACCCACAGTACGAAGGCACGTTCGCCGAGTACCTAGAAATGCTGACCCAGCTCGGTCACGTGGTACTCTTCTCATCGGCCTTCCCACTGGCGGCGGCGTGCGCCCTTCTAAGCAACGCGGCGGAGATAAGGGCGGACGCGTTCAAGCTGTGCCACGTGGCTAGGAGGCCGTTCGGGGAGAGGGTTAGCAGTATTGGCAGTTGGCAGGTTAGTGAGTGACACACACACACAAATGAATGAACACTTCATTGCATAATTCAGGATACAGGACACAAGCCTTGGTCGGGCTATATGAGGTGTCGCCTATAATTCTTCTAGAAATCATTTCTTACTCTACAATCACATTTGACAACTGTCATCATTTCCTTGCGTACACGGCATAAAATCCATTTTAGCGGTCGCGCTGTTGAGCCTAATATACAATGAACTTTATGTCGTGGATATGAGGAAATGATGGCAGATGTCTAGGACGTGGACATAAGGAAATGATCGCAGATGGCAAATATGATATATTAAATTGGTCCTATTGTAGCAACGGTAAGTCACAGTAGCTCCCTCTAGGCCCACTTCATATATTCCTGGTAAGGCTTTACACAAATATATAAGAGCGGACGCCTTCAAGCTATGCCACGTGGCTAGGAGGCCGTTCGGGGAGCGGGTCAAGCAGTATTGGCAGTTGGCAGGTTAGTGAAGGACACACATACACACATGACCCTACAACGCGACCCTAAAACCGCGGTCAGGCTATATGAAGTGTCGCAACAACGCGGATTTTTTTAAAACTCATTTCTTACACTATAGTTACATTTGACAGCTGTCATCGTTTTCTTGGTTGGCAGTTGGCAGGTTAGTGAAGGGGGAGCCACACACAATAAAGAAAGAAAACATTTATTTACACATGAATGACACGACACGATAATTTTGCAATGCAATAACATTTATCAAAAAGATCGGCACATAAAATACTGAAACAATTATTGGGTTCCCAGTGGCATTGTTCGTGGGCATCCTGTGTAAGTGGACCCTCCTCAGCATAATGTTGTGGCCGCTTGACGCGAACCACAACGCTGGTTTTCAATACATGCGTAAAGCCTCCAGATGTTTTAGAACTCAATTCTTACACTACAGTCACATTTGACAGCTGTCATCCTGTCATTAACTTTAGCTGCCGATTGCCCTCATTCATATTCACACCCTCAACTCCGTTGTAGTGCAGCTCTACATAAAGTCCTCGTGATTAACGATAAAACATCTCACTTCTGTAGGCCTGCTGGAAGAAATTTCATTTTAGAAATAAATTGTGCCTGTTGTGTCATTTATAATTGTGTTTTTACCTGTATGTTTTACTGTGTACAATAAATAGTTAAATAAATAATAAAAAATAATATTAGATTTCGAAAAAAGTGCATGTTTAGATGCCAATATCCGTCATTTTCGTCATACAAAATACTAATTTCATAGGTAAGGACCAAGTAATAACTCTTCGTTGTTCTCCCATAGCACGCAATGGAAGCGATAGTGGGCGTGTCGGTGGTGGTGAACTGCGCTCTAGTCGGGCTCGCGGGGCCCGTGCACCGCCTGCTGCCCAATGCCGAGCACCGCCACGTGTTGCTGTTCATCGTCGCCATCGAGGTATGCACCGTCGTGTGATGCTAGTGACGCGATGGGGGCGATGGGGGTGAACTGCGCTCTAGTCGGGCTCGCGGGGCCCGTGCACCGCCTGCTGCCCAATGCCGAGCACCGCCACGTGTTGCTGTTCATCGTCGCCATCGAGGTATGCACCGTCGTGTGATGCTAGTGACGCGATGGGGGCGATGGGGGTGAACTGCGCTCTAGTCGGGCTCGCGGGGCCCGTGCACCGCCTGCTGCCCAATGCCGAGCCCCGCCACGTGTTGCTGTTCATCGTCGCCATCGAGGTATGCACCGTCGTGTGATGCTAGTGACGCGATGGGGGCGATGGGGGTGAACTGCGCTCTAGTCGGGCTCGCGGGGCCCGTGCACCGCCTGCTGCCCAACGCCGAGCCCCGCCACGTGTTGCTGTTCATCGTCGCCATCGAGGTATGCACCGTCGTGTGATGCTAGTGACGCGATGGGGGCGATGGGGGTGAACTGCGCTCTAGTCGGGCTCGCGGGGCCCGTGCACCGCCTGCTGCCCAATGCCGAGCCCCGCCACGTGTTGCTGTTCATCGTCGCCATCGAGGTATGCACCGTCGTGTGATGCTAGTGACGCGATGGGGGCGATGGGGGTGAACTGCGCTCTAGTCGGGCTCGCGGGGCCCGTGCACCGCCTGCTGCCCAATGCCGAGCCCCGCCACGTGTTGCTGTTCATCGTCGCCATCGAGGTATGCACCGTCGTGTGATGCTAGTGACGCGATGGGGGCGATGGGGGTGAACTGCGCTCTAGTCGGGCTCGCGGGGCCCGTGCACCGCCTGCTGCCCAATGCCGAGCCCCGCCACGTGTTGCTGTTCATCGTCGCCATCGAGGTATGCACCGTCGTGTGATGCTAGTGACGCGATGGGGGCGATGGGGGTGAACTGCGCTCTAGTCGGGCTCGCGGGGCCCGTGCACCGCCTGCTGCCCAATGCCGAGCCCCGCCACGTGTTGCTGTTCATCGTCGCCATCGAGGTATGCACCGTCGTGTGATGCTAGTGACGCGATGGGGGCGATGGGGGTGAACTGCGCTCTAGTCGGGCTCGCGGGGCCCGTGCACCGCCTGCTGCCCAATGCCGAGCCCCGCCACGTGTTGCTGTTCATCGTCGCCATCGAGGTATGCACCGTCGTGTGATGCTAGTGACGCGATGGGGGCGATGGGGGTGAACTGCGCTCTAGTCGGGCTCGCGGGGCCCGTGCACCGCCTGCTGCCCAATGCCGAGCCCCGCCACGTGTTGCTGTTCATCGTCGCCATCGAGGTATGCACCGTCGTGTGATGCTAGTGACGCGATGGGGGCGATGGGGGTGAACTGCGCTCTAGTCGGGCTCGCGGGGCCCGTGCACCGCCTGCTGCCCAACGCCGAGCCCCGCCACGTGTTGCTGTTCATCGTCGCCATCGAGGTATGCACCGTCGTGTGATGCTAGTGACGCGATGGGGGCGATGGGGGTGAACTGCGCTCTAGTCGGGCTCGCGGGGCCCGTGCACCGCCTGCTGCCCAATGCCGAGCCCCGCCACGTGTTGCTGTTCATCGTCGCCATCGAGGTATGCACCGTCGTGTGATGCTAGTGACGCGATGGGGGCGATGGGGGTGAACTGCGCTCTAGTCGGGCTCGCGGGGCCCGTGCACCGCCTGCTGCCCAATGCCGAGCCCCGCCACGTGTTGCTGTTCATCGTCGCCATCGAGGTATGCACCGTCGTGTGATGCTAGTGACGCGATGGGGGCGATGGGGGTGAACTGCGCTCTAGTCGGGCTCGCGGGGCCCGTGCACCGCCTGCTGCCCAATGCCGAGCCCCGCCACGTGTTGCTGTTCATCGTCGCCATCGAGGTATGCACCGTCGTGTGATGCTAGTGACGCGATGGGGGCGATGGGGGTGAACTGCGCTCTAGTCGGGCTCGCGGGGCCCGTGCACCGCCTGCTGCCCAATGCCGAGCCCCGCCACGTGTTGCTGTTCATCGTCGCCATCGAGGTATGCACCGTCGTGTGATGCTAGTGACGCGATGGGGGCGATGGGGGTGAACTGCGCTCTAGTCGGGCTCGCGGGGCCCGTGCACCGCCTGCTGCCCAATGCCGAGCCCCGCCACGTGTTGCTGTTCATCGTCGCCATCGAGGTATGCACCGTCGTGTGATGCTAGTGACGCGATGGGGGCGATGGGGGTGAACTGCGCTCTAGTCGGGCTCGCGGGGCCCGTGCACCGCCTGCTGCCCAATGCCGAGCCCCGCCACGTGTTGCTGTTCATCGTCGCCATCGAGGTATGCACCGTCGTGTGATGCTAGTGACGCGATGGGGGCGATGGGGGTGAACTGCGCTCTAGTCGGGCTCGCGGGGCCCGTGCACCGCCTGCTGCCCAATGCCGAGCCCCGCCACGTGTTGCTGTTCATCGTCGCCATCGAGGTATGCACCGTCGTGTGATGCTAGTGACGCGATGGGGGCGATGGGGGTGAACTGCGCTCTAGTCGGGCTCGCGGGGCCCGTGCACCGCCTGCTGCCCAACGCCGAGCCCCGCCACGTGTTGCTGTTCATCGTCGCCATCGAGGTATGCACCGTCGTGTGATGCTAGTGACGCGATGGGGGCGATGGGGGTGAACTGCGCTCTAGTCGGGCTCGCGGGGCCCGTGCACCGCCTGCTGCCCAACGCCGAGCCCCGCCACGTGTTGCTGTTCATCGTCGCCATCGAGGTATGCACCGTCGTGTGATGCTAGTGACGCGATGGGGGCGATGGGGGTGAACTGCGCTCTAGTCGGGCTCGCGGGGCCCGTGCACCGCCTGCTGCCCAATGCCGAGCCCCGCCACGTGTTGCTGTTCATCGTCGCCATCGAGGTATGCACCGTCGTGTGATGCTAGTGACGCGATGGGGGCGATGGGGGTGAACTGCGCTCTAGTCGGGCTCGCGGGGCCCGTGCACCGCCTGCTGCCCAACGCCGAGCCCCGCCACGTGTTGCTGTTCATCGTCGCCATCGAGGTATGCACCGTCGTGTGATGCTAGTGACGCGATGGGGGCGATGGGGGTGAACTGCGCTCTAGTCGGGCTCGCGGGGCCCGTGCACCGCCTGCTGCCCAACGCCGAGCCCCGCCACGTGTTGCTGTTCATCGTCGCCATCGAGGTATGCACCGTCGTGTGATGCTAGTGACGCGATGGGGGCGATGGGGGTGAACTGCGCTCTAGTCGGGCTCGCGGGGCCCGTGCACCGCCTGCTGCCCAACGCCGAGCCCCGCCACGTGTTGCTGTTCATCGTCGCCATCGAGGTATGCACCGTCGTGTGATGCTAGTGACGCGATGGGGGCGATGGGGGTGAACTGCGCTCTAGTCGGGCTCGCGGGGCCCGTGCACCGCCTGCTGCCCAACGCCGAGCCCCGCCACGTGTTGCTGTTCATCGTCGCCATCGAGGTATGCACCGTCGTGTGATGCTAGTGACGCGATGGGGGCGATGGGGGTGAACTGCGCTCTAGTCGGGCTCGCGGGGCCCGTGCACCGCCTGCTGCCCAACGCCGAGCCCCGCCACGTGTTGCTGTTCATCGTCGCCATCGAGGTATGCACCGTCGTGTGATGCTAGTGACGCGATGGGGGCGATGGGGGTGAACTGCGCTCTAGTCGGGCTCGCGGGGCCCGTGCACCGCCTGCTGCCCAACGCCGAGCCCCGCCACGTGTTGCTGTTCATCGTCGCCATCGAGGTATGCACCGTCGTGTGATGCTAGTGACGCGATAGGGGCGAAACGGTCATCTATACCAACAGATTACACATAAAAGTTACAATTTAGTTTATCTGCACCCCAATTATAGGAATATTTGTATATACATTCACTTCAACCTAAGTATTTACTCAAAATAACAATATAATACAGTAAATTTTTTATAAAGGTAAGTTGTACAAAAAAACTGACAAAAAACTTAATAAGTATTAGTTAACACATAATTTTAATTAGCTAAGTCTTTATAAAAAAAAAGTTGATTTAAAAATTGCACAAAAAACGTACATCTTTCAGGTAGATAGGTTAGGTGAATAGGACTTGAGCACCGATCGACGAAATCCAGGGAACGGATCATCGTTGAGGTATGCACAATATCGTCTAAAATCAGTCCAGACAGACTTGTCAGTTGGTTATGGAAATTATGTATGGTATCATGTATTACGATGCAACGTGGGTAAGCCCACAAGGTGGACCGACGACCTGGTAAGGATCGCAGGTACCAGCTGGGTGCGGAAGGCACGGAACCGGCCCCGTGGAGATCTCTGGGGGAGGCTTATGCCCAGCAGTGCGTCTTTCGGCTGATATGATGATTATGTATTTAAACGGAGGACTTAAATAAATAGTTTATCTGTTTACCATAACACAAGCTTTGCGCACATTGCGCTGTGTTAATTTAAAAAAGAAACGTTGAAATTCACGTTTGTTTTACATTGGTAATGAAAAGTCCACATTTTTGCTACTCCTAACCTAACTCGCTATTAAGTTCATTCAATAAATTTAAGCTAAAATTAGCACAACATATCAAAGGATTTTCGACTTAGGTTCAGAATAATTGGACTATTTAACTAGCCGCGCCATCTAGCGTTTGTGACTCGAATCACAACCCATTACCAACGTCATCTACCGTCTTCGAGTCGTTACAAGCTACAATCGTTTCCCAGCACCTGGTCCTGGTGGCCATAGCGGCGCTGCGGCTGGCCATCCCCAACATCCCGGGCTGGCTGGCCACCGAGATGGCCAAGGTCGAGTTCCAGCGACGGGAGGCCATTAAGAATGCTCATGCGCCGCTGTTGGTGAGTTCAACATATATATAAATGACGTCACGCCTTTTTCCCCGTAGATATAGATAGACTACGCTGTTACACCGACTACGGTCCTTACATCTGCCATACATGGCGTGATCATGTGGGTGGGTTTGCCAAATTTAATAAATTGATTTAATGCTGGAATAATGTACTTTATAATAGTATATTTTCAGATTATTTTCGTATTTTGTTATTTTGAGTTAAATATTTTTATAAATAGAGATCAAATATAAACTAAATGCATGAAATCTATATTAGTAGAACGAAATATAAAATCCACTCTCATGAAGTTAGAGTATAACTAACTTTATGTTGCTCATAATTGTACATTTCATTCCATTCTACTAGGTAGGTTCTATTGGAATAGAGCCTATTCAAATTGGATGTTGTGACGTCATTCTACTCTATTAGATCAAGATGGCGGCGTACAATCCGAGACCGAGTACCACACCAGATCCTTTCGACGCGATGTACCATATGCAAATTACTATTAAAATGTGCAATTTAGCGTAATCTCACACTTACATACCTTTTGAGAGTCCCCTTCCGCCCCCCAGTCGGAATGCCCATCCCAGGACGACGTGCGTCCTTCCGCCCGCGGCACCCCCCGAACGGCCACCCCTACCACTCCCAAACAGGCCGGCAAGAAGATCAACATCGGAAAGATACCAGAGATACCCCCCTTCAGGTCAGTACACCAGAAGGTGCAAAGGAAGGTGGCCACTCTGTTCGTGAGTAAGCTGGCCGATATGGCGGTAGATGTGTTAATGGATAAGGGGAAGGGGAGAAAGAAGGTTAATAGACGGAAGACTATCAAATAGAAAAATAATTTATTTGGGCCAAAAAATGTCGAAAAAAGAGTTAAATAGCATATAGTTTACTTGGGCCAAAGACACGTCGCAAAAGAGTTAAGTAGAATATAGTTTACTTGAGCCAAAGGCCGGTAAGAAGGTCAACATCGGAAAGATACCAGAGATACCCCCCTTCAGGTCAGTACACCAGAAGGTGCAAAGGAAGGTTGCTACTCTGTTCGTAAATAAGCTGGCCGATATGGCGGTAGATGTGTTAATGAATAAGGGGAAGGGGAGGAAGAAGGTTAATGGACGGAAGACTATTAAATAGGGAAAAGAATTAAAAGATGTATAGAGAGGCAAATAGTTTATTTAGGTTTAAAACTTGGGGCCAAAGACACGTCGAAAAAAGAGTTAAGTAGCATATAGTTTTTTTGGGACAAAGAAATGTCGAATAAAAGAATTAAGTATCATATAGTTTACTTGGGCCAAAGACACGTCGAAAAAGAGTTAAGTATCATATAGTTTACTTGGGCCAAAGACATGTCGAAAAAGAGTTAAGTATCATATAGTTTACTTAGGCCAAAGACACGTCGAAAAAGAGTTAGGTATCATATAGTTTACTTGGGCCAAAGACACGTCGAAAAAGAGTATAGTTTACTTGGGCCAAAGACTCGTCGAAAAAGAGTAAAGTATCATCTAGTTTATTTGGGCCAAAGACACGTTGAAAAGTCAAAGTTAGACGTGGTTCCTAATGTTTTGTCTTTTTTACGATATTGTTGTGTTAGGGTTATTTAAAGTAACAGGTTAGTGACGTGATAGAAAGAACTTTGACGTGATACAAAGTACTTTGACGTGATAGAAAGTGCTTTAAAGCTGATAAACGATGATTATAATGCTCTTGTAGTCCGTAGTAGAGTTGGGATAGTCCTGTTCACTGGACCATTGTCGTGCTTAAATTATAATGCATGACAGTTGCTATATTACTTACTTATATCAAAATTATAACCAACTTCTGCTGTCCAGATATTTCTCTTTTCATACAATGAAACGATCAATATTAAAAAGTTGATAATTATTGCAATCGACTTTTGGAAGCACTATTCTCCAAAAATTATAAAATACAGCTAGGTACAGTGCTACCGTCAAAATATAGTATTCTAATTGCATATTTATTTGTCAACTCTACATAATATTACAGTAGATTTTGTCGGCTATGTATGTGTGTGATAATTGTAATGAAACCACCTAGAAAACTTTCTGGGCCGCAATTGCTAAAATTTGTTAGTCTATCTGCCTATACATCGATATGTACTGTTTTACAAGCTAGGAATTTATCGTTATCACAAACTATTGACTTGCCTTCACAGTATTGTTTTAGCATGTCTATAGGCAACAGTGACCACTTGTCATCAGGTGGCCCGCTTGCCTGTATACTGTATGGTGTTGTGTTTTAGTTAGTAGGTGCAATGGCGAGCCACTAGAGGTGTGTGAGTAAAACGTAAATGCACCAAAGAATTGTTCATCTGAATACATGTTGTGACGCACATGTGACTAACGAAGTAGATAGCTAGGTGGCAATACTAACATAAATTGTTTTCTTGCGTTATTTATTGCTACGTGTTTATTTGTATGGCGAATAATGTACCATTCTAGTCATTCTATATTTAGTTGTGAAAAAGATATGCATTTTGTCAAAATTTAAAAAAAAAGATGTGCAAAGAAAGCAGTATACTTCTGTTATCTATGATGGGTTTAAGAGTATGGAATAAGAAAAGATTACCCTATTTTTATTAAAAAGAATATACTATACCGTCTTCCAGTCATGTCTTACTTCCATTCTATGAATAGGTGGGTTTAATGTTATGGAATAAGAATAGATTATCCTTTTTTTTATTAAAAAGAATATACTTTATCGTCTTCCAGTCATGTCTTACTTCCATTCTATGAATAGGTGGGTTTCATGTTATGGAATAAGAATAGATTACCCTTTTTTTATTAAAAAGTTAAAACGTAATCGTCTTCCAGTCATGTCTTACTTCCATATAGTGATTAGATCAAATGAATCAACGCTATGTTGCCCAAAACTAAGTTCCTATTAAACAAGTTCCTACTAGTACTAGTTGAATGTATGAAGTAATGTAAATTTATATCTCCGTTAGCACACAGAGAATCGAAACCACAGATCGGATCCCGATTAGGTACCTATAAAAACAATATTAGGAAAGATTATTGAAAAATTTGTCGTTAACGGTTTAGCTAATAATGGAATGGTATTGTAGTTATTGTGTTATTGTGGATGCACGTTTTAAATGAGATTGAGCGATATTGCCTAAATAGTATTTAGGCAATGTATTTAGTAAAAACATACATACAGTCACTCCATAGGGGTAGGCAGAGACCACATTGTTCCACTTAACTCGCGTCACGAAAGAAGAGACTTGTCAAATGGCAGTGGCGCCATGTCTCTTCTTATTTGACACTAGCTGTACTACGGTCCTAACAAATCCCGCCTCTTCCAAATTCATCAACCTTTTAATACATGCTCGTCCGTTTAAGGTTCTCTTGACCTGACCTGACGTAGCTCTCCATTTTTGTGTATAAGAAAGTTTTGTCTGCAATTTGTATTGTGTGACATATGAAATAAAAAAATATATAGGTGTTAAAAAGTATGAAGAGTTGTGTGTGGAGGTGGCTCCGAAAATCCATTTGGTGAGATTCTTGAGATGTAAGGTCTGCTTGAGATCAGCTATTGACATAAAAAAATAATTTTAAAAAATCGATTAGTTACTTAAATAATTAAAGTAATAAAATTTTTGAATATCACTACAAGACAAGTGTCAACAAAGTGTACCAGTATTTAAGCGAATAATTAATTAATATAAATGTCGCTCAATCTCATTTGAAAATTATTTATTTCGATTAATCATACAAGGTTTTAATTTACTATGTTTAATTTTGTTTTCAGTTAATTTGAATCAAGTAAAATGCCTGGATCGGTGTGTAGTTGAAAGAGTGTATTTTTTAAATATTATATTTTTTATTGTACTTCAGAATTTTCCATTGTGATTTGTGCTTTAATATTTTTTTGTATTATTCTTTTGCAATAAACTTTTGTCTAAGTAATATGTTGTTTCGTAATACCTTATTTTTACGCTGATGTAGAACGAAAAGGTAATTTGAATTTTGTTTTTTTTTCTCAAGTTTTAAGAGGAGACTGTTTAACCCTTTTAGAACATGTTTTTGTATTACAATATCTTACACTTCTGTTGTTATGTTTCATATTCTATTTAAATGTCGCTTCTGTAAATACAGTTGAATCTTAAAACATTAGAACTATACTTTACTTTATCTTCATAGCTTCCATCGCACGCTTAATACTCTTATACTGTCGATTTCTTCCTCCATACAGCTTCTCTTTCTCTCTCGTTCGTCTATCTTCACCCTGAGAGAGTGAGTGAGATAGCATGAGTGTGTGTGAACGTTTCAGGCCTAAGGCTGCGTCCATCACGGAACCAGTCACCACGGGTTCCCTACAAATGCTTCAAGATGTGAGCCCGACCAAACTGATACGGCGTAAGGTAAGATATGATAATATATTTTTTGTTAGTATAGTCTAGTCTCGTATTTTTTGTATGATATAAAAGGAAAAATATAGATTTTTGTGTGATACAAGCCTGCGCTCCAACAATTAGCCAGCAAAAATGGACTGATGATAAATTTTGTACATTTCAAAACTTGTTATTTTCAGACGTAATTCGTTATTTTATAGAACAAAATATGTTCGTCTTCCCTAGTAATGATTGTTCTTTATTACGAGTTCAACCGACTGACATTTAATAGTTTACGGGCTCAACGAGACCAAAGTAATGAAATGAATGCTACGACTATAGTGGTGAACCGACTATGGAGCTAGTGATGTAAAACGGTGTCGCAGAAAATTCTGCTACCTGTTACTACCAATTTTCTTAGTTAAGCATGTAATCCTTTATCTGTCTCTATGACATTAGTTAGTCGTCTTTTACGACACCAGACGATATTCTGATATAGGTGGCACTGAACTCTACATAACCTCATAGGCGTAGGAAGGGGGGGGAGCCGGGTGGGCCGTGCCCACCCCAGAATGATCTGGTGCCCACCCCAGGATGGGGTGCTCACTGGCTGTACATTGGCGATTGACTCTGCTTCAGCGGCCACCTCAGGGGCCAGGCCCCCCCCTGGAAAATAGCCCTAGATACGCCAATGCATAACCTGATGACTTCCGGCTGTGTAATATTTGTAGTTTTGTTTGATTGTGTAAAGAAACTTAATCGGTTATGAAGGCGATGCATTGGCATCGAGTATAATTTAATAGGTCGACGAGTTAGTCTGTGGTATTGTCGATGAGATTCAAATAATGAAATGTTAGAGAAGCACAAACCAAAGATTGCACACCACGGACTATCTAGCATTAAGAGCCCTTTTTGAGATCAATCAAAGAGCGTCGGTGGCCTAGTGGTTAAGGTATCCGACTCGTAAGCGAAGCTCGTACCCATTGCCGCCATGTACCAATAACTCTTTTCTGAGTTATGTACAAGAGTTGAATACTAACCGATGCTCTTACGGCGAGGGAAAACATCGTGATAAAACCTGCACATTCGGCGACTTAATGTGGAACCATGATCCAGTCAGGTTCCCCTGGTTGGAGAATCACGGAGGTCAGATGGCAGTCGCTCCACTGTAATTACCCGATATGCTGTACTCTAGATCATTCTCAAGGCGGACCCTGGGCCCTCGTGCGCGAGAGCACAGCCGGGGCATTAACGCCAAGACTATTTCTTTTTATAATAAGCTTTTATTTAACTGTAACTGTTCGTATGTAAGTTGTCCGTCAAAATTTGCAAACCATTTTTCGGCCATTTGTTAGTATTCGATGAAGCTGAAATTTGGTATACCTTGGACGACTATGCATTAATGTGGTACCATGGAGCTGGTCTGATGATAGAGTCGGAAGGTGGTCATAGGAAATAATGAACGCAATAAAATAACCCAGTTGTGTTTGGGCTCTTTTAAATGGGCTTGATGAGTAGGTACTATACCGCGCAATAAAAGCTTGTTAAGATTTTATTTTATTTGAGAACTTATTAATTCACATCAAGGTTTCCAGTGCTCCATGGGGTGGGGAATTGGGGAACCGTGGCTTTGGCAGAGGAGGGGCATGTGCCTTTTTGCTGCCAGAGCAAAAAGTTTTTTTTTTTTTTATGTCATACGGTGTTATAGAGGTGGGCAAAGCATTGGCGATACTCTTGGTGTTGCTGATGTCTATAGACAGTGGTGACCACTTTCCATCAGGTGGCCCGCTTGCCTGTTTGCCTACCGTATGGCATAAATAATAACCCAACAGGAAGGCGTAGGCACCCTAGGGGCAAGCGGCGCGGGCGGCGGGGGGCTGGGGGCGCCCTTGTCCCTGCTGGGCGTCCGCGGCTTGCGTTCGGAGCCCTTGCATCGCTCCGCTCACTGCCTGCCCCAGCAGCGGCCTGCGGTCAACCCTACGCTGCAGGTGACTGTACTTTTAAGGGCACTAGAAAGAAAAGACATTTATTACACATAGCACACCACGACACAATAACAGTTACAATTACAGACAACGGACACATCAATATTTGAAATATCTAAATTAAAACAGTACGTAGCCTCCCATGATACTGTCGGTACACTACAGTGGCAAGAGTGATGGGATACTGTGAAGGGCTTGGATCCGAAGAGCTGAACCCTGTGCTTTCGTGGAGGCTGGAAGCCACGTGGGTGGAGCCCGATTATGTCGTCTCCAGTTTTATACGGCGGATTGTGGTGGCCTGAGTGACTCTGTGTAGCGCATATTTATTTATTAAGAATCTACTCTTGAAACTGCACTGGTCTCCCAAAGGTGCGCAATAAAACGTCCGTACTAATGGCACACCACGTTTTTTGTGGTTTTAAAATACTGGTAAGTATTAGATTGAAAGCAAGGGGGCTTTAGAGTTGCGTCACAGAATAAATATACTACCGTAACTTTCGTATGGAATTTTTTTTTTTTTTTTTTTTATAAGTAAATGACGTTTATTACACATAAACTCATGACACGATAGGTACATTCAATCCAAAGATTAAAACAAGGAGGCTGATATTATAAGAATTCATAATGTATCGCTACTCGTGCCATGGGAAAACGTTCAAAGGGGTTTCTCTCAGAATAAGCCATGGCGTTCGCTATGGCGCTGGTTTTCAGTGCGCCCTTCGCACATCCCCCCCATTATCTTAAACCACTTTTTAATCAGCATCAGCATGGTTTTCTCCCTGGAAAGTCCACGATATCTAACTTACTCAGCTACACCACCGATGTTTTGCTGTCAATCGATGAAGGATCAGAAGTGCATGCTATATACACAGACTTCTGCAAGGCATTCGATGTGGTTGATCATAGTTTACTGGTCCAAAAGCTTCAACATGCGGAAATATGTGGCTCTTTATTGCGGTGGTGTGAATTTTACCTTAACAATTGTAGCCAGATTATTAGAATCCACGGATTTAAGTCAAAAGCTAGGCCTACCCTCCGGTGTCCCACAGGGGTCACATCTGGGACCACTTTTCTTTGTACTATTTATTAATGACCTTTGCGATACCATTACATCCAGCTACAAGATATATGCTGACGACTTAAAGATTTATAGAGTTATTAGAACAACAGACGACATTGAACTTTTGCAAAGGGACGTCAATGCTATACATTGTTGGTGTGTTCAGAGGGCCTAGTGTGAGTTCCGCTTCGATTTTACTTTACTATCGCGTTTGCGTTTACGTGAAAATGAGTATGGAAAAATATATAGCGCCGCCTAGTGGTACGTAAATGAAGTTTTTTTCTTCATACTAATTTCGACGTAAACGCAAACGCGATAGTTAAGTAAAATCGAAGCGGAACTCACACTCGGCCCTCAGAACCGAATGCTACTTAACCCTGCCAAGTGTGCTCATATTAAGTTCAGTCGAAAACGAGAACCTACTGACGCTACATACTACATTAATGGTAAGCCACTAACCGATGTCTCAAAAATTCGGGATTTGGGCGTGACAGTAGATAAAAAACTTGACTTCCGGGAACACATCAATGGTATTGCTCGCCGAGGAGCTCAGCTATCTGGCTTTTGGTTCGTCAAACTAAACTTTTCCGCGAATCCGATATATCGATACTGCTTTTCAACTGCTTTGTCCGCAGTATTTTAGAATACTGTAGTCCAGTCTGGAGTCCTACGTACGAAACGCACAGAAACAGATTAGAGAGACTACAAAAGCGTTTTCTATACCACGTCTCATATATGGCCAAAATCTGTCACACACACCCAAACTACGAGTCCAGACTTGCGTACTACAAAGTGACCCCCCTCCACAAAAGACGTAACACAGCTGACATGATATTTTTGTACAAGATTTTGCATGGATTGATAGATTGTCCAGAGTTACTGCAAAAAATTAACATTTCCATCCCACGTTTATCCAGCAGACTGCACAATAAGCTTACCTTCAGCCCTACAGTAGAACTAACTATGGGCAGCACTCTTCTTTATCCAGAATGTGTGCAAATTATAATATAACCTATTATAATTTGCACACCATTGTTTGATATCTTTGGCACATCAATTGGCTTTATAAAGAAAGCATTGAACTCGTGATCGTGTACCTGTATATGAAAGTGTTTAATCTCTAAATTCTAAATTTATTTTGTTTTTTGTTATTATATAATGTAGTGAAATTTATGTGTTAGGTACCTCATAAGTATTGATATATATGCATGCTGTGTCTACTTCGAGAAGGATGGACACTGTTTTCTACCATACGAGCTTTGTTAATTAAGTCTTCTATCTTGTGTAACATCTAGTTTATTAGACCTAATAAATAAAAAATAAATAACATAATATCTACCTAACACACCACTCCGTTCGATAGGAGCTCGGCGCCCCCGCCGCGGGCGGGTCGGAGCCCGACCTGAACGCGGCTTCGCCCCCCGCGCCCGCGCTGGACGCCAGCGCCTCCAGCGAGGACGACAAGCCCAAGGAGAAGGAGAAGGATAAGGGCAGTGAGTATCGGACGAGGAAACTTCACTTATTTGAAATAGGCGATCGTTATTTTACCATCGTACACCTCATTCATTTCCATTCGTTCAGATCGAATGGAATGGTCCAAGTTGCCGCTGCATTGGTGGAAATAGGCTCAGATGGAATGAAGGAATAAATGCTTTAAATAAGTTTTTAGCAATATTTGATTCATATTAGCGTTTGATAGAGATAAATGAGGCCAGCTGAAGCTAGGAAACGCAAAACGGATACAGTTTTTTAGCGGATGGTGTATTTCGTTTTTGGCCGCCGAGTCATACATCATCATCACAGCCCATAACAATCCACTTCAGGACTTAGGGCACGAAAGTGGAGGTTCTTAGAGGCAGGCGGGCTGGAGATCGCAGTGACAAGGAGAAGGATAAGGGCAGTGAGTATCGAACTGTATTTTGATTAATTTAAAATATGGGACAGGTACCTTGATATCAATGGGATATACGAGTATGCTTGTTTGGATAACGACTTGAACGCCGCCATCTTGATCCCATAATGTGGAATGACGTTATAGAATTCGTATCGCCGAACTCAGTATCGGTCAGAACGAAATTAATGGGGAGTTGGGGAGTATAGGAACGATCCGTTTCGCACTTTGATTTTAAAACATCGACTTTTTTAAATAAATAAAATGCTCCAACCAATCTTTATTTTAAGATTCGATTCGTATTTTGTTATTTTGAGTCCATGCTAAATATTCTAATTTTAAATTAATTCATAAATCGAGATCAATAAAAGCTGGAAAACAGTACAACCAACTTCATATCAATCAAAATCGTACATTTCAATCCATTTTACTGGGTAGGCTATTGGTGTAGGGCCTATTTGAATTAGAAGTTGTGACGTCATTCCACGGGATAGGATCAAGATGGCGGCATACTATCGAAGATTGGCAGTACCACCTCAGGCGTGGTGCTAATATTTAGACACCGGTGATAATTTTCAGGTGGTCCGTTTGCCTATCGTATAGCAAAAGAAAAAATATGGTTTTTCCCTGTCCAGGCCGTTCCCGCGCCAAGGCGCTGCTGGTGAAGCGCATGCGCACGGTGGCGGTGTTCTCGCTGGGGCTGAAGCGGGCGCGCGAGGCCGCGGCGGGGCAGGGCCCGGACCAGCCGGTGAGACCGCCGACAGACACACAGACACACGGAGCATGCGCGGGGGGCGGTGTTCTCGCTGGGGCTGAAGCGGGCGCGCGAGGCCGCGGCGGGGCAGGGCCCGGACCAGCCGGTGAGACCGCCGACAGACACACAGACACACGGAGCATGCGCGGGGGGCGGTGTTCTCGCTGGGGCTGAAGCGGGCGCGCGAGGCCGCGGCGGGGCAGGGCCCGGACCAGCCGGTGAGACCGCCGACAGACACACAGACACACGGAGCATGCGCGGGGGGCGGTGTTCTCGCTGGGGCTGAAGCGGGCGCGCGAGGCCGCGGCGGGGCAGGGCCCGGACCAGCCGGTGAGACCGCCGACAGACACACAGACACACGGAGCATGCGCGGGGGGCGGTGTTCTCGCTGGGGCTGAAGCGGGCGCGCGAGGCCGCGGCGGGGCAGGGCCCGGACCAGCCGGTGAGACCGCCGACAGACACACAGACACACGGAGCATGCGCGGGGGGCGGTGTTCTCGCTGGGGCTGAAGCGGGCGCGCGAGGCCGCGGCGGGGCAGGGCCCGGACCAGCCGGTGAGACCGCCGACAGACACACAGACACACGGAGCATGCGCAGGGGGCGGTGTTCTCGCTGGGGCTGAAGCGGGCGCGCGAGGCCGCGGCGGGGCAGGGCCCGGACCAGCCGGTGAGACCGCCGACAGACACACAGACACACGGAGCATGCGCGGGGGGCGGTGTTCTCGCTGGGGCTGAAGCGGGCGCGCGAGGCCGCGGCGGGGCAGGGCCCGGACCAGCCGGTGAGACCGCCGACAGACACACAGACACACGGAGCATGCGCGGGGGGCGGTGTTCTCGCTGGGGCTGAAGCGGGCGCGCGAGGCCGCGGCGGGGCAGGGCCCGGACCAGCCGGTGAGACCGCCGACAGACACACAGACACACGGAGCATGCGCGGGGGGCGGTGTTCTCGCTGGGGCTGAAGCGGGCGCGCGAGGCCGCGGCGGGGCAGGGCCCGGACCAGCCGGTGAGACCGCCGACAGACACACAGACACACGGAGCATGCGCGGGGGGCGGTGTTCTCGCTGGGGCTGAAGCGGGCGCGCGAGGCCGCGGCGGGGCAGGGCCCGGACCAGCCGGTGAGACCGCCGACAGACACACAGACACACGGAGCATGCGCAGGGGGCGGTGTTCTCGCTGGGGCTGAAGCGGGCGCGCGAGGCCGCGGCGGGGCAGGGCCCGGACCAGCCGGTGAGACCGCCGACAGACACACAGACACACGGAGCATGCGCAGGGGGCGGTGTTCTCGCTGGGGCTGAAGCGGGCGCGCGAGGCCGCGGCGGGGCAGGGCCCGGACCAGCCGGTGAGACCGCCGACAGACACACAGACACACGGAGCATGCGCAGGGGGCGGTGTTCTCGCTGGGGCTGAAGCGGGCGCGCGAGGCCGCGGCGGGGCAGGGCCCGGACCAGCCGGTGAGACCGCCGACAGACACACAGACACACGGAGCATGCGCAGGGGGCGGTGTTCTCGCTGGGGCTGAAGCGGGCGCGCGAGGCCGCGGCGGGGCAGGGCCCGGACCAGCCGGTGAGACCGCCGACAGACACACAGACACACGGAGCATGCGCGGGGGGCGGTGTTCTCGCTGGGGCTGAAGCGGGCGCGCGAGGCCGCGGCGGGGCAGGGCCCGGACCAGCCGGTGAGACCGCCGACAGACACACAGACACACGGAGCATGCGCGGGGGGCGGTGTTCTCGCTGGGGCTGAAGCGGGCGCGCGAGGCCGCGGCGGGGCAGGGCCCGGACCAGCCGGTGAGACCGCCGACAGACACACAGACACACGGAGCATGCGCAGGGGGCGGTGTTCTCGCTGGGGCTGAAGCGGGCGCGCGAGGCCGCGGCGGGGCAGGGCCCGGACCAGCCGGTGAGACCGCCGACAGACACACAGACACACGGAGCATGCGCAGGGGGCGGTGTTCTCGCTGGGGCTGAAGCGGGCGCGCGAGGCCGCGGCGGGGCAGGGCCCGGACCAGCCGGTGAGACCGCCGACAGACACACAGACACACGGAGCATGCGCAGGGGGCGGTGTTCTCGCTGGGGCTGAAGCGGGCGCGCGAGGCCGCGGCGGGGCAGGGCCCGGACCAGCCGGTGAGACCGCCGACAGACACACAGACACACGGAGCATGCGCGGGGGGCGGTGTTCTCGCTGGGGCTGAAGCGGGCGCGCGAGGCCGCGGCGGGGCAGGGCCCGGACCAGCCGGTGAGACCGCCGACAGACACACAGACACACGGAGCATGCGCAGGGGGCGGTGTTCTCGCTGGGGCTGAAGCGGGCGCGCGAGGCCGCGGCGGGGCAGGGCCCGGACCAGCCGGTGAGACCGCCGACAGACACACAGACACACGGAGCATGCGCAGGGGGCGGTGTTCTCGCTGGGGCTGAAGCGGGCGCGCGAGGCCGCGGCGGGGCAGGGCCCGGACCAGCCGGTGAGACCGCCGACAGACACACAGACACACGGAGCATGCGCAGGGGGCGGTGTTCTCGCTGGGGCTGAAGCGGGCGCGCGAGGCCGCGGCGGGGCAGGGCCCGGACCAGCCGGTGAGACCGCCGACAGACACACAGACACACGGAGCATGCGCAGGGGGCGGTGTTCTCGCTGGGGCTGAAGCGGGCGCGCGAGGCCGCGGCGGGGCAGGGCCCGGACCAGCCGGTGAGACCGCCGACAGACACACAGACACACGGAGCATGCGCGGGGGGCGGTGTTCTCGCTGGGGCTGAAGCGGGCGCGCGAGGCCGCGGCGGGGCAGGGCCCGGACCAGCCGGTGAGACCGCCGACAGACACACAGACACACGGAGCATGCGCAGGGGGCGGTGTTCTCGCTGGGGCTGAAGCGGGCGCGCGAGGCCGCGGCGGGGCAGGGCCCGGACCAGCCGGTGAGACCGCCGACAGACACACAGACACACGGAGCATGCGCAGGGGGCGGTGTTCTCGCTGGGGCTGAAGCGGGCGCGCGAGGCCGCGGCGGGGCAGGGCCCGGACCAGCCGGTGAGACCGCCGACAGACACACAGACACACGGAGCATGCGCGGGGGGCGGTGTTCTCGCTGGGGCTGAAGCGGGCGCGCGAGGCCGCGGCGGGGCAGGGCCCGGACCAGCCGGTGAGACCGCCGACAGACACACAGACACACGGAGCATGCGCAGGGGGCGGTGTTCTCGCTGGGGCTGAAGCGGGCGCGCGAGGCCGCGGCGGGGCAGGGCCCGGACCAGCCGGTGAGACCGCCGACAGACACACAGACACACGGAGCATGCGCAGGGGGCGGTGTTCTCGCTGGGGCTGAAGCGGGCGCGCGAGGCCGCGGCGGGGCAGGGCCCGGACCAGCCGGTGAGACCGCCGACAGACACACAGACACACGGAGCATGCGCGGGGGGCGGTGTTCTCGCTGGGGCTGAAGCGGGCGCGCGAGGCCGCGGCGGGGCAGGGCCCGGACCAGCCGGTGAGACCGCCGACAGACACACAGACACACGGAGCATGCGCGGGGGGCGGTGTTCTCGCTGGGGCTGAAGCGGGCGCGCGAGGCCGCGGCGGGGCAGGGCCCGGACCAGCCGGTGAGACCGCCGACAGACACACAGACACACGGAGCATGCGCGGGGGGCGGTGTTCTCGCTGGGGCTGAAGCGGGCGCGCGAGGCCGCGGCGGGGCAGGGCCCGGACCAGCCGGTGAGACCGCCGACAGACACACAGACACACGGAGCATGCGCAGGGGGCGGTGTTCTCGCTGGGGCTGACAGACACACAGACACAAAACGGAAACGAATCATCTATAGTACTACAGATACTTAATCGCTTCAGTGTAGAAGATAGCACACCCATGTCCAGAGAAACCGTACCCCACGCTGCCTTTACTCTATCAATGTTATTTTAATAGCAAAAGCGAAACAATTCAGCGTGACTACGATGATAATCATCTAGGGTTATTGTTCGTGCTAAATGGATTGGCGGTAGTGTGTCTTGATCTCTCGGTCAGCTACTGGCATTAGTTCATGAAAGCTAAACTTGCATATTTCGTTAAATTGTAACGAATACGACCTTTCATACCGTTACAGCAAAGTATAGTCCATTCGCGTTAAGAAAATAGTGAGTACCTAAAGGTTTTTTCACAGTGAAGTAAAAATTCAAACAATTTGTATAAAAAAAATGTTTATTGATGGATAAATATCGATTATTGTCTCAAATTGTCAAGGATATATCTTTGCTTAGCAGCCAGTCTAGTATTCGCTGTTTATTCCAACTGGCGAGATATTCATTTATATATTTTCTGGCGACAACTGTTCACTGTAAACTTAGCTTTTTAATTTGCTGCGACCCGATTGGTCCAAGGGCGGGGCTAGGCCGGCGGACTACGATGAGTCACTATTTTCTTATCGCGAATGAACTATAGTTCTAATCGAGAGATCGATATCCATTATCGCCAATACATTTGACATAAACTGTAGTTCCTCTCTACTTTATCCCACTTGAAGTACTATCGTTGTCGCGCTCAGTTGTTTTGCGTTTTTCTAAAGAAACGCACTTTAAGCCAAAGGGGTTCAGTATCTCTGCAGGCGACTGTACACCGGCTTGACAGAGCAATGCATTTCAGGGGCACAGTTCTACAAAAGGGCAGCAACACCCGAAGTCACCGAACACGCAATACCATACATCCAGTCTGGTGAGGCTCTTTCATACATAATTTCATTCAGTCTCGAAGCGAAAGCAGAGAAAGATTCGAAGTAAGCGACTGTACGCCTCTTTTTTCAGTCGATTAAATTCAGGATGAAAACGCGTGAGAGCATATCAAAGTGTGGCTTAAAGTCCATTTTTGTATCACTTCTTTTAGAAAGTGGAGCGACGCGTAACTATTATGTAAGTCGTACAAAAATAGACCTTATTTAATGAGTAATACATTCCACTTTGATATGGTTCCGTGTCCCGATAATGGTTCACTTCATTACAAGCGTCGCTCCGCTTTTCAACAGCCGTGATACAAAAATAGACCTTATTATATGAGCAATTCATTCCACTTTAAATTGCTCTCACGCCTTTTGCTTCTGAATTTAGTGAAATTTAATAAGCGCATAATACTTTGTCAAAGTTTTATTCCGTAGAATACGCGCGAGTCGAAATCGTTGTTGTAAAAGGGCTCTTAGGGTGAAATCCAAACAAGGAATAAAAGTTATAGTTGCAAAAACTTATTTAATTATCTAAATGTTAATTTTAAATGTTTGATTTTTTTATTTATATGTCGATTTTCGATTGTCTGTTGTTATTCGTTATTCGTGGCACTTCACTAAAGGGGCGGGGCCTGTCTATGAAGTACGATATTATCCGTAGTACATTTTACCAAAATAAAACACGAAACTTCATGGGTGTGCGCCAAGGACAAACAATTAGTGAGCTGTCAAAATTTTCATCCTATATTAGACAAAGCATAGGCGGTCCCTTTCCTGTTCTAACATGTTTTTTATGTGACATGACAGTTTTGTATGAAATGACAGGAGTGCATACAGTCGCGAACTTTGGTCCGCGATCTTTCTCGCCTTTTAGCTTTTATACGATATTTCTTTCAACAGTTTAAATATGCGTCCCCGTACAGATTCAGAGTTCATTAAATTCCGCAATGAATGCAGAAGGCAGTTCCTCAACCTGTCCTATTTAAGCTTTGGACCGTGTCCGGTTTGTACGCGCGTCCATGGTGATGCTAGCTCATTTTATACTGCTTTTGGGTAGGTTACACATACAATATTGCAAACTTTACACCATATTAATATCTGAAGTTCAATCCAGAACTTACCTACTCGCTATACCTCTAAGCTTAGAACGAAATAAGGGGTTTTACAGTTCCTGATGGCGCTAGTGAGTCGTAAGGTCGATTGTCAAAATACCGCCGTGCCGGACAGAAACATATGCTCCAAAATTACGAATATATACTATACTTTATTTTTTAAACTATAAAGTATTCAGGGTGAATACGACATGCTCATTGGTTCATACGAATTAAGTACGCTGAGGCGGCTTTCACGGCGTGGCTTGATTGGTGGTCGGGATTGGTGGTTGATGTGAACGCCGGCTTGTAACCAATAAGAAAGGCGAACGTTATCCCAAAAATTAAAATTCAATATTTCTTTATTGATTAGGACAATAAATATCTCTTTCAATCGTCAAAAAGGAGGGGGATAGGAAAGTAGGAAGGAAACACACAGTGACACGCTGACCGCCCTATGGCCGTAGATAAACGTATCCCTCGCCAACCGAACCGTGCTCGACAATGCCAGGCAGAGCCGGAACGCTATATTTCCAGGCCAGTACTTCATAGTTAAAAAAATAGAGTATAGTATGACAATGACAGGGATTCATTTTCATTCAGACAGCAGCCCTCACGTCGCAGTAGCGCCATCTCGTGGATTTTAGTACCGCGAAAATCCTTAAAATCATTGACACATGGCTTGGGAACTTAGCTACACCGCTTAGAACATAATTGTCTGAGCGAAATAGACCTACATTGGGATACAAATAACAAGTAACTTTGTATATGAAAATCCCAACAAACACAAAGCTAATCATCATCACAGCTCATATCAGTCCACTGCAGAGCTTAGGGCCTCTCCCACAAAAGGGGAGGTTATTGTCGTAATCTCCACGCTCGATAGTCTGCGACTACACACTAGCAGTTGTAAGTCGGCAGTTTTTGTAAAACTGAAGGCGCTCGACTGGCGGTAGGCAAGCCGCCGGCCGACTACCTCCTAATGTGTGTTTATTTGGCCTCTAGGCCAAGGACTGTCCGGCCGATATCTGTCAAGCGGCCACACACTCTCAGTTGACAGCTTACAACTGACAGACTGATATCGTCCGGCGAACTGTGTATCTGTGGAGCCCTTTAAGAGACAGTGTTCAATAGTGTCGTCAAAAATGCCATTTATCAAAATTCAGTGCAGTATTGCAAAAGCGCGCTCTTTTTTATCTTGTACTGTCGCACTAGCTAGTGAAAAATCGGTCGTGGAAATCGTTTTAGGGCAGTTTATCTTTTTCCCGACCGAACATTTTAAAGGACCTCCCCAATGTATGAAAGCTAAGTACTACAGAGAGGTCAAACTGTTTCTCTGGTTCTCACAACCGAATGAGATGAAATGTGGCCTAGATTTTAAGTTGGGCCTTAAACTACCAAACTGTGAAAACCCTGTCACAATCGATTCGGCGTCATTTCCATATTTTTTAAAGTTTAGTTCGTCTATTATGGTTCTATATTAGGTGTTCCAGTTTCCAAAATCAATGATACCTCATAAAATACTATTTATTCATCACCCTAAATAATTGTTTCGTAAATATGTATATTAAATGTACAGCACACTTTTGTACTGTTTTATTATTTATATAGGTAGAGAAGGCGCTATCCTAATTAATATCTTCTCTTACCCAGGGTTTGCCAGCGCCTATGCTGGGTGGAGAACTATCACTTATACCCATCGAACAGCTGATCCAAGTGGAAGATGTGATGCCTAGGCCGTCATAGATTAACATTAGCTAGTACTTGACTGTAGCTAGTACTCTATGTAACCTGTTATATTTTACTACTAGGTTTTACGGTGAATATTGTTCTATCAACAATTCAGATTAACTGTCGCTATGGTATGTGTTCGTATGAGATGTATGAATTTGAAAAATAGACTTCACTCACATACAAGGCGAATAATTGTGCTTTCAGTAAGCTAATTACGTAACTCTGTTGCTAATAATTCTCCGCTTTCATAATTACGTATTGTCAGGGCCGGATTTAGAGGTCCAGAGGCCTCGGGGCAACGAAGGAGCGGGGCGCCCCTCGCCCCAAATTATTTTCCAAATAAAGTGAACAGTTTTTTTAAATCGAGTTTTTCAATAAATAATTTATTGTAATTAAGTGAATTTAAAAAATAATAAATTAAGTGTAATTATAATCAAATAATCATGTATGTACAAAGTACTGCAGGCTGTAGGTAAAGTTAAAGAGCAAAAAAAAATATCAAAGGAAAAGATGTTTACTAGTGTTTACTAATTGGAATTTGAAAAAAAAAAATTTCCGAAGTCTATTGTGGGGGCCCCCCGTTTGTGGAGGCCCCGCGGCTTTCGCCCCGGTTGCCCTCTCCTAAATGCGGCCCTGCGTATTGTGACCGATTTATTAGTTTCTGTTTAATGCAATGGACTTTGTTAGCAACTGATCCCATCGATGATTACATAATCGCTAAAGTAATAATTTCAATAATTGAAATCAGATAATTGTCAGCAACAGAACTCTGTTGGTGACAATTAGCGTGTGACGTAATTAGCCTACAGATAACAAGGTAAACAAATACCTAATATTATTTTAGTACCGACCAGTTCCTTGACATTCCATCATCACAGCCCGTAAATGTCCACTGCAGAACTTAGGGCCTCTCCCACGAAAGGGAAGGTTATTGCCATAATCTCCACGCTTGGCAGGCGGGTTGGAGATCGCAGTGTTTAAATATAACATTGGGAAGTGCTGCTGCCCATTTTCCAGACTACGGAGACTCTTGATCTTTGCCTTGAAAACATAAGTCGCCTTGTACATTTCATGTCTTTATAATTGTGAAGCAATTTTTTTTACTGTTTATTTTGCTCCCATAGTGAAAATTATTACGAATTACTTACTTATAGAACATAGTTCCGTAAACCTGTCTAGTAAAATATAGCTCACCTTACCTATACTGGGTGTAACATCATTGATAGGTTTATGCACAAAAGGTTGGAGCCTTCAAAATGGCAAATGAGTCTAAAAATAACAACAAGAATAACCATACTAAAACTAGTAACAGACGCTCCGATTCGGCTGGAGCCGACCAACCGTCAGTCGCAATCGATACTAATTCTTACCAGGTACAAAATAAAGTCGCTTTTGGATTCATTCGGATGCGCAAGCGAGCCAACCTTGGTCGGACGTCCAAGCACGTCCCCCGCACCGAAAAGCGACTTTATTTTGTACTCCGTAAGGATTAGTATCGACTGCAACTGACGGTTGGTCGGCTCCAGCCGAATCGGAGCGTCTGTATACTTGTTTTCCTCTCGATAATGTTACATTCGTGTATAGTTTCTACATACTTTTGGCATGATGTATTCAGCTATTATATTATACTTAAGTTATCTATAGTAAAATTTATATCATACAATGCAAAAATTTGAAAGTTATACCATTGGAATATAAACCGTTAAAAAAGGGAGAATAATGTAATCAGTAGGCCTAGCACAAGTTGCTCTCGCGCGCGATAAGCGAGAAAAAGCGCGACATAGCTATTGCTATCTCTTTCGTCTTAGTATTGAGAGAAAGAGACAAACGCCCTCTCGCGGCGTGTGCTAGGGCCACAGCACTGCTAGCACAAGTATGCCCGCGACATAACTCGCGCCGCGAGAGAGCGTTTGTTTCCTTCTCTCAATACTAAGACGAAAGAGATAGCAGCATTTATGTCGCGCCTATTCTCGCTAACAGCGAAGAACACACTTGTGCCAGCCGTGCTGTATCAGTTAAAGCGTAATGCTGTGAGCCAGTATGTTAGTCCATCGCAGTAAAGAGAGGGTATTCCGATTTCAAAATTCCACAAAATGGCGGTATAAAGCCTAAACCTTATGTTACAGCAAGGTTATGTCATTGACTGGAATAGATATATCAAGTAACAGACTTTTACAATGTCACAAACTTATCTGACCCGGTGGCCAAAACTGGAACTAAGTGGCGCCATTTTGAAATGTCATTTTGTTAACAGCGACGCCGGTACCGGGTCAGAAAAGTTTGTGGAACTATACTTCTATATACTTACTTATTAAACTTTGGATTTTTGAATTCGGAAAGCTCTCGTTCCAATGTAAACGAGTACAACGTTGTTAGCAATACTTACACCATAGCACAGTGTAGACATTAGGCGCGGTAGTGGCACTTCATACTTTTAGGAAAAGACAGAGAGAGATGTTCGGTTGATTATTTCCAATACGTTGGTTTCTTATATTCTACTTCAAAATATCGCTCTTAAGCCGGTTTAATAAGGACGGCATTATAAGTTACCTTTTTTATACCACTAAGGTCAGAACAAGCTTACGGCCTAACTTATAGTAAGCACCGCGGCCTATGGGCGTTTGCAATCCTTACAAAATTTTAAAGGTATGTTTCGGGTTTCCTACCGCGTACCTTTGTTGTAGCCCGATATTTCGACGCACTTGCATGCATCGTGGTCACGGGACGACTGGAGATCTGCGAGCGCCAAACGGTGTTGGTTAGCGATAAAGCGGCCGAAGCCAATCTACCCGCTTTAAATGGGCTTGAAATATCGGGCTACTCGTAAACAAAGATACGCGGTAGGAAATTCGGAACATACCTTTAAAATGTGTGATAACAACCGCGATATCTCACAAAGTTGTGTGAAAATGATTATGAGTTGATAACTCAATATGAGTTGCAGTAAAGATTATTAATGTTGCATAGAATTTAGCTTCTTTTAAAATTGAGGATAGGTACTTACCTAAGTACCTATTTACTTATCTATAATTATTTATTTGTTATGCAATGCAACAGATGGACTGCTGAATCCTTTTTCAGCGATTTTGGAACTTATGTCCTTCGAGTAAGGTGTAAAGTGTGTTTGTATTTAGGAGTAAATTATAACAGTATTATTGTTAACTCTGTAATATCATACTAACAAGCAATAAATAGCAATAGATAATAGTAATTTACAACTATAAGTATTAGCTAGAATTGTTTGTATAACTGTTGTTATTGTATTCATCCTAAGATAATGAAAATACGTTTAAGAAAAAAATGTAGGACTATGTGAATTTTAGGTTTCCAATTCCATGAATAAATGTGCAATTCTATATATTCTATAATTTCCAAAGGAGTGTATGAAGTGTCTCTACTGTGTTCACGTACTGTGGTAAAACATCTACTACTAATACACTATATTTAGACTAGCATAGTTATTTAAAATATAATATACCTACTTACCTTTTTTTACTATCTAGTTACCTAAATAGTTGAGAAATAATGGTATGTAATACATTATTGTGCCCATAGGTGAAATATTGTAGATAGTTGGTTTATGCAAGATTAGTTGCAGAGCACAAAAGAGAATTGGTGTCCGATAGTTTCGCTGTGTTTCGATTACATTACAGAATTATGGGACTAGTGCCCGTACCGTCTCAGCGTATACTGTAATAAATAGATCTGCGTCCAATATTTAAAGAATGTAACCATACGGGGTGGTTTTGAAATTGTGCAAAACTGGTCAAGTTGTTGTTCTACCGATTGTTCTGAACATCTTTTACTATGGACATTAGACAAAATAAAAAATAGTGTGAATCGGATTAATAGCCTAGTATCCTATGTCATCGAGTACCAGAAAAAATCCACTTTGTAGCGATAGTAGACATTTAGGAGACCCGGCAAACGTTGGACTGCCTGTACACAAAATGGCACAAAAAATCTTTTATTTTTTGTATTCGAAAAATAGAAAAATTGTGCCATGTTGTGAACGGGCAGACCAACGTTTTGTAAGTCTCTTAAATGTCAGTGCCCCGCTCCGATGATGATGATTCCATAGTAAATGTTGTTCAGAATATTTGGTTTGGTTATACAGTATCTTGATGAGGTCTCAGACCCTCCCCCCTCCCTCCAGATGAATTTATTAGAAGCAGAGAAGAGTCCTCTTTCTTTTTCTATGAGAACTCGCCAGGGGGTGATTCTCGCGATGTGAAATCTCAAATTCGACTTTTTCACTGGCCAAAAAACTGTATTAAAACGTCACTGAATCGATCTACGACAATATACGACTGTCGAAAACATTTTTTGCCTGCAATTGACATTTTAATGTTATATGGGGCTAGAAAAATGTCGAATTCGAGATGTCACCGCGCGAGAATTTGCCCCCAGGCATTATTATAAGACTCTGCAGGCGACTGTACCACCTCCCGAGTCTTGCACGATACAAAACCACTCTGTATGTCTAATCGATGATATTAAATCATGTACTCATACATAATATGTAATATTGTAATATTAATGTGATATGAATCGCGTACGAAGACAGTGGGGAGCTTTTTTGAGCAATTTTAATATGGACATTTTGAATACATTTTTGAACGTTGTTGATGTTGTTCAGTTCTGAAACGCAAATGTTTATTCGCAATGGTTCTGTTAGCTAAGCGTTAGGTCTCCGAAAGCAATCGTCTGACAATAATTTGGCGTTTGATCTCTTTCTTGGCGATTCTAGCTCTGTGACATGTCAAATTTGACATTTAGACAAAAACCAAACTGAGACATCATTGAAATTTATCTTCGACAATATACGGCTGTTGAAAATAGTTAGAGAGTATTAGCTGCAATAGACATTTCAATGTCATTATTAATGGAGATATGTGTCTAGAAAAAATGTCTAATTCGCTATGTCACAGCGCGATAATTCGGCCTTTGGTGTTCTATAGTACCTGACGTAGATAAGTAATCTTCTTGCAAGAGTCTAGACTGGGACCGTCCTTTATCCATCCGCTCCATACATTCACACATTCTTCGATGTACATGAATATGTGGTCGAATTAAAGCAGAGTTACGATTTTGAGATATTAGTAAAAATATGATGTTTTTCTTAATTTCTGGATGATCAAGTTAATAAAAAATGTTTCAAAATCAAAATGCGAAACGGATCGTTGCTGTACCGAGTGAAGCGCGCTCCACATGTGGACAGTTCCGCGGGAACACGAGTATGTAGAGGGAGTATTCGTGTAGTCTCGTGCATGTTTGGCATGTCTCGCCTATTTCATAGACTAAGTAGAGATAGTTTGTTGTCGTCTCAATTCGATCGATTTTATATTCATATTTCTAGCGCTTTTTCCCGTAACAGGTTCAGGGTACACTTGACCATGATCCAGGATATTAGTAGATCAAGTAATTACAGTAGAGAAGCTGCCATCACCTCTATGACCCTGTTTACAGTAGATTACCGATATTACACCGATGAATCGATAAAATGTCGCGCGTTTTGACACCACCACATCCCTAATAGGCGAGAATGTAGAGGGTCGACCAAAATCCCGGCAAAAGTTTCGCCGGAAGTTTCGGCGAACATGTGGAGCGCGCTTGACGCGTTACCAATTCTGTGACGTCATTCTACCGGATTGGATCAAGATGGCGGCGTACTATCGTAGTTAGACGGTACGACCGCAGGAACAGAGATAGACATCCCAACTCGACTATGTTTTCGTTCTCTAAACGAAGCTACACTGGGTAGATTATTTATCCTGTCCAGTACTATAGAAAGCTTATGCCCGTATGCATTAAACTTGGACGTCGCTTAAGTTGCCGCCTAAAGATTTCAGTAGCCGTATTCACAATGGCTCGGAAATCGGATTCGTATACGGAACCGACAAAGGACCCCGCAAAAGTTCTTAGGAAAATGTGGTTTCAGTTAATTTTGACGAATTTTTCATATGTTATAGATAGTAGAGTTTCCGTGGAATCTATCGGGATCTGAATAACAGTTTTCGAATCGATCGACACGGATTCGCCACTCACGAATTTGGTGTCGAACCGTTCGGAAATGGTTTCGAATCATTGTGAATACGGCTACAGATGCTCCTAACAAGAAGGCATTGCACCAACACCAACCTCAGGTGAAACCTAAACCGGCTAATTGCCGTTTTCACTTAACTTAGGAATCAGCTAAGTTCATTCTTACCTCAATTTGGACGTTTCTGATTGGCTTAAAACTGGAAAAGGCTTGGGCGATTCCTAAAGTTTGTGAAAACGGATTTTTTTGCTGTTTTTATTTTATGCTAGACAGGATTATTAACTATTATTAATTATTTTAGATTATTAATCACCTCGCTAGATTTTGTGACGCCTTAAGGTGTCAACGAATATCTTAAGGTGTCAACTTAAGCTTCGACCAAGTTTAGTGCAACCCGGCACTGTACAGTGTAGGTACTATACCTACCTATTTTGAAATGTGTAAATAGATTATCTACAACGATTATAAGATTTTGTGCACTATTTATAGTATTCCTGACGGATACTGACAAGCTAGAATATAGACACAGTATGTATAGTAACTGTGAAGGGTCCGTTTTTCTACACGCGACAGTCAAAAGGCGCGGCTAAACTTTAGAGGCACTGATGGTCATAGGAATTGCAACCTTATGGCCATAGTATGAGCGTCGGTAACTTCGTGTCATACGGCGGTCTAACTAAATATACCCTACCTAACAATCGAGTAAATTTATCAAAATATAGAATACATGTAGCGACATCTATCGCACCAATAGGGAAACTCAACAATCACAGTACACGAACACGAGTTGGCTAGCATCGCACATAGATGGCGCTGACCAAGCGTCTTCCATACAAGTCGTAACTTTTCATATACACCTGCATCGCGCTAGAGAAGTGTCCGACTTTCATCTGTCGGACCCTTGGTCCCCTGGTCACCACACCCGGCCAGGTGGGTAATTACCCTTTTCCACCTCCACATTTTCGCTGGCCAAGTGCCAACATTGGCGGCTATCTTAACCCTCCGCGAAATTTCGGATGTGGCACTGCATTCACTGATAACTTGTGTGTCCGAGAAAGAATACTAAAAATAGTTGCACTGTTCTATTATATAGCAAAGCGTCAATTCGCTTCTTTAGTAAGTCTCTTTCTCTCGCTAGTTGTAAGTTATATTTTCAGGAAAATCTCTTCTTCATCATCACAGCCCGGAACAGTCCACTGCAGGACAATAGTTATTTCGCATTTATTCTGCCAGTATATTTTGTGCTTACATAGTTCAATTCTGTAAAATGTTAGCTCTACCGTCTTTTGAATAGACTGTTTTGTTCCATGGCACAGTGTTATCTTCCATTTTTATACCAGTTGTAAATATCTACTACAAAAAAAAAATTAATATCGCAATACAATCTTCTGCTTAGCAACTGCAAACTACAAGATGGTGGGCCTAACTTAACCATATGTTATATCAGTGGCTGTCATCAGGGGGTCTAGAAAGGCCAAATTGTGTCATTCATATTGAGCGCCACAGGTGGTCAAAACTGGAACTAAGTGACGCCATTTTGAATTGTCTGTCAATGCTGACAACAGCGACGCTGCAGTTATGTTTATGACAAATTAATTTGTATTATAATAGGAAACCAGGATGGCTGTCTGATCAAAGTCAACGAGTTGTTTAAATTTTCGATTAAGTAAATACTTTCTTAATTTAGAAGGAGATTATTAAAAAAAATTAGTACCAATAAATTAATCCCAATTTAAGTAGGTATTGAATTTCAATTTGTAAGCCAATAAAACATTAACAGTCTTCCATTTTGTTTTTTGCCAAAACTTGTGCCGTGGAACATTACGAATGGTTTTACGCAGTAAGCAAATTGTCGATAAACCAGTTCCATATGGATTGAAGAAAGCTTATCCTGTACCTTATTTTGGCACGGCCACCTTAAATATGAGAATAAAAAATATTTATTTGCACAAACCGAAACACCAGAACACAAAAATATAAGTAACGCAATTTGGAACACAAAAAGTTATTTATTTTAAAAGCTTTCGTCAATTTTCTAGCTTTAACCTGCAACCTAAATATATAAATCGTAGGTATTGTATGGGCGACAGTTACCGTTTACCATCAGGTGGGCTGTCCAACCGTTTATCACAATAATATCCACGCTTGAAGATAAATCTGGACCCGTTAGCATAGCAACATTACACCTACTAGTAGGCAGACAACTGTAGTTAAACATAGTTCTTATGGGTGGTCGTGTCAACTTAAGGCATACATACAGGCTGTAAAAAAACCGCTAGCATTAATTGAATCCTCATATTCTACCCATGAATCTGAACAACATACCCGCGGAATCTGAACAACATTCCCCCAGAAACATACCCGCGGAAACTCATAGTTTAGGCAGAAATCGAGATTATTAAAAAAAATTTATTTTTGTACTAAAAAATATCAAGTATCGATAACTAAATCGTTCACAATTAATTTAGACACTCAAAGATCAAATTTAAGTTGAAATAAATGCACTTTAAGTATAAGCACGCAATGTAAAGCGTGCAGGCTGCTCGGCCACACGTGCGCCTAACTACCGAGTTACGTGGGCGAGCGAGAGGCGTGCGCCGGACGATGTACGTTGCGTGTCGCAATTAATTATTTATTTTAGGTAGCGAAATTAAGAAGTCATTTCCGCGGGTATGTTTCTTGTGGAAAGTTGTTCAGTTTCATTTTTTACAACCTGTATAGCTTTTTTTGTATGATCTAATGAATGATTTTCCAGGAGCCAATTAAAAAGAAAAAATAGTTCAATTAATTGTAATAGATGGCGTTCATTGGACACGATTCTCGAAAATTTTTCAAAACGAGACATGGAAAATGTTGACATTTTGCGCTATCTTCTCAGAAAAGGTACTAAACCTAAGTATCTTTTCACGAAACACCTTTCCGAGGAACTTCGGTTACCAAATTCAATATTTGAGAATCCTGTCTAAGCAGCGCCATCTAGAGAGGCACGCCGAACTACACTTTTTACTTTTTAAAGAAGCTGTCTGAAAATGCCCCATGCATACCTACTTTATATTATACTTACCTATTATCTAAATCGTCATAACTGTCAATTACTTACATTACTGTTACCTAACGTTTTCTTCTATTTTGAAGTGATAAGGATAGTTTAAGTTTACAAAATGCATATTCGTAGTTTATTTTAGAGCGTAATATAAGAGTGATTTTGCTTAAAAACTGATGTGTTACTCATACGTTTATTATTTGATTCTCATAGAGTTCTTATATTTTATTTTCTAAGCCTATCTAATCCCGTTTTAGACAAAGTTGCGAGCAAATGTTATCAAATTATAGTTATAACATTTCATACTTAAGTTACTTTAAAAGAATGTACTTTAAAATGCCGGATATTTCAAATCTTTCGACACAAGTTCGAACATATTTCGAATGCGTACCTACCTAATTAATATACTTTTACATCGATACAATCTTATTAGTATCTTCTTGTTAACCTATATGGTGTAGCAAAATAAAACAATAAAAAGTAAGGATTTCGTACCTACAAAATACTAATAATCACGGTGTCAAAACGCCTTGAACACCATTATAATTAGAGCCAAGGAAAGGCCATTTTGATATTTTTCTTCACCATATAGGCCACATGTATATAAAATGCTTAATTTAGTAGTTGTGCTGTAGCTAAAAGTAAAATATTTGTTGGTAGGTATGTAATTATTTTTTATACGAGATATTGATGAATGTTGCATTTTTAGTAGATTATAATTAAGTTTGCAAAATTATTTGTGTGTTTCATTGAAAAATGCTGAGCGAGTCATCCTTGGCGTTTCGACCATTCCGTAAGCCTACATTTGGGGTTGTCTTGACGTCCGTCCGCAGATATGCTGCAAAAGTGTCGCCTTCGATGGTATGGCCACGTCTTGATCGGACCGACAAATAATGTAGGGAAAACAATTTAATGTCTGGCCATGCCACCACCGCCAGGCACAGGGACGAGAGGTTGGCTTGATGTCGATAAGGATGACATGTGTGCCAATAAACTCACCACCATGGATGCCGAAGACCGAGCCACCCTCGTAAGTACGGAAACCCGGGATTTAAGGATGTGTTGTTTAATGCTACGCAGTGTCAACCAGTATACACCCCACCTGATGGCAAGCGGTAACTGCCGTCCATAACATATACTATTCATGCATTTAGGTTGCAAGGAACAAACATGCAGAACCGCAGGTGAGGATGATGATGTGACGTTTATGCTTCACCCTAAGAAGTGGAAATCAAGTTATATAGGCAAAGGCAAAGAGGAGCGACGGTGGCCGAGTGGTGAAGGTATCAGACTCGAAAGCGAGAAGTACCGGGTTCGAATTCTACTGCGGCCATGTACTAATGACTTATTTCTGAGTTATGTACATTAGTTGAATGCTAACCGATGCTCTTACGGTGAGGGAAAATGAATTGTGCACATACAGGCGACTGAATGTGTTACAATTATCCAATCTGTAGCCGTATTCACAATGGCTCGGAAATCGGATTCGGATACGGTATCGACAAAGGACCCCGCAAAAGTTCTAAGGAAAATGTGGTTTCAGTTAATTTTGATGAAATTTTTATATGTTATAGAGAGTAGAGTTTCCGTGGAATCTGTGGCTACCGTATTGTATTCGTATTAAAGTCGTGAAACTCGTGTTCTATAATAAATAGAACGAATGCGTATTTAGCCACAGAGAGCGTATTAGGTCACGAAACTCAGGATTGCGTTCTGAAAAGAACGACTTGTCTGGGATTGTTCTTCACGCCACGGAGCCCCAGCGCAGCTTCAGAAGACCACCGGAGTTCGCCGCCGCTGTAGTCGCCACCGTACGCGCCGAGCTTCCTCCGATGTGCTGTCCCTCGATGCGCCGGCCAAATGGGCGTCCGCCGCTCTGCGCCCCGTATTTATAACGGCACCACGCCGGCGCGCGGCGTGGTGGGGGAAGCTATCTCGCGGCGGGCTTTCCGATTGGCCAATGTAAATAGCATTTTACTAGATGAATCACACAAGTTTAGGTAGTACATATTTGTAAATATAGCTAAGCACATTTTCTGTAAATACTACAATAATTCCACACTTGTCTACTGAGTTTAACAAATCCTACTACTCAAGACCTCCAAAAATCTATCGGGATTCTGAATAACAGTTTTCGAATCGATCGACACGGATTCGCCGCTCACGAATATCGTGTCGAATCGTTCGGAAACGGTTTCGAATCATTGTGAATACGGCTACTGATTAGGTTCCTGTGGTAACAGGGTGACGGAAGTCAGATGGCAGTCGCTCCACTACGACTACCTGATCTGTCGAAATCTGGATCATGGTCAAGGCGGACCCCGGGCCCTCGTGCGCGAGAGTACAACAGGGACATTAACGCCAAGATGACAAAGTTATATAGGCAAAGATAATTCTGTCCCTTTCAACGCTCTAGCTTTGCAGCACATCAGCGAGGGCTCTCGCGATCCCAAAATCCACCAGATAGCGCTGAGACGCGAAATCTGCTGCTGACAAAGACCTCGCGCCCCTGTCATCATCTACTAGATAGAAAGCTCAAGTTTCCTTTCTAAAGCAGTATTTTCAATAAATCCTTTACTATGATATTATATTGACGGTACAGTGCCACAAACTGGAACATATGACACTTTAGGCGTTGCCTGCGAGTGTGTTCCCTGATCACTATAATCTGGACGCCTTCAAGGCTAGAGTGAATAGGCTGTTCCTAGACAGGCATGCTCCATCTTCGACCACATCGTCACTTACCACCAGGTGAGATGGCGGTCAAATGTCTAAAATAAAAAAATAAAATACGAATTTATGTCATTATAATTATTGGAGGAAATGCTACTAAGTATTTTGTAGTCAACAACAGCGCCGTCATTACCGGGTCTTCCAACCTTATAACTTAGGTACAGTCGAGTTCATTAATATGTGAGCATTACCAAGGCTTCAAATATAGATGTACATGGAAGGGTACATATATATCTGAGCAGATGTACATATGTTTGATTGATGAATCTGCTCAGATATATAAGTACCCTTCCATGTACATTTATATTTGAAGCCTTACACCCGGTTTCTGAAACGCTTGTCAAATCATTGATTAGCTAACAGACTGTCACATTTAACAAGCTGTTAAATCACCGTGGGTTGCTGAAAGGCCAATCAATCTATTGTTAGCTAATCGACCATTAACAAGAGATCAATTTTTTCGTCTGGCTACCCCTGCTAAAATCAGTCACATTCATTCACTCATACATGTTTTGTTTCTGTCTAACGCATTGATTTGTCTCTGTCCCTAGCGGCCTATTGATAGCGGCGGGATATTCAACTTTTAGATGAAACTGATAGCGATTGTATAGTTTTCGTGTAAAATCGAATATTATCAAAAAAAATAGAAACAGAACACACACAGAACAGAAACAGAGCGAGAAAAGAGAAATTATAACAATATTTATGTTATAGGGTCACGGGTTCCAGTGGATCAGTAATCCCATCATCATCATCTTTAGGCAGTTAGGTAAGTCCCGGTCCACTGCTGAATACAGGCCTCCCGCGGCTTCGGAGCAGGTCCTAGTTCAGGTCTAGGTACTGGCCCCGGACCAGGTACTGGTTCAGGTCCAGGTCCTGGACCCAGACCACTTCGTGGTTCAGGTCCAGGTCCTGGACCCAGACCACTTCGTGGTTCAGGTCCAGGTCCTGGCTTCGGACCAGGTCCTGGCCCCGCACCAGGTCCTGGTTCAGGTTCAGGCCCTGGCCTTGGACCAGCTCCTAGTTCAGGTCCAGGTCCTGGACCCTGACATGTCCGTGGTTCAGGTCCTGGTCCTGGTTCAGGTCCATGTCCTGGCCCCGAACCAGGTCCTGGTCCAGCTAATATTTATGGTCAATGTGCTGGCACTGGTCTGAGTCCTGGTTCTGGTTCAAGCTCAAATTGTGATCAAGGTTGCAGTTTTGGTCATGATCCTGGACCAGAACCTGGACCCTAGACCTGGACTTTGCCTTGGACCAAAACTAGGACCTGGACCAGGGCCAGGACCAAGACCAAACCAAGAAAATCGGATATAATTTCTTTTGACAATCGGTTAATTGGTCGATTTTCGCCAATTAAAATAACACGGCGATAACATACAGTTAACATGAGAAAAAGCTTTCCGGAAACCCAAACTTACATTAATCAGCCGTTAATTGGAGATTTGACAATCCGTTGACAAGCTGTTAACAAGCCGTCAATTGGCCCTTTCAGAAACCCAAACTGCATTTAATCAGAGTTTAACAAGCTGTTACGTGATTTTTGCGTTGACAAGCGTTTCAGAAACCGGGTGTTAGTAATGCTCACATATTAATGAACTCGACTGTACCTATTTAAACCCGTATAGTTTAAGCGTAGAAAAAAGTTTAATAATCCTGCAAAGGCTTGACAACACTTGCCTTGGATTTTGAAATCGCGAATATCCCAAGACAAGTAATACGCATTACTCATCGATGTACGAGAAAGGTACACTTCGGAGGGATAAAAGTGGAAGGGTGGGGAGGGGTTAGCAGTTAGGAGTTGAATTAGTAAGACAGCGCTGTTTACCAAAATAATATGAACTTACAGCGGGAGAGTGCAGAACAACCGGTTAAACATGCGGTAAACTGTATCTCGAGAACCATTGTTCACGCGACTATGAATTAGACGTCGTTCTTTAAAATGTCTGTAGACAACTTTCTCGCAACTGCTGTCCATTTCCCACAAATAGAGAAGAAAGATTAAAAAACAAGGGTATTAATTACGATTTGCTTCTTGACTCATAAGCCTTTTCAAGTTCTGTTAACTATCCGTGCGCGTTCTAAACTCCAGCATGGGAGAAACACCGTCCGACTGTACATGCGCGGTTTTTCGCATGATGCGAAACACAAGTGGAAATTTTTAAATTTTGGGCAACGAAAAGGAGCTACTTAGAAAAGTGGATCACTTTCCTGAATAGGTCACCAAAGACGTAATGTATACTTTAGTATGCCAAATAAAATACAATAATGTTTGAATATAATTTATTTGTTTTTCCAATAAACAGTTACGTCTTTTTTCCGTAGGGGAATAGTTAAGTACGATTATAATTACATAATACGCATGTTACACAAAGATGATGCTTAAATCTATTTATTAATAGATACATTATGTAGGCGATCAATCTCTTAAGAGAATTGTCTTACAAAGTTAAAATAAATTAAAAAAAGGAATAAAAAGGTCTTGTAAAAGTAGCATTAGATGTAAAGAGAGACTTATATTTAAAAGTAACAATAATATAAAAGTAACAACAATATAAAAATAACAAAAATATAAAAAATTATAAAAAATATATGGTTCAAAAGTTCTATAACTAATCAATATATTAATTATCAACTTGAGAAATAAGCTCACTGACCATACAAATAAAGTTGATTGTCCTAAAAAACTACAAGTAATATTTAGAACAATTAAATTTTTCGTACATCAAGCATAGTATCTCTTCATTGTTGAAAGCTTTAATAGAGTTTATTAATTCCGTAAAATGTGTGTTGGGTGTTTCAGGGCGATCTGGCGAGATCAGGAGACCCAATAGTACTGTCTCAAACGACTTACAATTCACCAAATGCCTAGCAATGTGTATTGTATATTGGATATCATCAGCAATGGAAAATGGCAGAGCATCAAGTACATATTTCATGTTAGTAAGAATTATATCCCTAATTTTATCCACGAGAGTTAAATAAAATTTGCCACTTTTGACTGAATCTGTAACTAATATTTCCACTTGACTGCCAAAAATATTAGCAATAAACCTTGCCAACATTATAACATGATTTGGCTCATCTTTTTCATTCAAAGCTTTCTCAATTAAAGCAGCTAGCTCTTCAGACACATTCAATTTAATATCATGAACTATGTCGTTTACAATCGACGCCATTTTCAATGTCCAACCTAATAAATATATCTCATTACTAGGCAAGACATTCTGTATCTTGTGAGAAATCGTGGCGAGTACAGTATTTAGTTTTGTGTAACTCTTTCTCGGTATTGAGTCAACTGCTTGGTTATAGCGAATAATGTTATCAATGAAGCTCATAAGAAGTGTCCTAAAGGGGAAAGTCTCTAGTGATTCATTTACATGAATATGCTCATTCCACATTGCAAGACATGTGTTCAATACCAACTCTAATACTTTTGAAACTATACCTATATTCTCTTCACTTTCAACATTTACAACAATGTAGGTTGCTACTAAACTCCATTTCTCTTCATATAATAACCGTTTTTTTTCATCTGGCTGTATCAATTTATTTTCTGCTAATATTTCGTGGATGTGCTCGTCAATGACAATACGTAGAGTTTCATTGGGGACAAATTCTATATAATCACGCATAAAAGAAATTACACTTGTCTGTCTTCTGATATTAACGGAATTATTTTCAAATTTACTAACAACACCCCAAGCTGTTTCAATGAAATCACCTTTGATAAAATCCGGAAATTTACGTGGACGTCTTAAAATTTCTAAGACTTTCTCGTCGTCATCTTGGTGAATAGTCTCCATAAAAGCTTTTAATGTTTCATATAATTCTTTCTGCATTGCAGGGTTCCTATCCAATTGAATTATGTACTCATACAAATGAGTGAATATCACTGAGCGTAATGATACATTCTTACATTTCTTCCAAGCTTCATTGAGTATTATTTTTAAATTGTCAGCATCAAAACATACAAAGGCACTTCTCAGACCATGCTTCTGCACTGACACCGGTGAGTTGATTAAATGTTGAACAAATTGTTTAGAAAGTGGCAGGGGAAGATTAGCCAAAAATAAATTGAACATTGGCAAACTGTATTTTACATAATCTCCCTTGACGTACATCATTATATTCGCCAATGGGACATGAGGTCTTGAATAGCAAGCAAATCTACATATAGCTTCTTGTATATGTAGAAGCTTACGGGAAATGGTGCTGTGAGCAATCTTTGGCTCAGTTGGGGCATATTTTTTCAAGAGATCAATTTTTAAAGGTTCATCAGCCAATTGAAATATACAAAAAATAGTAGAGAAAATTATCCATGGTGTTTCAGATTCATCAGGGTCCTCTTTTAAAAGAATTTGCATGAAATATTCCAGTACCTCTTTTGCAATATCATGGGAAAAGTATGTTTTTAATTTTCTTAGTGCAATATTAAAAATTGGTGAATCAGATGGTGTGTCGAAATATGCTTTTATATTTGGCAGCTCAGCTATTATTTGCGTCGCATCATCTTGTTTCAGCATACGTAATACTTTTCCTGATGTTAACTTTGTATCCTCCCTTTTTGAAATACAAAAATAATCACGGTCAAGTTCAATGTACTTTTTAACAATCACTGGAAATTCAGAATCTGGTACTTTATAATATTGGGTGATATCTAAAACGAATCTAATATAAAATCTTAGGGTAGCACTGTATTCTTTATATTCAAAATTTTGAATAGCATCCACATAGAATTTCAGCAGGTACTCATACACAAGTTTGTTTTTGTCTTCATTCATCTTTTCCAAATAATCCTTCAGGTTCCAAAAATGGAATGCACCCTTATAAGATTGTAAGAATTTCTCCAATACAGGAGGAACTGGTTTCTTATTGGAAATATAGTAAAGGATTGCTACTATCCTAAACTTAATATTGTCTGAGTAGAAACTATAATAGAAGTCTTCTTGACATTTTAATGGTTCATATACCTTTATGCTATACAGTATATTATTGAACACAGTCCAACATCGTTCATCAACATCAAATATGTTATGATGTATTAAAACACTGTCAAGGAACTTCTCTTTCATATTGACATTTTCATTGACATGTCTATCATAGTAGTAGCTAAGCAGTTTTTCCAGTTGTTGTTCATTTCTCACTGATTCAACTAAAACATTTACAATATTATTTCTTTTGTCAGGATCACTGGCAACCAATATATATTTCTTTATTTCAGGAAGTGCTTTATCCAAGTTCACAAATTTGTACCAATAATATTCTTCACCTTCTGTGATAGTCTCTGTCTTCTCCATCAAATTTTTCAATGCCCATTCTTCTTGCTGTTCCACACTCATATATTTATAATAAGAACAATCATAGAAGGATTGACTCATTTCAAACGAGTTTTGATACCTGTTTTCGTATTCAGTTTTTACATATGCAAATCTATCTTCCAAAGGAATTAAATTCAATATACTCTCATACTTACCCCAAAAGTTTAAATTCCAAAATGCATCACAATTTTGTGGAAATAAACTTGATATATAGAGTTTTGCATCGTTTGCATTGCTGTGTCTTACCAAAATGTTTGTGTTCAAGAATTTTACATAAAGAGCTGATTTCTTTATTACTCTGTGTTTATGTTTTGTGACAATGGCTTTAGAAAGCTTTGATCCCATTTTTTCTCTATTATATTCAGAGATATCTATAACATATTTTTCCACCATATCCAAATACTTTGTGCTAGACACTGAATACAAATGGCTAATTGCACAAATTTCAGGTAGTACATTTCGCCCATCATGAACTAGTTTATCCAAATAGGCCAAAGCTATAGTGAAAGAGAGCCCAACAAAATTGCATAGATTCTCAAAATTTATGTAATCCGAAATGCTGTCAGTGCTATTAATGAATTCCAATTTATAAGACTCTGGAGTCTTTATTAGGAACTTCAAAGCAAAATGTGTCATGTCTGTTTTCTTACAGTGCTCATAGAAGACTACTGCTCTCTCATTACCAATATGCATTGATATTAAACTTAACATCTTTTTCTTCATTTTTATTGACATCCATGGGAATATGTTTTCATGAAGGTACTCTGGATTGATGAAATTTGAATAGTCATCATTGTAAATCCAGTCATTCTTTAAAGCTCTTGTAACATAAAGACTATCACCTGATTTTAATACATCGATGATGAAATCGATATGTCTATACTTTGAGGCGACATCTATTTTGAATATTTTGTCAATGTCAGATTTTTCTTGCTGGCATTTTATTCCTTCAAAATCTGTATTTTTCTCTGTCACTTCAATAACTTTTTTATTTATTTCATATTGTCTCTTGCCCAAAGTTTTGCCAGTTAGGATCATTTTGATCTGAAAAGAACAGTTCAATGAGGTTATTAAGAGGTTCAAATTTATTTGAGAAGGAACAAACACAGTGCAAAAGAATGATAGGTTGGTATAGCATAATCAAAGAAATTGGACAAAGAGGCATAGTAGGAGCCTACTCACAGCTAAAGATACAGTCTATATTTTGTTGTCAAGTAGCCCTCCATTACCACTGCTATTGTTAAATTTAGTGGCCTTGGTCACCTAATCTTTAGCTTTTTGTATGCTATTGAGTGATTTGTATAACGTTGTAACAGAGTGAGAGTGTACATTCTCTATAGGTTGATGCTCCGCTCCATCTATGCTTTACATCCAAAATCTTAATACAATAGTTTCAAAATACACAGCTTTGGTTGCTGACCTTTTAATTGATTGGGAGCTTTTATAATTATGTATGTCACATTATTATGGACGTGGACTCCCACGTTAAATGCGTTTTACAGTTCTCAGCAGTGGACATGATGGATGCTATTTGTTCATGCAAACTTAAAGAAAACCAAAATTAATTAATTGAGAATGATGAGATACAGACATATCAGTTGCTCCAACAGACAGGCTTGTCTGTTCAGGAATAATATTAATAATAATAAATAAAAAAACTTTGGATTCAGTAGCCCAGCCTGGGAAAGGGAGCATGTGGACTAACTTATACATAAATAAATAAATAAATGGTTTTAAGGCACTACCATGACACAATTTTACATACAATCTGACTAGATTGGCAATCAAATTGTCTCGTATAGATGCTCCAAGGACTTGTTGATTTAAATCAGATGGAGTAGTGTAGACAGACTATCAAATCAGGGTCTCCAGGTTGGTGAGGTTTTTGCCCATTTTGGGGTTAGAGGATATCAAAGGGTGCAATTCGATATATTATGTAACACCTGTATAGTGGACGTGCACGTTATAACGTGATCGTGAACGGAAATTTAAAAGCATCTTCATGTCGGTTGGAGTGTAGCAAAGGGAGCGCTGAGGAAAATGACTTGTAAAATTTTTGGAGGTGGAACGCATAGCGTCGCGTAACAAATTATAAAAGCACCCATTAGTTGCACAAATGTATACTAGGGAAGAAGATATAGTGTGAAGCAACTATTAGCAGGTAGTTTGTGGACGCTCGTTGTTTACTTAAATGAACACAAGAGTGGTAGAATAGGGTTATGCTCGTTGTTCCTAGTAACAGACTTGCTTCAGTCGCTTGCAAAAACAAGCGTTATCACGCTCCTATCCTACACGTTATCGTTATCCGTCCTATCGTACGTGTTCCTAGAACACTTCCTAATTAGTAAAATTATCATGGAAGCGCAGAAGCCCCTGTCTGCTGTGGAAAAATGATGAGGCAAGGAGCACAATTAGATATTTATTTTTATAGAAACTTACATGAGCATCAAATTCATGTAAAAATCACAAGGGTTCCGGGTTCCCAACACAGATTACTAGCCAAGGGTAGATAAAAACATTAGTGACACCACCTTACACCCAGCACTGGTTTTGAGTAGTCAATTTGACGCATTATTTGTTTGACGTAAAAGTGACAAGTGCTAGTGCTGTGGTCATGACGCTATTAGCATTCTATCGATTTCAATTTGGCCATCGATTGCACATTATCGATGTTCATATTGTACTTTATTATTATTACTCTAAGAGCGTCGGTGGCCGACTGGTTAAGGTATCCGTCTCGTAAGCGATAGGTACCAGCTTCGAATCCCCTTGCGGTCATGTACCAATGGCTACTTTCTGTGTTATGTACAACAGTTTAATGTTAACTGATGCTTTTATGGTGAGGGAAAACATCGTGATGAAACATTCAGGCGATTGAATGTGTAACCATGATCCAATCTGGTTTCCCCTGGTAGCAGGGTCACAGAGGTCAGATGGCAGTCGCTCTGCTGTAATTATCTCATCTGCCATGGTCAAGGCGTAGTGCTTGCTGTTGCAATGTGAGCGCCACATTAATCAAATTTTTTCTTTTTTGCGCCCAACGCAAAGGAAATGGTCACCCTCCGATATAGCGGTTGGGAGGGAGGAGGTGAACTCTCATGGGTACCAGTCGGCCGGCCGGACTGGTTATGCACGACTCGCCAAAAAAAGGGGCCTAGACGCAGACATGCTAAACACCCGCCCGGGGAGCACTTGTAGCCGGAAGGGCTTTTCAGGTTTTATCGAATGCGACACCCCGTAGGGACAGCGTGACACCCCGGAGGGACTGGGTGGTTACATTAATCAAGGCGGAGTGCTAGTAAAGTACTCCGCTGACTACTTGCCGTTGCAGCGTAGGCCGGGCATCAATGGAGGCAGCACAGATTAAAAATAATATGATCATTGGCATTATAAACATGCATAAATACATGGCTTTATATGCATCATGTCTTTTACTTATGTTGTTATTAAAAAGTCAAAAAATTACCTACTAAAAAAAATACGCCCAATTTTAGGATAATTTTACCCTGTATATTTTATTGGTTTTACTTTTCTAGGTAACGACCCAACGATGAAATAAACCATCGAGGTACTGACCTTTCGAAGTAAGGACAACGATGAAGTGTACCATCGACGTAAAGCGGCTGATAGACGGGCGCGGGGTTTAAATAGTATTGTGTTTCTGCCGGTGAGCAAGGTTTCCAGTGCTCCATGGGGTGGGGATTTGGGAAACCGTGGCTTTGGCAGTGGAGTGGCATTTGATTTTTGCTGCCAGAGCAACGTGTTATAGAGGTGGGCAACGCATTAGCGATACTCTTGGTGTTGCTAATGTCTATAGGCAGTGGTGACCACTTTCCATCAGGTGGCTCGCTTGCCTGTTTGCCTACCGTATGACATAAAAAAAAAGTATGCGTACTTGTGGCTCGACTACTTTGCTCGCTCGTGTGTCAGCCTAAGTACGCGCACTTTAAAACCGCCGAGTAAGTTCGCCGGCGATCCAACATGTTTGAATTTTGTTTGCTCGCGGCGTCGGTTCGCGCGTCTGTCTGCGCCGTGAGCCTATGTTTTTTGGTGATGTTTCTCGTGCAGTTGTGATTTGTGCATAGAATTTGTTTAAGTTTTATTAATGTTATGGTTTTCTGTTGCGAAAGTGACTGATTTTTGAAGCTATTGACTCGAATTATTTACGAAATTCATTAAAAAACGAGCCGGATAAGTTCGTAAACTTAAAAACCGCGTACTTTAAGTACGTACCTACGTCTATCACCGGCGTAAAGCCTAAAAAACTGCGTACTTTAAGTTTGTACGTGTATCAGCTACTTAATAACTTACTTACTTACAACGTCTTTAAAAAACACCTTCGCTTTCTTACACCAAGACCCGGTCGTTTCCACTGCGAGTGGGACAAACAAACAATTGTTTTGCAGTGAGGATTATTTTCCCGTACTTTTAGAGCCGCAGACTCTGCTGCTGTCCCAGCCGCTCTTACAGCGCAGAGGCGCTAACATATGTGGCGTCACACAAAATACATTTACCATTCTGCTATGGCACAAGAGCCATACCGACAGCATCGAACCTACTCAGTCCGGGAGGCTCCACGGCGCAGGGGATGTTAGCCGAAACTAGCGCTCTTCGAACAATATGATTGTGGGCGTGGTGGTGTGAAAATCTTCCCGAGCACGGACAGCAACTCAAAGCGTGGTGGCCATTGGCTTCTTGATGGCGTATTGATGAGGTTCGCGAAGCGAAGGTAAGCGAAGAGCTTCAGCCACCCGTAATGAGTCGCTATATGTATAAGAGAGTGCCTAGATGTGGCTAGCATGCAACCACACACCTGACTCTGGCTGCGACACTGCCTTAAGCCGTGCGAGGTCTCCACCTCCGCCACAGCCTCCAGCTGCACCAGCACCTTCTTCGCTCCAATGTTGTCCCAAGCCCGCTGAATTTCCAGGCACTGGCACACAGTTATATGCGAAGTCGGTTTAAGAGCCTCCCAAGCCGTCAGTGCATCACAATCATGTTCATCCTGCCACCGTCTGCTGATAGAATGTTAGTGACAAGATTCACAACCCCATGCGATGACGCAAGGAAGGCCTGCAGGCTCACATCTTGAACACACCGTATTCCTAACCAACCCACAACGGGTAGACAAGGACGCTTGGCTGCACTGATCTACATTTCGGGGGACATTTCAAATACTCTCCACAGAGTCCCGAAGCACCTCATCAAATTTTGCAATACTATCCGGAAACAGCCTATATCTTATTCACTTTCCCGTGGGACAAAGTGTATACTAAAAAAAATTTGAATATGTTAATAACAACTGTAGAACACATTGGAGTATGCTTGGAACGCTTTTTCTTCGGCGAATAAAAGTGCATGCATTGCTCGGACCAGGTTCATTCATTTTGAACCGAATTAACGTGCGAAAAAGTTAACTATAACAAAATATAACAACGTAACTCAATAATAAAACTTAACAAAAACATTAACTTTTACATAGAATAACAACAAAATATGAAACAAGTTGATCGGCTAAATACAAAAGCTGATAATACTACGTTCATTATTTGAAATAACTATTTATCTTCATTTGGTGGTATTAAAATGCGTTCATAGTTTGATATTCACAGTGCTTTTAAGTATTTTATAAGCCCAACAATAATGTTAAGAATAATCGGTCAATATAATGTTTGTTTTTTCATAAATGGTTAGTTTTGGGCACCAAAATAATATGTTTTATGTTTTGTTTATAAACGCAGGGCCCTAGTTAAGATAGCAATTATTTTATAAATGTTCTATAATAGTTGAAAAGATGGTATAAAAAAAACATTTTTGTGGTTTGTTTACATTTTGTCTCACGGGAAAGTGAATATGGTATAGTTGAATACGTAGTCGTATGCAAAATACAAAACACATCCACAATAAAAGTAGTGCAATATGCGCCGAATACTTTTAAATACGCTCCCCAGCGGCAAGAAGAAGCTGCCTTCTAAAGTCATAGGCTTCTGAAAAAAACCTCAGGAAAATGAATCACCCTAGAAGTTGGAATGAAATGAAGATAATTCTCTGAGGTCGGGAAGCAATAAAAAGAGAGGGCAGAAAGCACAAGACTCGGTACTGCATGAGAAATATTAACTTCTAGCCCTAGCCTCCAAAAGTGCGTTAGTTAAATCTGCAGGTCTTCCTTCACTATTTCAGATGTCCCTCCAATAGTACAATCGTCTGAGTACAACATATCTAAAGGATACTTAAGCTCCGATATAATACTGATAATACTAATAAGTATGGCGAGACTGAAAGCTCGTGGATCCCCTGCTGCGCACCAACTTGGGAAAGGATAAGAAAACCGTAGAATCGTCGTAGAATAAATTGGATTGGGAGTGATAAAGTTGGTGAAGAAACGGATATAAGTATGGCAGCTTATCCCTGGCCTCGCTTAAAATAACGTCTCTCTCAACATTGTTAAAGGCGGTTTTACTGTCCAACTTGACTATGACATACGCCTTCTCCGGATCCATCATAACAGTGTGCACCGCCTCACAGCTCAATGGATGCTCACAGTGCTGGATGCTTTGCGTGAAGGGTGGCAAGGGTTTCAGGGCTTGAGGGGCTACTGTATCGGAAGACATCGGCAACCGAACCGCTTATTACAGATCACTCTCATGCACCTTAGACTCCATCCTGTAGCCGTATTCACAATGATTCGAAACCGTTTCCGAATGATTCGACACGAAATTCGTGATCAGCGAATCCGTGTCGATCGATTCGAAAACTTTTATTCAGAATCCCGATAGATTCCACGGAAACTCTACTCTCTATAACATATGAAAATTTCATCAAAATTAACTGAAACCACATTTTCCTAAGAACTTTTGCAGGGTCCTTTGTCGAATCCGTATCCGAATCTGATTTCCGAGCCATTGTGAATACGGCTACTGGAGAGAAACATCTACAGCTTTTCTGAATGTTTTGCTTAATTTTAATGGCAAGAGTCCCCGAGCCTATTTCGTAATTACGTGTTAACAATTAAATATTTTATAAAGTTGCATATGATATGGGATCCCTTACACTTAATTAACTTTTAGTTAGGAGTTAGTGCATTTTATGCATGTGTGATGAAAGAAGACATAAGTGGAAGGAGTGCTTCGCTTTCAGTATACCCAGAAAAAAGGAATATTGAAAGTTATAATTTATTAATTTGAGATTTTCATTTTTAGTAGGTTTTATAAATTCGGGAATCAAAATATCATTCTGGCAACATTTTGCTTGCATTGGAGAAAATGGCGGTTGTTGTCTTGAGAAATATAATATTTCTACATTTTAGCTCGTTCTATGTTTATTGTGCATAAATAAAATTGAATTTAACATTGTGTTCCCGTAATTTACTTATGTATTATATAATCATGTCCCTGGCGCAAATTTATTGTCAAAGTTATGAAAAAGACATACTTTGAGTTCTTGGCGAATTCGCATGATTTTCTGTTGAGTTTTTGATTATTACTTGTTCTAAGCTGCCAATTTCTATTTTGTTTACCCTTTGGATTGAAGCAATTATATCCGAGTTATATGGAGAAGTGAAATAAATAGTAAAAATTGAAGTTCACGTGTGCAGTGCATAGCTGTTATTTGATAATAGTTCCGGTAATCTATTTGATAACAATGGGTGAAACTGAAGACTTCAACACGTTAATGTTTGAGAAGAAACTGATGAATTTGAAGGACACCCAAGAGAGTATCCAATCTTTGTCGTCATGGTGCCTCAAACAGCGCGAGCACCATAAAAAAATAGTTTCAAGCTGGTTGAACGTGCTGAAAAGAGTGAAGATAGAGCAGCGACTAGTATTGTTTTACTTAGCCAATGATGTTATTCAGTATAGCAAGCGAAAGAACTATGATTTCGTGGAAAGTTGGGGGCTCAATTTGCAGAAAGCTACACCTCTGGTCAGGTTAGTTTACAGGATCCAAATGGAAATGGTGAAGTATATGAATGGCCAAACTTTTGGATTATTTAATATTAAGATGAGAAATACATCTACTAAAAAGGTTCAGGATACTGTCTGTTTATAGTTTGAAGATTTGTACATGTTTTTGTTGTTATTACATTTTTTTATAGCTTAAGAGCAATTCACATGTACCTGTAGAGGACTTGGGATTATTATTATATTATTTAAACATTGGATGGTATATAGTATAGTGAAATAACTTAACCTGAAGTCAGTAAAAGGAAGCTGCACTGATTCATAGTGCTTTTGATCCTAAAAATTAAAAAGGAATAATAGTTGAATGCTTGATATATAATGATTATTAGATTCACTTGTTTACATGATAAATGATGGAATGTTCTTTCTATTGCAGAGATGAGAAGGTCCGTACAAAGATACTACGTATATTCAAAATCTGGGAGCAGAGATCTGTGTATGATGATGAGTTTTTGTCTGATCTCACTGGATTGCTCAGTGCTGGAGCTACCAAAAAGACTGATGATGATCCTTTGGATTTTCAAGTAAGTTGTTTATTCATCTAGATATGTAAAAAAATATAAATTTAGAAATTATTGGACAATTTACTAATTTGAAGCTACTCTATTTCCAAGTGCCAAAGGGTAATTTTTAGCCTGGATTAAGATATAATATTTATTTAATAGCTACAAATATACATACATAATATAAAGATTCCAGAAAAAATCTGTCAAAATCCGTTGCATAGTTTAGGAGTAGTTAGTATATATTTAGATTTAGGACGAATACAGATATAGTAAAAACTGGTACCAGAACTGGATATGAAATTATTTCGGATCATCTATTACTTTCAGTTACGAATAAGTATTTCATTTTTAAGTATTTGTAAAATTATAATACAAAAACTAGATAAATCAAATAATTTATTTATTAACTTTATTTCTAGAGACCATACCCAGTATATTGTAACTAAAAAATGAAAAAGCATCTGTCATATCACGTCGCATTTAGACTCTGCCCCTATCCAAAATTATTCGAAACTTTCTTTCTTTATTCTTTATTGTACACAAACATCCACCACACACACCACCACCCACACAGCCACATTATGATACAATACGATAATAAAGATGTACATAGATACTTACATTGAATTTGGTTATAGTTATGGATAATTTTTTAATATTTGATATTTTTGGTTACGGTTATGGAGCCTTATAACATGCCTGTGACAGACTGACAGCATCGGTAGGCAACTATAATAAAATAATCATTGTGGTGTCACTGTCCCGGTTGTGCTCGTGCTCATCAGGGCCTGAGGTCCAGCGGACCTTGATCATGATCCAGGATTTGGCAGATTAGTTAATTACAGTGGCGTGACTGCCATCTGACCTCCAAAACCCTTATAAACTTTATTTTATACTAAATAAACATAACATTAATTAAGCACCATGTCATCTTATTTTCAATTTTCTTTCTAGCCCCAGCAGTTGGTAAATAAAATAAAACAATGTTCAGTACTGGAAGCTGATACTGACTTACGATTGAAGTACATACATGAGAGTCATTTACAGTTGTCTGATGCAGATGCTTTGTGTGCTAGTCTTAAAGGTAATAAGATTTATCATTGTAATTTTTAAAATTAACTAGCTTATAGAACTTATGGAACTTTGCATGGATTTTATGACCTTTGCCTTAAACAAAATCATTGATTAAGTTTTTCTTTATAGCAAATTACTATCATAAATTAAATAGTATAAATTAAAGTCACTTCCTGCCCCTATCATTCCCTGATAGACTATATAACTCCTCCTAAGCCACGGTACGGACTTCAATGCTCATTTCACTGTTAATTGGGTTGGGAGTACCAATGCTTGAAAAATGTACTGGATGAATATTTAAAGAAAAAATAATTTAATAAGTTGAGGATACAGCGATACCGGCATATGAGTTGTTCCAACTGCCTGTTTGTTTAGGATTAATAATAATTTGTAATTCAATCCCCGTTGCGAGGATGAATAACCGAACCCCAGTGCAACTATGTACCAATAATTTTTTATGGGCTATGTACATTTGTTGAACACTAACCGTTGCTCTTACGGTCAGGGAAAACATCGTGTTGAAACCAGCACAAACAGGCGACTGAATATTAACCATGATACAATCTGGTCCCTGGTTCACCTGTTAACAGGATCGCGGAGGTCAGATGACAGTCGCTCCACTGCGTTGATCTAATCTGCCAATATCCTGGTCTATATTAAGGCGGACCCCGAGCAGTCGCGCGCAAATCCGAGCATTGGACCAGTGTGGCTCAATAAAGTGTAATTAGTGAAAATGATGTATAATTATATTATACATATTTATACATATTAGAGGTGAATAATGTAGATACGTAGGAAATGGGTGCCTGAACCTGCCGGTATCCGGAAAAAGGTCCCGTGGGCGATCCAAGAAGCGAAGGCAATTGACATTGCTGAGTCGGATGCGAGAGCCAACGGCTTCCGACGAGAGGATGCCGAAGACCGGGCGAAGTGGAGGAGAATGAGTAGGAAAGCGGACCCTGGCAGAGGCCCGGATAAGCGCTAGGACAATGATGATGATTGTAGATATTATTAAGTGCTCAATCAAGCAGTTCTGTTACTTTATGTAATGTATACCTTTTCAGATAGGAGCAATAAGGATGATGTGGAAAAAGAGCTGAATGAGGGCATAGGATGTGTGGAACGGTATACACAAGCGTTGCAGAGGGAGATTGTGGCCAGGGAGGCGTTGCTGGCTCTATTGCAAACGGCAACACAGTACTATGGCACGCAGAGGGGCGAGGTCAAAGTTGTTGCATATGTAAGTATATTACATGTATTATATGCTTATTTGGATAATGCATACTGTTTGACACTCGAGTGCATGTTGAATAATTACTTTTCGAGCTGAATTTCTTAAGGTTTGTTTTGACCGGGAGAAAGATTTGATACACCAACGGGCATTCGTTGCACAAACTCTCGCGATTTTGAACACAATATTCGCGCAACATTTTAATGAGTATGTTGAAACGAACATTGGGGCCAATGTTCTGCCAACTGATACCAGAGAACAGCGGGATACAGGTGTCAATCAGTTGTTTTGGCAATTGCTTGCCTGTATAATAATCTATAGATAGTATAAAACAAAGGAGGGCTGACCACAAATAGGGAACAAACCAGGAGATTGATTAATAGTATAAAACAAAGGCGCTTCCCGCCGTTCTATCCCTATGTACGCTTAGATCTTTTAAACTACGCAACTGATTTTAATGCGGTTTTCAACAATATATAGAATGATTCAAGAGAAAGGTTTATATGTATATAAGCAATGAAGTAGGTGTTGGGTAAGTGTATGGTAAGGATATGGGCAAGGTAGGGCAGGGGTACGACACTATCGAATTCGGGTTGCGGACATTTGTTGCGAAAGCGTTTGTAGCGCTTTCATATTTTCGCAACATTGCGCGCGCAATAACGTAACTTCCTATTAAAAAAAATGAAAATGAAAATGTGGAAAAATTTACGAAATCAGTTCAGAGGTTCCAAAGAATAATCAATTTAATAGTTTCAAAAAGGAATTTTTTCTCGCAAACTACACGATTCAAATAACACCGTATATGTGCGAAATATGATCGCCCCTAGTGCGTCTTGAATTCCGACAATTCCGACTAAATGATGTCGCCAACAGAGCAGTTTGAAATTATCCGTTCCGAATAGTTTTGTGGTCGCGAGGGACGGAGTGCCTGACTATGACGGACGCGTTTTTGAAATATGTGTGCACATATGCGAATTTTACGTTTATATCCATACTTAGGAAAGTCCCGAATGGACAAAATTTTTGGCGACGCCTAAGTTGAGTTAAAATATTTCTGACAAGATAAAGCATTATCCAACACCAATCAACCACCAGCTAAATAGAAAAAATTACAATTCGCCGCTAGATGGCGTTGTTTTGTGATTTTATTACTCTTTTTTTCATGTAGAAATTCATTTCACGCTCAGTTGGATACTTTTACTAATGACCAATTGCACAAACATACTTCAAAAATTTGAAACCCATGCTAGAATGGAAAAAGGTTACATAAAATTTGTATGGAAAACGCAACAACGCGATAAAGCCGCCTATCGTTTTCGCTGTCGCTACCGATATGTACAGACAGTATTCTGTGTTTATGCAAAGTGTTCCTGTATCTATCCAAATCTATCTCTTTGTTTACTTACCAGAACTGTTAACACACTAAAGTGTGCTCTCGCGCACGACATGCGAAAAAAGGCGCGAAATAAATACTGCTATCTCTTTCATCTTAGTATTGAGAGAAGGAGACACAGGCTCTCTCGCGGTGCGAGCTATGTTGCGGGCACACTATCAGTCCACTGCAGGCCTCTCAAACGAAAGGGGAGGTTATTGCCATAATCTCCACGCTTGGCAATCGGGTTAGACATCGCAGTTTTCTAAATATAATAATTGAAAATGCTGCTGCCAATTTTCCAGACTACGGAGACTCTTGATCTTTTGCCTCGAAAACATTAGTCGCCTTGTACGACACCCATGAGTGTAAGAGGTTGGTGCTATTCTACTCTGCCGGACACCACACGGCCACGGCACACTTGTGCCAGCCTTATTGACCATGGTGCTTTATTTTATACCACTAAGGTGGGGCACACAAACTTACGGCCTGCCCGATGGTAAGCAGTCACCGCAGCCTATGGACGTTTGCAATACAAACAGCCGTACCGCCAATCTCCGATAGCACTAATCGCAGCAAGAGAGAGCTGTCTTACTGCTGTTTAAACTCAATTGCATCAATATGGCGGCGTACAATCCAAAATACGTGGTACCACTCATCGCCCACGCGTAAAACCTTTTGACCCCCGTCTTGAAGACCTCCATGTCCCCCACCAGGCGTACAAGAACTTTGGCGCCCGCGTCCGCGCCCTGAAGCGCAAACTGGACGAGTTGATCCCGACGCTGGGAGCGCGCGGGCCCTCGCCCCCGAGGCGCGATGAGGACGTGCCTTCCCCGGGGCCGGATGAGGACTTGGATTTGCCGGCGGCTGGCGGGGAGGATGATAGTGAGTCATCCTGTATCCTGTATTTATTTTGTTTTACCCAGTACGATGAAAGACACATTTTTTAAAATATTATACGGTAGGCAAACAGGCAAGCGGGCCACCTGATGAAAAGTGGTCACCACTGCCTATAGACATCAGCAACACCAAGAGTATCGCCAATGCGTTGCCCACCTCTATAACACGTTGCTCTGGCAGCAAAAAGGCAAATCCACCACTGCCAAAGCCGCGGTTCCCCAAATCCCCACCCCATGGAGCACTGGAAACCTTACTCACCGGCAGAAACACAATACTATTTAAAAGAGTATTGTTTAGCTGCGGTATTCTGTAAGGTGGAGGTACTTCCCCAGTCGGGCGGCTCCAATTCGAACGAGATTTCCCGTTATGCCCTACCTCTCTTTAAACTTATTTTTCCACACTTCACACGATACATCACTTTTGCACACCCATATATAGTATCATGTCATCATCTTGGCGTTAATATCCCGGTTGTGCTCTCGAGCACGAGGGCCCGGGGTCCGCCTTGACTGTGATCCAGGATTTGGTGATCAGGTAATTACAGTGGAGCGACTACCATATGACCTCCGTGACCCTGTTACTAGGGGGTGCCTGGCTACTCTAATTAAATAAAATACATAATTCAGGTTACATATTCCTGTATATGGTTGCGTGAATTTGCAGGTTTCATCACGATGTTTTCCGTCACCGTAAAAGCTTAAATTATTCTTTATATTTATATTAATACATTCAAAGAGTCATTGGTACATAGCCGCAGCGCGATTCAGCAGGCCCACTGAAAACCAGCGTCACGGCGTCTGTTGTGGCACATGCTGAGTGTGGCCACAGATTGCTGAGGAAGGCCTATGCCCAGCAGTGGGTAGTGGGCGGCTGATAGGGTGATCATGACTAAGACTGCGTATTCGGACAATGTCATTCATTCGAATGAGGGTTTTTGCGATTTCAAAATCCTCTAGATGGCGCTAGGATGTAAGGTCTGATGTTAAAATAAAGTCCCGTCATTGGCTGGAATAAATTTGTCATTTTACAGTTTCTATCCTGCCTCAGTAGCGCCATCTGAAATCGTGGAAAATCTCATTGCACGAACGAATTTTCGATTCCGACCCTCAGACCCTCGTTGACCCGATGGGACGAACCTCATCCCGATCCCAATGAGACCTCTTACATAGCCTTTTCATTGCCCTTTGGGTGACAGCGACTATCCAACCATGTAGGATTCCTCGATTGACCAATTTCTCGAAATTTGACCTACCTAGTTGGACTATCTGTCATAGATAGTCGTCAAAAACTTAAAGCGGATATGGAAATATGGTCGGGTGCTCCTAATTTTTTGAACAACTACGTACGAAACTTTCGCGCTGGTCGCGACCAAGACCTGTAAGATCATCTTCAAAACAGCGTGTTAACACAACAATTTCGCCCCAACAGTATCGTACAACATCGACCGAACGTTCAACACGTCCGTGTCGGCCGACGGGTCGCTCTACAACCTGGGGCTGTCGTCGTTCCTCACCGCCGACAACCCGATGGCCATATTCAACGAGCCGGCCGAACTTGGATCTAGCGGTGAGTGATGCTTAGATATAAGCGTAGTAGCGACATCTATCGCTCCTATGGGGAAACTCAACAATAGACATGATTACGAGTACACATGCTAATAGTTGCCAAGCATCGCACATAGATGGTGCTGACCAAGGCCCCATACAAATCCTATCCTACATCGCGGTGTCGAAATGTTCTAACTTCCGCGATATGTATATGTAAACGTTGACCGCACACTCAATGTATCCGTGTCGACCGACGGGCTGTCATCGTTCCGACAACCCGATGGCCATATTCAAGCTGGCTGAACTTAGGTCTAGAGTCTAGCTGCTTACTTATAGGCTCTGTAGCGACATCATTCAGCAATGCGCTAGCACACGAGTACTGGAATGCATCGCATGACGTCCATACAAATTCCATGTCTCAGATTGCCACCTAGACAATTTTGGACTCGTGAAAACCATCATCATCACAGCCGATAACAGTCCACTGTAGCACGTAGGGCGTTTTTCATGAGAGGGGAGGTTATAGCCATAATCTCCACTCTTGGCAAGCGGGTTGGAATCGCAGTGTTGAATATATAGTAATGGAAAACACTGCTGCCCATTTTCCAGCCTACGGAGACCTCAGAACTTTTTCCTCGAAAATATTAGTCGCCTCGTACGGCACCCACGATTGTAAGGGGTTGGTGCTATTCTACTCTGCCGGACACCACACGGCCATTAAGGCATAATTACCGGAAAACTAGAAAAAATAACTTGTTTTTATTTGAAATATGAATCCTTTTATTTGTTTTGCAGCCAATAAAATCGAGGTGATTAACTCGCGGCCAAACGACAAGCAGGATTTCAACATCAACGACTTTCTGAAGACCCTAGTGCCAAATGAAAATTCCACCGCATCGGACAATAACTCTTGTGAGTATTTTTCAATAACGAAAGAAAAGTTTGCAATGAGGAAAGAAACACTTTACTCCGCTAGGAGGACATGACCCTCTATGGTTCTTTTATATGGTAAAGTTATGCCATGAGCGTGCCAATTGGGGACTTGACAAGTAAAATGACAAAAAGGAGTACATTTTACGCATTTGTACAATGACGTCACTGTTCAAAGTCTCATATAAATTTCATAGAAGTGATCCGATTCGACATATCATAAAGAGTTGATTTGATGTTTAGTCAACTCGCGGAGTTGTCATATTATGTAAGGTTCACCGAGGCTAATGTGCCTGCGGGGTTATTGTGTCTATTGCTAATAAAAGGATTAATTTAAAAAATTACGATTAGCAACATTTATTGATTAAGACCTATCTGGTCGTGTACTCATGCATCGCGACGACGTCAAATATGACTGTAAGACGTGAATATTAGTAATAGACACAATAACCATAGGCACATTAGCCCTGTTGGACCTTACTAAGCTAGGGAATTCTAGTTCTTATGCTAGTTCTTTTTGGGCACATCCGTGTGCCATTTTATAAATCAAAAGGTAGACACGCTTTATTTGACAGTATGGCCGGTCCTCTTAGGCGTTTCTTTCGTCATTGGTATTTTTGTACAGTGGCTTCTTAAACAGGCAGTATTTTTAATGCGATATGTGACTTTATGTCGAGTTGATAAGGTGCACTATGCTGGTCGCACAACATTATAGTGCGGCTGAAACAACAATAGAATGCCATGTATTGGTTACCATCTGTTGTTATTATAATCTAGACGCCTTCAAGGCTAGAGTGAATAGGCTGTTCCTAGACAGACAGGCATGCTCCAGAATCGGCCGCATCGTCGCTTACCACCAGGTGAGATGGCGGTCAAATGACTTGCTTAATCAATCATCTTAGCGTTAATGTCCCGGTTGTGCTCTCGCGCACGAGGGCCCGAGGTCCGCCTTGACCATGATCCAGGATTTGGCAGATCAGGTAATTACAGTGGAGCGACTGCCCTCTGACCTCCGTGACCTTGTTACTAGGGCATGTCTGGCTACTCTAATTAAATAAAAAAAATTGTTGTCAGCCAGGTCGATCACATATTGCATTGAATATATTGCATTAAGAAAACGAAATTGCCTTTCTTTATCGGTACTCATTTTGTACGGTAATCCGACCTGAGTGGTTCAGTTGGTCAACATGCCATCTGCCACGCAGAGGTCCCGGGTTCGATTCCCGGCCGAGCAGAAATTGAAATGATAAATTTCAATTTCTGTTACGGGTCTGGGTGTAGTACATACGTACTTGCTCAATGAGTTTTGTATTATGAGTATTGTGATGTCAAAATAAATAATGTCTATGTCTATGTATAAGAATGTATTTAAAAAAGTATAAAAGTAGTTTATTAGTTATCTAACACCCATAACACAAGCTTTGCTTACTTTGGGGCTAGATGGCGCTGTGTGAATTTGTCCAAGCATATTTGTTTATTTATTTGTTTTATTTAATCCAGCTACAAGCAAATCGCAAGAGCTCCCTGGGTTAGAGCCAGTGCCGGACCTGCCGGCGCCTATCTCTTTCTACGGGGCCGTGGATGCGTTGTCAGGTCAGTTGGGTACTTTCTGTAGAGAAAGAAAGAAAGAACGAAGAAAGAAAGAAGGAAAGAATGTTTATTATCACAAACAACTACACCAAAACATTGAAAATGATACAAGAAAACAAAAAGGTATGAAAAGAATTCAATTATTATAACATAAAATACACGTAGGTGTTAAAAGTAGCATATGCTAAAACCGGGAGTTTCGGTTTTTTCGGTAAAAAACCGGTTATGTTGGGTTTTTAGGGACTGTCTCTAGTTCATGAGGTAATTCGAAAAAAAAACCGGTTTTATAACCGAAAAAAGCAGTATAATTACCGGGCGGTTTTCCGTTTTTTTTTTCGGTTATTCGGATAACGGGTTAAAAAGTTAAAAACTAGAACCTAACCGACAAATTCGTTTGTGCGATTGGACCAATGCGCGATGGGTCCAATGGTTAAACATTGTTTTTAGCTATTGGTCCAATGGTCTCGAAAATTCACATAGATGGCGCTTTATAATCTTTTGACTATACGGGGCTATTGTTGTAGTTGTATGGCAAATCATATGTGTGACTGTCGTTATTCATTGCCTCAGAACAAATTAAACCGCGTGAAAACGCCAGTTATTATTTGAAATTTGCTAAAGTGCTTTCATTCTAATCCAAAGTTTATTTATTCATGGACGATGAAGTACAAAGGCAGACATAAAGTTACACAGCTTTATCTTCCAGTCAATCAGAAATTGATAATCAAATTTATAAAGTTGAGCCATAAGGAGTATTGACTTTCAAAATACGTTAAATTAATAAATCTAAAATAAATTCATCAACAATGAACCCTAGCATCATGTGGATGCGTGTACATACCAGAGACCGTCCATAGTCTAAACAGGGCAGGTTGAAGTGCTGCGTTTTGTACTTTACTTAGGGATTTGTCTCCATCGTGTTTGCAGATGATCCTGAACCGTACAACCCAGAGAATGTACAGTGGAACAACAACACGTCATGGAGTTTACCGGTGAGTTTGCGTACTACAGTCCAATAATATTTGTAATATACTTGCAAATTGAGTTTCATATTCGTCCAATTTGACATTTCACAAATTTAAATATTCTGTCTTTTTCTGTATTGGACAAAATAATAGTCTTGACTGGTACTATGGTGCTAGATAATTTTTTAAACCGTTAAAATGTAAAATCTGTCCATACTGACTTGTCTTTATTTTATTTTATTTGTCTTATCTGTGTAATAGTGTACTAGCGATCTAAGACAGCTTATAGGGGAGGGCTGAAGAAATCATAGACAAAATAGTATAACGAATGTATGTCATGACAATATGTCAATGTTTTTATGAATCTGTGTCAGTAAGAGTTGGTGAAATTTATATGTTTAGTGAATTTATCCAATTAAATTGATAATTTGCACCAGTATTAGTTGAAATTCACATTCTATGTGTTTATTATATAATTGCGTAAGACATATATACGCAGCGTATGTAACGTGATTGATATGGCAACACGAGATTTTGTTACGAAGTGTTTTTTTTTCCAAATAAGAAGTTAGTCTGGACAGATTTTACTATACAAGCAGTGTTGCTATTTTTGTAGTTGGTGGACTTTTTTCAATACGAGTTCTACCATTGCTTGTAGGCCTAGCACAAGTTGCTCTCGCGCTCGATAAGCGAGAAAAAGCGCGACATAGGTATTGCTATCTCTTTCGTCTTAGTATTGAGAGAAACAGACAAACGCTCTCTCGCGGCGCGAGCTTTGTCGCGGACTCACTTGTGCTAGGGCCCTTGGTGTGTCTTGTTTATAATGTTGATGATGATAATATGGACTATGACTGGCTATGACTATGATCGACTATGATTGTGACCGATAAGACTGTTGTTGAGTATGACGGTGACTGACTATGACTGTGTGTGACGTACGATGGTTGTGATTATGCTAATGATAATTGATTGATTATATGATAACAATGACTATTACTTACTATGATCATAACCATGGCCATGACTACATCCATGACCATAACCGTGGTCATGCCTATTAAGATAATCATTACATCTCGTTCGTTGATTGAAGATTTGATTGGTTGACGATGATTATGTCCACGACCATGTGCAATGTCCATGACCACGACTATGGTCGTTACCGTAACCACGACCGCGCCCACAATCATGACCATGACTGTGACCATGATAATTACTCGCCGCCGCGGTTGGTCATACTATGTTTAATACCATGACCGTAACCCTTAACGCGACCGTCACCGTACCTGCGACCGTCATTGTTTCCGCGACCGTGGCGGTGATCGTGACCACGACCAGGACCATGACAGTGACTGTGACCATGACCATGTCCGTGTCTGTGACTGTGACCATGACCATGTCATAGTTTCAAAAACCATAGTTCATGACTGACTGTCCGTGTCCGTGCCCGTGCCCGTGCATCATGACCACGGCCATAAAGATAATGACAGCCTGTTGTCCGCTCAGCCGGCCCCGGTGCCCCCGGTCCTACCAGTACTGCCAATGCCAGCGGTAGCGCTGGCGGCAACCACCCCGGTGCCGGTCCCGGTGCCGGCGCCGGCGCTGGTGCTGGGGTTCCGCTCGCCGCCGCAGTCGCCGCCGCCCGCGCCGCCGCCCGCGGCCCGGGACCCGCCCATCGTGCCGCACCATCCGCAGTACGCACAGGTAGGGAGCTTGGCTGGAGTTTTGTATTAAGCTTAATAAAGATTGCCTTGTTAGTAGCCATAGTAGGTAGATAATATAACGACACTGTTATTAAAATTAGAAAATTATATAACCCTAGTATTTTAAGTTTTTAATATTGTAGTGCCCGTACGGGTCATAATTGTAAAAAATACTTTTATGAAGCAATAAACATTTGAGTATTTGAGTATTGAGTTACATGAAACGCACAAACTACAACACATCACAGACTCATCATCATGCAGCATGCACAGGTAACAATATTGGCTGGAATTAGATGAAACGCACAAACTACAACACATCACAGACTCATCATCATGCAGCATGCACAGGTAACAATATTGGCTGGAATTTGATGAAACGCACAAACTACAACACATCACAGACTTATCATCATGCAGCATGCACAGGTAACAATATTGGCTGGAATTTGATGAAACGCACAAACTACAACACATCACAGACTCATCATCATGCAGCATGCACAGGTAACAATATTGGCTGGAATTAGATGAAACGCACACACTACAACACATCACAGACTCATCATCATGCAATACGCACAGGTAACAATATTGGCTGGAATCACATGAAACGCATACACTACAACACATCACAGACTCATCATCATGCAATACGCACAGGTAACAATGTTGGCTGGACTTAGATGAAACGCACACACTACTACACATCACCACCACCATCTAGGTTATCCAAGGAACATAACAAGTTATTTAATGCGGTAAAGTCTGTCGATGTATGCAACTTTTCTCTTTCGAAATACAAACCATGTTTATATAATTATATAAATCTGTAAATTATATAAAGTTATTTTATCTACACTCGTATCGTAATGTTCCAATTTCATATTCGAAAACAATTGTATTACGAAAACATTGTGGGATAAGCACGCCTTTGCTTTGTAAAATGATAATTATCTACCTACTGTATTTCTTTTTAATTGCAATAAAGAGTTTACATACATACATACATATTTTAACATAAAAATATGAGTGTAGATAAAGTAGTGTATGCAACTGCATATAATTAGGTATTAAAACACTTGTGTCAAACTATTATCATACTCGGCTACGCCTCGTATGATAAACAGACACTCATGTTTTAATACCCCCTTTTATATGACAGTTGCATAAACTACAATTTTCTAACGAAATTGCTTAAGTATCTATTAATTTATTTTATTGTAATAGATTAGTGCTTACGTTATAAGCGCGATTTATATAGTGCACGTAGGGTTTGCCTGTTATTGTCTTTACATTGCTAGTTATTGTTACTATAGATTAAGAGCATTGTTAAAAAAATGTAAATCTGTTGGCAAATTAAATAAATAAATCACAGACTCATCATCATCATCATCTCGGCGTTATATCCCGGTAGTGCTTCCGCGCGACACGTGAATACCCGGGATCCGCCTTCCTACTCCTCCTGACCCACTTCGCTGGGTCTTCGGCATCGACATTTGCTCTCCACTTAATTTGCCGATCCGCGCAAGACGTGGCCCCACCACAGCACATACTTCTCAATCTCAAACGGAGCGAACTGGAGACGGTAGTTAGCACAATTCCAGGGTAATTGAATACTGCTAAGGTATGGAACACGTTGCCTGCAAGTGTATGCCCTGATCATAGCAGAATGGACAAAAAATTCAATTCGATCGAGGATCAGTACAGTAGTTTTATGTGATTGTACTTTGGGACTTCCGAGTCTCATCCTCTCGCATTGATTTTTTGGGGCCCAGGCCCCAGATCCATATTCCACTATTCCGCATTCAGTATTATCGTTGTCGCACTCAAAGAGCGTTTTCGTGATTTTAAAATCCACCAGATGGTGCTAGTGAGAAGTAAGTTGTCAAAATACTGCTGTGAAATGACGGATCGATTCCAGCCAATGACAGGGCCTTATTTGAAATCATACCTCTTGTCTCAGTAGCGCCGTCGGGAATCGCTAAAATGTTGTTATTTTTTTTAAACCTACGTTCTTTAATCATGGATGATTGTGTTGCCAGGATATGCCATCGGTGGATGTGGACCATAGGGGGATATTGCCGCCGCCGCCGCCCCCTCCTGTGTTGCCAATTTTGGGAAGTAAGTATAATATTAATCCTATTTCTTTGTCTGGTGGATAAAGCTATGGAGCTTTATGTAACACATCGGTGGGCTGAGGCTTTGGGCCTCGCATCTTTGGGCCGGGTTTATGATATCCTTAGGCGGCGGCGACCACTTTCCATCAGGTGGCCTGCTTGCCTGTTCATCTGCCGTGTAGCACAAAAAAATGTCCGCCATTGTACTAATGTGCATGTAGATTACCCTTTTCTCTTACTTGACAAAACGATAAAATATATGAAACGCCTACATTTGACTTCCAAAGTATCTAGTTTATTTTCTATAGAAAATTCATCCTGTCGCGTATCCAATTGGATACAATGCTAGTTGACGGAAAGAGCTGTCACATCACAAATCAGTGTTTGGTCTATTGTACTGTAAAAATAAATAAATGATCTTTTCCAGATGTGGAGGATGTCGACCATCGGCTGCTACCTGCTTTACCAACGCCCCCTGCGCGGAGTCACCAAGGTATGACAGACATACATACATACATCCATACATACATCCATATATGCATCCGTACATGCATCCATACATGCATCCATACATCCATACATACATCCATTTTTTTTTATGACGTACGATAGGCAAACAGGCAAGCGGGCCACCTGATGGAAAGTAGTCACCACTGCCTATATACATTAGCAACACCAAGACTATCGCCAATGCGTTGCCCACTCTATAACACGTTGCTCTGGCAGCAAAAAGGCAAATGCCACTCCACTGCCAAAGCCACGGTTCCCCAAATCCCCACCCCATGGAGCACTGGAAACCTTACTCACCGGCAGAAACACAATACTATTTAAAAGAGTATTGTTTAGCTGCGATATTCTGTAAGGTTGAGGTACTTCCCCAGTCGGGCGGCTCCAATTCGAACGAGATACCCCGCTATGCCCTACCTCTCTTAAAACTTCCATACTTAGGTTCAAAGACATTTATTCTCATTAAGACAATATAACAATAGTCACTTACATGAGAAGAGAACTTATTATAGCCAATTTACAATCGTCGTTCACATCACAAAGTAGGTAGGTAACATCTGTGATACACAGGTATAGCACTTTGATTGACCACATATTCACTACACAATAAAAAGAAACATCTAGACCTCCTGACAACAGACTCATTTAAGTATTTAGCAAATAATTTGCTAGTTTTTTCTTAAATATGCCTAATGAAACTATACTTTTTATATTTGAAGGTAGGCTATTGTAAAGTTGTGCTCCTTCGTAGGTAAGCATTTGCTTGCCGTAGTTAGTTCGCACGTTCGGTAATACGATGTAACTCGCACGTCGTGAGGAGCGTTTAGACGTGTTATTTATTTGTTTGAGTAAAATTGGTGTATGTATCGTTCCATTAAGTATTTTGCGTATTAGGATGCAAGTATTGTAGGAGTATAGCTGTTTTATATTCATAATCTTGGTATCTCTGTATATTTTATTAGTTGGTGTTAGGTATGGATAACGAAAGAGCATTTTAATTAGTTTATTTTGTGTAATCTGTAGGTCGGATAACTTGGACTTATACGCACTGCCCCAGACCTCAATTAGATACATAATGTGTGATTTTACTAACGAGTTATATATGGACATACGTATTTTCTTAGGTATGCAGTGTACCATACCACGCAACGATCCGATAAGAGATGAGAGTTTTTTATTAAGATGATTTATGTGCACGTCCCACCCTAACTGGCTGTCAAGACGCAGTCCCAAATATTTTTCCGAGTGTTTTTCCTGGATTGGTATGCCATTGATAGTTAGAGGTTGATATGTTGAGATATGTTTGTTTTTGGCTTTGAAAATAATATAGGAGGTTTTGGAAACGTTAATAGTCAAAAGATTAGTTTGAAGCCAGTTGTTTAAAATACCTAGATCCTTCTGAGCGGCATCGATTATGCCGTTTATAGATGCCCCAAAATAAAACAAACAGGTGTCGTCGGCGTACAACGTTATATGTCCTTGAAGTCCTAGGTTAGTGATGTCGTTGATGTAAATTAAGAATAAAAGAGGTCCCAAAATTGAACCTTGAGGGACACCAAAAGATATCGGTTGAGATTTACTTTGACATTCATTCAATTTCACCACTTGTTGCCTATTTTTTAGGTAAGATTCAAACATGTTAAGTGCTGTGCCTTCGACACCTGCTTCCCCAAGCTTTTTCACAAGAAGGCTGTGACTCACGGTATCGAAAGCCTTTTTTAGGTCGATGAAGACACCTAGAACAATTTTCTTATCATCCACGTTTTGCCTTATTTTAGTGACTAGGTCAGCTGTTGCAGAGAGAGTGTTACTTTTAGGTCTAAACCCAAATTGGTGATCTGACAAAAAGTTTATTGAGGACAAATAAGATTCTAAACGTTGATGTAGTACTTTTTCTAAAATTTTTGAAAAAACTGGGAGTACAGATATTGGCCTGTAATTTCCTGGGTCAGTTTTTATTCCAGATTTGTAAATGGGGGTAACTTTTGCTGTTTTCAGTGAATCGGGAAAATGGCCAGTTGATAACAACTTGTTAATGCAGTTTGCTAAACTTTGGGATAACAAATGTTTTACGCATTTTACAGTTTTGGTATTTATGCCATCTATGCCGGTACTAGTGTTGGCGTCGAGATTATCTATTATACGAGATATTTCATTAGCATTCGTTGGTTCTAGGTCTAGCAGTTTGGTGTTTGTATTAGTAGGGAGTGCATCGGAGCTACTTTTAGTAGTGTGGGAGTGCGAGGGAATTTTAGATGCTAATACTGATCCTATTGATACGAAGTATTCGTTAAAAGTATTACAAATCTCTATGGGGTCAGTAATTGTTTGCGACTCACTTATAAGTTTTGGAGGAGCAGAACTGGATTTGAGTTTGTTGCTTGAGAGGTCGTTGATAATACTCCACATCTTTTTTGGTTTACGGTTACAAGCAATGAATCGATTATAGTAATAAGAATTTTTTGTAGTCTTGATCAGCTTGGCAGTTTTGCTTCTTTCCAATTTAAAGTTTTTCTCCATTACAGTATTTTCTGGTTCCTTTTTCAGTTCAGCCCAGAGTTCGTTTCTGTGATTTATGCTATCAATTATTTCTTTCCGTATCCAATCTTCTTGGGGTAAATTTAGTATTTTAGTTTTGGTGATCATACTTCGTCCCATTAGACTTTTAAATTTATTTTCCAATATCTCAAAATCTTCAATTGTTGCCCAATCTTCGCACTCCGCTAATTGATACAGCTTGCCATAATCTATCGCTTTGTAGTTGATTCGTTGCTTGGTTGGGGGTTTATGCCTTTTTAGAGTCAGATAGATTTGTCTGTGATCAGAAAGTGAGGACTCAATCAGTGCTAGGTGAAAGTTATCATTTAAAAGGTTTGTGCTAATGTGGTCAAGAATCGATTCCTTAGTAGTGTTACTTCTGGTATGGTGCGTTTTATTAATTTTATTTATTAGTTTAAAGCCGGCAGCATTTAAACAATTTACGTACTTTTGTTTCTTTTTATCTTTCCCCAAAAGATTAATGTTGAAGTCCCCCACTAGTATCGCACGCTCTTTTTGTTTGATTTGTGATTCCAAAGTACTCAGAAATTCATCAAAGTTCGTGTCACCCGGATTGTATACCAGACCAATTTCTAGTGCATATTTTTCTAATGTCAGCCATAGATAGTTGTTTCCACCGGAATATGTTGTTTCAGACAAAGTATGTTTAAGATCGTCATGAACATAGGCAGAGACACCTCCTCCAACTCTATCAGTACGTAAGTTGTAGTAGTGCGTATAGTTGGGTATGCGGAAATGGAGTGCTTGCTCTTCAGTCTTAATCCAGGTCTCAGACAATAATATTACATGTGTTTTGGTAGGAATGGATTTCAGTATACATTTGAGTTCATCAAATTTGTTGCATATACTTCTAGCATTTAGATACAGAAAATTAAGGCAGGATTTATTTTCTTGTAGGGCAGAGTAGGTATTTATAATTTGGTAAGTATTAGGATCGCTAGTAGGGCTGGGGGTCGTTTCTAGTTTTTTTCTCCGTTCTGGACAATCTGTGGTACCCCCTTCACGTATTTGATGGTGAGGCTCTCTTCTCCTTCATTTTGTCGTTTCATTAATTCATCCTTCAGGTCTTGCAACAATTTTCGCTGAGAAGGTGTTTCATCCGAGTAGAATTTAAATCCTTCCGGTAATGATTGTTTGTTGCGTAATAGCTGTTTAACTGGGTCCTGGCTTTCGAAGCAGATTTTGATTCGGCGATTTTTAGTCGGGCTACGTTTACCAATTCGGAATATATTGATCGGTTGTGGTATTTCTTTAAAAGAGGATTCAATAATATTCCACACTGCCTCCTTGTCTTTTTGAATGTGCTCTGCGGAGCTTGGTGCCGTTTGTTCTGTAATCCCAGCGAGTATGATATTCTTTAATCTGTTATTGCGCTGTTGTAGCTCTTGCAGTATTTTCTCGTTTGTAAGAAGTTGAGGCTCCTTCTGCGATCCGGTATCCTCCATTGTAGCTTGGAGGTTACTTAATTTGTACTCCATAGTATTTAGTTTCTGCTCGCCTAAAGTAACCTTGCTCTCAAGATGTGAAAGGTTTGAGTTCGTTACATTTTGTTCAGACGATAGTGTCACAATAGCTGAGCCAATATCGTTGACTTGGGACTTTACATCGCTTACGTCTTTCTGTATAGTGATCATGGCCTTCTCATGGGAGGATTTCATATTCGAGATCTCATGCTTTAGATCTGAAATACTATCAAACATTTGTTTCGTAGTGTCTTCATTAGTGCTAATTAGTTTATGCAATAGGGTACTTATATTTGAGATCTCTTCTCGTAGGGTGCTTAATTGGTCGCTACAGCTACAGTCTCGATCATCGGGTTGTTTTCTCTTTATCCTCGAGTCTTTTCGGAGTCGTGATAAGTCTGGTTCACTCATTCTCGTGCAAGTTACTCGACCAGTCTAAACGCGCCAAATATAGAAGTAGATCGCTTACGATGTGATCCCGCGCTGGGTGTATGCAGGACGAAAAATGCAACCTTCCTTTTCTAGCGTAGAGACGTGTGGCTCCCTCTTGCCGTCACTGAAGTATACTTCCGTACGATTTGCCGTTTGTTGATTATGAGTTCAATTTACATGTATTAGGACTCGTTTTTATGTAGTTCGTTATTAAAATAATTTAATAAAATTGATAACACGTCTGCTCTTTAAGGAAGCGAACGACAGAAGTTGCATCCATACTTGCATCCATACATCCATCCATCCATCCATACATGCATCCATCCATCCATCCATCCATCCATCCATCCATCCACCCACCCATCCATCCTTCTATACATCCATCCATCCATCCATCCATCCAAACATCCCTACATCCAAACATCCCTACATCCATACATCCATACATACACTCACGCCCGTATCCCACAGCGGTACGCAGATACTATCGAGTGCCACAAGCTACGACCCTGACACACCTCTCTTACCTTTTCTTTGTACTTTTTTCATGCTGCTCAATGATGAACGAGCAGACATCCCACCTGATGGTAAGCGGTAACTGTTGTCGGTAACATTCACGATTGGTGCACATAAAAGTTTCATGCAACAAAAGTTGACGAGGTGCGCTGTCACTGTGAGGACTGAGGCACAATGCTACTTTATCCCTCCTGTCTTGGACCTCTGTCCTGTCTTGGACGATAGGTGGCGTTGCGATAGCGCAAGTCAGCCGTCGCGCACCTTAGACCCGTGACTCTCCATATTGAATCGGCACATCATCACAGCCCGTAACAGTCCACTGCAGGACTTAGGGCCTCTTTCACGAAACTGGAGGTTATTGCCATAATCTCCACGCTTGGCAGGCGGATTGGAGATCACAGTGTTTAAATATAAAAATGGTAAATGCTGCTGCCCATTTTTCAGACTACGGAGACTTTTGATCTTTTGCCTCGAAAACATTAGTCGCTTTGTACGACACCCATGAGTGTAAGGGGTTGGTGCTATTCTACTCTGCCGGATACCATACGGCCAATGAACCGGCACAATGAGGGCTAAAGCGAGTTCGAAATTCCACTAGATGGCACCACTGGCGAGGAAGATCCGTTGTCAAAATACGTCGCGCTATTGGTCAGAATCAAACGTTCATAGTTGACAGTTATTCTGCCAATAAAACGGCGTTATATTGACAGTGACAAGGCCTTACTCGCCGGTGGCGCCAACTGGTGACCACAAAAACGGTTGCCATAGAGTACAGAGCCAGTAGAAGTATTGTATTTCAATGAAATGTAATCGTTGTTATGGTCTGCGACGTGCGAGATACATTACTGTGGAAGGTGACTGATGAAAAATTTAATAATGCAGTTTGAACGCAATTAATAACGTGTATTATAATTGCCATTTATGACATTCCATCATCATCATTATATCAGCCAGAAGACGCCCACTGCTAGGCATAGGCCTCTCACAGAGATCTCCACAAAGGCCGGTCCTGTACCTTCTGCACCCAGCTGGTACCTGCGATCCTTACCCGGTCGTCGGTCCACCTTGTGGGAGGCCTACCCACGCTGCGTCTTTATTATTTACGCTCGTTATTTACGTCTAAATACGCAATTTATGACATAATGTACATATAAAATCACTGACGTATTGTCAGAAATTTAGGCCGTGGTAGGCCGTAGATAGGCTATTTGGTGTCCGACAGCGTAGAATAACATCAACCCCTACAGTCGTGGGTGTCGTACAAGGCGACTAATGTTGTCGAGACAAAAGATCTAGAGTCTCCGTAGGCTGGCAAATGTGCAGCAGCGTTTTCCATTTATATATTTACAACACTGCGATCTCAAACCCATGCCAAGCGTGGAGATTATGGCAATACCCTTCTCTTTCGTGGCAGAGGCCCTAAGTAATGCAGTGGACTGTTATGGGCTGTGATAATTGTAAGGAAGTAATCGCCTTAGATTGCTGACCTACTACTGGGGCTGTACTCTGATTCCTTCTCCGTTCGTATTCCTCATATCTGAGGGCCATGACCTCTCTCCCCCATAAGCCTGTCACAGATAAAGGCAAGCCATCTTTCCCTGTCCTCAGCACAGTGCAGAGCCTGATTAAAACGTAGTTATCGATCAACTATTGTAAAATCCTATCTCTACCATCTTTAGGTTTCAACGCTACGCCTGACGTGGATCATCGAAACCTGATCTCGCTGACGCAGCGGCCGCAGGACCCGCGAGGACACCACCACAAGATCGACCAGGTACCACCGATGGTTGGACCCCGGTTGAAGTCCGGTTGGATTCCGGTTGGACCACGATTGGAATCCATTTGGACTTCGGTTGGACTCCGGTTGGAGCCCGTCGATGTGACATCGGAAGGACTCTAGTTGGACCCCGGTTGGACTTCGGTTGGACCCCGGTTGAACTTCGGTTGGAGACCGTCGATGTGATATCGGTTGGACCATAGTTGGACCCCGGTTGGACTTCAGTTTGACCCCGGTTGAACTTCGGTTGGAGCCCGTCGATGTGACATCGGTTGGACCCCGGACCTCGATTGGTCCATTTCGGTTTCGGTTACATCACGGGATGGTCTTATGTCTTTTTGTATAATCTATTGAACTCACCTTCAGTTAAGGATGTAATGGGGATCTGAATAAAGTACTGTCTATGTCTATGATTGGAGCCCGTCGATGTGACAGCGGTTGGATCTTGGTTGGACCCTAGCTGGAGGCCGCAGGTTTGATAGTTGGAGCCAACTAGGTGGATCTCGGTTGGGCCCCGGTTGGACTTCGCCGGGTTGACTTCGGTTGGATCTCGGTTTGACTTCGCTGGTTTGACTTCGGTTGGACTAATTACGAAAGAAACTCCTTTTAATAAGACAGGGTATACTGTAAAATAATGCGTGTAAAGGTTCGTACGAATTAGAGACAGCGTTAGGTTGAGGCACGCACAGGTCGTCCGTTTGCTCTAATTCGTACGCACCTTAATGCTTTTTTTTTATGTCGTACGGTAGGCAAACAGGCAAGCGGGCCACCTGATGGAAAGTGGTCACCACTGCCTATAGACATTAGCAAAACCAAGAGTATCGCTAATGCGCTGCCCACCTCTATAACACGCTTCTCTGGCAGCAAAAAGGAAAATGCCTCTCCACTGCCAAAGCCACGGTTTCCCGAATCCCCACCCCATGGAGCGCTGGAAACCTTACTCGCCGCCAGAAACAATACTATTTAAAAAAGTATTGTATAGCTGCGGTATTCTGTAAGGTGTAGGTACTTCCCCAGTCGGGCGGCTCCAATGCGAACGGGATACCCCGCTATGCCCTACCTCTCTTAAAAAAAACCTTAATGCGTGTAAATCTTTTTATTTATAATATGATCGACGGATGTGCCAAAAAAGAACTACTATAAGAAATAGAATTCCCTACATCATTAAATAAAATCTAATATATAAAATTCTCGTGTCACAGTTTTCGTTGCCATACTCCTCCGAAACGGCTTGACCGATTTTGATGAAATTTTTTGTGCTTATCCGGTATCTATGAGAATCGGCCAACATCTATTTTTCATCCCCTTAAATGTTAGGGGTAGTCCACCCCTAGGAAATTATTTATATGGCAAAACAACGTTTGCCAGGTCAGCTAGTTTTAGTATATAATATAGTATGGCGAATCGGCGCGCTCATGGCCTGTCATCGCCTTGGCTGTTGGACTTACTCCATAGCTTACTAGAGCCAAGCCACAGACGCTCCTTAATATTCCTTATGCATTACGTATATTTTGGTGCATTCCAGGACTACAGGGTACCGCCGATGGTGACTCCCAGCGACATCGTCGAGAGCGTCGACATGGATCTGTCGGAGGATGAGGAACAACGTGAGTATTATTAATGAAGAGAATCTCATCAAAATTAGACCATCCGGCCGACAAAATCATGGTTGTAGACTGTGGGGATGATGTAGGTTATCGTATGGACAATAAAGTACAATAAAAAATTCGCTTTATAGCGATAGTAAAGGTTCAGGATACCCACAAAACGTTGGTCTGCCGCTATTATAATACTAAATAAGCTTATTAAAGATTGCCTTGTTAATAGCCATAGTAGGTACATAATATAACGAAACTGTTATTAAAATTAGAAAATAATATAACCCTAGTATTTTTAAGTTTTTAATATTGTAGTGCCCGTCAGGGTCATAATTGTAAATTACTTTTATGAAGCAATAAACATTTGAGTATTGAGTAAATATAATATAAATATAATCAATTTTTTTACCTAAAGTTTAGTTGTATAATTTAAAATCTGAAAATAATCTAACTCAAGACAAATCGAAAATTCGAATAAAGTAAATTTACTTTAAATTTATAAAATGCTATGTCATTTGTAATTGTAATAGTGATGAAAAGTCATATATTGTAAAATTGACCTTTTTGGATCTGGCGGGTTTTGATACTAGACGACACATATATTATAGTCGCTTTTCTCTTCTGCGGCTATAATTTGGCAGAAAGGCAAGATGTGAGGTATTCCGGGTTTTTTTACCTATACCTTATTTATTATATGTTTCTTTTTCATAAATGGTTAGGTTAGGTTAGAAATGTTAGGTTAGGTGGTAAATTAATCTGTTTTATGTTTTATTTATAAGGGCGCAGGGCTCTAGAGTAAAATAGCAATTATTTGATTAATGTCCTGTAATTGATGTAAAGATGGCTTCTTAAATAACCTTTTTGTGGTTTGTTTACACTTTGTCTCACGGAAACAAGTCAGAAATCAGGTCTAAAAAAATATTTTTTGTTCCATCTTGTGCACTGGCAGACCAACATTTTGTGGGTCTCTTAATCCTCTACTATCATTACAAAGTGGATTTTTTAATACTCAATGATGTATGACAACCTACGGTGCCCTTACAGTCTAAATAGTTCCAGTTTCACCTTTGTTAAGTTCATCTTAACTAATAAGAAAATGTGTTTGTTAAAACTGTCTTTCTTTCATGCTGCAACGAAGCAGAAGTGGTTGGTGTGTAGTGTAGATTATAATAAGATTACGCTAAGTCCGAATTTCTTATTAAAAAATAAAAAAATCTCTGTTTGGCAAGTTTTTAAACGTCATAGAACGTCATTCATAAAAGTCATAGAAACAATTTGATTTCTGTAGGATTGTTTATTTTCGTGAGTTATGAAAAATATTATTAAATAATGGGCAAAACATGATTTCAGCATGATTAATAATTTTGACAAACTAAAAGTACAAGTTCAAGCTGATAGTGACCAAAAAACTGAATGGTTACAAGAAGGACTGAGAAGGATAGATTATCCCCAAATTATTGTCATATACAGGATGTTACATAATATATGTATGAAGCCGTGAATCGGATGGAGTGCTAAATGTATGAAAACGATAGGTACAAAAATTCCACGTACGACAGAAATAATTGTACCTATCGTTTTAATATGTTTAGCACTCCATCAAGTTCACGGCTTCATACATATATTATGTAACACCCTGTATATTGCCTTTATAATTTTTACTAATGTCAGTCAATACGGACTTATCGTGGTCCTATTATATTTATAACAGTCTGAAAATATGAAGTCGCAAAACCTAGACATATGGTGGGGGGATAGTTTTAATCAAATATATTGGACATAGAGCTTAGATGGAGCCTTGACCTATAGAGAATGTACACTGCCAATCTGTCACAACACTATACAAATGACTCAATCTCATATAAAAAGCTAGTGCATTAAGATGACCAAGACCACCAAATATGACAATTGCAGTCGTTATGGAGGGGTATTTGACAACTTATATCTGTCTCTTTTTTATACATTATTTGCACCATTAAAGAAAGAAACAAAATATAGATTGTAACTTCAGCTGTGAGTAGGCTCCTTCTATGCTTCTATGTCCAACTTTTTTGGTTTAAATCACTTTGAAGCCGGTGACGACACACCAAAGAATTTCGTGAACGATTTTGAATCTTATTTCAATGCTCTTAGCTCTCTCTCATATTCGATGCACAGCTTACAGCGGTCTTCTCTAAAATTAATTTCGAACGCTAACCGTCCCAAAATAAGGTCGAAAATCGGAGTTTTGTTAGGCACTAGCGTATTACCAGCCATGGCATACGCTGAGTACCATACCCTTTGCATGTCCTCCTATAGAACGGGTAGCGATACATTATGATTTATAATGTCACTGTTTCCTTTTCTAATATTTGAATGTACCTATCGTGTCACGAGTTTATGTGTAATAAACGTCACTTATTTGTTTATTTATTCATTTATTTATTTATTAACACTTCTTTCCAGACGGCATGTTCCCGCCTCAAAGCCAGAACGACCACAATCGACGGAACAGTTTCAACAACAACAAGGTTCTAGTGGGCGGCGACAACGGCAAAACCAACCACAAGGACCACTTCCAAATCAACACACGAGACTCCTTCGAAAAGACCGAACTGTCGCCAATGTTGCATCCACCACTGAGCCTACCGCCCTTATCCAATCTGCCTCCGTTGTCGAATCCATTCGACAACATGCCGCCGGCCTTGAAAAACTTCAACATGCCGTTCCAAAACTTCCCAAACGACGATGAGAACTCAAACGATAGCGCGTACGAAGAAGACGCCAGAGCGAGGGGGCTGGAACACCCACCTCCATTAGAAAGACATTCCCCACCAGAGTACGAATACGACAGTGAGTGGCAAAATAGACCAGAACAGAGACCTTTCAACAACCAGAGGTTCCCAAGGAATTGGGGGCCCAGGACTAATTTCAGGCCAGCGTTCGGAAGCCCCCCTTTCAGGCCTAGGAACGGACCTAGACCCCCCAATAGATGGATGGGCCCTAGACCGCAGAGGTTTTGGTGATCTGTGATTGAGTGTTGTGTCGGACTAGTGGTTTGAGATAGGTCCAACAATTTTTCAGCGGGTGCTTACTGTATGATATATCGGGATGAAGTTTGGAAGGAATTGGACTCGTATGTGCCCATAGAGTTTTAAATTTTGTCGTCTTACTAGTGTCAAAACGCAAGTGTCGACTTTTATATAAATATGTGTACATGGTTTCCTTTTTAGTTAATAAAATCAATAACAGTATTTTTTTTGTTGATTATTGTTAGCAGTGTTGCCATTGGATTGGCCGAAATTTTTTAATGCAATTATATTTTAGGTTTGACTGCATTGGATTTATGTTTAGTTGAAAAATTAGTCGTCATTATTTGGATAGTACAATGCAATAAAAGACAAGACTAATGTCATTATGAATATAAAAGTTTGTGCTTGTCTATGATTTAGTGACAAATGTCTCGAATAATATATAGGTACTGAAGGATGGAGATTGTTGGCTGGTTGATAGATAGATGGAACTCTGTTGCAATAGATACGTATGCAGAGCTGTGAACATATCTCGTTTTGGTGGATGCTATTTGATTAGATATACAAATTCAAAGACTCGAAGTAATTAGGTAAAAATAAATATACAGTAGCCACCGGAGAAGATAAGTTTATGGCGTTACTATCGCACATGAATCGTTTCGATGAAGCTTGGGTGCAAATTCTTCGTCTTTTTCGTGTTAGAAAATCTCAAATTGGGAGCCTCAGGGGTCTAATGGCTGGCGGGGCCGACTCGTAATCGAGAGGTACCGAATTCGATATCCAGTGCCTCCGTGTATCAATGATTCTTTTCCGAGCTATGTACATTAGTTGAATACTATCCGAAGCACTTACGGTGAGCGAAAACATCGATAAAACCTGCTCCATTAGGCAGCTAAATGTGTTACACATGATCCAATCTGGGCAGGTTCCCTTGTTAACAGGGTCACGGAGGTCAGACGGCAGTCGTTTTACTATAATTACTTGATCTGCCAAATCCTGGATCATGGTCAAGACGGACCCCGGACCCTCGCGCGCGAAAGCAGAACCGTTGTTATTAATAGAGTACAACGAGAATAATAATGAACATGAGATGAGGCATCAGTGTCTTTTTATAGTAGTTTTCCTATTGGCAGCGCTTAATTTCTGGCAATTCCTACGCTAGGTATGGATAGGCAACTGACCGCCATCTCACCTAATGGATAGCTGTACAACTGTATAGGCTCTTCCTAGACAGACATCCCAACGATCATGGTCGTACGACTACTGCTAATTACAGCAGCGCTTAATCCTCTCAATTAAATGATACGTAATAACGATATTAGACGCTATCGTTGACACTGGTTTGTTTCAGCGGTTTATGAAACACTGAATTTATAGCTCAGATTTATACCAGCTAATGTATACTCCGAAAACCGTTGGACACGAGGCGAGTTCAAATTTCACTGAATTTGTGTAAACGTATTTAGATTATCTAAATTTTTATCCAAGGCTTTGTGGAACGATGAATGTGCGATAGGTCTTTAAATTAATCGTATAATGTATAAAAGTGTAAGTCGGTCACATCGCATGTAAATAGGCATGAAAATGAATGAAATTGTGTTAACATTTATAGTGTCAGAAAAATATTGTTCTAACTGATGTCTTGAGACTTCGCTTGAGAGTATAGTAACCAAAGATATTGGACATAGAGCTTAGATGGAGCCTCGACCTATAGAGAATGTACACTACCAATCTGTCACAATTCTATACAAATGACTTATAAAAAGCTAGTCCATGAAGATGACCAAGGCCACCAAATTTGACAATAGCAGTAGTTACGGAGGGTATTTCACAACTTATATCCGTCCCTTTTTTATACATTATTTGCACCACTAAAGAAAGAAACAAAATATAGATTGTGACTTCAGCTGTGAGTAGGCTGCTTCTATGCCTCTACGTCCAATTACTTTGATACTAACATATTTATTTCAAGTCAAGATTATCCCAACTATTGGATGGTTACTACTATGTATCAGAACAGAAAATAATTATAATTATATACCTTAATACATTATACGATTAAATGTAAAATGTTATGAATAGCAATATAGTTAATTTACATATGGCAGTTGGAATACATTGGTGTATTTGTTACTATAAAATAGAATTGTTCACACAAAAAAGAACTGGAATGTACATAAAAAAAAATTATAGATTTATTTAAAGTGTTAATAATTGCAGTGTTGTGGATTTTTTTGTATGACGTTGTATGAGACATATACACAGTTGTTTCATGTATGATGTTTTCCTTCTAGTCTATAGGTTCCTTTTGTGGCAGCGGAGAGTAGTATGTATAGACTTACTGCGTTTGTTTTTATTGTTTTCCATAGACTATTGCAGCAAGTTACACATTGTCTGGCGTTCTATTGATGTGTATGAATGAATTGTGTGAAATATCTCTCATTACGGATGTGTGATGTGATGGGAACGACGGCATGCCCTCAGGCGTTGTCCTGATTGGCATCGGTCGTGCGATCATTGGCCGACGTTCGTCGTACGACCAGGAGATCTCAAAACCGCCCGTCTCACGACCATGGCCGCACGACCGTTTCTAGTTAGGACAGCGCCTAAGGCTAGCGCGTTCCTTCGTATTATTAAAATTTTATATAAGAAGTGTGTATTGTAATGTTGCTGCAAAAGTCATATTACTTATTCATTTATTCATATAAAAACTTGTATAATAGTTTTAGTATAGAAACTCGCTTTCCTATAAGGGTTGACGGCAGTAGGATTATTTTTAAACATTTTAAACATAGATTCGTCAAAATATTGCTTCGATAAATAAAGCTTAACAATAAGGTTGTATGTTATTTCGCAAGATTTGTTTACTGTATGTAAGAACGTGCTACAGCTGCAGTGCATACATTTTTTGTTCGGATTATTTATTTTTATCCCCGTACTGACTGACTTGAATCAACATATTATTATATATGCAACCGTTATTTATAATTTTGATGTATTTATATAATGCTAGGATACTATAATCAGACAGCATCATTTAGCTCGTCATAAGAAAGAAAATTAACGCTCTTGTGCTTTTCTAACAAGTCATTTTGTAAAAAAAATTATGTTAGTGTTTGAGAGCTGCTAAACATTTACGAACCACGACAGGTCTTTCTGCTATTTTAGGGCTGAATAGGGCTCTGCCTTGTATGTTACCGTAGGTTTGAATCCCTGGGGCATTTACCAACGGGTCATTCTGATGTACCCATTGACGAAATATGACGAAAACTTAGTAAAATATCTATCCAAACATTTCTCACCTGGTGATAAGTGACGATGCGGTCGAAGATGGAGCATGCCTGTCTAGGCCTATTCACTCTAGTCTTGAAGGCACCTACGTATTCGCAGGCTATGAGTGGAAATAGTTTTTAGGGCAGTTTATCTTTTTCCCGAACAACCATTTTATTTTTATTTAATGGCCTTCCTGATGCATGTAAGCTAGTTCTACGGAGAGGTCAAGCTGTATCTCTGGTTCTACCCAACCGAATAAGATGAAACATCGCCTGGTTGGACCCCAAGCTACCAAACTGTGTAAACCCCATCAAAATCCATAAGCCGCCATTTCCATAGTTCTTATAGTTTAGCTGGTCCTTTATGGTTCTACATCAGGTGTTTACAAAATCAGTTATACCTTATATGTTGCCAAGGCTATTAAGCTATACAACAAAAAAAAGTTCATTCAAATTCCAGTAGTTCCGGAGATTACCGTTTATGAACAGAACAAACAGACACCATTTTTAAAAATTCTTATAACTATAAACCCTTTATTTCAGGCATTAAGTATTTACAAAGTTTAAAACACTGTTAACAACCCCATATTTTGTTGTATACCCCATATCTTAATAACAAAGTGTTAGTACTTATTTTATTTCTTTATTTTGGCCTTATTGCGACCCCAGTAATATCCTGGCGGAATCGTAATCACTGGGATTGCGTCCGTGGTAGCGTCGTCGTGGCAACGATCAACGGTCCGTTGGTGCACTGGACACCTCAGTCGTTTCTTTGGAAGTCTGAGACTGCTTGTGGGGTCGTCTCGGCATGATGTACTTCCGAAACATTTTTTTGTAAATATATTCAATGAACAGTCACTTTTTTACTGTTTTATCATATGTATAGATAGGTCTGTGCACCTTCAAGCCGCATCGTACTTACCACCAGGCGAGATGGCCAACAAATGTCTGCCTTGAAAATAAAAATAAATCGTTTTGGAGGCTATAAGGTTATGAGTTGTTCCTCTCTTCTGTAACCGCGCACAGCGGCCAGGAGCCCTACAGCCTAGCTACGGTAGCATTTGCAATGGCTTTGACTTCATCTAGCTCATTCCATTGGCTGCGCCTTTCGCTAGCCAGCGAGGATGACAAGGCATTAGCGGTCGGGCCTGACTGTAGTACAATCGTAGTCCAGCAGCATTTTGATGCAATTGAGTTTAAATCGAACGCAGCAAGACAGCTCTGGCTGCGATTGGTCGTACTATCAAAATTAAATTCAAAATTTATTTATTGATTAGGACATTAAATATCTCTTTCAATCGTCAAAAAGGAGGGGGTAGGGAAGTAGGAAGGAAGCACACAGTGACACGCTGGCCGCCCCATGGCAGTAGCAAACCCACCCTATCGGCGATCGCCGGTAAGGCTGCAGGAATCCAACTGAATTACCTACCTTTCCACTTTATGTGCTATCTTGTCTATTCGGGATTGTGCAGGAAAAGAGAAAGGACATCAGCGCCAGACCTACGATTTGATTTGTTGTTGACTTATAGGTATATGGGCTTGTTTGTATAACTTTGTTTTATCCTATACTGTAATGCCTGATATAAACGGTATATTATTATTATAGACACGTTTTATAATACATACATTCGTACATACACATTCACGCCCCTATTCCATAGGGATAGGCAGAGACTATAGAGTAAATATTATAATATGTATATTTGACAAATAAATGAATTCTCACAGCGCCATCTAGCTCCAAAGCAAAGCTTGGGCTTGAGAATCGAACCCGCAACCACTGAATCATACGGTTGAAAAAGGTATATTTATTTCATACTACTGAAGCCGACGCGACTTCGTTTGCGTGACGTTCTACCCGTAGACCTACCGCACACCTACCCTACAGATACACCTACCCTTTTTCTTGCTTATAAAGCTTTCTCTTCAATCACTATCTATTGTTAAAAACCGCATTAAAACCCGTTGCGTAGGTGAAAAGATTACTCGTACATACATAGAAACAAAAGGCGGGGAGCGACTTTGTTTTATACTGTGTAGATTAATGACAAGCGCGAGCTTTTATTTAATTATTTTGCTATGCTACCATGATCCAACCTGGTCAAGTTCCCCTGGTAGCAAGGTCACGGAGGATAGATGGCATTCGCTCCACTGTAATTACCTGATCTTCCAAATCCTGGATCATGGTCAAGGCGGACCCCGGGCCCTCGTTCGCGAGAGCACAATCGGGTCATTAACGCCAAGATGATTTTTTATTTATTTTGCTATACCAATTTCGACCGTATGCGGAGTAAATTAAGTTAAAATGCGATCGCTCTCGCCCTCAACTCGTGTAATTCATTGGTCTCTGTCTATACCTACGGGAAAAAGGCGTGACGGTATGTAAATAAATAAATAAATAATCATTTATTTCAGATTTACAATTCCATATCTTTTTAGGTACGTAAGTAGTTTTTAAATTCATTACCAAAAATATAAAAATAATAACAATGTCAAATATGTCAATTACCTAAAAATATCAATGTCAAACAATTTCATAAAATCATAAATTTAACCATGTCATTACATTACAATAAACCAATTAATCAGTAATAATAACATATATGTATGAATGAAATATGGCGGACCATAAGACGGGTATGTATGTATGTATGAAGACGCAGAAACACCTACATAATGTTTCCAATTTTAATTTACATTTTGTTTCTTGACGTAACTAAATTTTTCAACCCATCCCTCTGGTTTATGAATGGTTTAAGATGTTTCCCAAATATAGAGTTTAATCTCGTAATAGGTCATATTTAAGTCTAGTCCCGTCTCGGGCCAGATAAATCATTTTTAGGAGTTTAGAATTTTTAGGTTGGGCCAAGAGGACTTTAGAGCGAGCTAGCCGGGGTCGCCTCCTACAAATTGGGCCTGACCATGGCTCATATATACGATCTGTAGTTGTCAACTTTTCTAAGATATCACCCAGATTAAACTTTAGTGTTGTAATTATGACAAGCGAATATTTTATTAGAAAATAAAAGCGAGTTTCTATACCAAACTGCACTACAAGATACTACAATTTAATGATCTCCAAGTAAAGCTTGACTAGAAATATTTTTTTAGTAATATCGTATGTCTGTTGCGATGCAAAATATCTGCTTGTTCTCGACTCGAAAAATATTATTTTCTCGAAGTAATTATAATCATGCGATTAAAATAAGAAAAGGACCGGCTGTTCAGTAACTTCTAACCTACTAAACAAGGGGATGAAATACAAGATTCAAAAGTGTAAACAAATGGCCACTATGAACTTCGAGTGAAGTTAGTCAATAACCCGTCCTATTTTTATTTTAATCGCAAAGTAGTATAACTAGTATCAAATAAGAAGAGACTTGGCGGGTCACGTGGTTCGACTTGCACTGTATAAGATTACCTACGCGAAATCCCCTCCACTGCCATTTCACAAGTCTCTTCTTTCGTGACGCGGGTTATATTGTACTTATACGCCTAGTCAAGCTTTACTACTACGCAGATTATGTCAGAGTACAAGAGCATAAATGCATTACCACTTTCTTTTGCCGCTACAGCAACTTTCACGGTAGTTGGTGCATCTTTAGCCAAAATCAGTTTGCTAAAAGAAGGGAGCATTATCTGTCCCTTATAGGAGGAAAAGGACCGTCCTTTTCCCCCAGGAATTTTTTATAAATAAAATAAAATTTTAATTCACGAATGCTATAATAACCATTTAACAACTGCACAGTAGTGCAAAGGAATATTATTCTTAAGGTGGTCATGCACTTATGATCTTGAATTGTACATTGAGTCAGTCACTGACTTGAAATTCGTGGCAAGTTGCCACAAGCAAGCTGACCCGACACTGTCTTAATATAAATTGGTTTAGACACAGTACAGTGCTGTCGCGTCAGTGCCGACTTGATTATTCCCGCTTAAATATTTTGAAGTCAGTCCTTTCCCCCCGCCAACAAAACGATCAGTGGGCTAATTACATAACGTTCTTGCCAACAATTCTCTGATTTGAATGATTGAAATGGTTACTTTTGCGAGTTCAGTTACTAACAAAGTTCTATTGCAAACTGAAACTATTAAATCGATCATACGTAATCGCAATTAAAAGTAACAATTTCAATCATTGAAATCACGGAATTGTTGGTAACAGAGTTACGTTATTAGCCTACTGTACTTGGTCATTGCACTGCACTTGGACATTAGTGATTGCACCGTGAATATATCACTGCCACTATTGACTGCGTGCAATCAGTGTAAGTTAGTTGTTGGCGCCAGCACTGATGCCTGTTACTGACCATGTGTAAATCTACCTTTACTGTTTACTTACACTACTTCGGTATACATACTTTGGAAATTCGGTGAGTAAATGCAATGTAATCTCACACCGCAAGATGGTAGGCGGAGCAGCCCCTATCATCCAGAGTGGGTTTAGGGGCAAAGAGATCCAAGAGATCGAATGTCCCCTTTTCCGTGAGGGCCAGTAGGTCATCCGGCTTACGCAAATGTGGAAAAGTGGTCTGATAAAACTGCCACAAAGTTACAGCTTGGGAGAGAGACCAAAAAGCACGGCTCCCAGAGTGGTAGCTAACCAACCACCCACCCCTCTGGGAGTCGTGCGTTCAGGTCCCTTTCCAAAGCTGTCGAAGGTATCTTTTGTTGGACCACCTTTCCATCTTATACGCAAGCCTGATGACCTAATGGCCCACATGTCAAAGGAGAAAGCCGATGTCTAACCTCTTTGCCCGATTTAATCTAGATGATGGGGGAGCTAGGTAGAGCTAGATAGGCGGTCCCTACCATCCCGCGGTGTGAGGCCAGCATGCCTGAAGTTCGCTTCATCCAAAAAATTACAAGACGTGTGCTTCTCTCCCTAGACCTCCGGAAATCCAGTGGACCTGATGGCATTCTGGTGGGTTGGAACAATTTCTGAAAAATATGTGCTTCTGAGTTGTCTCCCACATTAATGTGCTTATTCGAGTTTTTCTTCACCTTTGGAACGATGCCGTCTCCATGGAAGTTAGCCCATGTGTATTGAATACCTAAGAATAGTGTTAATTCGGTCCCATCAAATTACAGGCTAGCGGTAACCTCCTTGCTTTTTAAGGTGATAGAGCAAGTTATCAATATGCAGCTCCTTGGTCACCTCGAAGACCACCAGCTAATGTGTGACCGCCTGTAGGAAAGAGTTGGCATATATCGCGTCGTAGATTATTCCTTGCATGTGCATATCACAAAAATCTTTGTATTAATCCCAAATGCTATCCCAGTGCTAAAATGTCCTTGCGAAATACTTTTCCGCTTCTCTATTGAAACGCCTGCACTTTAGCCAGATAAATATGCCGTCGATCTATGGTAATAAGCCTTTCCCCATACTTTCCTGAGCTTAGATATAGCGATTGGTCGTTAGGGGCTCGGCATGTGCCGATTCTCCCCTATGGCTTTCGTCATGATCGCTCAATTAGTGACCTTCTTGTGTAGACAGTCTTAAAAGTCAAGCGACGTTGTAAATGATAAGATTGAATATAGTAATAAATTCTTTACTAATAGGTAGTACGAGTACTTTCCTGAGCGTAGATATAGCGATTGGCCGTTAAGGGCTCGGTATATGCCAGCTCTCCCCTATGGCTTTCGTCATGGTCGCTCAATTGGTGACCTCCATGTGAAGACTCTGACTAAAATCAAGCGACTTAGGAAATTAAAAAGTTGATTGAAAAAACCAATAGTGGTCGGGCTACGATAAAAAGAAACGCAAATCGATGTACAGGATTGTCATTTGGTACCAAAAAGTAATCTCCTGTTCATCAATTTCCTGTTTCCACTAAAAGTAAGCAAAACTGATTGAATATTAAAGACATCCGTCTGTATTAAACGAGACAGTTGCTGCAAGATGGGCGTCTTCATTATTCAATCAGTGTTGCTTACTTGTTGATTTCAATCAACCATTTAATTTCCCAAATTACTTGACCATTTACCCGATTGCCAAGGAAATAGTTTATAAACTTGAAAGCAGGCATTCTTAATTTCTATAAATATAAAGTATTCGTGTCCACTTATATAAAATTAGACCCCAACTGCTGTCAAGTTTAAATTAAACTAACATTTGCACTATATACACCCATTTACTTCCCAACATTTGGCTTGCTTTGAACTTTAAATTTTTTTTATAGTGGTTTTTAGTTTTTGAATTACTTTATTTCTAGATAGAGTGTACCTACTCACCTGAGGCTGAGGCTGTTAAGACCAAGGGGGAGGCTGCCTCTCGTCTTGATATAGCCAAGGAATTTGACCGGGTCTGGCACAGGGGACTGTTACCTAAACTTCCGATGTACAGTTTCCCCGAGAGGCTGTGCAATTGGATATCCAGTTTTCTGTCTGGACGGTGCAGTCGTCGTCGATGAATGCTACTTTTTTTTTTGTACAGTAGGCAGACAGGCAAGCGGGCCACCTGATGGAAAGTGGTCACCACTGCCTATTGACATTACCAACACCAAGAGTATCGCCTATGCGTTGCCTACCTCTAAAACACGTTACTCTGGCAGCAAAAAGGCAAATGCCACTCCACTGCCAAAGCCACGGTCCCCCAAATCCCCACCCCATGGAGCACTGGAAACCTTACTCACCGGCAGAAACACAATACTATTTAAAAGAGTATTATTAAGCTGCGATATTCTGTAAGGTGGAGGTACTTCCCCAGTCGGGCGGCTCCAATTCGAATGGGATACCCCGCTATACGCTATAACGAGATACCTCTCTCAAAATGTTGAATATATCCAGTATTCATTGTTTTGCAGATGACAGCACGGGAGATGCTCGTTATACTGGCTGAAGAAATCTTTCGCTGTGTGGTGTCTGAAAGGCGAATTAGACTTGTGTCAGAAAAAGAACAATTTTTGGAGCAAGTTGCTGAATGGGGCAGACTACATCTGGTCGAATTTCCTTCGGTCGATCCTTTTGTGATAGTGCCGCAGTTCCAAGGAACAGTCCTTACCATCTCACAAGGATTACTCAAGCAAGGATACTCTCGGTGTTGCTAATGTCTATAGGCAGTGGTGACCACTTTCCATCAGGTGGCCCGCTTGCCTGTTTGCCTACAGTATGATATAATAATAAAAAGTCTGCTGTTAGGCGTAGTGTCGTCTGCCGCTCGCCGTGTAGCGGTAGACGATGTGCCGTACGGATGGTATTTCATATATTGAAACCAGTCGTATAGCGGCGACATATCGTCTGCTGTTGCGTGCGACATATCGTGTGTTAATGCTTGTTTGTGATTTTAACATATACCGTTTTGCCCTACACCGAGAAGTTGGGAAGATTTTTTTAAGGGAGAAAAGTTACTTACATGTTACGGAGTCTTGTTTGGACCGGCATGCTGAGTACACGTGCGCCCGCGCCTCCGTCTCGGCCGAGCGCAACCCCTCAAGGGCACAAAAAATTTACGACCCGACCTTTGTCTCGAGCACTATTTGCGTTGCGTTTACTAAATTCTTTCGCACAGAATTAGTTAAAGTTAAATCTAAAGTTTTAGTTAATCTTAACTTTGTGCCAGAAAATTTATTGTAGTAGTACCTAGAGTTAGAAGTGATAGTGATAATGAGTGAATCGAACGCTAATGGACACGAGCAATCGAACAATCGCGCATCTACAGTGCAATATCTGGTTCCGTCTCGTACCTACATGATCAGACCTGACCTGAAATCAACGGAGATTCCCAGTGGCCCCAGTAGCTAGTTCCATGGTGGAACTATCTACTTACACTATCCATCACGTAATCTGGTGAGAGCGTTCCTTTTATTTTTCTAGTACCCCAACCTATTGATATCGATGTCTAAGGTACACATAGCAACAATTTGATATTACTATATTATCTTGGGACTTCATAGAATTAAGCACTTGTTATAAGTTGGTTTTCAGAAGACAGCACCTCAACCTACCCCGTTTAGAGTTTGAACCGTCTCCGGTCTGCACACGCCTCCATAGCGATGCTATCTGATTTTATACTAGGCGGGTAGGCTGATGTGCTGGTAGTTGTACCTAATTAAACATAGTTTTACCAGCCAGCTTTTAGCAGCAGCGTGACATCTGCTCTGGCTGGACGTTACCTTGTGCAAATTTAATTTATTTCAGTTAACTATAGCTTTTAAGTCACAAAGAAAGATTTTATAAGACAAATATAATTGGTGTTTAGAGGGATGCATATATCCCAAACTAATAACACCAATTAATCTGACTATCCAAATATCGATCCTTTTTAATTATATCCTGAGCCGTCCAATACCGCTATAGGTTACACATATTTTAACTAATTGCCTATCAAGCTTTCTTCATAGCTGTACCAATCCACAATAATACGTACAGAAACATGCGCTCCACAATACAGCAAAACTACTACCTACTTTGCAACGCATAGTAGGTATAACTTTAAAAAACCGTACACCATAACCATAACTAAAGTATCGGGTCTTCCGCGAAACGCAATAAACACAGGAAAGAAATCGAAAAAAAATTGTTAAACAGTAAGCGCACATTTGTAGACTGGTTCCCAACGGATTGGAGATAAAAAACTATTGCCTGACCATTTCCATGAACAAAGCCACTGCCACATCTGGCGCACCGAACATGGCAAACGAAAAACAGACGCCAATAAGACAGTCGATGATCAAACAAAGACCTTCACCTAATATATTACCACTAAACAGTGCGTCCAGACTTAGCGACATACGCAGCGAATAACAGGAAAAGACAGACTGCTCAGCTTTTCTATTAATATTATAACAAAATGCGGACATAGAAAACCAATAGTTAATCCTTCGACGATTATAGATTTCTTCGTACAGAAAACGAATAAGCTTCGAACTGCATTCACAACCACTGCAATAAGTACCATAAACAGGGATAATTTCGATGTTGAAAGTTAAAAGTTCAAACCAATTAAATATGTAAATTTAAAGAAATTTTTTTTTAACTGCAAAATTGTGTGTCATTCAGCACGTTCAAAACCCTACAAAGTGATTCTTTTTGGAACCCTTTTTCCTCAAGATATTTGCCGCTTAGTAATATTTTTATCTTCCTATTATTTAACATTCCGATTTTTCAATGCTGGGATCAGGCTCAGGTCAAATCTTATCTCTTTTGCCTCCAGTCGGTTGCTCACTAATAAGATCTTGTAAATGGAACTATTTATAAGTTAGTGAAGTCTTTTTACTGCTGTAGTTTTTTAAAATTTATATCATGTTTGAACTAAGGGCTCACGGAAATTATGACTATTGATTTGTGACCTTTATCTATAGTATTTTAACTCAAAATGTTAATTTTTTTAATAGTGATCTTCTGGTTGTGTATTAGATAATTTTTTGATATTTAGTGATGAAATATTGAGCGTATTTGCATTTTTTACAAACAAAGAATCCTTGAAAAATTTAATTACTCATATGTGTGTTAGCTCTAAGTGATTTGGAAGAACTATCACGTTTGACAGTTAAATAAAAAATAATATAATAACCTAAACAGAAAAAAATATTTATTGTAAACTTAAAATAAACAAAACATGAATTATTTATTAACTAAATTTGTTTAATTTAAAGATTCATAAAGTATGTGTCTCTGCCCGTAAAATGTAAACGTAGTTCTAAGAACATTTCATTGTAAGATCGAATAGTACTTAAAAAAACATAATTTAGAAAAAGAGATTGGATTTTAGATAAAAAACTGAAATTTCTCTGCATCCTTATACTTATCACGACTGATGGTATTGACGATAAATCGTTCTTTTCTCTCCAGTCCGAATGTGAGTGAGACTTGAAATTGTCGTGGTGAAGTAATAATTCAAATAGATATTCTCTTCCTTGAATATGAAATCTCTCAAGACATAGGTCGGCTGTGATGGTTCTCCGGGGCTGGTCAGTTGAACGATAATGCGAGTTTTGCTGCCAAACCATGGACCAGAAACTGTTCAAGGTGGATTTCATCGGCAGCTCAGTTGCTATAAATTTGTTATTTAGATTGAATCCATCTAAAAAGTAAGTGTTGATGTAATCTGATCCACCGTTATGGTTTGCTAAGATCACACGAGTAATGTCCCAACACGGAAAGTATGAAAACCGATTTTTATCATTGTTTTCAGGCTTATAAAAGTTTTCACAGGTGCCACTTATCGGTATTGCAATAATTTTAGAATGCTCTTGAGAGATGTTTTCTGGATGGTGAGCTCGTTGTACGAATTCAGCAGCTCCAATTGTTGATAGATTTAAATCCATAGCAAAAAATGAACTCTTCACTTGGTGAGACGTAGAAGTAGTGTGACTACAACGATTGGTTTTGTAAGACTAAAAATAAATCATCGTCCACTAGTGCTTTATAGGATCCCATATCAGAAAGCTTGACTTGTGAGCTTGTAGTGAAGATATAGTTGGATTTCTAAGAATTAAACATACAACAGCGTTATCATTCAACAGTTACTTGTATTTTACGTTTTACTTTATCATGATTAATATTATTAACTTTTACTCATTTATGGTTTTCTAATCACGTTAAACCATAAAAAAGTGCGTCATTTGTTGAAAATATATTTTTAGTTGGGTCAATGCGTCACGTAGTCCATCATTCGTCATTTGTGATTATATTCATGTATAAAAAAATTCATATATAAATTATCGTTAATGACAAACAACTATTTAATTAGCACAGTGATTTAGTGAAATTCACACATATCAATCCAGCGCTCACCACAAAAATGAGTTGTGACAAGTCAAAAGCTTTGACCCGTAAAGATTTCATCAGAATAGTCGGTGGTGAAACCTCTATTGAATATCTTGATCAAGAATACCAAAAAATAATAAATATTAAAACAGAAGGAACGATTCGAGCCTGTATAACTGCTGCTGATTTCGAAGATGAAAAATATGGAGAAAGGCTGTGTTTCGACCACAACCGCGTGGTCCTTTAAAAAAAAAAAGGAGTCACCAACTTCATAAACGCCTCTTACATCAACGGGTTTCAACAACCAAAGGCGTACGTTGCTACTGTAACGCCATATTCAGAAACAACGATCTGTAAGTTTTGGAGAATGGTTTGGGAACATCAATCTGAAATTATTGTAATGCTTAATGCACCTGTTCATAATGAGGATGGCATCTATTACTGGAATCCAAAAGAAGGAGGTATGTTTCATTTCGAACAGTTCAGGATTGAGACTCTCAAAGATCAGATGATTTTCCCGGAAATCCAACTTACAAAATGGTGTGTTACACACAAAAATGGAGATGAATTGTTTGTCAGCCATTTTTTATTTAACAATTGGCAGGGTAAGTATATCTCACCCCCAGAATATGAGTTTCTTCCGTTAGTGAAGATGGTACGATTATACAATAAATTTGCAGTGAAGCAAGATTCTCGTATCAAAAGTCCCATGGTGATTCATTGTAGTGATGGGACGGGACGAACAATGGCCTTCTGCGCCATAGACACAGAAATTTCAAGATTTCTAGAAACAAGAAGAGTTGATTTGTATTCTACTCTGAAGAAAAACCGATTTGACAGTTTTAAAAGCTTGGATGATGTGAATGAGGAGTTTTCCAGTAGGTATTGTCAATTGGTTTCAAAAAGCACCAATAGATGGCGCTCCTACAATTTTGGTAATTTTTTACCAAAAGGTTCAAAGAAATGTATTTTAATACAAACCTTTCATATTTGTATTGCGTCCATTCTTAATCCTAGTGTCCATGAAAGGAATTAACTCAGTCAAATTTATGTTTGTTCTGTTTGTAATAATTTATTACAACCTCTAAAATGGTTGAAAACTATTGATAAATACTATATTATCCAAAACCACGTATCCAGTGTTTATATCCTCTTTGCTACGAACCTATTTCAAGCGATTATCAATTACCAAAATTGTCGGGGCGCCATCTAGGGAGTGGTTAAGAATGCTTTAGATACCTATTGGAAAACTGCTCATTACTTAAGTTTTATTCACTTGGTTTTATGGTGTTATTTTAGAACTTATCCCTTAGAATAAAACAAGTGTTCTCTATTTTGTGACGAATCTCAAGTAATTTTTTTACATGTATATTATTATTAATATTATTTTAGAATAAATTCAGTCATAAGATAAGTTAGTATAAGATTTATGTAATTTCTAGTGTGATTGTATTTTATAAATAAACTAAAGATACCAAAGTTATGTAAGGAATTTGTAAAAAATATTTTTAAACACCTAATTAAATTAAGGATTTAATATGTAACCCTGTTTTTATTTTTTCAAAGACCTAAAACGAGAGACATGCGCATCGTTTTATTTTGAGAAAATTGCAGTGGCAATTCCTATCAAAAGTACCCATTCTGAATCATAGTTACGGGTTGGTTTCCCTCAGTGTTCGTTGATAAGAACTTTAGGTACTGGTTAAATTTTATTGTATTTTTATGTAATTACGTCAGCAAAACCACATGTTAACCATATCTTTAAATATTGTACAGTTAAATTTGACTCATGACATTGTTACACATTGCCGTACATTTTCCTGATATACTTTTAATAATGTGACTTAAAAAAATAGACTAACATTGACGCAAACGACTGAGAGATTATTTAAATAAAATACTTATAGAATAAATTAGTTGTAACAGAACCTATTGCTAATTTGAAATAAAATTACCTTTATTTTAAATTCACCCATTTAATAAAACACTTAAAAACTATGGCTTATAAAATCAAAGCTTGCACAATTCACAAGCAAAAATAAAAGTAGTTAATCTGTTGAATTTGATAGAAAACCTAGAATTTCACTTAAGTTAAACGGGCTTACTGAACATCCAGAACTATTATTTTCTTCAATCTTCATTATAAGCATCTTCATTATTTCTTCATCATTGTTTTGCTCAGCAATTTGATAAGCCGTCAATCCATCTTCATTATTAATGTCTTTATCGGCGTGCATCTTTACTAATCCTTCTACCAACTCGTGGTCCCCCTTTTTCACTGCTTTATGCAAAACAGTGTCTCCTGCATTATCCTGGGCATTCAAGTCTGCTCCCATAGCTACCATCAACGATATCATATCGTCAGCATCACTTCCACTTCGGCACCTTACGACAGTATGGAGACACGTGTTTCCGTCGTCATCCTTGAGTTTTAGTATGTGCTGAAAGTCTTTATCTCCAGAATGGTTATATATTCTATCCAAAATATCGTGACAGTCAGATTTAGCAATCAAATGGAATATCGTATAGTTTCTGCTTGTAGGATCTGAACCGAATGTGTCGTTTAATTTATCAGAATCCATTTTTAGAGAGAGTAAGATGTCACTTCTTGAAGTCCCGAATCGCAATAATACTGCTTCCTACTAGAAGACTCTTATATAGTCGGCTGATATAGAGGGATTCATAAACAAAAATTGTTTCTATTGCGGGTTTTCCCATAGGTTAAATGTTATCGCCGTCCGAATTACCGCGTGCTCCATATGGGACGTTACCAATCTACATTACTTCATATTGTTTATAACGAATTTATGTCATACGTTGTAACAAAAAACATAATTCTCTGCTTGGCTGATAGAGTCTTTGTTCACCTGTCTTATCTTTTGCAGAGCTTTCGATACAATTACACCCTTTCTCTTTTTAAATTATTCTTTCAAAAGTCAGAAAAAAAATCAAAGGTACTGTTCGTACAATCAAAAATAAAGTTATGATACAATTCATAGAGGAATCCTATTTATATTGGTCCTTTGACTGCCTAAAGTTAACTACATTATGGTCATTCACTTCCTGTAGAGGAAGTATTACTTGAAAATTAGTAATGTTAAATAATATAAGAAATAGTTAATTTCATATACTGAAACATGATGCTCCATATCATCGCTTTAGTTTCCTAAACTCCAATTAAAGAGTTTTAATTGTAATTTGTAAGGTTTTTAAAGGAAAAGAAGTTCATGATAACATTTGAACTCACTGATAGGCTTGTTAATTAACCACATGGGAATTTTTATAGATAAAATTAATTTTTAATGATGTTGAAATAAATATCAAACTAAATAGACTGAAACCTCGTGCGTCATATTGGTTAAATTGTTCATTCAGGGAGGAAAAAGTTAATATTAATGCTGAAATTCATTAGTATAAATGTGTCACGATCAATATAATATTTTCATTCGATACTGATCTTCAGTCGAAACAAGGACTCTCATACTGTGAAAATAATTTTTTAAAAATGGGTGGTATTTCTACGAAAAAAGAATCTGGCGATAGTTACAATGAAGAAAGAATAATCAAGATCCTCGAACAAGAACAACGGAGAATATTAGACGAAAAAGTTGAGTACAGTCGCAGCATATCGATGAAGGAAGAAAATATTTTGAAAAATAGATACTGGTTTTTACCTTGTTTTGATCATAACAGAGTGATCTTACCAAGAGAAAACGGAGAAAGCGACTATATCAACGCCAACCACGTCAACGGGTACAAAATTCGAGGCAAGTATTTGTGCTGTCAGGGCCCACTTCAGTCAACAGCCGAAGATTTTTGGAAAATGGTGTTTGGATATCAATCCAGAATCATCGTTATGTTGACAAAAACACACGAAGAAGAACAGGAAGTCTGTTACCAGTACTGGGGCCCGAAGAAAGGAAGGACAGTGTGGTTCGGTGACTTCATCATTGAAACAAAGAAAGTAAAGACCTTTTGTGATCATATAGTGACCAAGCTACGGATGACAGACGACAGTGGAGACTCATTAGACCTCACACACTTCACTTACACCGATTGGCCTCATAAAAGCGTGCCTCAAAGCCGATCAAACTTTCTTAACTTTGTTCTCAAAGTCAGAAAGGCTCAAGCACATATGGAGTTTTATAACAAGAGTTCCAACTTTCCTCCTATGGTGGTCCACTGCTCTGCTGGAATAAATCGCACAGGAGCTTTCTGCGCTCTAGACATCAGCATATCGATATACAATGAGAGTTCGACGATCGATCTAGCAACAGTAGTAAGAGATCTCCGCAAGCAAAGAAACAACTGCTTATCTTTGTCCACTTATTATGTATTTTGTTATCTTACAGTTTTAGAATATGTTAAATTAGCTTCTAAAAAAGCGAAGTATTCATATTGTAATTTATTTTTAAGACTAGTTTTTCAGTATTGAGATTGTTATTAATATTATAAGTGTTTTACCTTAAATTAAAGTTATTTAATTAAAATATTTGACGGATCACGGTCAATAGTATGGACTCATGTGGTCAATAGTACGGACTCATGACGATGAAAACGGAAGTGGGAGTGCGCCCTCTGGTGGGGCGTGCTGACAGAGTCTCGACGGCACGACTCGGGCCGAGTGGCGGCCATTCTTGGCGCGACCGCCGCCGAGGAGTGACGCGTCTTGAAACTGTCTCCACATTTCGTTTATAGAAAGTATTATTTACGTTTGAAAATAAAGTAATTTTAAAATCACTTTTGAAATAAGAAAGTTAATCACCTCAACTGCCTACATTGTGATACTGCTCTGATTTCCAGTGGAATTATAAGTGATGTGCAAAAATGAATTGGAATAAATACAGTGGAGTAAATGTGAACCTTTTCTTTAATTTATCTGGACGATCTAATACTGATATCACCACCCTGATGACAATGATCCTGATACACCCTTTCCTTCACGCGACGACATCAGAAGCGGTGATGACGAACGCAACGCCCAAGAGATGGTATGATGAGAAGCGACAAAGAAAATGCAGATAACGCTTTGTGGAAGCGTAATAATAAAAGGAAAGTGATTACTCGATCCAGTTTAATTGCCTACATTAAAATATAAAATGATTAAACTCGTTCAAAGCGCAGCCAAGAGTCCAAACACCCCGAGATATAAGACAAAGACTTCATCAGACAGATTGGGGGATTTATAAAGTAAACAACAAATCGTCTGTACCAATTGGTTATGGTCAAGGCAGACCTCGGGCCTTCGAGAGCACCATTGGGATATTGACACCATTATTAAAAATCGAGTGAAACTTACTATGGACGGCACTTTGGTATGTGTTCTTTGTTTTTGCGAAACTTAATTTAGATTACTCATGTAAAATATTCCCCTCTTTTAACAAAAAGAAATAGTGTTAGTTGAATAATTTGCGTAGTTCTAAATTAGCTAGCTAAAGTTTATTCAATGAAGTTAAAGTAAATGCTTAGATTTAGATTCATTTAGCAGTGTGGTTTGACACCACAATTAAATTAATTGCTTAAATTTCTGCAGATAAATAAAACGATTATTATTTTTTTATTTTTTAAGTTTTACTAATACAATTATTTTCTTCTATTGCATAACAATGGTGTACAACGGTTCGCTTCACCTACGAGAACAACATTGCAATGCAACGCTGGACTGGTAGTCTCAACGTGATTGTTTCAACATGGGACGATGGTAGACAATCTGCGAGTGTTGCGTACATGACTGAGAAATGATGTGATATTGACAGTTCCTCTTTATCTGGTGAGTCCTATACATAATTATTATTTGGTAAAAACCTGTGCTGAAAAGAGGCTCCCTAGCAGATTTTAAGAGTTATTTACTTTGATAATTCAGAAAAGTATTCTGACAGAAACACTATTGATGCCCTTAGTAGAGAGAAGGGCAGGTTAATTTGTATCTTTAGTGAAACTACAAATAGAAAGAATGTAAACAAAACAAAAAGAACGTCATTTATGGTCAGTGTTACAAATTGTTGGTAAAGATGTCAAAAACTACTGCCAAGTTTAATAAATATTAGCTTTTGCGGGTACCTATGTCAAATAAAGAATTATGTTAAATCCCTCTAAATGTTACAGTACACTGTGTTAAAATTAAAAAAGTGTCATTTAATCTAAGATTATTTTACCATCTTGAAACACGCTATGATTTAACGTATTACCAACATCACGTCAGTTATCGGAAAACAAGAATAAGAAATACTTGAAAGCATAGTCCTATTATTTTTATAAATTGAGTATGTAAGCATCGTTATGGTGGTACTGCTGCTGATTGACTTCTTCTTTATCGTTACCTCACTGCTGAGGATCGTGACATCTTCGGAGTTTGTCTCCATCGGTCGCCTGATGTAATGCGACGTTGACGGATGTATCGTTCAGATATTTGGTCCGCCCATCTCTTCGGACTTCGGCCTCTGGGTCTCTTGCCTTCGACTTTTCCCGTCACCATAAATCGTTCCAGATTGCTGATTAAGTAAATATTTGATAATAATAGTGTGGCAGGGATGCCGTAGCAGTGAGTTTGTGGAACAATTAGCTGGTGTACTTTAGGATGTTGTATCTTAGAGATAGGATAGGCTTCGAATGTGCAAAATTTCAATAATGACCCAGTAAAGATCTCCGCGATTTCTGTGCGAGCGGGAGGGTGCCAACATGCATCGAAAAAAAAAAAATTGTTAGCGTGTTTGTTTACATTTAACAGGAGACATTCGAACGAACTTTTCCATATTTCAGTATGTTTGTTATTGTGGTCGTAGTTTCCGAATGTTATAGAAGATATCCGCGGTAACAATGGGATCACTCATATACGTTTCTTTTAATACTACAAAACGAAAAAAAAGGGGTAGTTTGGTTAGTAATTTAATTTTATGTTGGTATCAAGTTATTAATCGAAAGAAAAAGTAAATACGAGTAAGTGAACTGATTGACGGTAGATAATTTCGATTTATGTTTTGAGTAACTAAAGATAAACCTGTGACTTAGTTCGACCGAAAACCATTTGTTCTATGTTAATATGACTTAGTTTGACCTGGTTAAAGACTTTGTTAGACGGATCTATCCAAGAAGCTAACTCAATATGTGACGTCTATCGAGCCGAGGTTTTTATAAGATTTATGTGATAGTTTTGTTTTCTTAAAATTTCGTAATTCGCATCATCGGATGGAGGTGATCGTGTTTTATCACTGATGGTAGGCTGATGGAGCCTATGGGAGAGTTTTATGGTTGCTTACCGGCCTGATGGAGGCTATGGGAGCGTGGCTAATAGAAGGTAGTTGTTTCAATCTTGAGAAAATGTTGAACGATAATGATGTTAAGAAAGTCCAGATATTTTGGTGATTGTTCAATAGTCGGTTTATTAAATTAACTTTAGCTCCGAGTACTGAAATTTCCATGATTACCGATATAAAGTAACTTTTTCGAGTTCTGTTGTTGTACCAGTAAGATGAGGCAGTGTAAGCAATGATGAGATTTTATATCCTTCTGCCAGTACAAGTTTAGTAGTACCGGAACTGTTGTTGAGGTCAAATATCCTGATTTATTTGGCTGACTTGGAGTGGCCTGGAAATCATGTGTGTGATAGCCCCGAAAGTCTCGATGTTGTGGCTGTAGATGGAAAATTTAATGTTGTAATTTTTTTTTTTTGAAGGCGTCTGTATATGGGACACCTTCATTATTACAATCATTGTTAAATCGTTTCAAAATGGGAGGCTAAAACATAACGTAAACTCTAAATAGAGTATAGTTGTTCGAACAGTTAAAATTGATGACGATGATTATTACTTGTTTAGTTTTGGTGTGGTAACATATGAACTGGATGGTAACAACTTACCTATGACTGGCGTAACAGATAAACGTGGGAGCTTCATATTATTAAACTCCTGATTTAGTTTTGATATTGAGCAGTAGAGATAATGTTGTTTTTGTAGAGATATCACCGTGAACATTTGTTCGGGTCTGTGACGATTACTTGTTATGTAACTCGTGGATCGTTATTACGTGTTATGATAGCAGATATGACTGTGTTACCTATCACTGACTAAGTGCAGATTTGGTCGAAGAATTGACCACGAGCTGAGAGTCTATAGACAGCTATTAGTGAAGTAAAGCGTGTTTAAGTTACTACTTCATGATTTCAGCAATTTCATATTAAAAAGTATACTGTATAGTCTAGCAGTGGCTATATAAGTACGGCTACTACAGTGGTGCCCCTATATTATAGAATAGAGGTACTTATAGATTACTAGAGTCTATAAGTAGCTACTGGTTTAAAAAATGTGACGAATGAACAACACTGAGCTTATATGTTGGCAATGTTTATTAACGCCTGGGTGGCTCCCGCCTGTGTGGCTCCCGCCTGTGATGCTCCCGCCTGTGTGGCTCCCGCCTGTGTGGATCCCGCCTGTGTGGCTCCCGCCTGTGTGGCTCCCGCCTGTGTGGCTCCCGCCTGTGTGGCTCCCGCCTGGATGGCTCCCGCCTGTGTGGCTTCCGCCTCCTTGGCACCCACCTGTGTGGCATTCCGCCTGTGTGGCATCCCGCCTGTGTGGCATCTCGCCTGTGTGGCATCTCGCCTGTGTGGCATCCCGCCTGTTTGGCATTTCGCCTGTGTGGCATAGTCTGTGTGACATTCAGTCTGTGTGGTATTTAGCCTGTGAGGCATTCTAGCTGTATGGCATTTCGCCGGTGTGGCATTTTTATGTGTGGCATTTTGCCTCTGTGAAATTTACCCGTGTGTGACATCTTACCTGTATCGTGCTTTGGTAGACACAGGATATATGATGAATAAACTCATAGTTTGACGATTAGAGTGGCACTGACCAGAGTGACACCCAACCTGTGTGGCACCTAGTCTGTGTGGTATTTCGCTTGTGTGCAGGTCCAGTTGCGTGGCGGCCTGGTTGCGTGGCGGCCTGATTGCGTGGCGGCCCGACTGATGGCGTCCGTCGTGTGGTGGTTCGTCGCCTGTGTGTCATTTCTCCTGTATGGTAACATTACTTATTCTTTTTAAATTAGGATGGCGCTGACGGATGACCAAAAATCATATGGCATTTAATGAAGGAGTGTTTCAATCCCACTCGAAGTAACATTGGGTCTTTTGCTGAGTACTGAAAATTTGATGTAGGTATGTCACATATTTGTAGTGAATCTAAGTACCTACAGTAATGGACGTCGGGGACGATACGCGAGCTCTGTGATTGGGGCTTGTTTCCCACTCAACAAGAGCATCAAGGGGAAAACACTGGTGACGATGATTAAACCTTCTTCATTGGTGGTAATTGTGATACGGTTTATTAACCGTCTGGTGTTATACCTTGTCACGCCTCTCTAATGAACTGAAGTCGTAGCTGAATTTATGTCGGCAACTTATAAAGAATAATTTATGTACAAGATGATGTTGTTATCTCTCAATCTACAGAAGTTTAGTATGATAAATGATAATGGACGTATGTTTTATGTGAAGAATTGGTGGGTTAATGCAGTCGTGATAGATCCAATCACATGATTCATAAGACTTATTTGGGTGATGTGTTGTGGTCAGAAGTGACCGAGCGAATATAGTACTGTGCTATGGTTTTCATGTTTCAGATTACACACGAGGACGTGTGTACAGCAGGACGGCCGTGACGGATCACGGTCAATAGTATGGACTCATGTGGTCAATAGTACGGACTCATGACGATGAAAACGGAAGTGGGAGTGCGCCCTCTGGTGGGGCGTGCTGACAGAGTCTCGACGGCACGACTCGGGCCGAGTGGCGGCCATTCTTGGCGCGACCGCCGCCGAGGAGTGACGCGTCTTGAAACTGTCTCCACATTTCGTTTATAGAAAGTATTATTTACGTTTGAAAATAAAGTAATTTTAAAATCACTTTTGAAATAAGAAAGTTAATCACCTCAACTGCCTACATTGTGATACTGCTCTGATTTCCAGTGGAATTATAAGTGATGTGCAAAAATGAATTGGAATAAATACAGTGGAGTAAATGTGAACCTTTTCTTTAATTTATCTGGACGATCTAATACTGATATCACCACCCTGATGACAATGATCCTGATACACCCTTTCCTTCACGCGACGACATATTAATAATTTTTTATTACTCCCTCCTTCTACACACTTTTTAATATCATCCTTGCAACTCAAAATATTAAAATGAATTGATAGCAATTGACGTAGGAAGACGATAATATACCTAAAAGCTGATAAGTATTTAGCTAATGGAGAGTTTATAGTTCATTATAGTTTGTCTGGGGCTACTAGGACCAAATTACTCACTCACAATTGGTCGTTGTGGCTCGGGACGTGGTTTGAAAACGGTATTGTATGAATAATTAATTTTATTTTTCCTGTAGTGACCATAGCTCTAGGTAAAATAGGTCCATATTATATCATACTGTAATAGCTATTCTTTAAACGTTGGCAATATTATTGTGATATTCTGGGAAAAACCCAGTTCACAGGTCAATGTTGACCGATAGTAAAATAGGCACACTGTCGATCCAAATTTGTAGGTACCAACGATATTTGAAGTGAACAAGTGCCGTTATCTTTATTACTTATTGTAAATGAAATTAACCATCATGACCTCATTACTGGGTATTCCAGAATTGTTTATTTAATCAAGAACACATTCGTCAATCAACAATTGGTTATGGGCTTATCGCTTTGAAATTCCCAGTATTCGTTATTTTATAGTTATAATTATTTTATCTTATAGTTAGGTATAAAGTTACAATATCGATACACGAAGAAATTATTTATATCTGAAATGTTACTTCCGATAAGGATAATTTTGTGCCCATATATTGCATTTCCCAAAAAATTCCCTCTTCATACGGGTTTAACGAGTTTTTATTTTCTTTACCTACTCTGCTGTTGTTCTGTGAATATTGTCCCTTATATTAAATATAATTGGGCCTCATCTGTTCACAATTTTAATTCTAATCGTAAAAAGCTATACACTATCATCTTTATTCGCAAATTGTTTTACACTTATATCTAAATAGTAAATAATTTATTCAAAAATTATATTCGCTACACATATATTTATATAAGTCACTAACTTTCGAGATCGAAAACTTTCCTGTTAATGCTAACCTCACAAGGGCCTCAACACAGTACAAACTAAAAGCTAACTTTATATTGAAGAAACTAGATGTTCCTAATCCAGTTAGGAAGTTATTTGATGACTTTCTTATAAGACCGATCTATAGACAACCACATGTTCACTCTCGAGCGGGTACTGCATTCCAATTGGTGAGCGGGCACCAAAACATAGTTAACAGTCCTCGATAACTATGACTTCATTAAAGACCCAATACCTAAGTGTAAAGCACGAACGTGCGGAAGGTACGTATTTACCACTCGCAATACTGACCAACACGGGAACATAGCTGACAGCCGCTGAGTGGCCGATTTCGACATTACACCGGAACAACGGAATAGCTCTAAGTTTATGGCACCTGCCGTGAGCAGGACACCGACTGAGAGACAACATTAAAAGAATGGCTGAATGTTACGGGTATGCTACGGGCGACATGTTGGGACAACATTAAGAAAAACAGCAAAAAGTACGTTACTTGGACAGTTACGGGTATTCTGCTGCGATAAGATAAGAATTCGAGAGACGACATAATAAGGACGGTTGAAGGTCACGAGTTCGCTGTTTACGACAGGGTATCGAAGGAACATTAAGAAGAATAGCAGAAAGACGAAGAGTTGAAGAATAGCTAATAATGTAGGCCGGTTGCGACAGGACTTTGATGGATAACATAAGAAGAATAGCCAAAAATTACGGGTACGATGCTTGCGACAGGTCATCAGTAGAACATAAAAGAAGAATAGCTGAAGGTTACGGGTACGCAGATTATGACAGGACATCGAAGGAAAATTAAGAAGAATAGCAAAAAGGCAAGAGTTAAAGAACAGCTGATAGTGTAGGCAGGTTGCGACAGTACTTCAATGGACAACATAAGAAGAATAGCCAAAAATCACGGGTACATCGAAAGAAAATTAAGTAGAATAGCAGAAAGATAAGAGTTGAACAATTGCTTATAGTGTCATCGGGTTGCGACAGGACTTCGATGGACAACATAAGAAGAATAGCCAAAAATCACGGGTACGCTGCTTGTGAGAGTACATCGAAAGAAAATTAAGAAGAAAAGTAGAAAGACAAGAGTTGAAGAAAAGCTTATAGTGTCTACAGGTTGCGACAGGACTTTAATGGACAACATAAAAAGAATAGCCAAAAATTACAGGTGCGCTGCCTGTGACGGGAAATCAAAGGAAAATTAAGAAGAATAGCAGAAAGACAAGAGTTAATAAATAGCTGATAGTGTAGCCGGGTTGCGACAGGACTTCGATGGACAACATAAGAAGAATAGCCCAAAATTACGGGTACGCTGCTTGCGAGAGGACATAGAAAGAAAACTGAGAAGAATAGCAGAAAGACAAGAGTTCAAGAATAGCTTATAGTGTCAACGGGTTGTGACAGGACTTCGATAGACACATAAGAAGAAAAGCCAAAAATTACGGGTACGCTGCTTGCAAGAGGACATCGAAAGAAAATTAAGAAGAATAGCACAATGACAAGAGTTAAAGAATAGCTGATAGTGTAGGCGGGTTGCGACAGGACATCGATGGACAACATGAGAAGACTAGCCGAAAATTACGGATACGCTGCCTGCGACAGGACGTCCTTAGAAAATATAAGAAGAATAGCTTAAGGTCACGGGTACGCAGATTACGGCGGGACATCAAAAGACAACAAATCACGAAGATCAAACCAGCAGTGCTCTCCGAGGGATCAATTACAGCAGTCAATATCCTTCCTTTATATATTACACATCAAGTATAGTATCTATCCTTCCTCATACTGGCTCGATGTATGAATTCTTGTCGGCTCTCCAACTCCTATCGCTCCCATCCTGACTGCGAAAGCCCTACATTCCTCTTCGCATCTACGTGTGCACTGGTATCTCGGGCTGGAGGCAGCGCAAATCAGTTAGAGGACGAGGTGAAATGTCGCTTAAAATCAACATTTCCTACGTCTGATACGGTATCCGGAGCACACCAGCTCTTTGGGTGAGAACCGTGCCATCTGCTGGGCTTGGTGGCTCAAAATACATGTACAGACGACGGAACTATCGATGATGGCGACGCCATACTTGGTTCTCGCTGATATGACCTACATATACCCTTGCAGAAGCATTTCTGGCTGGTGTTGTACCTGGAACGGAACGGAACGGAGAAAAGTTACTTACATGTTACTTCTTCATCATCAATAATAATCATCTACATCATCTCAGCCGTAGGGCGTCCACTGCTGAACATAGCCACCCCCCCACCCATCCTTTCACACCGATCGACTTTAACCCTCCATAACTACAGTATGTTAACTTGGATTTCCAAGAGATATCTACCCTGCTAATTGAGGCTTCTGGAGACCAGGAGGATCCAGAAATAGTCTTTTTTAATTTATAATTTAATTTTTGTTTATTTGTTCACTATTTTAAATTAGGTGTTAGGTAGGGTGTATGTACTGTATGAACAATTATAAAATAAAGCAGTTAGTACTTCTTACATCCTTAGAAGTTTTAGATAATTTAATTATATATTGTTACGCTTGACTTGAAACCAGACAGTCGAACAACTCTCATCGTAAATTCACTATTTATCTTACTAACAAGGTAGACTAAAACAGAGCCGACCTTCCGACACCTTCCACCGTCTTACGGTGTGTTATTACAAGGCTTTAGAACGAAACGTCAAATTATTACGTTGTTGAATGGAGTATTATAGTAATTAATATTTATTAGTGACTTAAGGGCTGTGGAGAGCGATTCTTGGTAGTGTCAAGGACTGTTTAAAGAGAATACCAGATACCAGTTAGCAATAAGTTTTATCTATCTATACATAGCATAAAACAAAGTGGCTTCCCGCCGTCTGTCCCTATGTATCTATGTACGCTTAGATCTTTTAAACTACGCAATGGATTTTAATGCGGTTTTCAACAATAGATAAATTGATTCAAGAGTAAGGTTTTAAATCAAGAAAAAAGGTAGGTATGGGTAAAGGTGTAGGTCGCGAACGAAGTCGCGCCGGGTCCACTAGTAAAATATTTTGCTCACAATATTTTTTTGGTTCAATTTCATAGGTACAATACACATATACATAGGTACGTTAAACTTATAACACCTATATTTCTTATCGGGGTTAAAAACGCGTTTGAAACAGTCGGAATTGGTATAGGAAATAAAACAAATGTGACTTTTTCTTTGTTAGACTAAATTCAACCATATGCGTAAATATTGGTATGCGCGGGGAAAACTGTAGGTTAATTACGTAACTCTGTTGCTAACAATTCTCTGGTTTCAATGATTTAAATGGTTACTTTTGCGAATACGTATGATCGATTTAATAGTTTCAGTTTATTGCAATTGAACTTTGTTAGCAACTGAACCCATGAAATGGAATATACGTAATCGCAAAAGTAACAATTTCAATAATGGGACAGTGGAAATATACACGATTTTTGTCCCTCTGGCTACGTTCTCATGAGCAGTCTACGTGCTGCTACGCCCGTAGCAGGCTCGTAGTAATGTGCTACGAAATGCTACGCTCTCTAAAATAATTCACTGGAGTGGTGCCCCATGCTAGATTCAGCTTTATGTGTGCTATTACAAAGTTTAATATCGTGTGTAGGTACTTAAAAAAGCGACGTACGATCTAAGGTTGTGTCTAGTTTTACCTTTTTTCGTGAAATATCGTAATTCTAAACATTTTAGACAAAATTCTTCGCTACGAATTTGTCTCTTAACTTATTAAGTTCTCATAAAATCCTATTTATTTAATATACCGCGGTTAAGGAAAAATTGTAGGTAAAAACTCGTATAAATATTTTTATCTTTAAACTCGGTTTCCTAGGAAACCAAGAGCCTGTCTTAGTGGATTTTTGACGACATTGGTGGCCTAGTGGTAAAGGTATCCGACTCGCAAGCGAGAGGTCCCGGGTTCGAATCCCACTGCCGCCATGTCAGTTGCAGAGTGACTATATAGCATATATTAAATGTATGGTAGGGTAGGGTCAGTTCTCTCTGCAGCCGACTGTACCAATTACTATTTTCTGAGTTTACATACCTACATTAATTGGGCACTAACCGATGCTCTTACGGTGAGGGAAAACATCGTGTTGAAACCTGCACCAGCGACTGAATGTGTAACCATGATCTAATTTGGTCAGGTTCCCCAGCAGGATCACGGAAGTCAGATCGCAGTCGCTCCTCTGTTATTACCTAATCTGCTTAATCCTGGATCATGGTTAAGGCGGACTCCGGGCACTCGTGCGCAAGAGCACAACCGGTACTTTAACGCCAAAATGATTATTTTGGAGATCTGTAACACATGTTTTCATTAACCTTCTACAGACTCTAGCTCTCAATAAGAATTCAAATGCTATGTGCAATGTATAAAGTATCTATATAACAATGTAACTTGATTATATTGCCCATTTCTTAGGCCTTAACAACCACGAGTATGTCGACGGTAGAAGACCTATCCACGAGTGATCAGTTATCACTTAGTACTCCTAAGTTTCTAGTTCGATGTTAGAGACTCGGCAGAGCAACTATAGACTCGTTACTTTAGCAACTTTGAAATGCAGATGTAACAGGCGCTGCGGTAACTTGGGAACCTCGGACCGAATGTTGTTTTAAAGGCTTGCATGCTGTAAGTATCCGTCGGTGACCTAGTGGTTAAGAAAGAAAGTAGGAAAGACATTTATTACACATAGCACACCACGACACAATAACAGATACATAATTTCAAAAGGAAACATTAGTAATAACAACATTTAAACAATGAGTAGCCTCCCATGCCACTGTCGGTGCCGTGGCGGCCAGCGTAAATGGTACCCACTCAGCATGTGCTGTGAGGCGCAAATAGCGTTTTAGGTACGTCACGTTACAAATGACTCTTTTCTGAGTTATGTATATTAGTTCAACCTGCACCGATGCTCATACGGTGAGGAAAAACATCGTGATGAAGCCGTCACATTCAGGCGACTGAATTCGGACCGGTTTGAACGATAAGATAGCCAGAGCAATTACTGGCATAAGATACACCACAGTTGCGGTTATTCATTTTTGATAAATATATACTTATATATGATAAAGTGTATGAGTGGCAGACGTTATAGGGGACAGTTGGGCGCTTCCCAATTGGCAATGGTTGTCTTGTTTGGACGCGCAGTTTTGAGGTCTCCTATTGGTCGGTTGACGTCCGTTGTACGATCATGGTCGCACGACCGTTGCCAATTAGGGCAGCGCCTTACTGTCTTCTGGTCTGGATGTTTGCTAGTTTGGTTTGTCACTGCGTAGTACAAAATGCTATAGATATTATTTCTAACTTCCATCAGGCATTCCCTGGTCACCTGTCCCTGAAATAATATCGGCCAACCAATTAGATTAGAAACATGGAACCTAGATCTAACTAGAACGATTCGGCCATTTCCATTATGAAGTTCGCCGGTCCGTATTCATAGTATGGTAATGATATAAATGGAGCTGCTTCGTTTCTATGCATAGCCAATGCACGCGTTGAGTCGCGCGGTATTTCCGAACGTTACCGGAATGAGCGTTCGGTGTTCCGGTATGTTCTGGAATATTCCGAACGGAGGTGGGCAAAACTGTTCCGATAATTGTGTTGGCGGGAACTTGTACGTATGGTGGAATGGTGGATCGCGGAATGTGGTGGTGCTTTGTTGTTATTTCTTCTAACATTGCATTCTACTAATATTATGGCTATATCATAAAAATATTTTGGCTTTATGTTAGTTACTTACAGCGCCAAAATTGAAACTAAGTGACGCCTTTTTGAAATGTCATTTATTTATCAACAACAGCGACGCCGTCATCGGCTCAGATAAGTTTGCGGCACTGTCCTGCCGACTTCTGTTTTTCGGTATCTCACAACTGTTCGCTACGAGATTCTACAATAACTGGTGTAGCCGTTGCGCATAGAATTGGATTCTACGGCTGTATTAAATTGTTTTTTCAGAAAATATGGATTGTAAATATTTTCAATATACAATCACAGCTTTACTATGACAATTCCCAACAAAAACAATAACTGATACGCCATATTTTAGGCGCCGAGTTATCTTGCACGCTCTCTACAGGATACCTATATCTCCATGTTCAAAGTATAGCTTGTTGCTGTTACCGCTACAGTCTGCTACGGTCGTAGCACTATTGCTACAGAGCTCTACGCCGTAGTAGACAGCTTGTTGCATGCTTGCGTAGTGCACATCGAAATCTATGTAAATAAAATAAAACAAAGTCTCTTCAAAAGAAAATGTACGCTTAGATCTTTTTATGCTGCTTTTAATGCGGTTTTCAACAATAGATAGTGATTCAAGAGGAAGGTTTATAAGCAAGAACAAAAGGGTAGATAGGGATAAAGTAGGTGTACGCGAACGAAGTCGCGCCGAGTGGACTAGTCTAATAATAAATTGGTTTTAAGGGAGGAAGTGGCAGTGGGCAGGGCACACAGAAGAACAGATGGCCGATGGGGCAGTAAAGTTCTCGAGTGGCGACCACGTACCGGAAGACGCAACGTGGGTAGGCCTCCTACAAGGTGGACCGACGACCTGGTAAGGATCGCAGGTGCCAGCTGGATGCGGAAAGCGCAGGACCGGGTTTTGTTGAGATCTCTGGGGGAGGCCTATGCCCAGCAGTGGGCATCTTTTGGCTGGTATGATGATGATGGAGGAAAAAGCTTTTGCAGCAAAATATCTCAAAAACTCATACTTTCGTTTGTGAATCTTCGTTGTACCTTTTATTACTGTACTCAAAATGTACGTAGTGTTAAAAAAGGTTGTGGGCAAGATCACCTGAACACCAGCGTTTGGGGGCCTTACTATACCTAACTTCAAGGATACACGCTAAAAATTATCTACACACGCGCGCTTTTTGACGACTTTATCGAAATTGTTGACATTTTGGCACCTAAAAGCTAGGGTAATGATAATAAAACCGACTTTTCTATACAACGTTAGCCTTGGCCCTCAATTAGGGTTATGGGCATGCCCATCGTGCCCACAACGCTGGTTCCGCGCTTGTGTAGGTACAGAGTACAGACCGAGGTAGCGAGGTAGAAAATGAATATTTAGCTAACCCAAAAGTAATGAATAAATAAACAGACGGAAATTATTATTCATCATCACAGCCCGTAACAGTCCACTGCAAGACTTAGGGCCTCTCCCACAAAAGGGGAGGTTATTGCCATAATCTCCACGCTTGGCAGGCGGGTTAGAGATCGCAGTGTTAAATATAACAATGGAAAATGCTGCTGCCCATTTTCCAGACTAGACGGAGACTGTTGATCGTTTGCCTCGAAAACACTATTCGCCTTGTTCGACACCCAAGAGTGTAAAGGGTTGGTGCTATTCTACTCTGCCGGACACCACACGGCCACAATTATTATTATTCTCACTTAATGAGATAAACTCACATCCATTTAATTTTATTGACATCACTACATAGTATAAATATAAAACAAAGACCCGAACCGCGTCTATCTGTCTGTTCGCGATAAATTCAAAAATTACTGAACGGATTTTCATGCGGTTTTCTACAATAGATAAAGCGATTCAAGAGAATAGTTTATTAGGCGACACGCGATCAAAGTCTCGGCGGGCAAGATGGTTTACTATATTTTAAATCGTTAATTTTATCATCATTAATTTGTCATTTGTCATTTATTTATTGCTTCACATGGTAATATAATAACATTAGATCTTAAAAATAGGTAAGTATGTCATGTGACCCTGTGAGGGCACTGCAAAAATAATAAGAAATATAGAAAACAAAATTATCTTAACAAATAAATCTAGATTCCATATTGCATAAATTATTACATGTCACTTAAATAATTGACTTGCCGGTCTGCCACGCAGAAGTCCCGGGCTCGATTCCCGGCCGAGCTGAAATTGAAATGATGAATTGTAATTTCTGTTACGAGCTGGGTGGGTGTATAATAAGTATGTATTAAAAGTATATAAGCAGTTTATCAGTTGTCTAGCACCCATAACACAAGCTTTGCTTACTTTGGGAATTTGTTCAAGCATATTATTATTATATTAAGCATATGCTAATATTAGCAACCCACTCCGGCTTTGCACGAGTGATCTCATATGTATATAAATCTACCAGCAGAAATAATTTAAATATCACTAGGCGAGTAATTCACGCACTAACTGTAGGGATTAGCTGAAAATCAGCGCTGTGATCTCACTGCCTACAGCATATGCTGAGCTGAGCTCAAGTTTGGCATGACACTTTAATATTTAACCTAATTTATGTTAGTAAGAAATATTTTGTTTATTTATATTGTAGAAATTACCAAATAAATATTATGTCTATGTAAATAAGAATGAAAACAGTATCAAAATCAGTTGCGTGGTCTAGAAAGAGTTGGCGGATATGTCGCAGCAGGGTGGTTAAATTAGAGACCTCTGCTAACCTTATCTGGGACCTCTATGTGGCAACCGGTATCTTAACCAACTGAACGACTATATTACATTTTTTGTCCCCTAAGTTATATTCAAACGTGGTATATAACTTACAAGAGCATCGCTGGCCGGGCGGTTGAGTATCCGAATCGTAAGCGAGAGGTACCAGGTTCGAATCCCGCTGCGGCCATGTACCAATGACTCTTTTCTGAGTTATGTACCTGTGTATGTATGTATATGTTTGTTGAATTCTAACCGAATTCTATTCTTCAGGCAACTGAATTTGTAACCATGATCCAATCTGTTCAGGTTAACCTGGTAGCATGGTCATGGAGTTCAGATGGCAGTCGCTCCATTGTAATTACCTGATCGCCAAATTCTGGATTATGGTCAAGGCGGAACCTGGACACAACCGGAACATTGGCGGCAAGATGATGATGATGATGTTATTTATTCTGAGATCTGAGTATCCTAAGACCTTATCCAGACAGGGCGAATTTACCGTAATGCCTACGTGCTTTGACGAGAGATGTAAACCAATTTGTGTGCTACAGTTTACCGCGTTCCAAGGTCCGAGTGCTTCTTTGTTATTTCATTAAACAACCTCTCAACCTACATTATACACCTCTATAAAAAATCCATAAACTTAATACCTAACCTACTACTGTACGGCACTAAAGTACGCAGTAATACGTCATTTCGCGCCTTCATGATCCTTAAACCCTAGGTCCTAAGAGTTAGGACCTATCTGTACTACGGATTTCAGAGGTTTATAGTCTTCCAGCGCCAAAGTTACTAGGACTGTTTTAGGGTTGCTTACTTTACATCTAAAATAAACTAGGCTTGTAATCGCACAGTCTGTTTGCCCGGAATCTAAGCCCAGAGGACTAAGCCGGGAACTTGTTAATATCGCCATAATTTTCGCGAACCTTGTTTTAATATTGGGCCGAGGGCTATTCGATTTTATTGAACCCCAGAGAGTATTGCGTAAAACGCGTTTAGAGACCACCTCCTACCGAATTATAGTCCCGGCCTAGAAGCCTTGATGTGCGAGTTATATCCATCGGCAATAAAATAATGCCTAAGGATAGGCTTTCCACTATCTACCTTAGAAGAGTGCTGAAATATTTCGATCATATTGCTAAGAAGGATGGAGACCTCGAAATACTAATTATCACTGGAATGCCATCTACCTGATGGCAAAAGAGCTAGAGGTCGTAGTCCGATCAGATCCGCACCACATTACACAAACTACGTTCTACAAGGCTCTGTACTGTGCTGAGGACAGGGGAAGATAGCATGCTTTTGTCCGTGAACCTGTCATAGACTAAAGCATGCCCTCATATGAGCAATACGAACAGAGGAGGACATAACATATTATAGTATTTTTGTATACAATAGTTTGTTTATAAGTAACATATAATTTCGCTGAATGGGCTTGCTCTAAGTTTCTATATACATATATTTCTATTGATAGTTCGCTGGTTGCCTGTAAGAAATCACTTTAAGCAATAAGGCCGTTTGTTGTTTTCTTTGTTGCTACCGATACGTACCGACTGTATTCTGTGCAATAAAGTATTCCAATGGGATAGTCAGGCTTCGTATACTTTATTTACCGTCATTACCTCTTACGAATTAAGTCGAATACGTCTACAAAATATCATTTTAGCGGCGTAGCATTTCCCAAGACCTTGCAAACCGCAGTGACGGCACAAACACTGACATCCGAACAAATTGTCGGCCTCCAGTACCGACATAAGCCGCTTTCCATTTGGATTGGGTTATTGGGATCTAAAACATGAAAGAGATGACATTTTTTCTGATAGCTCCCGCGGTCCTCTGGAGATCCCTAAATTTAAAGCAATTTATACCTGTACCTATTTCGCTGAAAGTAGATCAGCAATTTCTTTTTATTTTCCGGCACACTTTGTCCTTTGAGAGACAACTATAAATAGGACTCATTAGAAGAAATGTTGAGAAAATAAGTAATGAAAAGTACATTGCAATCGATTACTTTTTTTTATCCCGTTTTGGAGTCCCACAGGGTAGTGTATCCACAATTGCTTTTTAAATTACCGTGTGCTCAACAGTGAACTGAGTGATCTCCACAAATGCCGGTCAGTGCAATAGTTCTTACCACAAGGAACACAAAAACAATGTGTCTTCCTCTTAATAGAGACAATAAGAAAAGTGGTAATGAACACATTCTTAGTGTTATTCTCACTTAGCAATTTATGATTAAATTTAAATTACTGTAATTTTAATGTTTTACCTTTAAGATAGGTCTATCGGTGTCCCACTGCAGGGCAATTTTTCCACGTAGACCTATTTGTCGCCAGGTTCCTCCACTCTTTCGCATACGTCGCTAATTCGTCGTGCCATCTTTTTCGAGGCCAATCACGACGTCTTTTTGCGTTTCGCCCACAGGTCATTTTATAAAAAAAAAATGTAGACTAAGTGATCTCTACAAATGCCGGCCACGGCGAAACTATTTTACCTAGTAACACAGACTACCTACGTATTAAACAGAATTCGAGGGAAATACAGCTGAGCCGAGTCAATGTGTACCCGTTTGTGGTTCCCACGGTCTCGGATCGTTAGTAGGCGCGGTGTGTCACAGGAAAACATTAGGCGGTGGATTTAAGTGTCTACGACCCCTAATTACTTACCCTGCTACCCTCTTTAGCGGTCCGGCGAGGTTTATGTATCGATTCCTGTACAATAAGTGCGAGAACGACGAGTCAAGGCGCGAAATAAATTTGCTATCTCTTTAATCTTAGTATTGAGAGTAGGAAATAAAGACTGACTGATGTGCGAAACTATTGCCACTTTATAATTATTAAAAATACGCTCAATTTTAAACATCTAGAAATAGCAATGATCTATTTTTATAGAGCAAAGTTTTCCCAAATAATCAAAATTTAAACAAACATTAAATACTTTGTTAAAATAAAAAATATTTTTTCTTAAGAAGCTTTATCGCGCTGTATAGTATTTATCAAAACTGTTCCAAAGAGTCCAAAAACTATCTTCCTATTACTATCTTCCAACTCCATCAGACCAGTTCCATGGTATCATATTAATGCATTATCATCCAAGTTACACAGGATACTTCAGCACGAAGTGGAAAGTTGCCGGAAAGTGGGTCGAATTAGGTTTGCAAGATTCAACTCGAAACATTGTTAAATTAAAGATAAAAGCTACGTTTCTACAAAACATGATAAAACGATGAGGGAACATCCCGATTGAATTTCCTTTACTACCTGTTGCACATATTTATCGTACAATTTGGTAACCACACCGCACATCAAAATCCATTGGAGAGCAATTTCAAATTCCGTTTTCATTCGCCTCTAATCCTAAATACACCGAGTGTTTCGCAACAAAATTGGTATGCATATCGATACAGTCATTTTCTATTCATCGTGAGTAAAATGGACTTTTGCTTCTAAAATTATACATCGATCGTTATTGCTCACACAAGGAGAGTAATTAAAATAGGACAGTAAAATAATTGTACAAAGATAGATGAATAAATTCGCACTTTTGCGAGCTTGCATGAGCGGAGGTGATCACTCAACATCAGGGCACAACATTCACTTGGCTCGATTAAACTGTAGCTAAATCGAAATTGCAGCTCAACGGCAGTTTTAATTGTAGCAGAATACCAAACGCTTTTGAGTTGCGATTGCAATTCAATTACAATTCAATCGAGCCATTAGTAACAGTAGCAGAATACCAAAAACGTGTCAAACATTCATTGACTGCGATTGCGATTCAATTTGAATTCCTTTGAGCCATCACTAAATTAGCGGACTAGACCGGGACCAGACCAGATTAAATCATAATAATAATAATATTTATTCGTGTAAGTATACAGGGTATTCTTACGTCTATACTTATAAGCTAATAACAGTATTTGTCTGTGGTCACATAAAAAATCTGGTGACTAAAATAGGAAAAGAAACACTGTGCTTTAGTCACCGTCATTATTACAAGACAACAGTTCAGATGTACCAATATAAACGTACTCATGGTTGCTTTCTTAAACACTAAGATACTTATTTCAATAGTTTCAATAGCTTAGAACTATATAGCTTGTGTGTGTTCGTGTGCGTGTGCGTGTGCGTGTGCGTGTAGCTGTGTGTGTGCGTGTTGTACCACGAGGTTCTCTGCGTGGGGGTTAATCCTTTTGGCTTTAAGAGACCTTCTGTAAAGTCATAGTTCAGCTATTCGGTAATGACTTTTTTTGCAGTGTACTTGTTTGAATCGTAGAATGAGATGTAACTATGTAGATTGTTGTAGAGAAACAGTCCAAGGACTGTAAAGAATGTATTTGAGAATTTAGTTTTGAGTTTAATAGGTGGGATCAAAAGATGGTTGCGTCTTAGTGACATAAGTTGGGAAACAAATTTTGGCAGTGAGTGTTGTCTAAGTACAGTATTAAGAATGAACAGCTGTTGGACTGTGAGGACTTGACAGTGTTTATAGAGACATTCCGTGGGGAATAGAAAGGGCTTTGAATGGGCAACTTTAAAGACTGCTCTCTGTGCACGTTCTACTATTCATGGGTGGGTTTTAGCCGCGCCACCCCAAGCAGTGATGCAATATGATAGTAGTGACTGGCATAAGGCGAAATGGTTACATATACAGTCGTCTGCATGTGCAGCTTTCCTCACGATGTTATTCCTCACCTCACCTGATTCTAAGTATCCATTGTCCACAAAAATTCCCACACATTGTCATATCCACCTACCTGACGTCGACCATCCAAGGCCGAGGATTAGGGAGTGTGACGGACGTACGGACTGGGCGATCCGAGCGTGTTGTTTACAAATGAGTCGTTGAGCCCTGTGAACGTGGATATACAACTCGGCAGGCTCAAATGTGCATGAGAATATAGCAACGGTTCAATCAGATTTTACCTCGCACGAGCCGCTTTAGTCTACATCTGGATGCCTTCGAGGCTAGAGTGAATATGCTGTTCCTAGACAGGCATGCTCCATCGGCCGCATCGTCGCTTACCACCAGGTGAGATGGCGGTCAAATGCCTGGCTAGTCCAATTATGAAAAATACCTAAGAACCTGCACTGGTTCTGGTGGGATCCACGCGTGGTCGGCCCTTATATTCTGGTATATCTTCACACTTCCTTTGATAGGACCTGTGATAGGACATTCACTTTAGAAACTACGATAAGGCTGCATTGATTAAAAGTGGTAAAAATTATGAAGTGTGAATCTGTCTTTGTCAGTTCTTGTTCACAAAGAAATCGAAAAACACAGCGCCAGCTTTTTGGCAAGTAAAAAATAGTGGTCCGGCCAGGAAGTATCACACGTTTTTACTGGTGAAATTCCATAAATATTCAAAGTCAAATTGTCTAGGATCAAAAGTATGACAGACAACTCCACATTGCGGAAAGAAATACCGAAATCGGTTCATAATATATGATGTGGTCATAGTTTCGGAGATAGAGATCCTAGGTACTTAGAATTAAAACTCTACATTAACCCGCTAGACCTCCTTAAAGTTGTCTTTTTTACATGAAAGGCAAGCATTCGACCGCCATCACACCTGATGGTAAGTGGCCATGCGGCCGAAGATGCAACATACTTGTCTGGAAACAGCCTATTCACCTTGACTTTGAAAGAATTCAGGCTGGAGTTCGGGGAACACATTGGCAGGCAAAGCGTTCCATTTGCAACCTCTTTGTAATGCTAATTCGTCAGCATAATCTTTCCATTACACTGTACATCCATGTATTTACGTTTTACCCCTGTCCGGTTTTTATTATTACGCTCGCGTTTCGTCGGACATGATTTAATTTCAAATAACCGACAGCTATCTCGCTTTTGCGAGCCTTTGATGCCCTTCCATTTTTCGCTTGGGCTCTTCATTTTAAAAGCACGTTTCAAACGCGTTACCTGCGATACAGAAATATACGCCTACGTGTTTATACACGTCATGCCTTTGCCTCTTAAAGCTAGCCGGACACGAGTTCTCACGTCCAGTTGCCCGATCTGGTTACCGTCGGAACTTTATCAGGTAGTAGGATTCTGTCAAGGCCGAAAAGCTAGATTTTTCAAGGGCATTTGATTGCCTTAGCATACCTCTACTGATGTCCAAACTGCAATACTATGGATTTGACACAGATACGGTGAAGTGGTTCGCTAGCTATTTGAACACCGCAAACAACAAGTGAAATTGTGCAATAGTGACGGTACTACATTTTCGAGCGTACCTGCACCTGTTACTAGGGGCGTGCCTCAGGGATCGGTGTTGGGTCCATTATTGTTTATAATTTATAGCGCAGATGTCACTAAACATATTTGCTGACGATATTCAAGTATACATATCGTGTAAACCGGAGGAAACCGATCAAACTGTTGCTAAACTTAATCAAGACCTAGAACGTATAGCCAATTGGGCAAAGTCCAACATGTTGTCACTTAATGGAAATAAATCTAAATATATGGTACTAGGCTCAAAAAAGCGAGTAGCGCAGGTTTTGGGGCGTGGTGTGCGTGTCATGGTTGAGCATGAGGCCGTGGAGCGGGTCAGTGAGGCGCGCAACCTAGGTCTTCTCATTGATGAAGAATCATATAGTGAAAGTCATATAGTCCAAACGGTAAAGAACTGCTTCTACAGACTTAGTTTTATATAAGATTTGACCTTTTATAAAAACAAACATCCGGGTGAGGCTCTGTGACTCACTGATACTGTCCAAATTTAACTACATGGACGTTGTTTATGGTCCACGCCTACTAGCTCGCACTCAACAATTAATACAGCGAGTTCAAAATGCATGCGCGCGATATTGCTATCCCATACCGCCCCGCACGCATGTCACTCCTTTTATTAACTGGTAGTATGCGTGCTACCGCACACATTCTCACCACCAAGATGTCAGACCATTACATGATAGGCATTAACCTAGCGGAGCGAACCAGTGACGAGTGCAGCGCGTCGGTATGCGGCGGCCGTTCGATAAGTGTATTAAACAATAACAAAGTAAAACGACTGTTACAGGATATTGACTGGAGCGAATTACTTAAGTTGGATTGTCCCTTATTAATGTTCGACCAAGTGTACTGTAATTTCCGTAGTGTATACGAGAAGGCAAGGTGTGATAAAAACTGTGTGAAAAAAAGAATTACGCAGCCATGGATAACAAACAAATTGCAAGGTATGATCGACCGTAGGGACGAGCTATTTCGAAGGTGGAAGAGTAACCCAAATTGTCAAAATTATAGGCTGGATTATACGAGGCTTAGGAATAGAACCAATAGAGAAATATGTACCGCTAAAAACATATTTAGGCAAAATGAAATTAAAAGTTGTAACGGTGACTGTAGGCATTGGTAAATAAATGGCCAGGGAATAAAAAACCTGACGTGGATACGGTAATATTAAAATACCTAGGCAAAAGGGACAATGTGATGAACATATGCACTAAGTTTGCTAGTACTTTTACTCAGGTAATACGTAGTATTAAACATAATTGTAACGTCTTGTTCATGGACCGTAAGGCTTATGTGACGGGGAGCAATGTGACGTTTAGGTATCAAAAAGTCTCGCCCATTCAAGTGGAGAGGGTCATTGAGAAGCTGAGTTCAAATAAGTCCCCGGGGATGGATGGAATCAGAATGCGAGATGTGAAATACATTAAAACACAAATTAGTCCTGTGCTTGCTAAGTTCGTGAATTTGTGTGCACAAACGGGTTTATATCCGTCAGAGTTAAAAAAATCCGTGATACGCCCTATTTATAAACAAGGTGATCACCTAGACTATTCAAATTATAGGCCAATAGCTATCTTATCTGTGATTAATAAAATTGTTGAAAGAATTTTAGTGGGGCAAATTAGTTCATTTTTAGAGAAAAATCACATAATATCTGATGTGCAACACGGTTTTAGAAGAAATAAAAGTACCAGTACAGTTTTAACTCAGTTTGTAGATGATATAAATAAACATCTTGACAATAAGCGTTACGTTGCTACCTTGTACATTGACTTCAAAAAAGCATTTGATACGTTGGATCATAAATTACTTATCCAAGCTATGGAGGAGTGTGGGATCCGTGGTGCCATAAGAGACTGGTTCATCAGCTACCTAGACAGTCGAACCCTCCGTACTAAAGTCGGCGACACTATTGGTGATGAGTTTGGCATAGAATACGGCGTGCCCACCGGGTCAGTTTCTGGACCTGTCGGCTACATCATGCATGTAAACAGCATGAGAAACGTAGTAAAAAACTGCTCTATGTATATGTATGCGGACGATACATGCCTGATGTATGCCGATAGAGATATTAATACTATAGAAGCTAAGTAACAAGAGGACTTGGATAATATATTGAAGTGGTCGCATGATAACGGCATTATTTTGAATGTGTCCAAAACAAAATATATGCTAATGCACTCCCCTTATCTGAGTACTCCTACCGAAACAATTAAAATCATAGGACACAGTTATGACTGTCTACATCGCATTAAATTATGCTGTAAGTGTAACTTGTTAGAATGTGTTAAGGAATATAAGTACCTAGGTCTAACAATTGACAATAACTTCAGTTGGAAAAGGCATGTAGACATTGTTTGTAATAAATTAAGGGCTGTGTTGCTCAAAATGACTACTCTTAAATATGTAATTGGCAGGTCAACGCTGTACATGTTATACCACTCGATAGCTGATGCAATCCTAAGTTATGGTTTATGTGCTTATGGCCGCACCTTTAAAACATACCTTGATAGAATTTTTTATTTGTAAATCCGATTTTTTAAAATATTAGTAAGTAGGAAACATAAAGATAAATGTAACGGAAATTATGGGTTATTGTTCAAAAAATGTAATATCTTACCAGTGCATGAAAGAGTTAAGTATTTGTTATTGTTGGAACAGTTTGGCAAATCAGAATTTAAAAACAAAAAAAATCTAAATTGTAAACTTAGAACGAATGTTAGGAAAAAGTATGAGCAGCCTAGAGTGAACAATTACGACAGAGATTGTACCTGGTGCCTGGTATTCTGAATGAGGTTGATATCGAAGCAACCGAGAGCAGACATACTTATAAGTCAAAGCTGAAATGCCTGCTGATAGACAACTTCATTCTGAGTCTATGCCCAGGTGCAAATTAGGTATAAGTGTTTATTATTATTATTTTGTTTTTTTTTTGTACTATGTTGGTAGGGTAAATATATTGAAGGCATAGAGAGTGCAAACCTTCGCCAACAAACTGATTTACAGTTTGGCGAATTATACAAATAAATACCAATGTACCACATTTATGATAAATAAAAAAAATAAAAAAAACTAAGGCAATATGCTGAAAATGGAATCGCGCAGGAGATTTCACCTGGCTTGTCTGTTGTTCAACGTCGTGCATACCATTGTACTGTTGTATCTTGCCAAAAAGTTGATGTGGAGCAGTGATGTGCAGAACCGTACTCGTGCATCCAGCTTCAAACTAATACTGCCGCCTCATCGGTCTTCTGCCTTCAGGGGCAGCTTTAAATACGCAGCGACAAAAATATGGAACGACCTGCCTCCGCCGATCCGCCGTCTGCAGACAATTCACACATTTAGGAAAGCCTACCTAAGTCTTATTTACTAGACGTCCAAAAGACTTCAATTGGGTAGGTACACAAATTGAACCTACTGTGAACATCCTGTTTAAAGGAGGTTCCATAGGAACTTAACATTTAACAAAGAAATATCACTCACCCTAAATGCTGCAGACGGACAACGTGACGGTCTTCGCTTATTACATCATTAAAATATTACGCACTTTTTTTTGCTGTGACTTGTAGGTAGGTCGGTTATAATCATCTCGATTTTACACGTAAATTAAATCCTGCCATTGAATGTAGTGTCGATAGAATATAATGTTAGAATAGAATTTAATTAATGTTGAATCATCTAATTTGTTTTATAATTTTAATTTATTGCAATTTTCAATTTTTAATGAGAACGTGATATGGGTGCATGGCGACCGGGAAAAAATGTAGGTAGGTACACAGATGTGGTTAGATGGTTTGTTCCGGACCGACGCGCGACGTTCGTGTCTTTTTAAACTAGTCGTATAATTTTACACACTCCGCAATACGTAGACACTCACCACTATACAAACTACAATTCATTTATTTAGAATTTATATATTTATATTATGTACCTATAGTATTTTGTATATAAGTATTATTGTTTTTATTTTTATATATTACTGGCATGTGAAATCACTTACGTCCATGCTTCACTGAGGGGCACACTGAAAACCAGCGCCATGGCGTCAGCCGTGGCTTATGCTGAATGTGGCCCCGTTGCACATCTCCTTATGGCACAGGTAACGAAGTTTCTTGTAAGCTGTATTATGACCTAATGTACTGTGCCATGTGTGAGATAGATGTAATAAACGATTTTTATTTATTTATTTATTCATAAAAGAATGCCTGGTAACAATGTTGACATTGTTTTGTTCCGGTTTGAAGGATAAGGTTGCCAGCTGTTGTTAGAGGCATGAGGCACTTCATCTTAACCCCAAAGGACCGATGGAGAGAAAGCAGCCTAAGGTTATCAGCGGTTAATAATACACATCGGCCCGGATTATTGTATTTGTCAAACAAATTTTGGTGCTTAGTTTGGGGCTAGATGGCGCTGTGTGAATTTGTCCACGATTATTTATTATTTATTTATTATTAAATATACTTAGGCCATTTTCACTATATGTGATTTTTGAGAATCGGAGTCAACATAGGCAGCTTAGAATTTGCCGTTTACCTTCAAATTACTCGTCAATATCCTGCTTGTGCTCTCGCGAACAAAAGCTCGGGGCCCGCCTTGCCTATCAACCAAGACTTGGCAGATTAGATAATTACAGTAGAGCGACAGCCACCTGACCTCCGAGACTATACTAACAGGGGAACCTGACCAGATTGGATCATCGTTACACACCCAGCCGCCTGAATTTTCCTGTCGCCTGAAAGGTTCCTTCACTATCTTTTCCGTCATCGTAAGAGCAGTGGTTAGTATTTAACTACCGTACTAACTCAGAAAAAGTCATTGGTACATGGTGGTACTCGGGAACGAACTCGGCCACCGACTCTCTATTAAATTTTGATCAGAAATGCTAATTTGCAGAAGTCTATGAAGCAGCGTCTATAATAAAAGTCTAAGTTGTAAAATGTGTAACGAACATAATGACTAAAATTAATGCCTCAGCTAGCAGCTTTACTTCTATGGTAAAATAATATAAGAAGCAAATTATCTAAAATTCATATTGCCTTAGCAGCTTTATGTCTATACAGGTATATACCCTACTTAGTACTTACCAATGGCATAGGGATCCTAGTTTGAGACTAGACAATTAGTGAGAATATCAGAGGCCCTATCTTTGAATCGCTCGCCTCGAAACGAACTGTTTTCAATTTTGATTTTCGATATAAATAATTCGATATTCTATATTTTTTAACCGTACTCTTTCGGTACTGTCAATGTGATTTAAAAATATGAAATTCTGTATGCCAAATAAAAATTGAACACCGTTCGAATCGAAGCGAGCGATTCAAAAATAGAGCTTCTGGAGTTGCCGCGCTCAATTATTTATTTTCTTTCTTTGGCATTTTAAACCCTCATTCACCAGATCAACAGACAAGCATCCGCTTTCCAATAGGCACAGCAAAAAACAAGTAAAAAAATCACCGACAATTCGCGTCACACGTCCTAGGGCCGCAGGTTGTCCAAATAAAAACTTTGCCAGAACCAATTTGAAAGTAAAATATATTGAAATTGTTCACGCAGTTGCGCTGGGATAGTTGTTTCGTTGTTTGTTATTTTGTTTTCCACCACCCTTTGGCTCGTGGACAATGGCATGCCGCCCTTCAATGCTTTGTCCGACGTTTATTCAAAATTGAATGAGAATTGCTCATTCACGCCGCTCTACAGAGGTCATGTCTAGTCTGTCGAGAAAGTAAAATGAAAACAGTTATCGCAGTTAACGCATAAATGCGTTTGTTCGCAGGGCTTTGACCGAGGTTTGCATCTGTCACCATTCTAATGACATTGATTTAAAGCGGCAGCTAAGTAGGTAGATTTGTTTTTATTGCATTGGGAGGCACACGGATGAATGGTCCACCTGATTGAAAGTGGCCACCGTCGTCTAGAACATCAATAACCTAAGGGGAGCGGAACGCAAAACAATAGCTTGTTATATCTACGTAATGGGCGCATATCAATATCTAAAGGTACTGTGCCACCAATTGATCTGTAGGAGTTTAATACATTTATACATGCCATAATAGTTATAAAATTGGGTATATATACCCTCGACAATCATTACCTCGGTAGTACATTTTATCGATGGGTCGTTCGAAAGGTACCTCGTACCTCGACGATGATTACCTCGAAGGTACTTTTTATCGATGGGTCGTTATTTTTATTATTTTTTTAGTTTTATTTTTTGAACCACCGAGGTATTGGACCTTTCGAGGTCACGACCTATCGATGAAATGTACCATCAAGGTAATGATCGTCGAGGTAAATTATATATACGCTATTTTATAAATGTCTAAAGCCTCACTAGCGCCGACGTCTAGTGAACAGATAATTTGGTGGCACTGTCCTACCTAGTGCCTACCATCTTCGGTGATTCCGGTTTGTCGGTGGCCAGTGTTGCTATATGACTACCATAAGGTCGTCTAAACCATAAAGTCTATAATTCGCTTAAAGACAACGAAGAGACATTTTAAGGGTTTATTCCGGGTTTCATACAGCGTACCTTTGTTGACGAGTAGCCCGATATTTCGACATTCGACATTGCATGCATGTAACGCGTACGCGGAAACCCGAAATACGAGTATACCCTTAAAATCATCATCTTGGCGTTAATGTCCCGGTTGTGCTCTCGCGCACGAGGGCCCGGAGTCCGCCTTAACCATGATCCAGGATTTGGCAGGTCAGGTAATTACAGTGGAGCGACTGCCATCTGACCTCCATGACCCTGCTACCAGGGGAACCTGACCAGATTGGATCATGGTTACACATCCAGTCGCCTGAATGTGCAGGTTTCATCACGATGTTTTTCCTCGCCGTAAGAGCATCGGTAAGTATTGAACTAATGTACATAACTCAGAAAACAGTCATTGGTACATGGCCGGAGCGGGATTCGAACCCGGAACCTCTGGCTTACAAGTCGTATACTCTAAACGCTCGGCCACCGACGCTCTCTGAAGCGAAACATACCCTTAAAATGTTTGATAATAACCGCGATAGTTTAAAACATTAGAATGAAGAGAGCCTTTTAACCAAACAAGTGTTCCAGCCATTATTTACACTACCATTTAAAGGAAATTGAATGTTCTGGAACTATTAACGCTAGCTATTTGCTATAATTGAGCACGTAGCGATACAACTACGTCGCTTTGTTTATTGAACCAATTTCCTTTCAAGAATCTCGAGGACGAGCCAATGGTTTGGAAGCGTTGAGAAGAGTATGGAGGGTGTTTTGTTCTGTTGTAGTACACAGTAGCCAATAGGTTAAGGTATCCGACTCGTAAGCGGGACGTACCGGGTTCGAATCCCGCTGCGGCCATGTACCAATGACTGTTTTCTGAGTTATGTTAGGTTGCGCACTTTTTTTTTATTATTATTTTACACGGCAGACAAACAGGCAAGCGGGCGACCTAATGGAAAGTGGCCATCACCGCCTATGGACATCAGCAGCACCAGGGGAGTTACTAATGCGTTACCCGCCTCTGAAGAGACCTCTAATATACCTCTTGAACGATCCACATCATAGTCCAAAGGAAACACTGTTGCTGGGAGCTCATTGTACATCAATATGTGTCTTTCAAAAAACTAAAAACTGTAGAAAGCAATAAATTCAAGCGTCCCAAATAAAAATGGCTCACTCCCAATATTCCCGACACCCACACTAGCTTCTAAAAGAAAAGCCATTCGAAACCGTAAGGTGCCATTTATTTCGTCGATTACAAACACTGAATGGCGATTCCCGAAATGAAATCCCAAAAACCAACGTAACTCGACCTGTTGTGACGCGGCAATGTGGCTAAAGGGAACTCCTGGGCTACGACACGGTGTTAGGCTGAGCGGTTTTTATTTATTTATTAAATCTTCATACACAAAATAGTACAAAGGCGGACTTAAAGCTAAAATAAATAGCCTTGTCTACCAGTCAATCAGGAGATGAAGGGTAAAGAAAAAGTGAGGCGGTGCAAGAGAAGCTACTAAACAAGATGGAGGAGGGGAACCGTTTATGCAATGTAGTATCTATGTTTCCTCCATACCGTGGTCAACCATAGTCACTTGGTCCATCAGGTTACATCAGGCTACGGTCAGTTTTCTGTCAGTTAGGTAATAAACTGTCTTTGAAATATACTTCCCGTGGTCCACTTTTTGATTGGCATACTCATCATTGTGTTAGCAACGGTTTTTGACGTATTGTCCTAATAGGAACAGTTAGAAGTAAAGTTTAATTATTAGGCGAGAATGGAATGGACGTGTGGTATGTTATCTTTTATCTTCTGACCAAAGGTTAAATGCCTGATTTCTTAGTTCAAACGAAATTTTGTTCGTATTTAGTTTTTTTTTTAGGTTTAAGAATTTGAATTCCGACTTATATCGAAAATTAAACATTAACGAAAGGCTAGTCGATCTTCAGTATCGTAACGACTGTAACGAGCTCGCCATTTGGTAGGTGTGCCTTCTGAAATCGTTGGCGAAGCGAAGCTCGGCTCGTCTTCAGCTGGGAACTTTCGATTGGTTGAACGAACAGTTTCAGCAGCCGATTGGCACCTCGTATACCTTACATACCTTCATACATATATTTCTCTTCATCATCATCCTAGCGGTCAGTCTTGGTTTCTGTCAGGGTCCGCTTTCCGACTCATTCTCCTCCATTTCGCCCGGTCTTAGGCGCCAACGACATATAATAAATATAAATATAAATAATCGTGGACAAATTCACACAACGCCATCTAGCCCCAAAGTAAGCAAAGCTTGTGTTATGGGTGCTAGATAACTGATAAACTACTTATATACTTTTAAATACATACTTATTATACATAGAACACCCAGACCCGTAACAGAAATTAAAATTCATCATTTCAATTTCTGCACGGCCGGGAATCGAACCCGGGACCTCTTGCGTGGCAGACCGGCATGCTGACCATTGAACCACTCAGGTCGTGAATACCTACATATAGTCTATCTCTATGTATTCATAACTTTGACCGCCTACCTCCAACCCGCTTCCTCCCGCACCGCGCGCCCCCCGACGCAGTGATCATGCGAAATGGCCGACAATCGCAAAATGGCGGAAAGAAACGGAATAGCAATCTATTTTGCAGTGCGCGTGTCCGGATTCCCATTTAGTTAACACGTTCCCTTTTTACCGGCTTCTCGGCATGTGAACCGTTTTTTTTCTAATCTCCATTAAGAGCATAGGGCAGCCGGGTGATTCGCAAAAACCTACCTTTGACAGCGCAAGCCGGGAAATGCCTTTTTTGTCTGTTTGCAGCGCGCCGCTTTCGGCCTTTTATCTCGGCCCGTTCGCCATTTTTTGTAAATAAACCACCCAAATTGAGACTCATGCACGGCGAAATTGTTTCGTACTGCCCGCCGAAATTGGCGGTAACGAGAGGCGGTAACTGGTATTGCTATCATTTGTAACGAGTTGCCAGGTACAGTACAAGAGCAAAGGTGCATTACCATTTCAAGAAAATTTTTCTTTGCCGCTACAGCAATATTCACATATTATGGCGGGCTTATACCATTGTGGGATAAGACCGCCTTTGCTTTGTAAAATTATTTTTGTAACTCCTGTATTTATTACGCAATAAAGAGTTTACGAGAGAGAGTGATGTAATAAATACATACATACATTCACAGAAGGAAGAATTAGCTGTCCTTTATGCCCAAAGGATTAGTCCTTTACCCGCAGGGTAATCTATAAATGATATATAAACAATTTAATTCATTAATGCTATAGCTACTGCACAGTAGTGTAAAGGAATATGATTCTCAAGGTGGGTATGTACTTCAGATAACCTCCATACTGGTACAACAATGCAACTGTTGCTACTGGTTGGTGAAACACAACATCGCAACTATAATTATTATTCGGCGACAGATATGGATAAGTCATATAGTACGCACTTATCGAGAATCTGCCTTGTAGCTTAGCGATCCAGGTTTTAATAGATTCCTATTAAGGAACAGACAGATCAAATACAACCACCCTCTCCGTATCTTGAATGGCACCTTCGTAGGTTCCTGTTGATATTCACTGATAAAACCGAGCGAAATATTTCAATTTCAATTTATTCAATCAGGATGGGATGGAACCTTGTCGTAGTAAATCAAGTTAGTACCTATATATAGTAGTTCAAGTTTTGGCCACCGGGTCAGATAAGTTTGTGGCACTTATAGAGCAACAAACTTACCTATTTGACCAATGAGTATGACTGTATATATAAATTAGCCTATATTACTTTCCCCTAATAGTTTTGGTCCCATTCGCTTTTTCCCCCATATTCTTTATTTTCCTTACTTAAAGAAATTAAATGTACATTCCTGCTTGACAGAGCCCTACAACACTATGGTGACCAAAGAAGTTGGTTCAAGTTCCTCGATGGTGCCAACGTTATTATTTTACTCGACTCCATTGAACATAACCCATTTGCCAAGGCGTTTGCATAATAAATCTTAAGGTAAGCGCCTAGAACACAGTTTCCTTCCACCGCCGTGTTTGGGAAAACAAACTTATAACGAAGCATTTTTAAAGGCGGCACGCTCTCTTCTCAAATCTATTTACATGTAACGGTGGGGTGTACCATCCCGAATTAGGTTCCAATTTGGAAATAGGGGGATCCGGCATGTCCCTTTGTAACTTGTTACAGATACAATTGTATTACTTAAATCGCAACTGCCCTTACCTCCATTTCGGAATCCCAGTTAAGGGGATAATCCGACCTCTTTGAACTGCTTTGGAAACGGCAAGGCAGTCAGGTGGTTTATTTGATCAGACTCTGTATGAGCATGAGTGTCTTATAAGGCTAGGGCGATAAATAATAAAATGAGCCAACCGCTCTAATGCAAAATTTGCGTGCAAGATTTCTTTATTAAGGTAAGGTAGAGCTCGTCTAATCTAAAATGACGCGCCCCACTATCGCATTAACGCACACAAGCAAGTTTAAAATATGGACGCAATACATATACAAATGCCGTTGTAATTGGTCATTCAGTTGCCGGTGAGACACCAATGTAGGAGCTCGCGTCGTTCGATTCGAGCAGTCGACGCTCCCACACAGACGAAGTGTCGTTATTAATATTTGCACTCACACATCTAAATCAACTAACTAAGTAGTGGGGCGCGTCATTTTAGACTAGACGAGCTCTATCTACATCTTTTTTTTGACGAGGCCGAGGAGACATTTTCGTAAGATACCACGTCACCCGGGGTAATGCAGAACAAACACATCTTGTTATATTATAATTGGTTTCCATAAAATATTTTGTTCTTATGGCGTAATATTTTCTCTATGCTTTGAACTGACAATTAAACTCGGTGATTGATTTTGTAACCTAGTAATTCTAAAATAATAAATTCTTTCTTTAACTTCTTTAAAGCAATATTCTTCATTATGTTCGAGTCGTGTTATATCTTTTCTATACTTTCCTCTTACCTTCTCCAAATTAAATAGTAAGTAGCTACCTACCTATCTACTTCCTGGGCAAGGATCGTCAACGATACTTCCCTACATCCTAATATCAACCCCATCAAGATTGGAGAATTCACCTTCACGGCTTAGAAATTTTAGACTGGCGATTTTTTTTCTGCTCTGTGAGTCCCATATTGGTGTGTATATAAAAAAAACCTTCATGGGTGACACAACATTCGTGTTCAATGTGTCATTTAAAACAATATATGGGGCACAGAAAACCAGCGCCACTCAGCTGTGGTATTATGCTGAGTGCACTTCTCCATGGCACGACAATAACTTGTATAATATTTTTGTTTAAATATTTTGTTCGTTTTTCACTTTTTAGTTTGTCTTGTATGTTTTGCACTTTTTGTGCCTTAGAAGTAGGTGCAATAAATATAATTTACTTACTAAATAAATTAAAGAATAAAAAAAGAATTAGGCAGGTCAAGGCTTTGAACATAGCCAAAACAATTAGAAAAGAAGTCAACTTTTGACGATTTTTGATGGAATCCGTAGAATGCACAGTCGCTTTGGCACATGCGGGAGACAGGAGAGTGAAATCCGATATTGGAGCTTATGAGTTCCTATTCCATTAAAAATTCAACACCAAAATTGTTCAGCTTTTTCACACGTTTCTGTTAATGTAGCAAACTTAGAGCAACGTAAAAGCAATGAATTGAAATACTGGGTAAATGTATCCATTTATCGATGAAAGACGAGTTACGAGTTGTATTAGCGAATGTGAATGGGTGAGTCAGCAGATACCTTCCGATGAGAGGCTAGACGTAATGGAGCTTTTACTCTTCAGAGGCGGGCAACGCATTGGTGACTCCCCTGGAGTTGCTGATGTCCATAGGCGGCGGTGACCACGCACCATCAGGTGGCCCGCTAGCCTGTTTGTCTGCTGTATAACATTAAAAAAAACTCGTGGTCCCGCTGTGTCGACCTGTTGCCGTGCCCATGGGCCCAATTATCGCACTGTGACATCTCGAATTCAACATTTTTTCTAGCCATATCTCTCCCTTAATAATCAAATTGAAATTTCTTTTGTTGACAAACATATTTTTCAACTAACTTTGACAGTCGTATATTATCAAGATCAGTTTTAATACAGTTTTTTAGTTAGAGAGAATGTCTAATTTATGATGTCATAGTGCAAGAATCTGATGTTTTTGCCGTTGTCATGGCTGATAGTATAACGGGTCAAAACTTTCGAAATTCAGGAACTCCTGGTACCTTAAGCTCGAAAAAGGATGGTTGAGGAGAGATATGTCAGAATGAGAGATGCAGGTGAGTGCATTGCGGGACTCGAGCCTTCCCCACAATAGTGGAGGGCTTTGCCATAATGTCCGCAGTGAGAAAATACTGTTTCTCTGGTCCACCGAGTTCCAGCTGGGTCTCAAGTCAGCAGTTTTAATTGTAGCAGAATACCAAAAAGGTGTCAATCTGCCATTGAGCTGCGATTGTGATCCAACTACACTTCAATCGAGCCATTTTTAATTAGCGGACTTGAGGCCCTGGTCTGCGTCTAAGACATTAATCGCCTTTTACCCATGATATGATATGGTATACCATCGCGGCAATTGTCCTAAACGGAGTGATCAGATTTCTATACAAAAGCATACCATCTAAATTTTGCCTATTTATCAGCCATTCCGTGACTAGGATAAAGAAACAAATTCTCAGTTAGCTTGGTCATATAGTGAGAATGAGAGATTTAAAATATAGATGGTAGGAGTGAATGGAAGCGTTCAAAGGGGACGACTGAGACGTACGTATAACGATTTTTAAGATAGGTCAGGTCAAAACTACAATAAACTGACGAGCATGTATGAATGTGGAAGAAGCAAGAAAGGGTTGTCAGGACCGTAGTAAGTGAAACAATGTGGTCACTGCCTACCCATATGGGAAAACGACGTGACGTTTTTTATGAATATGTATCAGCCTTTCAGTCAGACGTGATAGTGACAAGCCTATTTTGGAATGGAATGAAAGGGGTTGATTATAAATGGTCGTGTGCTGTACGGTAGAGTAGAAAAACACCAACCTCTTACTCGTGAGTGTCGTACAAGGCGTCTAAAGTTTTACGTACGAGGCTAAAGATCTAGAGTCTCCGAAGGCTGGAAAATTGGCAGCAGCGTTCTCCATTGTTATATTTATAGCACTGCTATCTCCAACGATATGAAACGAATGATAAGCTCCTCTTTCTTGGGAGAGGCCCTAAGTCCTGCAGTGGACTGTTAAGGGCTATGCTAAATGTAGTCCGTCCTTCGGAGTGTATGTATAGTAAAGTGGTATGAAATCTAATTGCAAGCCGACCTAAAATCAGTTTCCCCTTAACACCTCCCCAAGCGGACTGCGTCGGAGGGCGGTCATAAACAAAATTCACAAGATAATAAGAACAATAAAAGCCCGAGGATTGTTCTCGGCGCTTTCTACAACTTATTTTAGGGGAATATTTTATCGCCGCCCCGGACGGAAAGTTTGCAAAAGGTTTAAGTGGTTTTTCGAATAATTCGCCACTCAGACAACAAGAGAATTGACCGAGAGACGTCTGTTGTGCGAAGAAACATGGGCCTCCTTCAGTATTTCTGTTTTACTGTCATCGGTGTTCAGACTGGCGGTCACGCGTTCGATCGTTCCGCATTCGTGTTCTGTGTTCGGTGTCTGTATCTATACATCGTATGAAACAAAGTTGCTTTCTTTTAGTATGTATCTATGTATGTAGATATTGTATGCATGAAACTATGTATGTATCGATGTAGGTACGCTTAGATCTTTTAAACTACACAACGGATTATAATGCGGTTTTCATCAATAGATACAGTGATTAATGATTAAGTTTTATGAGCAAGAAAAAAAGGGTAGGTAGGGGTAAAGTAGGTATACGCGAACGAAGTGGCGCCGGGTCCACTAGATACGTTACATAGACATACCCATACAATAGGCATTCTGATCGAGTCGGTCAATCAACACAAAAACTGAATGCTCGAGCGCAAAAATAGAACGCGGAACGTTCGAATGCCCGACCGCTTTCTGTCTGATAGATCGCATGGATAACTTGATTATTAAAGCTATAAAGTCAGCATCTTGCAGAATGCAGGATGCAGAGTGAGAAGAGTGGCTTAAGCCAGGATCAACCGCTACGAACTTAGAGTAAGACCGGCCACCGGTGAACTACATTTATTAAAGGTACATTTCGTAAAGTAAACAATGACACGCCTTTTTCTTTATTTTGTGGTACGACTCGGAATAAATGCGAATAACCCAAGCTGCTACAGTATTAGAAGATAAGTGGTGTTAGTTTAGTTCAACTATACCAGGTGTGGTATGTAGCGTGAAGTCGTTTCGCACAAGTACCGTGGCTCCGTCAACAAATGGCGAGAAGGATGCCTTGGGGTTTTAGCGGGTAGTCTGGCCACGTTGGCCCGGGAGTCCCGCATAACCTGCTAGCTTCCCCGGTGAGTAGGTACTAAAATAATAAAAAAAAAGTGTGGTATGTAGCAATAAATAGTTCTCGAAAAAGCTGGATATTTTAGGGCTACACCAAAAAGTATTTAACCATTGTGCGTGCTGAAAAGATAATGTAAGCAAAACTATTTTCTCTGTGGAAATAGAAAATTGAAAGCATAGAGAAAATAAATTTATTCTGGTAGAAAACGACAGCTCTTGTTAAAGCATGTCAGTGTGACAGAGTAATATACAAAGATCTCAGTCAGAGGACAAAATCGGACTAACATTTCTGATATTTATCTTTATCTACTTAGTTTACCGATATTTTGGATATGATATTTTGTATATCTAACGTTCATACATGAGTGGAATCTCTTAAAACTTCTTGGCAATACTATTAATTTAAAAAATCAACATGAGTGACTCTTCTATTAACGATGTTATAAACAAAAATAACGATAGCAACAAACGCAATGAAGACAACGTGGAAAAAACTCCCAAGCAAATTAAAATAGAAGCAATAGAGTCTGTAAGTGAACATGCTATCAATAATAATAAATCAACGAAAAAGGAAGATGTGATAATAATAAATGATGTGGACGAGGATAGTAAGCCTTGTGAAATTCAGGAAACTAAGATTGATATGAAAGACATGGAACAGATTCAAGCTAAATTGAGCCAACAGCTAGAAGATATTGTTATGAAGAATCGTAACAGAAAAGAACTAGAACAAGTAACGAAAGCTACTCTTGAAGAAGTGATATATCAAGGGGAGAAATCTTCGCTTCCAGCTCCGCCTCGAAGGAAAGTATTCGTTTGGTGTATGAGAAGTAAGTATATATACTTCTATATATTTTTTTTATTTAAGACAATTATATTTCTTCTATTTTTGAGAATGATGTAGAGTTGTGAATAAAAATAAATAAATGATAGGAAAAACTTTCAAAATGTTACTTTCATAAAAAGTGTTTCGAAGAATCGCTTATATTTTTGCTCTTTTCGTTTAAATAGTTTAAAATTATTTTCACACTACCTTTTTTGCCCGCGATTTCGGCGTAAAATTCCGTTACTACGTTCCATAGCCGTTCCTCTGGGGAATTTAATTTCGACAAAACTATAGTCTATGTTATTCGCTAATAGTGTAGATAATCCATTGATTATTTTACCCATAGGCAAAATAATTTTTAAAATCGGTTAAGTAGTTTTTGAGTTTATCCATTACAAACAGACAAACAATCAAATCTTTAAATCAAAATCTTTTCTCTTCATAATATTAGTATTATAGATAATGGTAACTGTTGTATCGACGGCTTCATACGACGTCCGTCCATCTCCTAAGAGGCCCATATTCCGCTTGCCGTGGTCGTCACACTTTCACCATTTGATGTAATAATTATTTTACTGATCTCCTCAAACGTCGTACGTATGATCTCTATAATTATTATTTCAGAACAGGATATTGAACCTATCGGGGAGCCACTGCAATATGAGCCGGAATCAAGAAACGGATTTGTGTTGTTGGTCCTGATATTGGTGATGACTATGCTGGTCTTTGTCTTTGCATTTGTTTGTGCGGTCTACTTTGTGTGAGTATCAGTTGTGGGCTCGTTTATGAAAGTAGGTTATAAAATAGAATTTCTCAATATTAGTATACCGTCCTGTCATCTTAAAATCGATCTCCAACCCGCCGGGCCAAGCATGGAGATTATGGCAATAACCTCCCCTTTCGTGGGAGAGGCCCCTAGTCCTGCAATGGAATTTTATGGACTGTGCTGATGATGATCTTAAAATCAGCACACAGTCAAGAGGCATAGGTAAGCCACTAGCCATATGGTAGACAACTATCGCAAAATACCTAAACACCGAAATCCTGGCACCGATGACAAACCGGGATAGACGTTCTTGGCGCAAGTGCACAAGAGGCCTTGACCCCAGCTAATCTGGGACAAGGGTAGGAGGAAGAAGAAGAAGATTAGTATACCCTCCCAGCACTAACTTTAAACGGGGTGACTACGAATACATCCATATTTTGCCTATTTCATCATCCATTCAAACGTGGGAGCAAGCCTATCGCCATATTTTTAAATCAAAGGTCTCCAACGTGGTCTACAACGGCCGCTATCATAAACTTAATTACGAATTGTGATGTTTAGAGGATTACCGTGTCTATCAGTGTTTACAAAACAAAAAGGCCTCATAAGCCTACAAAACCTAGGGCAAAATGCCATGCGTCACCGTTATTCTCAAAACATATTTCTTTATTAAAGAATGTTCTTATATCGGACATTTAGGACTCTGCTTTCTTCCGTAGGCGGATTCTAATTTCAAAGTTTTCTTTTTTCTCCATTGACGATGCAAATAGGACGAGAGCTACCCTATATGTGAGCAGTGTGTGTCGACTAAATGGTGTTACTACAATAATGATACTGATACTCGTGTTATCTTGTCACCAGGCCCGCGATGTATGAAGTATTCACGACAGGATCCACAAGACTGTTTATGTTGATCCTTGCGATGTAAGTAGGTATTTCATTTTAAATTGTACGTGCATTTCGAAGAATATTTCGATGCCGTTTAGCTGTAAAGAAAGTCTTTGTTATTAAGGGTAGGGCACATATTGAGGCTTACTATGAGTTGGAAAAAATCTAAAGTATCTAAATGTGTGTAGTAGTTTTAGATTACTTAAATCTCTGTCGAAAATGTACAACAAAGAATGCCGCTACTCTTTTTTAGCCATCCTTAGATTTAAGAGTATTTACCGCACCGAGTTTCATCAAAATAGGGCCAGTATTTACTTCAAAACTGAGTACGTAGCAAAATCCCTTTTTCATCCTCTCAGAATTAGCTAAATGTGTATGTCCCTCCCCAGGGCCCTGAAGCTATGTGAAAACATTTTTCACAAAAATCTTTGTGAAAAAACTTTTGGCAAAAAAGCTTATGGCCCGCCTAATCGAAAGCAGTTACCACAGCCTTTGGACGTTTGCAATACCAGGGCTATCACTCACGCGCTGCCGACACTGTAAAAACCTATTCTACCCTTTCTTGAAGAACTCGCTGTGGACTGCTGTGGGAAATTCAGGGAAATATAAACTGAGACCTTATTTGTATTTTACTTGGACGCAAAAGGCACAGAAGGGAGGAGACATGGACAGTGCACGGATATGACGTACCATTCCCGTCCAGTGGCTGTACCGTCGATCTCCGATAGTATGCTGCCATCTTGATCCAATTGAGTAGGGACCTATCGCAGTAAGGCTGAGCCAGAGCTGCGTTGCTGCGATTGGACCCTACTCAATTGGTTCAAGATGGCGGCGTACTATCGGAGATCGGCGATACGGCTGCAGGCCTATTCTTAACTGTATTATTGATTTACACAGAGGCATCCAGCATGCATATTTAATCCGTATCCAGATCATGTCCTTTCTATGTCATTTGCGGCTAATTCCCATTTGCTGTTTTTAACATTATCAAGTTTACCATGATACAACCGCCCGCCGTATTTTCCGATTTACATTGGTAAAGTACAGTGGCGAGTAGTGAGTGACTGATGACACTACAGCGAGTTCAGCACCATTACTCCGTCGATATGGACGAGCAACGTCAACAAATACGTGCAATTTTGCGCAAAATTCTATTCATACGCCGGTTGAGCGGACTCGTGAGGTGCACTTGCCACAAAAAATTGAAAACGATTCAATTTGCATCTACTTACATGACAGCTTGCAAGCCAAGTTGACTCGCTACTATCCTATCGGTTCAAACCACTGTACTTACTCACTATACTTACCTACTTTGATAAACACGTGACCAATGTAAATCAGGTATAAGACGCTCCCTAATTGGCAACGGTCGTGCGACAGGCGGTTTGAGTTCTTCTATTAATTGGGGACGTCCGTCGTACGACAATAGTCGCACAACCAATGCCAATTAGGACAGTGCCTAAGAGGCAAGAACTAGTAGTTACTAATTAAAATTTTTGTAGGGCTATAATAATACCTATGAACTACGTAATGGTTTGCTCCAACTGTTCAAGAGTGCCGCCCTGCAATTTCGTATGCTTGGCATTAGTTGTAAGTATTATTGGAAGTAATACCTATTTTATTGCAATACAAATGATTTGTCACTACATACAAACGTACCTTTATACTCTAAATAGGTAATAATTTTAGTTAATGTGTTTGGGTTAGTCCATGTTTACCTATATTACAGCAGAAAAGTTTGCCAATAGGACAGGCTTTGACATTTGGATTGCATTTCAGACCTTCGGATACGCTCTGGTGGTCGCTATATCCGTGGCACTGGTCCCTATCTCGCTGGTGATGACGGCGGTCGGTATCACCCTCGTGGTGATAGGATTATGCGTCTGCTTGGCCTTGACGTCGGTAAATAAACATAAAATAATCAAATCAAATCTTTGCATCTGTGCCTTTTTAATAAGCTGAAATGGCAGTGTTCATATTTGTCGAAGAACCGATAACACCGAGGACATTGGCGAGGTGCATTGACTCTCATTGAGAACTAGTATAAGCTGATAATGATGATGTTCTGTACCTGGATGGGTAACGCGCCTTATCTATTTCTACCAGCAAACAATAATGCTTTTGTCGTGTAAAGGATAAAGTGACAAGTTAGCCAGCGTTATTAACGGAATGATGCGAATCAGGTTAGTCCTTGCAGTGACAAGACAACGCCCTTCGGGGGCCTTATTTCTGAATCGCTATTGCTAACATAATTGAAAAAATAATGAATTTTTCAAGCCGAAAAGGCGAGTGAATATAAAAAGCCCCTGGTTCTTATATTTGTTTCTTACATATTCACGAAATATCCACCAACTTAAAAATAATACTTTTTGTCGCTATAATAGTTTTTGTCGCTATAACCGAACTTTATGTGGTCGAAAGCTAGTGATGACAGACAAACATCATCAATCATCCCTTCTATCCAGTTCGACTTCACGAAGCTGATTCTCCTGCTGATGGTGGCCTCCCTTGTGGTAATGCTGTGTATGCTAGCCGTGATCCTGCTCCGGATGGTGTTCAACGTCTACTTCAAGCCGGTCCACATCGCCATACTGGTCGTCGCGTGCCTCACCACTTGTCTTGTTAGTATTAATTTTAAAGCCACATTTTATTATCGCACTGCTCGCCATGGAAAGCAATGGAAAGGGCTCTACTCGGAGTCTCGTTGCGCGATAGAACAAGGTCACCACATAGCCCCAACGATTGCTAAGCTAAAGTGTCAGTAGCCAGGGCATATAGCTCGTAGAACAGATGGCCGATGGGGTAGTAAAGTAATCGAGTGGCGACCACGTATCGCACACGGAAGGCACAGAACCGGCCTTTGTGGAGATCGTTCTCTCAGAGATCTCCACAAAAGCCGGTCTTTGTGGAGATCTCTGGGGGAGGACTATGCCCAGCAGTGGGCGTCTTTCGGCTGATATGATGATGATGACCGCTCGCTATCGACAAGGAGTTCAACATCACTTCTTGGAAGCATATTGGTCGCGAACTGTACAGTTGCAAAGGAACTTTTTCCAGGCACACTAAAGTTATGGAATGAGCTCCCTGGAGAGGTTTTCCCAGCAGAGTACAACTTAGAGCTTGAAGAGAAAGGGGTGAAAAGGTTTTTACGGGTTACAGCAGCGAGTAGGTGATACCCCTAGTATCACAAATGCCCATAGGCTGCGGGGGCTGCTTACCACAAGGCAGGCCATTTGAAGCCTAAGCCACAGGCAGGCTTGATTGCCATCTTAATATTATAAAGAAAAAAGAAAACTTGTGTCGGTGCAAGATTTGTGCACGGAATGAATCCATTTGTTGCGAGTTGTGAGAAAGGGAGATGACTTTTTACCGTTTTATTTTAAGAAAGCTGTCTATAGCAAACAACACATGGTTATCTGTAATATTAATAATAAATTTTTCTTTTCAGAGCTTCATAATCGAGCTTCAAATGATCATCGGAGGGAAGGCCGTGGAACTTGGGACTGACGATTATGCACTGGGAGCCTATATGGTGTTCACATCAATCATAACACTGTTCTTGAATATCTTGCATATTCTTAACTTAATCGATATGTAGGGTACGGCACTACGAGTTGGCATCCCGCTGGGAAATACCTTGATCAGACAGTTGCTATAAGGTATATTGAAGAAGACTCCACATGTTGGCTAAACTTTTGGCAAAACATTTGCCGAGACTTTGATCGACCCTCCACATTCTTATCTAGTACGGATGTGGTAGGCATCAAAAAGTACGACGACATATCGTCGGCCTTAGAAATTATAGTATTAAACGGCACTTACACGCGACGTAACTTTTAGATTTGTTTTCCCGACGTTTCGGTAGGGTTACACCCACCATGGTCACGAGAAGACTGCAGTGGAAAGGTAAGATAACTGCTGTGTGAGTCCCGTTTGATAATATGTATATGATATGATGAATATGTGTTATGTGAGTTTAGTTTGAAACAAATGATTGACGACCTGAGTGGTTCAGTGGTCAACATGCCGGTCTCCCACGCAAGAGGTCCTGGGTTCGATTCCCGGCCGGGCAGAAATTGAAATGATGAATTTTATCTTCTGTTACGGGGCTGGGTGTTGTATGTATAATAAGTATGTATTTAAAAAAAAGTATTTAAGTAGTTTATCAGTTATCTAGCACCCATATCACAAGCTTTGCTTAGTTTGGGGCTAGATGGCGCTGTGTGAATTTGTCCACGAATATTTATTTATTTTATTTATTTAAATATTGTATTGTGCACAAATAGCATAGTACATTTCGGTCACCACCTACTTTCCGCCATTTTGAAAAAATATCGATTTTGCGGCCACTCATAAAACTTATGCCAATCGATAGGAAACTTTAATATCTATCAATCACTATGTTCAAAAATGTCGCAAACGGTATACCTTGCGAGATATCGCAAGTCAAAGATGTACATTATCTACCGACACATGGGGAACAAATATTTACTACTAAGTCTACTCATAGTCAAATATCTTCTAAACTACTGAACCGATTTCGATTAAATAAAGTTAGGAATAATTTCGATTAAAATACCTTTCAAATACAGAAAACCGCATTAAAATTGGTTCATCCGTTCGGGAGCTACAGGTAGACGGATCATCATCGTCCTAGCACTTATCCCGGCCTCTGCCAGGGTCCGCTTTCCTACTCAATCTTCTCCACTTCGCCCGGTCTTCGGCATCCCCTTGTCGTAAGCCGTTGGCTCTCGCATTGGACTCAGCGATGTCAATCCATCGCTTCTTATGCCGCCCACCATTTCCCACGTCTCCCTGAGGCTTACGCAACACGTGACCAAACCAGCGCAGACGAGCCTCCTCGATCTTATCTGCGATATCCCTCACACCAAGGCTGCCGCGGATGTACTCGTTACGTATTCGATCGAGTCGCGTAATTCCGCTCATCCAGCGCAGCATTTTTATTTCGTTGGCGTAGAGTTCGCGAACGTGTTTCGTCAGCGCTGGCCATGTCTCTTTCTCGGTCTTATTATACTCTTGTATATAAGCCCTTTAAGCTTCACAAGGATTTTAGTTCCCGCCATTTGGCCCAAGCCGCAGAGATTCGGGATTTGACATCGGGGCCGATATCGCCGGACTCGTGCATCACGGATCCGAGGTATTTGAATTTCTCTGTTCGATTGACAGCTTCGTTACCTATACGGATGGTGTCGGGATCCGCGCTGTAGCTGGCCATATACTCTGTTATAGCGATATTCATCTTCAAACCACCGTTTTCTAGCACATCCTTCCACGTGTTTACTCTGGTCTCAAGATCTTGCATAAGCTTGCTCACCATGACAATGTCGTCAGCGTACGTCATAAGCCAAAGAGGCATGTCCTGAATTTCCGCAGAGAGGGCATCGAGCACTATGCAAAACAAGTAAGGACTTAACACAGAACCCTGGTGGACACCTACAGTAATCGTTAGTTAGTATGGCCTACAATGGTTTTGACAACAGCTCCAGTATTGGCATACATGTCCTATATAATAGAAATGTACGCCTCGGGCACAGACTTTGCTCTCAGAGCCCACCAGATTATCTCCCGAGGGACACTGTCTAAAGCCCTCTGCAGGTCGAGAAATGCGTAATGCAACGGTTGATTCCTACTGCAATGAGACTCCTGGAGGACCTTGAGAGCAAATACTGGATCCATGGTGCTGCAGCCCGGCCTGAAGCCGTATTGGCATTCCGACAAGGAGCATTCCTGGCGAAGTTTCTGGTCAACAATCCGTTCGAATAGCTTAATTGTGTGGCTAATAAGTTTGATACCTCGATAGTTGCCGCACTCTTGCACACTGCCTTTTCCTTTATAGATTGGTGTGATAATTTTAACGCACCACGCGTCAGTTATAAGCCCCGTAGCTACAATCCTGCTGAATAGCTCAGTGGGCAAGAGTACGCCCCGGGTCCCCATTGTTTTCCAGGTTTCTATGGGTTTTGCGTCATGTCCAATAGCTTTTCCGTTTTTCATACGTACCAGAGACCTCTCCATCTCATCAGGGGTGATCGGGCTTATCATGCCAAGGTTTGCAGGAAGCTGTGGTGGTACGTAGTTTTTGGCATCGTTAGACAGTTCCTTGAAATGACAGCACCACCGGTCTTTAATAGAGTTTGCACTTGTAAGCAAAACGCCATCCGTACATTTTATGGCAACACACTTTGTCACATCCAGACTGTCTCGACTCCACGGTTTTGCCAGCTTGTAGACGAGCTTGTGCCCCTCCACAGAAACCAACGCATCATAGAGCGGAGCCAGCTGGGCCAAACGCGCTTTTGCCACCGCCATTTTAGATTACCGCTTTGCTCCCAAGTACACTTCCTTATCCGATAGTGAGTTACTGTACTGCCATTTATTGAAACATGCCTTTTTGTCCCTAACCGCTTCCTGCACCTCACCATTCCACCACCCCGTATCCTTGTCAATTCGTCGGACGCTTTTGACGTGCCGAGTACTGTTCGTCCGAGTTTGAGGATGGATTTCTGATAGTGACACCAGAGATAATTGAAGGTTTCACCCTTTGCGCTCCAATCGAGGCTTTCGGCTGCCTCCATGAACTCCTGGCTCGTGCTGCTCAGAGTCCGCCACTTAATAGACGGCACGCAGCGTTCTGCCGTAGGCCATCTACTACTCACGCGGACGACCATGACAAGGACTTGGTGCTGTGTAGTGAGGCATTCCCCTGGATGATCTTGCTCTGGGATACGTGACTGATTTGACGTCTTCGGATCAGCTGATAATCGATCTGTGATTGGTGCGGGCCAATTTTGTAGGTTATGAGGTGTTCTGGTCTATTCTGGAAGAAGGTTAATCACAATCTGTTCGGAGGATAGTATACGTGACAGGGTATTTTCGAAACTGTTACAGAAGGCAGTCTTTTCGGTGTCGGCGCAGCCGGACTGGGGAGCATAGGCGCTAATGAGGTTGGTTGTTATACCCTCAATTTGCGCCTTGATCATCATGAGTCGATCGCTCACTCTGTTCACCTCCAGAATGCCGTTCCGGAACTCGTCACCAACCACAACAGCGACCCCATTCCCTTCTGCCGATCCGGTGTACAACATCTTGTATCCCTGCCCGATTTCCCTAGACTTGGAGCCACGCCACCTCGTCTCTTGCAGGAATGCAACCTGAACGCAGCGCCTGTGCAACAAGTCAGCCAGCTCTCGAGACCGGCCGGTCAGAGACCGACGTTTAGGGTGGCGAAGCGGAGCTTCCTACTGTTAGGCGCTAACTTCTTTAACCCTGCCCGCGCGTGACAGGGTAGAGCTACCCACTTATCGCAGGTGTAGGGCAATATGCCTGCGCGTCGTTCAGCGGCGACGCCCTAGCATGGTGTTTACTTCCAACAGAGGATCTTTTCATTCTATTTTTTGCGGTATTTTGGCTTTTAACATGCGGCGACTACCATCCGCCCGTTATTGATACATGGCGGCAGTGAGATTTGAACCCGGTACTCTCGCATTGCAAGTCGGTAATTTACATCCCAAAAAAAAGAAGTTGTCTAAAAACACAGAAATCTATTTCTGGGATCTGGTCACATTATTAACGTCATATGCATGGCAAGTGCTAGGCGATGTAGGTACAACGCCAAGTGCTATGCGGAGTTGCTAGCTAAGTTAGAGTTGAGGAGCTTGCTCTTACAGTGTAAGCACTGCATTAAGCAACTTAACTTAACTATCTTATTCCATAAAATAATGAAACTTGCCAGACCGATAACCTAGGTTAAACAATGTTCATAGCGTCCTTTAACTGAATGGGTGACCGTTTTGTACTTTGAGACTAGTCAAACTTCAGCGACGCCACGAGCTCGCCACTCGTTGGGTGTGCCAAATGCCAACGGTATGTGGCGAAGCGAGGTTGACCATGGTCTATCTCTGGGGACCGGAGACTAATTGAACAGTCTCGAGAGCCGAATGGCATATTATTATGAAATAAAGTATTTTGTGTGTTGGTGAACACATAATCTTACAATACACTTTATTTTAGTTTAATTTTTGTTGTAAGTTTAACGCGTGTATCCGTCTATCTGTAGCTCCCGAATGGATGAAACAATTTTAATGCGGTTTTCTGTATTTGAAAGGTCTTTAAATCGAAATTATTCCTAACTTTATTTAATCGAAATCGATTCAGTAGTTTAGAAGATATTAGACTATGCGTAGACTTAGTAGGATGTATTTGTTCCCCATGTTTTGGTAGATAATGTACATCTTTGACTTGCGATATCTCGCAAGGTATACCGTTTTAGACATTTTTGAACATAGTGATCGATAGATATTAAAGTTTTCTATCGATTGGCATACGTTTTATGAGTGGCCGCAAAATCGATATTTTTTCAAAATGGCGGAAAGTGGGTGGTGATTTTCTCCATAGTAAATGTTCAATGCTCTTTGAGTTGGTATGTAATTTTAACTTACAATTCTCGTGTCTAACTGAAGCTTGAGACAAGTAAATTGCCTCTTTTCTGGGGTCTTTTTGGAAATGTTTTCGATTAATGTAATATTTTAATTTTTTATACTTATTACGTTTTGTATTGTTTATTATTATTATTGCTGTATTATATGATCAATATTATAAGTGCCCTCGTTTTTTTTCTAAACACTGTTTACGAGTTTGATATTTATGGGATGGTTTTGTTTGGACACTAGCTTTTGCATTTTTACGTCCCGGACCCGTTTCCGTGAGAACCTTGAATTTTGGTATAATTTATAGCCTATATCCTGTTCTGGACTATAAGCTACGTTACTACTAAATTTCGTCACAATCCGTTCGGTAGTTTTTGCGTGAAGAAGTAACAAACATGCAAACACCCTTACAAATTTACGCGTTTATTGTTTTAGTAAGGACAACAATACAAATAATGCAAGAGAAAGGGCGAACAATTATATATAATTCTATAATTGTTTAACTTGATACCCAGATCGATGACCGTGACTGGTACTTCTGCGGTATACTTCTCTTCCAACGCTAACTATCATCTTGCTTTACATCCTTAGAGAAAAAATTGTATCTACAGAAGTTCACATCGCATTTATAGTTACGTCTACCATCAAAATGAGTTGTTATAGCATTTTGAAGTTTCCTAGTACTTGGCTGACCATTTGTACTTCATTTTGTCATATTATCAGGTGGTGGTCTACGCTAAGACAATTTTGTATCACCGTAGATCGCTGTCAACAGGGGTACCAGACCAGTTTGGATCATGGGGTTACACATTCAGTATACTGAATTTGCAGGTTTCATCACGATGTTTCCCTCGCCGTAGAAGCATCAGTTAGTGTTAAACTAATGTAAAATACATAACTAAGAAAATAGTCATTGGTACATAGCGGCACTGAGGTTCGAACGAGGGCTTCTTAACCATTAGGCCGCTGATGCTCCAGCGTTTACAATAGTTTGTTTTCACAAAATGCCGTCGCCTTGGCTGTCGGCCTCGGCCTGCCTTTCTCTACAAGAAAAAGGCGTGACGTTTCATCAGATAGTCAGCAAATTCAAAGAAAATCTGGTCACCAGAAAGGTATTGAATTTGAATGTGGATCCATACACAGGAAGAGGAAGACCAAAGAAAAGATGGATGGATTGTGTGATGAGGGATATCAGTGAATGAGAGGTGAACGTGCAGATGACATCAGATAGGCATGAATGGAGAATGAAATCTACTGTGTCGACCTCAAATGAATGGGATTAGTTCAGGCAATGGTGATGAGTCAGCGAATCCACTGAATGACTTTCTATACGCTAAAGTGCACTCGCCAGTCAACATCTTGATTTGACATTGAGGTTTAGATCCATTTGTTCTATAATTATAATTAAACTTTTTGGAGCACAGACGTGACAAATGAAAAAATGAATTTCTACTGTTAGGAGAAACATTTGATCGACAGTGTTGCTATTACGTTGTAAGCCTTACCTATTCTTGAATCGCTCCAGCAGCATATAATAAAGAAAATGACTTTTTAACCTAGCAGGCTGACCTAAGTTAGGAGAAATGCAATCTCTCCAATAATTTGAACACTTTCTTCGACTTCCTTTAGAATTTTATTTTACATTACCAAAAAGGATTTGTGTTCTGAAGGCTGAAAGAAAAACAACTATTCTCTGTGGAAATCATAGTGACAGCTCTTTTATACACGTCACTTCGATACGGTGGCTGGGCAATCTTATTTACATGTTTATGTTTCTGAGTTTATGTTACTTAATTAACCGATATAAGGGTTTGGTACTTTTTAAATTAACGTTTACATATGAGTAGAACTTCTTGGCATATTATTTATATTCGAAGAGGGGGAATTTAATATGAGTGACCTATCTGTACACGAGGTAGCAAACAAATATAATGATACCAACAATCCCTATGAGTTAGTTCCCACACATATTAGAATAGAAGACGTTAAGGCCATAAGTGATCATGCAGACAATAATAATAAACCAACTAAGAAAGAAGACAATGTAATAATAAATGAAAACGACGACAACGAAATGGATTTCAATAATATGGCTTGCGCAGTTCATGATACTAAGATTGATATGCGGCTTGATGATATTGCTATCTATAACAGAACAGAACTGGATCAAGTAATGAAAGCTAAGCTTGAAGAGATTATTTATCAAGGCGAAAAATCTACGCTACCAGTTACGCCTCGAAGGAAAATATACGTTTGGTTTATGAGTAAGTACGTCGCCTCATCAAGGTATTCTCTCATATTTTTATACACGTATACGTTCTGTCATTACTAGAAAATCTCAAACAGAATTGTTTTGTTAGAGATCAAACACATAAGTCTCTATGTATTTTACTGTGTGCAATAAAATGTTAAATAAATAAATAAATAAAATAAATAAGTATATACTAAAACACACAATACATATACATTCAGGTATACAACCGTAATCAATAATTTTAAATTTACTCATATTAGAGAACGAGTTATTTGTTTTGAACTTATTTTCGCAAAATTGTAAGGTTTCATTTTGTATGGTGAGAGGTAGTAGTAATTTATGTTTATATGTAGCCAGCGCTGACTCGACCAGCCAATACTGGGTAAAAACAAACCCCAACCGTTGCCGGCTTGACGATGTCAAGGCGCGTACTATAGTAGATTGTATGACATTCATAAGTGTTTTGCAAGAACCCAAATTGAAAAAATATATTTGAAGTTCTTTTTTTTTTCAGATAGAGACATTGAACCCAACGGAGACCCATTGGACTATGAGCCGGAAGAGAGAAATGGGTTCATTTTGTTGGTCTTGTCCTTGGTGCTGGTTATGTTGCTCTGCGTCTTCGGCTTCTGCTGTCTAGTCTATTTTGTGTGAGTACCGGTTGCATTGTCTTGTATCAAATTCCATTATGAAAGAGTTCGTATTTATTCCAATGGATAATCATTCAGCAACGAATTGATTTTGGGAAGAAAACAGAGGAACCTTATTATTAACTTCATAAAACATCAGTTAAGTTGGGAAAGAGACAAGCTTATGTGACTCGTTTAGCGTATAGCAGCTTTGTTTAGGTCCTTCTAAAATTTTAATACCGTAGAAGAATACAGAAATTTTCTTCTCTGCGACTTTAGATCACTCAATTTTTCATTATGTCCCTCTGAAACTTTTCATATTTTGAATTAAACGAATTATTTGTTTATATAATATGTAAATCCATTAGTTCGTCTCATTGAAGAGAAACTGGGATTGTACTTGTATCGGTTTTGGGATATATATTTTTAATGGGCAACGTTTTATCTAATCTTTATTCTGTGCGGGCCGCTACATTTAAATTTAAAGGTTTTAATAAAAATGTTCCTTGAATCTATTGGTTTTATACATAACAATTAATGTACATGTTAGCCCCTTTTATATTACATTTAGGTAGGTCAGTAGGCTATATGCTGTCTTCTGTGCAAAAAGTCGATGAAATAATCGAAACTATAGCGATTCAAGTAAAAGCGTTGTCGAGTTTTGCAACGTGAACTGAAATGATTATTAATATATTTAGGACAAATGGCTAGGCTTTTTAAATAAACGTAAGAATAAAAAATGTACGATGTACGAATTTACTGCGTTCGAATGTTACTCACATTTTTTAAATATATATAATAAAACAATATAATTCATGTTCATATCTACAATATTTGACTACGATTTTACCTGAATTGCTATTGTGTCAAAGATTTCACTGGATTCGTAAAATTTTTGACACAGATTCGCGTCCTAGAATCTGTGTGAGCGTGATGCAAATATATTTACGCGCGAGCAATAAAGACGGGTAGTACGCATTTCTTTCTCGTTCGCGACTTCGGTTCATACGCCTTCACAATGGAATTGAACAGTGTTCTTTTAGTTAAACATGTTTATTTTCATGTCGTGTATACTGATACTGATGATTGTGTTGTATCTGGTTAACAGGCCCTTCTTGAATGAACTGTTCATGAGGCGCGGCACAAGAATGATCATCATGATCGCTGCGATGTAAGTATAGTCCGTTTCAATTGAAAAAGACAACAATTTATCGCGGCATCGGGGAAGTAACATATAATACGGAAACTAGGCTGGAGAAGGCTGATTTTCGCGATTTCAGATGGCGCTAGTGAGGCGTAAGGTTGTTAAAACGCAGTCGTGCTAATGGTCATATATAGCTGCTATAAAATGGCGATACTATTACAGCCAATGACAGGGCTTTATTTTGACATTAGACATCACGTCGCAGTAATGCCATCTCGTGGATTTTGGGATCGCTAAGACCCTCATCTTAGCGTTTTCCATTGATCCAGGTTTTGACAGATCAGATAATTACAGTGGAGCGAGTGCCATCTGGTACTCATGGGTGTCGGAGATCTAGAGTCCCGTAAACTGGAAACTTTGCAACACTGCGATCTCCATTCCGCCTGCCAAGCATGGAGATTATGGCAATAACTTCCCCTTTACTGGGAAAGGCCTTAAATCCTGCAGAGGACTGTGATGGGCTGTGATGTGATGATTACCTTGTTCCTTAGGGTCATAATATTCCCCATGAGCTGCATAATGGTCTGTTCCTCTTGCTCAAGACGGCCGCCCTTCAATTTTATATGTTTAATTTTGATTGTAAGTAAAATTATGTTTTATTGTTTTATAAATATGTACTTTGTCTCTGTGTTGAAATTCATGATTAATTGCTTAATTACCTAAATATACACACAGTTCACACATTTTATCGTTCTTAAGCTGGCCTGGGGCTCTATTTTTGAATCGCTCGCCTCGCACCGAATCGTTTTTAATTATGATTTTCAGAATGACAAAAACATCGAATTTTTCATGCCGAAAATCTAAATTTAAAACCGCTCGAATTGAGATGAGCGATTTAAAAATTAAGCCCCTGTAAAGTCGACTGTATTTGTCATAGCTAATGAACAGATCACGATCGACAATCGCTAGTAGGTGTAGCGTAGGTATATAGGTAGAGGATAGGGGCCTTTCCCAAACAGATGCGTTATTTGTAACGGGCGAAATCGTCGCATGTTCGTTCTACACTGCTGCGTTATTATCGACCGTTGTTTACACAATTTAATGTTCGTGTTGAAAATTACAAAAAACAAATTTAACAATAACGCAGTAAAGCAAGCGTCCTATTCTATTTCTACTTTACGCACTACTACGCACCTATCTGGGAGAGGCTTAAAGCTTAGATATAGATTTGACATAAACATAGATTTAAACAAAATGTTTATTTACCAATTAATACAATATAAACAAACAACAAAATATTTCTTACTAACGCGATTTGCGTTTCAGACCTTCGCGTACTCGTTGCTGGTGGCACTTGCCGTGACGTTTGTGCCAATGTCACTGGTGATGACAGCGGTCGGCATCACGCTCGCTGTAATAGCCGTATGCACCTGCTTGGCTTTTACCTCGGTAAGTAAATATAATCTATCCTTAACCTATAAATATTCTAACCAGAAAATAATAAAAAATAATAATAATAAAAAGTTTATTAAATCTTGTGAGATACATTTCAATTTTAGATGATGAACTCGGATGTTTACGAAATTCATTCTAAGATTATAATTATACACTTTTTTGCAAACGTCGTAGGTTTTTTTTTATTAGTCTTGTCAGGCATTTGAACGTTATCTCATCCGGCGCTTAGTGACGATGTGGCCGAAGATGGAGCATGCCTGATGTGTTTTCGTGAAGATCCGATTATATCAATTATCCTACGACTTAACAAGGATATGTCAAAAACTGTGTGGAAAGGACGCGAAACGCATTATTGTGAAAACGCACGCTATATTATCGCGCGCGTTTTATCGCGCCTGTCTAAGTGAGCTTTTTAAAATCTAAAAGTTATATGCTTCTCATCCTAGCGGTAAATCCTGGTTCAGAGGCTAGCGGTAAATATGTCAGTCAGTGCAGCGACTGCCATCTGACCTGCACAACCCTTTAGGGTGCAGCCGATTCGCAGAGCCTCGTCTGTCTGTCAGAAAGGAGACCACGAGCAGGTGAGGTGGACTTGGGCTCCTAAAATGACGGTAAGGCTCTGTAGCCCCCCTAACACTAACAATTTCTTTGTATCCAGTTCGACTTCACGAGGCTGATCCTATTGGTGATAGTGGCGTCCCTGGTGGTGATGCTGTGCTTGTTGGCGATAGCCCTGCTGCGAATGATATTTCACATCTACTTCAAGCCGGTGCATATCGCCGTACTCGTCGTGTCGTGCCTCGTCACGTGTCTTGTTAGTATGTTTTTGCTCAGCAAGTTTGAACCGTGTGCGGAGGGAATTGAGTTGCTTTTCAATTGTTTTCGCCGAGAATTGAGGCGCGGTTAATGGGATAACTGGGACAGTTACACGTTTATATGGAATTTGTACAGTAAACGGTCGGTTGTAAACGGTCCGTTTTCTCTGCAGCTGACTATACCTGTGACGTTGGTCTATCTATGCGTTTATTTGGATAATTATAATTCAGGCACATTTGTTGACAGGAAAACGGAAGCCCCGTTGGTGGTAGATTTCTGTCAAGCCTTTGATGTACGTTTGGATGGGTACAGATAACACTGATGCCCATTTTTTCTTGGTACACGAAAGCCCTGGTTCCTAGATATTGTACACCTTAGGGACATTGACAAGTTACAGTTGACATTAGTGTCGAAGGGGTTAGTATCATATTCTACTGCAAGCAGTGAATTATTGATCATCGTCATTATCTCAGCCGCAGGACGTACCCTACGCCTGCCATATCGATCGACTTCGTGATATTTGCATCCATTGTCTCTGCGACCTACTTTACAAGGTCCAGGTGTTGATGATTATTATGTAAATTTTACTTTCAGAGCTTCATTATAGAGCTACAAATGATAATCGGTGGGAAGTCAGTGGAACTCGGAACCGACGACTATGCACTGGGAGCCTATATGGTGTTCACATCTATAATATCACTATTCTTGAATATCTTGCAGCTGCTTAATATACTTGACTTTTAGGTACATATACTTAAAGATATGTTAATTTTTAACTAATAAATGAATAATCTATTACACGTGAAACGAGTTCTGAATCAATATTAATGCCTTAGTAAAGGTCAAACTTCATACAAATTTTATTAATTTCCGACTGGTTTTGATCGAAATTAAATTTATAAAATTTGATTAATAAATTAGTGAAACTAGTGTTAATAAAAACTGTTTGACTTATAATCATGGAGTTCCATCAAGAATACACTATACAAAGTAATAATTAGAAATGATGGACTTAATATTTTGTCTATATCTTAAAATACAACTCATACCTATATTACGAAAAGCGTGTGTGACGACAAAAGTTACCAACTTTTCTTAAACATCATGTCATATTTTTCAATATTTCCTTCATTGTATTATCTAAATATTACCTTAACCTAACTTAAAAACAATTTTAATTCCTTGTTCAATAAAAATATCCATACATGTGGTAAATTATTTAGCAGAAGTTGTACTCAATTCGATTTTAACTTTTGCAGCGACGTCTAAAGTGAACTTGTACTGCCTTCTGTACTTCTAATGATCTGTACATTCGGGTACCCTTAAGGTACACTTTATCGGACCATGGCGGACCGGATCCGGCCATTTTAAGCTGCAGTGGGCCGTTGTAGATTGAAAAGAGACGCAGCTTGCCGCAGTAGATAAGGCCGCAGGACCACACTGCTGTGAAATGTAAACTTTCCGTAGTACAGCTTGCTGGACCGCAGCGCGTTGACGGATTGTAATTTTATTAAAAGAAATGTAATTTCATTAAATGTTTTCAATAAAATAATACTTCTTATATTTTGTGGATTTTTATGGACGGAGTTACATTGGGAAACGTCGACATTGACAAGTTATGTTTCAATGTAAGGTAATCCATGACGTAAAGTCTCTCCAATACAGGCGCGATATAGGTAATGCCTTTTGCGATAACGCGTTCCGCTTCCTTTTCATGCACCTGAGTTTTATCGTCATGTAGCAATGTAGTAACCACGCCATTAAAATTGTATCTAATGATATTATTGGTTGTACATATCTTTAGCTATTGTAAACGTTCTCTGATTAGAGGACGCAGGAATGCAAGCGTCTTACTTACTTCTATTTGTGCGTTTATCGCAACGGTTATAAGTTTGCATATGTCCTGTTATTCGATGTACTCTGAACAGATATCGCAATAACGCATTCGATATTATCGCATATTATGTGTGGGGTAGTCTTAATTATACATTAGAGCATAATCAAATAAAGAATCAGTTGGTTTAATTATCGTAATGCATACTTTTATGTGACAGTGTATGTTGTTTTAATCTTCTTTTTAAATTTTTTAAAGTATTGTTGCCTCATTATTGGCGAGTCTTTTGGGATAATCGCTATAGTTTTGCGCGCAACACATTTTCAGTCAAATTACATTATTTTGATCGGGATCAGTTGTGTGTGACGTGACACTATTACCTTATATCCCACTGGTGGGTCCACGAGTCATTTGCTGTTTACTCGTGAACCCAAGATAGTAGAACCCAAATATAGTGAATGAACATACTTATTTAAAGTGCCAGTGGATCTACGCAGTTTGTAGTAGAATTTGGGCTCTCCTTATAAGTACAGTTACATCCACAGTTTGTCAAACTCAATGGAAACCTGCCAAAAAAACAATGAAGCAATCATAAAGAGGGGGTTTGTAATTTCAGGTTGTAGGTATTGGAGTGATGGCCACACACTCCAACTATCAACAAGGATCAGGCTGTTCTGTCCAAACGTAGACCAACTTTCAGTTTGCGCGGAAGCGTTGCCGTTACGGCTATTTTTACCTGATTTCAGGTAATTTAGGCTTTGAGTGGGTATTTTACGGACGGTGTGGACTGTGGGGTCATTTTGGAGATTTGCGACAAACGATTATGAAAAACGCAATTATTTACGTTTTTTTGTTATACGGCAGACAAATAGGTAAGCGGGCCAAGCGGAAAGAAAGTGTCAAAAAGAAAGAAAAAGAAAGTGTGAAAAAAGTCGCCCCGCTCCGCCTTCCAAAAGGCGTGATACAAAAGTGGATCTTATTCTGTGAACAATACGTTCCATTTTGATCTGCTCTTTGCTGACTTCTGTTGCTAGATTAATTAAAGGTGTTAATTAATCGGCTCTAAAGAGCAGCCCCAAGGGCTCTAACGTACATTTATTTTTGTATTTGGACTCTAATATCGACCCGCCAGTATTAAAACAGTAATACTGACGACCTGAATGACTGTGGTTCAGTTGGTTAACATGCCGGTCGCCACGCAGAGGGCACGGGTTCGATTCCCGGACGAGCAGAAATTGAATGACCTATTTATAATAAATATGGATTTAAAAAAGCTATATAAGAAGTTTATCAGTTATCTAACAGCCATAACACAAGCATTGCTTACTTTGGGGCTAGATGGTACTGTGTAAATTTGTCTAAGCATCTTTATATTTATTTATTTCTTTTATTTGCTGAAAATCATGACGATGAAAATCTTGATGAAACCTGCAAATTCAGGCAACTGAATTTGTAACCATGATCCAATCTGGGCAGGTTCCCCTGGTAGCAGGGTGACCAGATGTCAGTCGCTCCACTGTAATTATGTGATCGCCTAATCCTGAATCAAAGTCAAGGCGGATCCCAGGCCCTCGTGCTCGAGAGCACAACCGGGACATTAGCGCCATAATGCTTTTTCTTATTTGCGAAGTGTAAAAATAAATCTTACAATCTTCTATGACAGAGGTATCTCGCCGATACGCTATGGCTTTGTGGGCCGAGTACGCATCCCTGGGGAAATCCCGATACAAACCACTGTCTCCGTGTGTTATTGGATTGCTGCAGTCACTGGACGTTGGAGCGCTGTAGTACTTAAATGAAGTTTCGTCATAGCAGGACGAGAAAGCTTCCTCCCAAGACGGTTATCCGAAATTACGTCCATCAGAAGTTCGAAAGAAAACAAATATCCTATATAGGTACATAATACACAAATAAATATACATATGTACACAACACACATACATAAATCTCACGCCTGTGTCCCACAGGTGCGGTAGGCGGAGACTATGGACCGCCACATATGTCCTATATGATTATATGCTTGGACAAAATTCACACAGCCCAAAAGTAAGCAAAGCTTGTGTTATAGGTGCCAGAAAAATGATAAAATGATTATATATTTTTAAAATACATACTTATTATACTTACAACATCCAAACTCGTAACAGAAATTACAACCCGAATCGAACCCGGGACCTCTGCGTGGCAGACTTACCTATGCGTGGCGTAACCACTCAGGTCGTCGACAGTATAAGTTCATATCATAAAATAAAAATTCAGAACCACATGTGGTTCCTACTCCTACTGGTTTATTCTTCAAACCGGAACAGAACAATGCAAACAATATCGCTTGACTACAGAAATAGGTAAGGCGGTAAACCCACCAAGGTAAAAGAGAAAATATCTTTCGGAAAAATTCGGTCCTGCGGACGACGAAACAAACATATTAACTTTCCATCAGGTGGCCCGCTTGCCTGTTTGCCTACCGTATTACATAAAAAAAAAGATATTAATAGCACTACAGAAAAACTCATGATTTAGGTATGACATAATTAAAGCTGAGTAAGTACTTTTATGTTACAAAAAAAGTTGTGTTGTTTGGGGTACCTACCTACTCCTCAAACAGCTAGAAGTACAATTTGATCCTTGCGTCGACAGCTCAATAGTATCTGGTAGATTGTTTTGTAAGTACTTAATCAATCAATAGAACATCATCCGAGAAACATCTCTCTCTCTCTCTCATCATCTCTCCAAAAAACATGTACTTAGTGTTTTCTAAACAGCTACCAAACATAAACTTCGATTAAACAATTTTCGGTGAAACAAATTGTGGCGGCCGTAGTAAATACTTTTTCAACTATGTTTTTATAGATCGATACGCGAATTAGTTTTCTTCTTGGTGACAGCGAAAATTTTATTAATGTTGTAAAGAAAATAAATATTTCCAACAACCTTAAAAAATGCTGATTCCATCCATTTCCACACTGGTGACCGCGACGTGATCTGAACACGCAACGCAACCACCCATTTCCACAGAATCATCGGAGAAATGGGCGTTCGAGAATGAACTGTTCTCTCTAATTCTATCGGTTAACTGTTATCCGATCAGTAAATAGTGTTTCTCAATGGCGTATTAAACCCCTTTATAACATAGACCTGTATACCCAGAAAGACAGATAGATGTCCAAATGAATGCATCCAAAGCGAGGCAGTGTGACATCGAGACAGCATTTTTGTGCAAACGGCTCTTTTACACGCAGTCATGTTTCCGGTGTTAGTTTGTCTTTTTGCCGGTTCACTGGGTAGTTTACTTGTTAAGGAGTGCATGTTGGCAATGTCTCGTCTGTTTCCATAAACAAGAGGCCCATCACTAGATAGCTATGATCCCAGGAAATCTTGTAAGTACGATGTCGAATAATAATCCAAATGTACAATAATTATTAGACAACAGGCGGACTCCTTAGGCTTGACAGAGTCCTACCACCTGATAAAATGCTTAATTATGCTATATGACCTATAAGCTCTAGACATAGTAATTTTAACGTCTTTCGACCACCCTGCAAACCTGCTATCATATTCGCCAAATCGAAATCGAATAGAAATTGAAATCGAATTTAATAGTAATTACCTACAATAGTATTTTTTTCCAGTCTAATTTGATTAATTATAAGTAATTAACATTGACATTGTGAATTTTATATCGTGACATTTTTTATTACAATTACATTTAATTGTTATCGTTCTTGATAACATATATATTATCCTTGTGTGTATGACATTGTTATTATTATTGTATATATGACATTATTAATTATGTATTTATGGGACTTATATACCTGATATAAATAACATTTTTTTAAATTTAATTTAATTTAGATCAAATAAACATTCGTAATAGAAAAATACTCAACTTACGTCCTCTGTATAAAATATTAGTCATTCCACAAACAGCCCCACCATTCAAGTACAACGCAACTTGGCACTCTGTTTCCAATTTCCGCGGACATATTTCATAGCGACTGGTAATTTTGTCGCTGATGGTAGTTTGACTGGTATAAAATGAGCTCCCAAGCTTGTGTTTTCCCATTACATGCTGAAGTATTGCTGGGGTCTCATAGTTCTTGTAGTTCATAGTTTGTCTGGGGTCTCTGTAGTTCATAGTTTGTCTAGCTCACACTAAAACGAGTGAAACATGTTGTCTAGGAAACTGATACGTTTTTGTAACTATGGATAAGTCGAAGCCAAACTTGTATTAAGGTAACTCCCTGATAGTTGGCTGGGTCGGATATATGTCGTGATTATAGAAACACTTTATTTTTTATGAACGTAAAGCTCTCCTCGTGTAGCCTTTGACCTCCGCCTTGACCACGATCCACGATTTGGCAGATCAAGTAAATACAGTGGAGCGACTGTTGTCTGACCTCCGTGAATCTCCTCCGTGAGGGAAAACATCGTGATGAACCCTTCACATTCGGGACTGAATATGTAACCATGATCCAATCTGGTCAGGTTCCCCTGTAATTATCAGATCTCCCAAATTTTGTATCATGGTCAAGGCGGACCCCGGGCCCTCGTGCGTGAGAGATCATCTGTTGAGAGAATTGAGAGCGTCGGTGGCTGACTGGTTGGACTTGTAAGCGAAAGGTACAGGGTTCGAACCACAGTAGTAACGCCATGTACTTTTACTGAGCTATGTACATTACTTTGAACCGATGTTTTAGGCGAGTGTACCTAAACATCGTAAAGCAACCTGCACATTTATGTTGCTAACTGTACAGGTAGCCCTAGGTTCTCCTGTTAACAGGGTCACGGAGCTTTTTCCTTTAAGGCTTCGAAGTAAAATAGCTAAGAGATGTCGTAACAGCGTTTCCACATGCGCGGCGCATGTGGAAAAATGTCCCGATGCGAGTACACGGCACTCAAAACGCAAGATTGATTAGGTTCCATTTGGATCGTGGTGATATTTCAGCGGGACCATCGATCACGCGATTCGATATGGAAGTGGTTTTTATTGATTTCACTGTTTTTTCCATAAGCCGGCGCTCGTAAGAGTCTTTGGAGATGCGAGTGAATAATTTCTCATTTGTTCAGGTAAAAGAGTTTCAGGTTCATGGTAAAGGAGATTCATGTGTAGGGATGGATTACATAGCTGTGGGTATGGTTAACAGCGTCTGTATATATATTTTTTAATTTATTTCAAATATAGGGCCGTTATTCGTTCGTGTTGTTCGTTATTCGTAGTCGATCGTGTGGTGTCCGGCAGAGTAGAATAGCACCAACCCTTTACACTCATGGGTGTCGTACAAGGCGACTAACGTTTTCGAGGCAAAAGATCAAGAGTCTCCGTAGTCTGGAAAATGGGCAGCAGCATTTTCTATTGTTATATTTAAACACTGCGATCTCCAACCCGCCTGCCAAGCGTGGAGATTATGGCAATAACCTCCCCTTTCGTGGGAGAGACCCTAAGTCCTGCAGTGGCCTGTCACGGGCTGTGATGATTCGTTAGAAATTAAAATATACCATGTAAAGTTATATATAGAACAATATTGAGAAGGACGAGTTACTGAAGTATTATCATCTTTATTGCACGTGTGATTAAATACGATGCTGAAACTTAGCTACTCTTTACTCTTCTTTACTCGCTTCTAAATATGACTAGACGTACCTAATACGAACGAATATCTAAACTTTATTATACATCCGAAACTAACCCCAGTATATCGTCTATCTACATATTATTAGGACTGTTTCCCGAGAGCGTTTCATACGAATATTAAATTATTTTAGAAATTAAGATTTCATTCAAATTTTCAATCCTGTGTAATTTTGACTTTGATTTTAACGAAAATCAGACAAACCACAAGCATAGATGAACAGAATGGGATACAATTTGCCAAGGAGACAGTTGTCAACATGTGGAACGACACCAGTTACTTTTTATCTGAAAAATTAACCTATTTTACGCGATCGAAGTCGCGACCGCAAGCTAGTCTGTCATAAAAGACAACTTCAAGACGCAATCTTGCTTTACGGGTATTCATTAGTTTCTACAACCTATACTATAGCTCCTATAGCATGAATGTATGTATGTCGTGCCCCGGAGGCGTCTTCGCACCATTCCCGGCACTATCCGGCCTCTTATTGAGTTATCGCAAGGGAGTATTAGATCCAATCTCCTCCATAGACGTCGTCCATGTAGATAAGTATGCCTGTGCTTGATTTACCTTCCTAGCTGAGAGGAGCGTGTTTAGTGAGCTAGCGGCCCTTTAATGGTACAATAAATAATAAATAAATAAATAAATATTCGTGGACAAATTCACACAGCGCCATCTAGCCCCAAACTAAGCAAAGCTTGTACTATGGGTGCTAGATAACTGATATACTAATTAAATACTTTTTTTTTTTAAATACGTACTTATTATACATAGAACACCCAGACCCGTCACAGAAATTAAAATTCATCATTTCAATTTCTGCCCGGCCGGGAATCGAACCCGGGACCTATTGCGTGGCAGACCGGCATGTTGACCATTGCACCACTCAGGTCGTCAAAACAATCAATCTTATACTCCATAAATGTAACAATGTGACAAATTCAGACTGCGCCATCTGGCCCTAAAGGTGTGTTATGGGTGTTAGATAGCTGATAAACTACTTATATACATTTTATTAAATACATAATAATAAAATAATAATTTTCCACAATAACGTTTACATAATTTTGTTTGCAAATACATACTTTCTAGTATTTAAATACTTACTTATTATACATAGTACACCCAGACCCGAAACAGAAATTAAAATTCATCATTTAAATTTCTGCTCGGCCGGGAATCGAATCTGGGACCTCTGCGTGGCAGACCGGCATGTAAACCAACTGAACCATTCAGCCGTCGAATGAAAGAATGATGATTCGGACGCAATCCTAAACAATAAAAAAGTATAATGTAATGAAGGAATTATTCTGTCCAGAACTTACTAGGAAACTTGTATGCGACAATGCGCAAACATGTGCACAGTTGGCGTATATAGCCTGTACAGTATGCACAACTGTTGGGACACTATTGAAATATGCAGCGACGCGTAGCGTAGCATTTGAATAGACAGCTTTAGCATGCACACGGTCTCTGGGAACTGTTTGTGTGCTTCACCCTTCATCCTAGTGTTCAAAATATGCAGGAAGCTTTATATGCTGTGTACACTGGTATTTTACTGTGGTTCGTAATGCGACTTTTGGAAGTTCTGTCTATACATAGTATAAAACAAAGTCGCTTCTCGCCGTCTGTCCCTATGTAAGTACGCTTAGATCTTTTAAACTACGCAACGGAATTGAATGCGGTTTTTAACAATAGATAAAGTGATTTAAGAGGAAGGTTTATAAGCAAGAACAAAGGTAAGGTTGGGGTAAAGTAGGTGTATGTATTGGTATATCGCGATGCAAACAAAGTCGCGCCGGGTCTACTAAGGAGAAATAAATAGTGGCCCTAGAATGCTCCCCTGGGGTAGCCCTATGGCTAGGCGATTGTTTCTGCAATTTAATTAGAAATCAGACTATATTGCCTATCACGCACCGCACAGTCCCAAACGACCAATTCTCGATACGATTCCAATCCATTTGAAATTAAGAACAATCAGTAAAAATCGTTGGGAGCAGCGAAAAAAAGGACGAATTGGAAGCCATTCGGAGCTCACTCAGCCGATTTCATAATTCCATTCATTCCAGCGATTGCCGGGGGAAAATCAAAATCAAAATCGCCAAACTCGCTCTTATTGGCGATTCCTATTCTCCTAGGCGGGCCGCGGGCGTGCTGCCGATTTTCGTATTTACCGAGGGAAACCGGAAAATATTACTTCATTCGCCGTGAGAGTGTCTTGTAAGTGGATTTTTACGGCGCAGCAACGTGAGCAGAAGAAATTATTGTGTATTTCTTTGTTAGGACGTCGTCTGATCTTAGATTCGGACACAATATTTGACAACTAAGTAAGGTGATTTTTACTTCCTTCTGAAGTTCTGATTCTGACCCATGGTTTCATTCAGTTGTTACACTAATAAGTGTCAAGTGTAGTCAGTGTACCTATTAAATGTTATGTTTTTATTGCCTAAGGAGGTACACGGACGGACTTACGGTATATTTGTGTGTGCAATAGTTTTTACTTACTTACTGATAGAAAGTGGCCACCGTCGTCCAGGACATCTGCAACCTAAGGGGAAGGGATGCGGTGCCGGACTTTAAGGTACCTGTAGGCATGTTTTATGAAGAATCCCATGTTGTAGTGCAGATGTTAAATGAGAATGTTTTATGATTTGAATGAATATTTGAATTCTATGGCCTTTTTTTTATCGTATACGACTGACAAACAGGCAAGCGGGCCACCTGATGGAAAGTGGTCATTGCCGCCTATAGACATCAGCAACACCAGGGGAGTCACCAATGCGTTGCCCGCCTCTGAAGAGACCTCTAATATACCTCTTGAACGATCCCATAGTCCAAAGGTAATACTGGGGCTGGGAGCTAATTCCACATCCAAATACATTTATCTCGACGTTTACTCAAAACACGTCACAGAAATCAAGTTTTTAAATACTAACTTCGTTCGCGCTCAATAAATTGTAGCCTACGGCGCTGTCCTAATTGGCAACGGTCGTACTACCATAGTCGTGCCACAGGCGATTTTGAGGTCTCCTACTAGTTTTGTTTTAGATCGGACGCCGTCCGTCGTACGACCATGGTCGATATGTTTTAAACTATCTGTGTGACTTTGCATGATCGAGCAACGAACAAATATACAACTTCCACATTTGTAGGATATTTGTAGGTCTTTTATTAGAAACAATCTCTAGTTAATGTCTTCAGCGGAGTGGCCGAGCGAGGAGCACGCACGCACGCACGTGATAAAACTCGATATAACGTGTACACGTCCCTATCCATGGGCAGTGGGAAACTTTTTCTTTTCGCGACAGTCTATTTGCTGTTGCCATATTGTGTCCTTTTCATTTTAAGTGTTAGCTTGTTTGTGGATATATATAGCCTTTTTACCTCTATCGAAATTACCTAAAAATGTTTGGTGTCCAAATTATAGCTTATTAGTTGTAGATTCGAACTTATCATCATCAGCGTCTTAGCGCTTATCCCGGCCTCTGCTAGGGTCCGCTTATGATATTTCAAACTTATACTTAAGTAGTAGCTTTTTTATAATTAAATGCTTTCAAGAATTTCAAGGGAAGACTGCTTTAAAATTTTAATGCAATTTTTAAATTACCTACCTATTTTTACAAGGTAAAGGTATTATATATTATATTGATATTATCCGCTAGGCATACTAACTTTATGGTTATCCTTAATATTTAGAGCAATATTCTACCAGAGAATTGAATTTGGGTGACAACGAAACTAAAATTTGGGGGACAACGGGAATGGTTGGATTTGGTCTGGTTCCCAATGTCGACTGAAAAGAAATTACTTCAATAATTGAAAGGGATGGCTTGCCGATGATCAGTCTAGAGAAAGTGACGAACATGTGATGCTCCAGTCCAGTTCAATGAGGAGTTTTCCAGTAGGTATTGATAGTTGGTTTCTAAAAGCATCAATAGATGGCGCTCGTACAATTTTGGTAATCTTTTTATAATCTGTATGATGGTGGCAGTGATTTCATGCAGCCAACGAATACTTAACTTAAAAATAATATGTTTATTAATATAAACATAACTTTTAAAGGTTGAACGAAATGTAAAAAAAATATTTATAAAAGTTGGCACTATGTTCAATTATTATTACAATCTCTAAAATGGCTGAAAACTATTGACAAATACAATATTATCCAATACAACGTACCCAGTGTTTATATCCTGTTTGCTAAGAACCTATTTCAAGCGATTATCAATTACCAAAATTGTCGGGGCGCCATCTAGTGAGTGGTTAGGAATGCTTTAGATACCTATTGGAAAACTGCTCATTACCCTAATTTTAAAAGGGCGCCTTTTTCAGTAGGTACAGAATTGCGACCTCCCTGATCGAAGCTGGCAGAGATTGAGCTGTTACAGAGGTTGAAACTTAAAAATTAAAAAAAAAGCTAAAGGTACAGCTAGTGTCAAATAAGAAGAGGCTTGGCGGGTCACGTGGTCCGACTTGCGCTGCATACGATTACCTGCGCGAAATCCCCTCCACTGCCATTTGACAAGTCTCATCTTTCGTGACGCGGGTTATAATTTTCGTTTGCCATTGCAAACCTCAATTATGGTTACAACTTAGTACGTAAATATTATAATTATTAGGAAAGGGAATAGTTGGTATTGACCACAACAACCGTACACGGAGTAAAACTAATGCAACCAGCTTTCCTCTATTCGATATATCTTAGATTTGATTGAGTTTGTACGTGGGATAAAACTAGAGGCATATCAGTAATTATCTCTGTTACCGGACCTGTTTTATACCAATACCAGTCCACCCAGGGGAGACTTCTACCGACACCGCGCGGCCTACTACCAATCCCTACCCTTATCCCTTACTTATAAGTCTTTCACTTGAATCACACTATCTATTGTTGAAAACCGCATTAAAATCCATTGCGTAGTTCAAAAGATCTAAGCGTACATAGATACATACATAGGGACAGACGGTGGGAAGCGACGTTGTTTTATACTATGCCTAGAAGGTAAAAAGTAGCCTATGTCCTATTCCAGACCCTAATCTAGCTACTTACTGCCAACACTTGATATTGGCACCTTTTTATTTTGCTGTTACATTGACCAAACCTATTTTATGTGTGAAATAATGAACCAAACAACCCATGTCTGAACTGAGTTACAAGTATAAAACATAATGAACTGTTTCTATCCCAATTTTTACTTTTTCAGACTGAGTTTAAAGGTACAGTTGTCAAACATCTGTCAAACGTGTGAATATATCTGAGAATAATTTTGCTGTAATGACCATCGTAAGTAAAACTAATTGGCAGTGTCAGACATGTAGATGCAAAGACATGGAATCTAGCAGAACGATTCACACCATTTTGGAATGTTCGAACATAGTATTCGACACTACCCCTACACAAACACCAATGCATCGAAATTTTGTTAACATCGCAAAAAGAAAACCTAGTGCAGCAGATGCGTCGTTCATGGACGACACGATCTTTTTAGATAATATTCGTACCCTGGTGCGTGAGGAAATGGCGCGAGCCCTGCTGAATAGCTCCGAGTCTATGCTGCATCGAGCTAAAGAGATAACTGAAAGAGTTGAGTCTGCTGTGAGAGATGTTGCGACGCAGCTTAACTCTAGAATGGATGCTTTGGAGAGCAAGTTAAACCAGATACAGCAAGTTAATTTACCCGCAAAGATCATACCACGCGTAAAACCAACTCCAAACGCTACGACCAGGGCTGCATCGCCGCAAACAAACAGAAACGTAGATCTTCGAAGGGTTGCCGTGAACATGAAACCACCCACCCCATTGCGTGATGCTGCACCACCTGCACCACCGATACGGTCTCCCGTCAAGAAACCCCACAAGCCACAAACAAGAAATATCCAAGTTCCGAGTACAGAGGAAAATAGTATAATTCTTTCCTCGGTATTTGAGGATGAGGGAAGTGTTGCACCGGTCTGTGAGGAAGGTAACGGAGAGTGGATCGAGGTGAAGAGTAGGCGTTACCGAGACCGACAGCCCGTCGTCCTGCGGGGAGCTGCCGCGCCGGGGGTTACCCTTTTGCAAGCTGCGGAGCGGACACGTTTTCTCCATCTATACTACGTGCGACAAGGTACCACTGTTGAGGAGGTACGTGACCATTTGCGTACTATAGGTGGAAGCGATGTATGTACTGTTGAAGCCCTTAAGGCGCGGGGTAACTATACATCCTTCAAACTGGGCGTACCTAGTAGTGCGGTGGATAAGGTCCTCGCTGCTGAAAGTTGGGCAGAAGATATTTGTATCAGACAATGGCGCCAGTCCTTTCGATCGCGAGGGAGTATCAAAAAGGTTGAAGAAAAAAATAAATAAAAAAATATCAATATACTACCAGAATGTTAGAGGCCTAAGATCGAAAACTGGAATATTCTATAACAACATTATAAACACTCATAGTAACGTAGTAGCATTGACTGAAACATTTCTGAATAGCTCTGTGTATGATGCTGAATTGTTTCCTGCCGGGTGGAGTGTGCTGCGTAAGGACAGGGCTGCGGACGCTGGCTGGGGGGGAGTACTTCTCGCAGTCGATGCGACCTATACTATGAGATTGGTTTCGGATATAGATGGTTTAACACCTGATAAAGAAATAATATTTGCAGTCATTAGTTCTTCTTTTATAAAATTTTTATGTTGCGTTGTATATTTACCACCGAGTTACAAAGATGCCCAATATCTAAGTGTATTAAGCTGTATTGAGAATGCTGTTTGTAAATACTCAAATACTATGAAAGTGGTTATATTAGGCGATTTTAATATAAATTCGTGCAGTTCTAGTGTAAAATTACAGTTCACCTTCTGTGAATTTTGTAAATTTAATCAGCACAATGAAATACGCAACGTCCACGGTGGGATATTAGACCTCGTGTTGAGCGAGTTTCAGGTTGAGGATGTGTCGGTAAGCCAATCGGTCGAACAGCTGGTGCCGGCGGATGCGTATCATCCCCCGCTAGATGTAGTGCTCCGGATTCCGCGTAGAGGCGGGCCGGCACGTCGTGTATCTAATGTGCCTAGATGCCGTTCCATGCGATCTGCTTCTGTGCCGGTTTATAATTTTAAGAAAGCGGATTTCGGTTCTCTTTATACCGAACTAGTTAATATAGATTGGTCTGAGTTGTATACAATGAAAGATGTGGATCTATCGGTTCAAACTTTTTATGAAAACCTGTACGCTGCAATTGGCAAACATGTGCCTGTAAAACGGAATCCAACTAGTACGGGGCCTTATAATTATCCTCAGTGGTTCACACCATTAATAATAAAAAATATTAAATTAAAATACTATAACTTTAAAAAATATAAATCTGACGGTAGGGAGTTTAACATGGAACTATTTAAATATTACAGAGGCTATGTAAAATCATTAATTAAAAGCGCATACAGAGAGTATACACTGTCGGCACAGGCTAACATAATCAATAAACCTGCTACGTTTTGGAAACACATAAAAGAAAAACGTTGTAGCAGAAATCAACGCGATAGTTATATCTATGAGGGTTCGGAGGTATCTGGGCAAGAGGCAGCCGATGCTTTTGCGGTGCACTTTAGCTCGGTATTTCAGAGTGATGTTCCGCGGCTCGACGTGCGGGAGGCGGAGAGTGCTTCACATGCTGTGGCGAGCGCTGCACGCGTCGCCATTGAATCCGTGGATGAATATGATTTAGCCATTGCAGTCAAACGCCTCAAAAGTACTAGCTCTGTGGGCCCAGACGGGATACCAGCCTACATTCTTAAGGACTGTTTGCCAGTTATTAAAGAGCCTTTGTTGTATTTATACAACGGTTGCCTTAAGAACTCGACTTATCCTGCATTGTGGAAGCTCTCTAGAGTTACTCCTATTCCAAAGGCAGGGGCACAGTCGAATATTGATGATTTTAGACCAATAGCGAATCTTCCATTGCTGGGAAAAGTTTTTGAATCTATTATAGATCGTCTCTTGCGGCTCCAGATATGTAACCAGCTGCATGATAGTCAGCACGGATTTCGTAAGGGTAGGTCAACTGTCACAAATCTTGTCAACCTTCTGGATTATGTCACTGCTGAGATGGATGCTGGAGGTCAGGTTGATGCTGCTTATTTTGATTTCAAAAAAGCATTTGATTTAGTTCACAACGACATCCTTCTGAAAAAGTTTGCGCTATTCGGATTTTCGCCAAAGCTACTCCATTTCTTTGCTAGCTACCTTAGGAACCGCATGCAGTACGTTTGTGTAAATGGCTTTGAATCCAGTGAATATTTTACTCGTTCTGGGGTAAGCCAGGGTAGCACTTTGGGACCCACTCAGTTTCTGATCATGGTCAATGATCTTCCAAGTGTTCTGAGAGTAGCAAAAAGCTTATTATTTGCCGATGACCTAAAAGTATTTCTGCGAATTAGTGACCGAACTGACGTAGAAGCTTTGCAGTGCGACATGGATGCGTTAGCGGAGTGGAGTGAAGTGAATAGACTGCCGTTTAACACCTCCAAGTGTAAGGTAATAACGTTTTCGTCATCTCGCGACCCCATATGTGCTCCATATTGTCTTCCTAATGCTCAGTTGGAGAGAGTTTGGGAAATTAAAGATCTCGGGCTAACTCTAGACGTAAAGCTGAATTTCCACACCCATATCACAAATATGTGCAAAAGAGCCAATAAAACTCTAGGTTTTATTATGCGTACGGCATCGCAGTTTGCTGACATCAGAGTGGCCCAAGTACTCTATAACGCATACGTACGTAGCATGATAGAGTATGGAGCTATCATATGGGATCCGTGTGAAGCCAAGTATACTGTAATGATAGAACGTATACAACGTAAGTTTGCACGATGGTTATATAAGAAGCGGTTTGGTTACTACCCGTACTTATATCCCTCTGCATTTGTATCGGGCATGGTGGGTTTGGAAACTCTGCAATCGAGACGGAAAGTATCGCTCCTAATGCACTATTACTTGCTGCTCAATGGCAGGGTGGACAATCCACGCGTGCTAGAAAGGATTGGTCTGGTGGTGGGGAACGTAGCGCCGCGGCGGCGGCCGCGCCTGATAGCGCTGCCGTATGCGCGCACGCGCCGCGGAATGCAGACCCCTACAATGCGCGCTCGTGTCCTCCTCGGCGATTTGATCTCGAAGCACGACGTCGATATCTTTGCTGATGGACTGCGTAAATTTTCTCGTGCAATAAATATTTTTATTAATAACGCCTAAATTATTATTAAATTGTCAATGTGTCTGTATATCTTAATGTATTTAATTTTATTTTATTGTATTAATGTAGTGATTCAATTGATTTATATTATGAATTCATTTATATAATTTTTTTTGTTATGAAATATGAATTATGTTTTTAAATGTTAAATGTAAACGCTTTGGATTATGTCTGTAAGTTTGCATTTAATTTAAATAAATAAATAAAATAAATAGAACAACGCGCAAAACGGCACGAATGCGCTAACAACCCCGTACCATCCAGGGCGAATTCTTGTGTCTGCTCACTGTGTAACCGAGTCTGCCTTTCCCGTGTTGGGCTCTACAGTCATCAGAGAAAGTGCCTACACAAACCCCTAACAATAACGCTGTGTGAATCATCTATAATAGATGTTTAAGACCCAATGATGATGATAGAAGACAATAAATTTTGCCATTTTTTGTGGTAGAAGCAAACCTCTTGCTACGCTAGAATAGTCTTTGCTCACACCTATTCTCACCTTACATCTTTGTAATTAACTACCTAGCTTCGCAAAGGGATTGCATCAATCAAACCCGGGTTGCTCGCGTGACTTCTCGTGTCACTCCAGTCACGTATTACACGGCGTGACCCCTGATGCGTGTCACGGATGGGCCCCGGTAATTGCAGGGACATTGTCACGGAAGAATGGAGAAACTCAACGGGTTCGATGAAAGGGCAAGGGCGGCATAGACGTTTAAGGACACAGAGTTTTGTACGAAACTAGCTTTATATAGATAAGGGTAGCGGATCAGATGGCCGTGTCGGTTTTTTTGCGTTTTATCGTTCTTATTCAACCCAGATTCCCTCTCGAATACAGCTACTAGTTTTCCGACCGCGGCTTCGAATGCGTGGACTACAAGAAAGAAAGAAAGAAAGAAGACATTTATTTCAGTAGACACAACAACACGATAATTAGGTACAACATCAAAAAAAAAAACAAGGAACTAAGCATACCTACATAAAATAAAAAAAAATTGTTAGAAAAAAAAAAAATTAAATTATTAGCTTAGCTTTAGCTTATCTATTCCCAGTGGCATATGGTCCGACCAAGGTCTGCTCACTCGCGCAGCCGAATTGATCTAAAAGCGACTTTATATATTTATTTAAAATAAATAAATAAAGTCGCTTTTGGATCCTTAACCTTCTTTAAAAGAAGAATAAGACGCGAGCGATGGCTACATAAAAACTAGTTAACACTGAATTGAATCGGTTCGGTGTTCCAGCACCGCCAATAAGGTAACTTGAAACAACTTCGCCATTATAAAAAGTTTTCCCTCTTTCCTCATAGTAAAATCAACACGCAGGGAGCTTCCGATATCTACTGATATTCTGAACACGACGCCTCGAGTTAAAACATAAGGTATCTAACTAGCGTTGTACGTAATATGTACAGTCAGCTTCAGAAGGTACTGGCGGACCCCCAGCGTACATCTATATCTATACTAATATTATAAAGACCTTAAACTATTAAAGATATTAAAAACAAACATACAAATCCTTTCGATTTATATTTTTGTTTTTAACTAAAAACCTAAAAAATACCGATTATAAAAATTCTGCCTTTAATAGGAGCTAGCTACCTACGTTATTCCCGAGTGACATAGGCTATTTTTTATCACGGGAAGACAAACAATTTATTCCCGCGGTAAAGTTCAATTACAGAGGAACGGCTAGTTAAAAATATGGGGGCTGGGGGGTTCGTTCATTCTGCAGGTGATTGTACAGTCGTGATCACCAATTCGTTGAGATCTAAACTTTCAAAAATATTGAAGCTTAGGCATCATCAAGGGTTTGGAGAGGTTGGTATTCTTTCAGCGCTAGACCCGAAACGTCGGTCATCGGTAATAAATTAAATACTTGGTGCAATATTTCTGTTCAATTAATAATTTTAATTCATTTAAACACAACGTTACATTTTCCGAGACGACAGACAGGAAAACACGGGCCCTAATGGCAAAACTACAAACTAATTATCTAACGATATCTGAACCAGCCAAGCCTTTGATTATTCAACTAGCGACCCGCCCCGGCTTCGCACAGGTTTTCTCAGCTATTTTTTACTCTAATATTTATGCACCTAATATTATACATACCTTTTGAAGAAATTTTCTACCTGATGGCGAAAACTTCATTCAAATGGTGAATACTTACAGACAAACGCAGAATTTGTTTTATACTATGTAAGAATTAATTTAAGAATCGAATCATGCCAATGAACGCGAATTCCATACACAAGTGGAATTTACGACGATACACACTTTTTAATGAAATCTAGATAGTCAATACAATTGAGAACTCGACTGTACTTATAGATCGCCCAAGCTTGTATTCGATATTGCAAGTACTGGCACGTACACAACTGTTAACAGAGCGGTGCGAAACGTTGGACGTATAATGGAATTGCCGGAGTTCGATTTTTAAAATCTCATTACTGGAGCACTTCACTTCTCTGCGACTTCGCTTTGGATTGTTATCCCGAATCATTAGACTGCGACATGAAATAGGTATATATTTTTTAACCCTGACGAAAAAAGAGGGGTATCTGTGCCTTTGTGTTTTGTCTGTATGGACCGATTTGGATGCAGTTTTATTCTCTATTTAAAATCTTGTTTAATCGAACTAATTCTAAGCTTTGTTTCATTAAAATCGGTACTCTAGTTTAGAAAATATTTTAGTGGATGTGGAATGAGCTCCCAGCCGCAGTGTTTCCTTTGGACTATGACATGAGATCGTTCAAGAGGTGTATTAGAGGTCTCTTCAGAGGCGGGCAATGCATTGGTAACTCCCTGGTGCTGCTGATGTCCATAGGCGGCGGTGACCACTTTTCATCCCGCTAATTTTAAACAAAAAATTTAAAGAAATCTTGGTCGGGTGTTATCCGACATTTCTGTCGGTTAGCTTATAAATAAAAATAAACACAGATAATTCAATCAGAAATGAGGATATTGATAGATAGATAAACACTTTATTTCTCATAAAATATAACAATACCAATCGCTTACAGTAACAAGGAACACATATGAGCAAAGGCGGCCTTATCGCTACAAGCGATCTTTTCCAGGCAACCTTTACAGAAATTGAGACAGGAATTTCACAGCAAGTAGTGGTATTCACAAGCGAACCAAGGTCACCGACATAGCCCTAAGGATTGCCAGACGTAAGTGTCTGTGGATAGATGAACAGATGGCCGCTGGGGCAGTAAAGTTCTTGAGTGGCGACCTAGCAGGAAGACGTAGCGTGGGTAGAACTCCCGTAAGGTGGACCGACGACCTGGTAAAGATAGCAGTCGCAGTTACTCGCTGGATGCGGAAGGCATAGGAGCGGTCTTTGTGGAGATCTCTGGAGGCCATTGCTCAGCAGTGGGCGTCCTGCTTACACAGACAACTGACTTTGTAACCATGGCCCAACCTGGAAAGGTTCCCCTGTTAACCGGGTCACGGAGTACATATTGCAGTCGCTCTATTGTAATTAGACAGTAGACAGTATTTTTTTTATGTTATCCGTTAGAGAAACAGGCATGCGGGCCACCTGATGGAAAGTGGTCACCGCCGCCTATGGACATCAGCAACACCAGGGTAGTCACCAATGCGTTGCCCGCCTGTGAAGAGACCTCTAATATACCTCTTGAACGATCCCATGTCATAGTCAAAAGGAAACACTGTGGCTGGGAGCTCATTCCACATCCGAATCGTGGTGCGATGGCAGAATTGTGCTGTGGGCACCAGTAATTTATTCGGATCCCCATTACATTCTTAACTGAACTTACTTACTTGCTCTTACTTGATCCTTAATAACTTGAACTGTATAATCCTGGATCATAATCAAAAACCCTAGGCCCTCGCGCGCTGAGCATGACCTGGACATTGACGTCAAGACATTCTATCTAACCTTTTATGCTTCATTATCAAAATCTGTACCGATCTCATATTCCGTACAATGGCTAACCATTATGATTACAATGTATGCCCGTATGAAAATACACCGTATTTCATGGACCAAAACACAGCAATGCGTAGACCTATTAGGTAATTCAGTTAACCCCATTGCCAATAATTAGATAAAACATTGCAAATACGTGTAGAAAATTTGCAGCAGCAGCTTAATACTGAAATATGGTTCCGTATTTCCGATAAATGTTGTGGTTTTGTATTCAGATATTAGTGCGCCTATTAAATCTGTTGCCGTGTGGTGTCCGGCAGAGTGGAATAGCACTAACCCCTTACACTAGTGGGTGTCGTAAAAGGCGACTCATGTTTTTGAGGCTAAAGATCTATAGTCTGGTAAACTGGAAAATAGGTAGAGCTCGTCTAATCTAAAATGACGCGCCCCACTATCGCATTAACGCAACCAAGCAAGTTTAAAATATGGACGCAATACAAATGCCGTTGTAATTGGTCATTCAGTTGCCGGTGAAATTCAAACGTAGGAGCACGCGTCGTTCATTGGCTCCCACACAGATGAAGTGTCGTTATCAATATTTGCACTCACACATCGAAATCAACTAACTAAGTAGTGGGGCGCGTCATTTTAGACTAGACGAGCTCTAGCTGCGTTTTCCATTGTTATATTTATAACACTGCGATCTCCAACCCGCCTGCCTTGTATGAAGATTACGGCAAAACCTCTCCTTTCGTGAGAGAGGCCCTATGTCCTGCGGTGGACTGTTATGGGCTGTGATGATGATGATGATGATTAAATGTGTATTTTCAACCCGCCTGCCAAGCGTAGAGATCGACAACGCTCTCCACGAATGTGGCGAAGGCTTAAGTATAGCTGCAGATTGTTATGAACTGTCGATATCAGTTGATGTGAAAGCTGCATTTGATGAACTCGTGTGGTTCACTTGTTATGTGAATAATTAAAAAGAAATATCGGCAATGGGCTCTAAACTGTTCAACCAATCTCCCAGTCCCCAGCAAACTACCTGATTTAAGTGAATGTCTTCCATAATATAACTATAAATCGGGTTGAAATATGTAATCCAATGAAAAAAACATATAATTCATAACAATCTTTTATTGCGCGGTACATTACCTACTCATTAAGACCATTTCAAAGAGCCCAATCAGAATGCGGTTATTTTATTGCGTTCATTATTTCCTATGACCACCATCCGACTCCATCATCAGACCAGCTCCATGGTACCATATTAATGCATTGTCATTTAAGTTACATAGGGATTTCAAATTTCAGCTCAATTAGATACTAACAAATGATCAAAAAATGATTTGCATATTTTGACGGACAACTTACATGTGAACAGTGCTAGTTAAGTAAGAGCATGTAAAAAGATCAAGTATGGGCGAATTTTGGATATATTATAAGGTACAAGTAGAGGCCTTTATAAAAAAAACATGTTTTCGACCTCAGTGTGCTACCGCAGTCTCTGCAAAGTCCATAAAACGCTGAAAATTACGACGTTTTTGGGTCACTCACTAATTAATATCTCTAAAGCGGTGCGTGGTAGGAAAAATGTTCTTTTACCGTATGAGTATTTATCACCAAATGGATTTCTATACGGCATTTTCTCCTAGAAGTCAATCCCTACTAATATTATATAAATGCGAAAGTATGTTTGTGTGTGTTTATATTTTGTCGTGGCATTCAGACTCATCCTAAATCTGACAGTGATAACGCATTGTGTTTGTGCATCTGCGGTTTTGTATTTTAAGCAACAAGTAAAAGCTTTACTTTGACCTGTATTCTTTACGATATGTTCTCACAGTACTCGTTCGCGCCTGGTTGTTTTTTTTATATTAGACTAGACAGACATTTAACCGCCATCTAACCTGTTAGAAAGTGACGATGCGGCCGAAGATGGTGCATGCCCGTCTTGGGACAGCCTCTTCACTCTAGCGTTGAAGGCCTCCAGATTATATTCGTCAGGGAACACACTCGCAGGTAACGCGTTCCATTCCTTAGCCGTACGTATTAAAAAGTCGAGTCAAAGCGTCTCGTGCGGATGGCTGGAAGATCCACGATTTTATAATATTATAATATTAGTATAGATACGCAATATTCCTTCATCATCAAATTATTATTACAGCCAATAACAGTCCACTGCAGGACTTAGGGCCTCTCCCACGAGACGGAAGGTTATTGCCTTAATCTCCACGCTTGGCAGGCGAGTTGGTGATCGCAGTGTTGTAAATGTAACAATGGAAATATTATGTTCTCTATATCTCTATCTCCTTGGTCGTTGGCACCAACATCGCCAGAAAACCAAACAACGGCATTTCCCTAAATAGCCGGGTAAACGCATAACCGGACACGCGGCGAACCGGGTGCCGAAATTAGCCCGGGCGCCGGAAGACATCAGTCAGCGGCGTCCGGGTAACCGACCGATGATGGGAATACCGGATGCGCCCGGGTAGCTTAGCCGGTACGACCCCTTGACAATTGAAAAAGTTATGACGCATCTCTTTTTTCACCCTAAGGAAAGTATGTGGAGTAAAATTAAGTGATAGAGTAAAAAATATAGTGATCCGTGAAAAGTGTGGCATGAAAGATGTAGTGACAATAATAGAAAGAGGGATGTTGAGATGGTTCGGGCATGTAGAGCGAATGGATAAAGAAGATTGACGAAAGAGGTATATAGTGCGAATCTGGAAAACCGGCCCTTTAGAGGACGACCCAGGAAAACATTAACTGATCAGATCAGTAATGTTCTCAAAAAAGCTGGGGTCCGTAGTGGTAAGAATAAAAGGAGATGTATGAAAAGAGTTGTGGATATATGCGAGGCTAGGGAATTGTGTCGGGACAGAGCAAAGTAGCGGTCCATAGACTCTGCCTACCCCACCTGTGGGAACAGGCGTGAGCTTTATGTATGTATGTATGTTTTCACCATGGTGGTAAACAAGGTTACCTCCAGCCTGATGGTAGGTAGTTACCACAGCCTACGGAGTTTGCGAGGCCAGGGGTATCGCTCCCTGTAAAATCTTTTCTTCCCTTTCTAGAAGAAGTGTTTATTGTATTCTTCAGGAAAAACCTCTACAGCACGGCTAGAACAAGTATGCTCGCGACATAGTTAGCGCCGCGAGAGCCTTTATACGTCTTAATACTGAGACGAAAGAGATAGCAGGCAGGGTATGTCGCGCCTTTTCGCGCTTCTTTCTCTCGCACTCTCCAATTAACAATACTCGAGTGGCGATCAGCATTGTGTGTCTGTCACAATGAGCGCATAGTTATGTAAGTGAGCAAAATTGATGAATCATAAAGCAGTATTAAAAGTGCGTTCACGTTCAACTGGCGGCTTTGGATTCGTTGGAAAACATCCAAAGAAGATAATTTGTGACCCGCAGTTAATTGAAGCTAGGCTGTAGTGCCTCCAGCATCGGCGTAGGGTTTCGCGCATAGAAAAATAAGTAGTTAGAAAAGCTAAGTAGGCGGTGCAGTTGCGCCACAACTATGCGCAAATGGGCTAATTTCCTTCAAAAGGCGCGAACGCGCCGTTAGTCTCTTGCGGAATTCAACGGAGTGCGCATGAAAAAAAGCTGTGCCTAAAATGTTAAAAATATGCCATCTTGCGCAATATTTAATTGCGAGCAAGAAGCTAACAGACTTCTAAAACAAAAGGAGTGATTTCATTTCACCGATAAGTCTAGAAAACCTAGTATTTATTAATTTTTACGAAAAATATTCACCCGCGCTCAAGGACATCTTGCGCCCAATCTAGTGCTGTGCACATGAACCGACCTTATCGATAAATTATTTTGTTTATTGATATAATACATTTGTAGTATAGTAGAATTGACATCAAACAAGGAGAAGATTCTTATTTCGATTGAATGTTCTTTTATTGTGTTCCTTGAAATTTTCGTCAATTGCGGACCGATTTTGATATTAGTTTTTAGTAGGGGCACAGCAGGGGCACGGGTGGGGTACAGGTGGGGTAGAGATATGATGCAGTTACCTTAACACTAAAATAAAATAAATACCTAATTGTAGACAAATTTACACAGCGCCATCTAGCCCTAAACTGAGCAAAGCTTGTAATATGGGTGCTAGATTATTTATATATTACTTATACCCTTTTTTTAAAATACATACTCATTAAACATAGAACACCCAGACCCGTTACAGAAATTAACATTCATCATTTAAATTTCTGCCCGGCCGGGAATCGAACCCGCAACCTCTTGTATGGCAAACTAGCATGTTAACCACTGAACTACTCAGGACGTCACACACTATCGTACTCCTGACATATTCCTGCCATACCCCTACGGTAAATTTACCGTACCCCTACTCTCTCTATCTCCTCTCTACGCGTCCTTGAACCCCGCCTCACCCCCTTCAATATAATAACCTTTTCAATTCATTGTTATTAAATAATAAATACCATAATAATAGTTCGAATTTTATCGAAATATTAATATCGACGAGAATTCGATTTTGTCAATCCCTAGCGTAAATGTAAATTCAGACAGGATTTACAGCACACACGCAACGCAATGTGTGTATGTGGTAGTGACCGATTGACTAATCACGGCGCTCTGTTTGACTTTGCGTGTGCGTGCGTAAGCCTGTACATATTAAGTTGCATGAGTAGTGGTAAAAATAGTGGGGTCGGGAACGGGGGCATCGGTCTCGGTACTAATGGCGAAGATGCCACTTCTATCGTGTTCTGTGGTTTCGCGTCTGTCGGTCTTCTACAGGTTACATTTCGGAGAGTGTGCGAAGCAGTTGCACAACCTCATTCCGCCGGCCCCTTTCCGCCATCGGGAGACACGATCCGGGCGAGCCCTTTATCCTTATGTCGTGGATCATTTAGCTATCCGCACGAGCCGCTTTGGCTCGACTTTTATAATGCGTACGGCTAAGGAATGGTACGCGTTATCTTCGGGTGTGTTCCCTTATCAAAATACTCTGGATGCCTTCAAGGCTAGAGTGAATAGGCTGTTCCACAACGGGCATGCTCCATTTTCTGCCGCATCGTCACTTACCAACAGATAAGATCTTGGGAAGGGTTTATCTGTGGTATTATAATGGGATCTAGTTAAAGCGTCGATGGACTAGTGGTAGAGGTATCCGACTCGCAAGGGAGAGGTACCGGGTTTGAATCCCACTGCCGCTGTGTACCAATGACTATTTTCTGAGGTATGTACGTTAGTTGAACACTAACCAATGCTCTTCATCATCACAGCCCGTAACAGTCCACTGCAGGACTTAGGACTCTGGGCCTCTCCCACGAAAGGGCAGGTTATTGCCATAATCTCCACGCTTGACAGGCGGGTTGGAGATCGCAGTGTTTAAATATAACAATGGAAAATGCCCATTTTCCAGACTACGGAGACTCTTGATCTTTTGCCTCGAAAACATTAGTCGCCTTGTACGACACCCATGAGTGTAAGGGGTTGATGCTATTCTACTCTGCCGGACACCACACGGCCAATGCTCTTACGATGAGAGAAAACATCGTGGTGAAACCTGCACATTCACGTAACCATGATCAAATCTGGTCATGTTCCCCTGGTAGCAAGGTCACGGAGGTCAGATGACAGTGGTTCCACTGTGATTACCTGATCTGCCAAATCCTTGATCATGGTCAAGGCAGACCTTGAGCCCTCGTGCGCGAGTGCATGACGCCAAGATAATAATTATTACCTTGGGCTTAAATGTGTAACCAGAGCTCGAGCTCCGAAAGGCATCGTTCGCTGAAAATTGAATCGAAACTTTTCACGCGTGACATTTAACGCTGAACGTATCGTATCGTATCGTATTTATGAAAATAGACGGCGCATTCGCAGTAACTCCGGCTGTGTACCGCACAATTACGGGCGCTAGTGTTGTGCCGATGTATCTATCGATGTTTTTATGAAGGCAATGAGGGAGTTTCCTAATGAAGATATTGACATATTTATGGACATAGGTTTAAAATACAGATCAAAACTAACAAGCCTGTTAATTTGTTTTTCATAATCCGTCAAAAACCGCATTAAGATCCGTTGCGTATTTTGAAATATCTAAGCGTATAAAGCAATTTTGTTTTACACTATGTAATTTTGTAAGGCAAAAACAGAGTGGTCACCGCTGCCTATAGACGTTAGCCACACCAGGGGTATCCTTACTCTATTAATAACACTATCATTAATCAATTACTGTCATTTTTAATTGATTTCTGTTAACTACATTAATATTATCAGCTACGGTACACAGCTATGTTTACCTTTTGCGAATAATCGATTCAAAGGCAGGCGTGGATCCAGTCCCTAAAAAAGGTTGTGGGCACATCACCTGCAAATCGGCCAAGTGCGAATAGGATTTTGCAGCAAAGTGTTTGGGGGACTTGCTATACCTTCACGGCCACTGGCTAAAAACCGCACAAATTATCTAAGCAGGCAGCGCTGCTTGCTCAAGCAAACCATGAGTGTAGCAATAAATTCTATCTTAGGTTAAGTATACAAGGACAGCTCTGTACAAAATTTAAATGGACTGACAAAAATTGACATAACGGCCTTTTTCTGCTGATCCAAGTTTTTAACGCAATTCCGAATTGTTTGGGGCACTCAACAGCTGGAACAAATAGTATTATACCTACCTTTTATAAATCATACTAATATTTTTAGTTCAATTGTAAAATGCCAACGTTCAGAAATAAAGATTACGTTTTTGGAATTTTAATAAAATGGCCGCAATAGCAACAATTATAAGAAAATAAAAGGAGTAGAAGAATTTTAAGCTTAGTTATGTTTTTTATCTGTCGTGAAAATACCGATAATACAACCATCAAACAGTTAATGTACCTAATACAAAAAATATCGGGCACCAGGATTTCGAAATTTAACAAATTACTTACCTACATGTCACTCGGATGTCACTGGCATCCCACAAGACCTTGTTGCTGACGATCGATATGAAAGTTACATACAACGACAAAAACTTATCTGACCCGGTGGCCAGAACTGGAACTAAGTGTCGCCATTTAGAAACGTCAATTTGTTGTAAACAACAGCGAAGTTTTCAACGGGTTAGATAAATTTCTGGCACCGTACAGGTTTTTTACTTTAACTTTTGCCTTGCATCTTAATTAGAGTTGTGGGCATGCCCATCGTGCCCACAACGCTGGATCCATGCTTGTTGAAAGATTATTTAGAGAAACAAAAGAAAGTGCACAAGTTGAAGAAGAGCACTGTGCTAAAGAAGTTTTCACTACAAAAAGTCCATGTAAAAATAACGTGGAATACCTGTTAAGAGTTGAGAGCTAAAAGGTCGGACTCGTAAGCGAGAGATACTGGGTTCGAACCACAATACCGCAATATACTAATTACTTTTTCTGAGTTATGTACATGAGTTTGAACCGACGCTCTTAGGCGAGGATACATTTATATACGTGAGACAACTTAGACAATTATGTTAATATATATTTAAATTTTTATGTAACAGGGTCACAGAGGTCAGATGGCAGTCGCCGGACTGCCATATCGTGGATTATGGTCAAGGCGGACTCCGGGCCCCCGGGCGGACGGCGCGCGTGAGCACAACCGGGATATTGACGCCAAGTCGATTATTTTTATCGATACCTACTACATCAATTCGTCGCCATCACTACTTGTCATGGGACGTTGAGTACTCAGTGTTCAGTGTCGTGCGAACACAAAAGCACGCAGAGGCGGAACCTGTAACCTTTTATAACGAAATACTTGTATTTTTATCACCGCAGTGTAATGGGTGCTATTATTCGATAGAGTTGATACGTTATTACATTTATTGCAGTAAGAGTAAAACCGCCATACAATTTGCAATTTGGTTCTGAGGGTAATGTATTTATCAGTCTATATGTAGTAGTAGTAGTTTTTTTTTCACTAAAGTAGCAAACAAGCTTACGGTTTGTCTGATGGTAAGCAGTCACCGCAGCCTATGGACGATTTGTAATACCGGCGTCATCACCCACGCGTTGCCGACCCCGTAAAAACCTTTCCACCCCCTTTCTTGAAGAACTCCACGTTGCAGTCTCCAGGGAAAACCTCTCCAGGTAGTGTATTCCACAATCTTAGTGTGCGTGGGAGAAGGTTCCTTCGGAACCGCACAGTTTGCCACCAATTAGGCTCCAAAGTGTGAGGATATTTGTTCCGTTGTGGCACTAGAGACTAAACGCGTGGGTCGATTTTGATGGTTCTTACGTCTATCGATTTGTCTTAATCATGCGAGTGGCACTGAAGACATGATATTGATTAAATTTAAATATGGCAAGTACCGTCCACCATTTTGGGAAAAATAAAAACATTAATGTCAACAAACTATAATCGCACATGTTACCGGGTTTATTACCACGGTTAGTATTGTTTCTACCACGATATTTCGACGCAGCTGTATGCGTCATGTGCGATGAAAGTGTAGTAAATAACCACGAAAGTCTTAAAACCTACATAGACAAACTATGTCATGTGGGGTATCGTTGAATAGGTATCAAAAATCATCTTTGGGTCTCTCTTACGATTTTTCATTTAGAATGACCGTTCAGGAGCTATAACTATTTAAATTTATTTAGCAACCATTCTAACTTTTTTCACTTCACTTACACTTTCATGGTAGCTCATTAATACAAAAAAACGGAAAAGAAAAAAATTTAGTACAAAAACTGAACTTCCCGACCGCTATTAAAAACTGAAAATTGTGTAAGTTAATAAGTGGATAAAGTGCAAAAGTTAGTTTAATTTAACCTTGAAAGTAGGCGGGACCCATTTTATAAGTTTCTATAAATATTAAGTTTTTTATAAATAGTTAGTGTAATATTCGTGCCTATCTACTTATATGAAAATGGTAAGCATAGACCTAGATCGACAAAATGTCCTCGGGTTTAGTAAAATTGCTCGCCTCGATTCCAATGGTTTTACATTTTCGCCATGAAAAATTAGATATTTTGATGCATGATGATGATCATCTCTATTTTTGAACCCTACTCTTTCGGTGTTGCCCATGTGCTTTAAAAAATATTGAAGCTTTCATGCCGAAAACCATAATTGAAAACCGTTCTAATCGATGCGAGCGATTCAAAAACAGAGCCCCAGAAACCAAAAGAGCAAGCACCAGTGATAAAAGTGTCATACTACACAGCCTACTAAGTAAAGCAAACCGCCTTCAATTGCGACCAAAGGAACGAAAAACAAAAGCGAGGATCAAACAAACGCGAACTGACGCCCGATAAAATTAATTTGAAACAAAAGCTTCCCATGCGAACGAAATCGCGGGGTTGTTACACTGTTCTCTACACACAGTGGTATCCATGTCTCCGCGAAGCTATCGACTTGGAACAGTAATAAACAGTCTTTTGAGGCAAACAATCCCTCGTAATACCCCTTAGGTACATGACAGATTCTTTGGCAGTGCGGAAAATGAGTTGGCTTACAAGGAAGCCTTTGGAGGCTTTCTTTTGTATTGCGTTACAGCCAGCTTTTGGTGTTCCAATCTCGTGTATTCGGTTGAAGCCCTTGTGAGCTTTGCTATCGTCATAATGAGATGCCAGGTAACTAACCGTGCTGTCGATAAGGCTCTGGGGGTAGATAGGAAAAGTATTCATTGATAATTTTTTATTTTAAATATAATTATCATCATCATCACAGCCCATAACAGTCCACTGCAGGACTTAGGAAAGGGGAGTTTATTGCCGTAGTCTCCACGCTTGGCAGGCGGATTGGAGATCGCAGTGTTTTAAATATAACAATGGAAAACGCTGCTGCCCATTTTCCAGCTTACGGAGACCCTAGATCGTATGCCTCGAAAACATTAGTCGCCTTGAACGACACCTACGAGTCTGAGAGGTTGGTGCTATTCTATTCTGCTGGACACGTTTCATTAGTTTCTCTCTTTTTCCTCCTTGCACTATCCCACGTTATGTGGGGGTTGTGTTATTATTATTAGTTTAATAGTAGTTTATGCAACTGTCATATAAAAGGGGGTATTAAAACATGAGTGTCTGTTTATCATACGAGGCATGGTCGAGTATTATAATAGTTTGACACGAGTGTTTTAAAACCTAATTATATGCTGTTGCATACACTACTTTATCTACACTCATATTTTTATGTTAAAATTTCGTACCTATAATTTTCTCAACTTTGCTGGAAGTTAGTTACGAGTCATCTACGCGTCGAGGATATCAAGCTGGAAATTCACTTCACTACTTTCACATTTATCTATTTATTTGCTTCAAACAAGAAAAAACATTCACTAACACAAATTACAACAATTAGAAAAAATATTCTGTTTAGCGGGAAAATAATAACACACAAATATAAACAGGAAAATTTGAATTTTGAATTTGTCAAAGATATTTAGGTATTCAGCATACATTTCGCCGTGTCTCGGCGCCCGACATAAATTAAAAAAAAAAGTGTAGCATAATGATTAAAAAGTTATTTTACGTTACAGCTGTAATGAAATTAGTATGGGAAATGCTGTATCGTAATGTATTTTTTTAAAATTGTATAGGCTGGCGTGAAAAAAGTGTATCCTTAAACAACTGTTTTTGAATATGAAATTGGAACATTATTCTAAATAAATAAAAATAAATAAAAAAGTATATATTTAGCATTTGGCTGGTCTAATACCAGCCAGGCATTTGACCGCCATCTTTGCTGACCTCATCTCACCTCATATTGACTTTTGCCCACGACTTAGCCCAAACAGTACAATGTTCTAATCTTGCTCTAAGAACACAAAATTTCTGGGAAGGCTCCGGTCCGCTGGAGAAAGTTGGAAATCTTTATGAACAACAATAATTCCCCTTTCACAAAATGACTTTCGGAACTCATTACTCGGCCGGCGACAACTCAAACAAACACTAAGATTGGACTGAATATTAACAGAGCTCATTATATAGTATTAATATTCTGAGTCATTATGCTAATGTGTCTGTAATAATATATCACTCGACGGTATTGTTTTCGTCGAGTTGTGTTTTCGAAAACTATTTTTTTTTGTTACAAAAAATATCAATATTAAAATCGTAATAATCAGGAACTGACGTAGTATTGACGCTCAAGTCCGCGATGGATTGATTAGATTAAATTAGATGCATTTATTGTCCAAAGTGAATAAAATGTGCATTCATTTAGGGTTCGTCAATTTAATTTAGGGTTCGCCAAGCGATACAATATAATTCATTGAAACATAATAAAAATAGTATGATTCTGTATGATGACAGTACCTAAAGGATCAAAATGGCAACAATCAATCAAGGCAATAAATCAATTTATTAAAAAATAAATTTGAGAATGTCATAATATAATAAAATAATGGAAATGTCACAATAAATAATAGTAAAATAATATAAAATGTCAAAATAATAACTAAATGTTATGTAATAATATAATGTCAACTAATTGTCAATTCATTTTGACATAATCTCACAGATTTTAACAAATTAATAATCCATTAAAAGGTTTCTAAGCCAGCGCCTAAATGCTCCGTCAGATGGTTCACTCTGCAAGTCTGCAGGTAGCTTGTTGTAGAATGTGGGACCTATCGGTCAGTATCGGTCGTGGGTTTTTGTCCGAAAGTGCCATGCGACGGGGTTGAACATTTAGAGTACCTGTGTTACGAGCCTGTCTTCTTCTCATACTGTAAATATCCCTGTACATAGTTGTCACGTGTCACGTACATAAGTATCTCAAATACTATGAATAGTGGGTCATTATGCGATGTATAGCAAAAAGAGACCTACATGAATCGGTAGGCTTCAACTAAAATTAGGTTTTTGCTTGCTATGGAGAATTAATGACTTTTTAATAGATATTTGTGGCTAGAAAAATCTAATGTCTAAATGACATCTCGAATTCGACATTTTTTTCTAGTCATAATTAATAATGACATTGAAATGTCTATTGCAGCCAAAATATATTTCCCACCTATCTTCGATATTCTTATATTGTCGAAGATCAATTTCAGTGACGTTTTAATACTGTTTTTTGGCTAGAGAAAAATGTCAATGTCATGTCTGCCCCCCGAATCGCCCACCTGCGTCACATCGAAACGCGTCCAACGCCTTATTCCATTACCGACCGAGAAAAAACCTACAAATACAAACGACATTTTATAGGACGTATTACGTGCAGAGTCCATGAATAAAACATCAGTTCCGTCGGTGTCAAATTGTGGGCACAAATCAGTGAAATTAGGGAGACAGTAAGCGGTGAGCGGCCGGGGAAATTTATGCGTCGCCCACGTGATTTAGAGCTGTCAGCTGTTTGGGCTGCGGCGTTTACGGCAATGTAGCTTGTAGAAAGAAAAAAATAATCGGGTTTATTGTGTTCTGGTTTGTACTTTTTCACCCACGATGAAGAAAGAAGTGTTCTATTTTCGACGATTGCATCTGTGACTCTGTGTGTCTGTTTGAGGCATCGTAGCTCCCGTACGGATGGACTGATTTAGATACGATTTTCTTTATTTGAAAGCCAGTTCAATCGAGATGGTTCTCAGCTTTGATTGATTAAAATCGGTTTTGTAGTTTAGAAAATTATTTGAGATTAAGTAAACTTTGTCGTATGGTGCACGGTAGAGTAGAATAGCACCAACCCCTTACACACGTGGGTATCGTATGAGGCGATTAATGTTTCCGAGGCAAAAGATCTAGTCCCCGTAGGCTGGAAAATGTGCAGCAGCGTTATCCATTGTTATATTTGCCCTTTTTATTATCGAACAACGAGGGGGACAAAAGATCGTCATTCATTTATGGTAGATGTCCCACCTTCTCGTACTAAGCGTTTTGCATCCACTTTTCTTATGCGCACTGCAAAGGACTGGAACTCTCTACCTGAGTCATTGTTCCCCGATAAGTATAACCTTGGGGTCTTCAAATCAAGAGTGAATAGGTATCTTCTAGGCACGCATGCTACATTTTCGACCTCATCGTCGCTTTCCATCAGGTGAGTTGAGGTCAAATACAAGACTATTATTAATTAAAAAAAAACCTCCAACCCGCCGGCCAAGCATGGAGATTACGGCAATAACCTCCCCTTTCGTGGAAGAGGCTCTCAGTCCTTCAGTGAAATGTTATGGGCTGTGATGTTGATTAGTGAGAACGCGACATAAAATGCAATTTCTGTTTCATCCCTTATTGGTCCGAGTCCCAAAAGCCAGTGTAACTCAAACTGTAATAAGGTCACGTAGCGGTGTAATTGTGAATATATATTTCCTCTGTCCGAGATCCAATCTAGGTGGAAGGGACGAGCATTAACTAAGATTGAGGTGGCCTGGTCCGTCCATTGCACAGCCAATGCGGGTGAAATTAAACTGTTGAAGTGAATTGGAAAAATTAAACTCGATTGGATTCGCCCCGGGGGTTCCTTTAGGTCACCAGTTTGAGAAACCGTGTCTGAGTTAATGTTTTAAACTATTCATTTATTTATTTATTTATTAAATCTTCATGCACAAAATAGTACAAAGGCGTACTTAAAGCTTCAGTAGCTTTATCTACCAGTCAACCAGGAGATAATGAGTAAAGAAAAAGGTAGGCGGTGCAAGAGAAGCTACTAGACAAAATGGAGGGGGGGAACCGTTTATGCAACTATAACCGAACCAGAGATACCTAGATAGATAACTGAAAATAAATAAATGTAAATGTAATAAAGCTAGAAATAAACGTAAGTGAGTGGGTAATAAGCCGAATATGAGGGAAGGATGCCGGCAATATTGATTCGTCATGGTGATAGCAATGGTTCTTGTATTTTTGTGTGTGGTTTTTGTGTTATGTTGTTCTTGCGTTGGTTTTGTGAGTGGGTACCATTTGCGCTAGCCGCTGCGGCACCGACAGTGTTATGGGAGACTACATTATATTGTCTTATTAAGATATTTTAAATGTTAATGTGTCCGTTGTCTGTAATTGTAACTGTTATTGTGTCGTGGTGTGCTATGTGTAATAAATGTATTTTTTTTCTTTCTTTCTTATTTGGCGATTATATGTATTTTATATGTTTATTTATTTAATTACAGTTTAAAGAAGTTGGCAATTATTATTTATGTTTTTGTTTTTATCTTTTGATTTGTTATTAAATTTATTAATTCTTGTATTAATTTTAAGTGTGTGTGTATGCTATTGTCATGTGGTTAGACTAGGATGCCACATGGCCATGGCAGAATAACAGCGGCTGCTGGTTTCACTAGCAGCTATAGCTGAGCCTTGGACCAGTTTGTTTTGATTTAGTCTGTTGAATTTTTTCTTACAAATGCATAAACATTTTCATGTTCATTTTTCATTTTCAATATAGCAGGAATAGATGACTATATAAATACTACAGTAGAGATAAAACGAGAAGCTCAGTCAAACAAGGTCTATCTCTATAACTATCGCGGTTATTATCACACATTTAAAGTAGCATGATGCATGCAACTGCGTTGAAATATCGGTGCATACTACTCGTCAACAAAGGTACGCGGAAAGGAAACCCGGAACACACCCTTAAAACGTGTCTGGGTTGGTTTGCGTTGACATAGACGTTAGACAAAGACATTATTTATTTTGACATCACAATACTCTTAATAATATAATAAGTTATAGTTCTAAATGAAAACTCTACTTATATGTATTTAAAACTTACTTAAATACCTAAAGCGATGTCAAAAAGGGCCCCGACTCAGCATTAGCTGCAGCAGAACGAGGCAGCGCTGGTTTTCAGCGGGACCTTAATAAATAAATATGCTTTGGTTATCTTCAGACAGCGTCATCTAGCCCCAAAGTAAGCAAACCTTTTGTTATGGGCGTTAGATAACTGATAAACTACTTATATAATATTTTAAAAATATTAAAGCTTGTAAAAAGGCAAAGCTTCAGGTGCGTTGACACTGTGTTGCGCTGTTATGTGTGTAACTACGATGTAAAACCTCCCTGCAATTTCTCTGGTTACCTTCAAATTGGAACACAACAATGCAATCGTTGTTGTTTAGCGGCAGAAATAGTTGAGGCGGTGATACTGACCCAGACAGACGCCTCAGGCTTGAGCGCCTAATATAGTCCTATTGCCATACTAAGCAGTTCTTTGATCATCGCCAAATAAGATAAAAAAGCCATAAAGCACATCGATTTGTAGAGCGATGGCTACGAGACTTTGCGCCCGGCTGAAAGTGAAACTAAATTTGACTGACAATGTCAAGTTCAGGTACAGTGCTCTGAACAAACAGTAGGTATTTTTCATAGAAACGGTCGCGCAATTTCTTTATTTTTTATTTATTCGTATGGCATTAGCAGTGGAGTCCCCAATTTTAATAATTGACTAAGGAACACTACAGCTAAAAGGGAATATACTATCGCGGCATAAATTCTCAGCATATCGCGATTGTGGCCCTCTAAAAATACTAAGTATATTTATTTATTTATTTAAACTCTTTATTTGTACATACAAGGACAGTAGAACATAGTTACAGTAAGACAATATTGTACAAAGGCGGTATTATCGCTAAAAGCGATCTCTTCGACATCCTAGAAGGTTTTTAGATAAAGCAGGCATGTACAGAGAGTCGACTTAAACACTATCCACATTAAATTACGAACAAAGGTTTCTAACACAAATTATGAAAAAAAAAAGAAACAAATATTGCTATTCCATATACCATGAACACAGGCGATGGACTTCAGTTATTCGTTGTTAGATGTACTTTCAGTTTCCTTTTAAAGTATATTCAAGAAGAAACACATTATGACGCGCAGCAGAATCGCCATAATGTGTTTCTTATTAAATTGTTAAAATTGGCAACTACGCTGCTAATGCCATGCGAATAAACGAACAAATAAATAAATTGCGTGAAAGTGACAGGTGCGCTTCGACCGTTGCTATGAAAATGACCTACTGGTTGTCAGGGTAGGAAAGGATACGCGGACAAAGTCGCGGCGGGCAGCTAGTATAACCATAAAATCATTAGTGATAGTCACACGCGCCAACTCATGTTATTCTGTCTTTGAACCTATCTCTTTCTGACATGACAAGACCAGTACGAAAATATAGGGAAATTACCTTTGAATAAATCTGCTATCAATTGCGCATTCAATATCACGCCACCAACTTATCTGAACCGGCGAAGGTGTCGCTGTTGACATAAATTGCCATTTCAAAATGATAACATTAAACTTAGTTACAGTTTTGGCCACCGGATCAGATAAGTTAGTGGCACTCTATCTGAGTAGAACGAGATTACGCAAGTATTGATAACGTTGTATATTTCACAATATGTATGATTAAACTATCCATACTAGATAAACTCCTTAGAGTGAACACTCTGAATAGTGTCAAAACGGTTTTTGAACAAATAGAAAATAATTGTTTTCATGTTAAAAATGTGGCTTCTAAAAGTACTACAGGTTGGTGGTGCAGTAACAGCCGGTGCTGGACTGGGTGTGGGTGCAACTGCTTTTGTCGGAATGCATATAATTGGAGCCTTATTGCTTATGCGTCAGCCTGCTAGAGCGCAGCAAGCTGGAGATGATGTAAGTAACAATGATATATTAGTTACAAAAAATAAATTGGTCAATTATGTTCACGTTACATATATGCATCGAATACGCATAAGTCTTTGCATATATGGTACACAATAATAACATTAATATTCATATTTTCAGGTAGCCGCAGAACATTTTGCAGGTGAAAGGGATCCAGCAGATTCTGAATCAGAAGAAGATGAATAAGATGTTCAGAAAATATTATATTGATATATGGAAACAAAGGTACGCATCCTAAGTAAAAGAAAATTATATGATTATATAAATTATATGTACCTACCATGCATGTAAACTGAAAAAGAGTATTAAATAAATCTACTATAATCCAAAATTTTGTTAAGGTGTTTCGATTTCCATACAAATTATTGGTAGACTTTGATCGACCGTTTTCAAGGATTTGATGTTTTTATTGTCATCTTACGACATGTTGTCTTGTCTTTTTGATGGTACGGGTCTGGGTGTAGTACGTATAATAAGTAGGTATTTAAAAATACATATAAATAGCTTATCAGTTTTCTGGCACCCATAATACAAGCTATGCTTACTTTGGAGCTGTTTGAATTTGTCCAATAATTTTTTTACCTTGGCGTTTAGCGTACTAACTAAACATAAAACTAAACTAAAGTACTAACTAAATATTGCGATTCACACGCATCAGCTTACAGCTGCTAATGTATAATAAATAATCATAATAATGTCGCAGTTAGTTAAGTTCTCGCACACGAGGGCCCGGAGTCTGCCTTGACCATGAGCCAGGATTTGGCAGATCAGGTAATCACAGTAGAGCGACTGCCATCTGACCTAGATGACTCAGCTACCAGGGGAACCTGACCAAATTGGATCATGGTTACACATTCAGTCGCCTGAATATGCAGGTTTCATCCCTCACTGTAAGAGCATCGGTTAGTATTCAATTAAAATACATCACTCAGAAAAGAGGCATTGGTACATGGCGGCAGTGGGATTCGACCCCGGTACCTCTCGCATTGCGAGTCGGATACCGTTACCACTAGGCCACCGACGCTCCGTTAGTTTATATAAGAAAAATTAGTTTATTTTTTACTTTCATACATACTTTACTAAATAAGCACCTACTAACAAGAAAATTGTTTCCGGGCCTACGAGCCGATCGCCGTAAACTTTACGGCACCGACAAATCAGATAAATTCATAAACAAAACAGTAATAAATCTTTATAGACTACTGAACAGGAACAAAAAATGGCGCACGAAAAAGTCCGAAGAATTTCCCCTTTATGTTTCGCCTGTTAGGCACTCCGGTCGTAATCCTACCGGTTAAGGTAGGCCGTAAAAGTAACAACACATGTTTATAATTTTACGACTATGAACTACCTACCGAATTTATGCGGGTTACATTATGTAGAAGGCTCCCGGAGACGGGTGATGTGAAGTGAATTTATTTATGCCCATGCCGAGGACGAGTGTGCATGCTGATAAGGACGATTTTTTTTATACCACTAAGGTAGCAAACAAGCTTACGTCCTGCCTGATGGTAAGCAGTCACCGCAGCCTATGGACGTTTGTAATACCAGGGGCACCACCCACGCGTTGCCGACCCCGATATTTTCGTGTCGCTCTTTAATGAGCATGTTTTAGCATTTTCATTTCATTTTATTTATTTAACAGTTTATTGTGCACAGGAAACCCATAGCGATTAACAGACAAAGTAATAAATGGCACAGCAGGCGCTACTTATTTCTAAAAGAAATATCTTCCAGCAGGCCTTCGAAAGTGTGATGTGATCATGAGACGCCGATAGGACGTGCACCGCTATTACCGATCTAATAGGCATATATATTCATATATTAATATATGTTATTTATAGGCTGAATTTAGTCGTCTAAACTCAGCAGCAATAATTCAGAAGAGCAAGCAATAGCAAAACATCAGAAGCAAATATTTTCCGGCTGTGGAAAATATGGATGGACGCTAGGATGATGATGACGATATTGGTACAAAAAAAATGTTATTCAGAGCTAGTCAAAACCTAGACCTGAGCATAACCGATGGCTTGATAAATTCAACGGGCACCGCTATTCAAATTGATGAAGTTAGTTTTTTCCACCAAAGTCTATTCCATATTCGCGGCGAGTATTCCTGTGTTCGGTTTCGAATGAAAAAAAGGCCAATCGCGAATCTAGACTCCCTTATGAGGGGTTCCGTTGATATTAAAAGCGCGATAACACTTAACAAGTGTACAAAAACTTGTCTGCTCAGTACACTAAGATAAACCTTGATACTAAGATGAGTCTTGATAGAATAATATCTTGATAAATTTGTAGAAAGTAGTTATTGATTATTGATATTTGCAGGAGCGTCAGTAGCCGAGTGGTAACGGTATCCGACTCGCAAGCAACAGGTACTAGGTTCAAATCCCACTGCCGCCGTGTACTAATGGCTCTTTTCTGGGTTATGTATATTAGTTCAATACTAACCGATGCGCCTACAGTTAGAGAAACATAGTGATGTAACCTGCACATTCAGGTGACTGAATGTGTAACCATGATCCAATCTGGTCAGGTTCCCTTGGTAGCAGAGTCACGGAGGTTAGATGGCAGTCAATCCACTGTAATTACCTGCCAAATCCTGGATCGTGGTCAAGGCGGATCCCGGGCCCTCGTGCACGAGAGCACAACTGATGATGATGAGTTATTGATTCTTGTTACAGTGTTTTTTGTTTTTAAAAAGTCTTTATTAATTTAACATAAACTTTTACAAATCATTAGTAATAACTAATTTAGTTTAACATATAATAATTTTATAAGCATACAATGCTGCTTTTATAACAATTTAAACAATGGGGTTAAAAAATAAATAAACACTAACAATCTTTATACACTACGGCAAACAGCCATTTACATTATTTTTAGGTATGTAAGGATTGGTTTCAACTTACATTTTTTACTATGTCGACAATAGGTACATTAGCATTACTTATTATTCACAAAAATATCAACTGATACGGATGTGTAAGATAAGTAGGCAGGCAGATACTTTAACTAAAATAACTTATAATAATTATAGAGAATATGTAGGTACTGCCGAGTAAGACTGCATACAATAATGCATCGAGCGCGTAATAAACAACGATATTGCAATAGTATCGGCCAGCGCGTCGATGCGCCTACGTCACGTAGTGTTGTGCAAGAAGTGATGGTGCGGTAGTCGATAACGATGATACGTTTTAGCATACGATAGATTTTGTAAACGAGTTGCTCCTATTGATGAAACCAGGTTGTTGAGGTGCATGGGATTTTTATATATATAAAATGTTTTGGCTAGTTTCAGGATAAATTCTTTTAGTATAGGAAACCCTATTTCTGTATGTAAACGTCTGAGATTTGTGTAAAACCTAGTATTGTGAGATATTTTTAAAGCTCGATTTTGGATAGTTTGAAGTTTTTTATGGTTAGTTTCACAAGTACTTGACCAAACAGGAGCAGCGTAAGTGATACAGGGACGGATTAAGGTTGAGTATATTTTTAGCTTAGTTTTGGGACTGAGCTTCGCTTTTCTGTTAAATATAGGGTTTTGGGCATTCATGGCTGCAAGACCTTTTCGATGTAAGATTTCTGTATTAGGCGTCCAATTTATTTTACTATCTAGGGTCAACCCTAGATATTTAACTGACTTGGACCAAGGAATTTTGTAGTCTGCTATTGCTAGCTGTCTTATAGGAAATCTACGCTTTCTTGTGAAAAGTATTGCTTCAGTTTTAATTTTGTTAAGTTATAATTTCCAAAGAGTAAAGTATTTGCAAAGGGAATCTAGGGAGAGTTGTAAACGACTAATAATAAGATCAATGTCACTGGAGCTAGTATAGACAGCTGTATCATCAGCGTAGCCAGCGAGATGTGTATGCACCTGCTTCGGTATATCATTTAGATACAAAATAAATAAGTACGGTCCCAATATCGAGCCTTGGGGCACTCCAGAGGTCATGATCCTCGGTCTAGATGCAAGATCTCCTATGTGAACCTGGAAAGAGCGACTCTCGAGATACGATTTAATTAATTTAATTAAGCCAAGGGGTAAATTCATGACACGAAGTTTGTGGAGCAGCCCAGCATGCCAAACTGTGTCAAACGCTTTTTCAAGTAAAAACATACCAGTAGATTGTCCAAGGTTAAGATGATGAGCCACGTGTTCTACTACACGCGCAAGTTGTTGTGTTGTCGAGTGATTTTTGCGGAATCCAAATTGTTCTAAGATCAGGGTATCATTTGTGAGCTTGTTTATTCGATGCGCTATAACTTTTTCGAAAAGTTTACCAAGGCATGGTAAGAGGTTAATTGGACGATAACTATTCGGCATGCCAGGATCTTTTCCAGGTTTCCTAATTACAATAACTTTTGCTGTTTTCCAACATTGTGGAAAATATGCATGAATTAGACAAGCATTAAAAATTTTTGTAAGTAGAACAATGCATTTTTGAGAGAAGTTTTTTATTAAAATATTGCTTATATTATCGTTACCCGGAGACTTATTAGACTTTAGATTTGAAATATACTTTTTTATTTCCCTTGGTGTAACGGCGCAAGTAAGTTCACTATGACAGTGATTATCAATTAAAACAGCTGATTCCCCAACTGCATTTTCCGTATCGGCGTCGCTTGTCCAACAACTAGTAAGGGTCATATTTTGTGCGAATGTATCGGCAAACAGTTCACATTTGTCCTCATTTGTAACAGTTGTGGTGCCATCATCTTTACGCAAGGGAGGTATAACTTGTGAGATTGGATTAAGAGACTTAGCTATACGCCATATGTCAGTCCCAGGATTTTCAGCTTTTGCTAGTTTCTCATTCCATTTAAGGTCTTTATGATTTTTTACAAGCTTTTTAATTGTGGCGCACAGGTAATTAACCTGACTAAATAACATTTTTCTTATAAGACCATTAGGCTCTTTGCGCGCACTTCGTCGAATGTTATTTTTGCGTGAAATTAAAGCTATTATCTCGTTTGGGAGCTTAGGAAGAATAGGATCGGAGAACGAGTGGGGTACATATCTATCGCGTGCATTTGTCGTAACCGTTTCGAGAAGACGTATATTTCGGTCAATTTCACTCGTGGTTGTAAATGTTTTAGATAAGAGTACAATGTTGTCGTCAAGATATTGTCTGTAGCCTTTCCAGTTAGCATCCTGGTATTGGTAGCGAGTATACGGTTTACGAGGAACTTCTCCTCCAATAGAAAAGAAAACAGGTAGGTGATTTGATGAGAGACGCTCTAAGGTGACCAGCTCTGATAAATTTGCCATATTCCTAGTAAGCAACAAGTCAGGTGTTGATGGCGCATAGTCACTGTTGTAGTGCACCAGCGTATGGGTCGGTGGGGCTAGGATAATGTAGTCATTTTCTAGCATATGATTGTAAAGAACACCACCTCGTTGGTTTATGGAGTCACATTTCCAAAATGTGTGCTTAGCGTTGAAGTCCCCCATGAACAGAAAACGAGATTGAGAGTTAGTAATAAGATCAAGATCGTTTAAAACAAAAGGATAATTGGGTGAGTGATAAGCTGATATAAACACCACATCACTCCCGGAAACAGTTACACTAATGCCAACACACTCGAAATGGCATGTGTTGGGTAGTTGTGCTTGAGTATGAGGAATATTAGATTTAATCAAGATGGCCACTCCTTGACCCCAGTCACCTGGCATTTTGTCTTGCCTACAGCAACTATATCCGGGAATGCTGAGAACCGTACCGCCCGCTAACCTGGTTTCGGATAGGGCAACAATATCAATATTAAGCTTACTAATTACTTGGATAAGTTCATCAAGTTTAGTATTAATGCCATCGGCATTCCAGTACAACACTCGGAGTTCTTTAGCACTAGACATATTGACCTAGATGTGATAGAATTAGTATGACTTTGTCCATCATATTGGAACAAGCAGTGAACTGTCCTTTAAGCGACTTAATAGTCATAAGAATGCTTAGCATTTCAGCCGTAGCGTCATCATGTTGTTTAGCACTGGCCAGTGGAGCATTAGTCGGCGCAATATTTATATTCCCAGCATCTTCAGTCTTCGATGCAGCTGCTACAGCAGCCCAACTTCGTCCATCAGCAGTGGAGGATTTGGGTAGACGTTTTGATTCTCTAATAATCTTTAGCTGTTCCTTTTTGGCTTCTAATTGATTGAGATATTCGATGCGCTTAGCACAGTTTCTGTAATTAGCTGGGTGGTCTTCACCACAGTTACAGCATTTTGCAGGGGATACTCTCTCTTTCTTAGGGCACTCTGCAGAGATGTGAGATTCCATACATTTCACGCAACGGGGAGATAAATTACAGTTTTTGGAGGAATGACCAAAACGTTGACATCTGTAGCATTGCGTACCAAGAGCGTTTGTTGCTTTATATCTTTTAATTTGAACGGAACAATTCATCAAGTATTTTATTTTCCGAAAAGCGGCAATATTCGCCCCGGCTGGGAGTTGGACTAAAAAAGGGGCGCATGAGTTTTCCATCCCATTCGACAGCTTGAATTTTCGAATAGCAGCGTCCTTAAAGCCGAGAGAGTTTGTAAGTTTGTAATTGCTGAACCCACCCGAACTGTCAACTCTGCGGAAACTATTCGTGTACTAAAAAGAATATTTTGTTTATTTGGGTATCCAGATAGGGTTGTGAGCGACCATGGTAAGGCATTTACCAGTAGGAATTTTAAGCAATTTTCTAGTGACAAGCAATTTAAACACATTTTGACTTCGATAGCCTGCCCCAGAGCGAATGGAACAGTAGAACGTACTAACCGAACAATCCTTAATGCGTTACGGGCTACTGACCCAAGCAATGCTGCAAATAATTGGGCCAATTGTCTGCCAGATGTCTTGTGGGGTATCAATAACTCCCGTAACGCAAGTACAACCTATAAACCGTATGATCTAATGTTTGCAACAAATTCAAGGCCCCGCTGTGACATCACGACACCTTCACATAGCCAAAATAGTGAACCAGTAAATATTAGACGTCAAAAAGCTAGTACCTTACTAAAAAAAACTAGTGATAGGATGAAGCGCAACTTTGACAAAAGTCGTAAACCTAGTAAGGTATATAAGAAGGCTTAGTTCTGTGGAGACAGGCGCCAACTAGTAGCGCAGCTAAAGTAAATACTATGCTGGACGACATTTACTCTGGCCCCTACGTCATCACTCAAGTGGTTGGTAATGACAGATATAGGATCCGTAGTATCAAAGGCTTAAGGGGTTATAAACCCTTTAAAGGATTAGTGGCAGCAGACTCACTGAGGCCCTATTTGAGTACGGTTCCTGTATCTGACAGTGCTAGTAGTACTGATGAGCAGCTTGAGACTGAAGATCTTATTGATTTATTAGAGAGCCAACCATGTTCTCCCATTGCGGGAGCAATCGTTTTTCAGGACGGCCGAGTGTTACAACCCGCCTACGACAGCCTACGAGCTAAGAGCCAATCATAGACAGCCTGCGATGCCAACAGCCAACCACGAGCCATACGACAGCCAACCCAAGCCATACCTAGTCATTACCTTGCTACCCCACCATGCACCCTAAACCGTATTTTATAAATAGCCTGTATCTCATTTTTAATGCAATTCTGTTCAATCCATTGAATAAGGGAAATCTATGCCCGTTGTGTACTTTTAAATAAACACCAAGTGATTGCTATATTCACGTTTTAATTTAATTTAAGCCCTTCTGTTTCAACATAATTCATCACCTTTCTCACTTAGCAACTTATTCATATGTTAACCCTCAAATGGTGCGACTAATTATTACTAATCGCGTAGGCGTAAATTTCGTTTTGCTATTCCAACGTTGAGATTGTAAAGACTGTTAGAGTTGGAAGATAAACAGGCTATTATGATTTGACAGTATAAACGGTTATGAGGTAGTACATAAATTACAGGTTTAGCTTGGTTTTAAAATAACTAATGTTGTTCAGATTTGCATCAAATTCCCTATAAGCTATTTTATTTTATTTATTTTATTTTATATTATTTTAAGCTAGAGAGAATATGATATCTCTCCGCAATGCCGGGTCAATCTTTCCAAAGATCTGACAGGTAAATTACAATTGATTAATTCTCCAGTAAGGACACGCTTGCGGGTACATCATAGCAAAGGAAGCTGGTTATGGAGGCTCAAGCAAGACACAAATGCTGCGCCAACGGCTCCCGAATGCCCTCAATCTAGTGATTTAAAACAGACGAATATAAGCTTGAAAATAATAGAATGTATCTGATATATACAAGTTTTTTATTAAAATTAAATATACTTTACATTAAGAAAATTACATTATATTATACTACTTCACATTATAAAGATTAGGTCATGGATACACGCTTACTAAAATAAAGGTAACATTTTTGTGTCTCTCACTGCACTCAATACAAGACAAAATATAACGTTTCTAATAAAATACTTTTAATAGCAGTCTTCTAATTTTCCATCAACAATAACTTCACAGTAATCGTGGTCGCGGAAAGACAATATTGTTGTTATTTAGTTGTGTTGTTTCTGTTTGTGTTACTAAATATTTCCTATTCTGATTCTTATGTTTTGTTTCACAGAGACTCAGCTGAGTTCATTCGAGTTCAGCGTCCATTTCATCTGCCATCGGCCCATTTTCAAAACAAAATTGGTCTCTTTGGTTACACCGCCAGGATGTTTTCCTCGTTTCATGCTAACAGCACGACTATTACGGAAACGATTAACTACTTCTCCTGTGTCGCCGCCACAGATAGGTTTTCCTCCAGATCCACCGCTTCGGCTTTGCTTCTTTGCTTGTATGATGGCCCACGTCAGATCAGTACGGCTAGCCATCTTTCACACAAAAAATTGATTGAAGTTTATAAAAATCACAATATTGAGCTTTCTGGCGAAAGAACGTTTACCAAACGTAATACGCGGGTTCACTGCCAAATACAGACTGCGGTCGCCGCTGCCTGCTCCTGGGTATTTATTTGAGCGCTATCCCCACCTCTGCACGTTGCTATTGTTTACTCGGCGTGGCAATAAGTGGCTGTTTCTGATCAGTGGCATTTTGAAATTTATTTATGCTATTGTGTAACACGATGCCTTTGTGAAATAAAGCATATTTAAAATGTCTATTAGTATCCCCGATTATTGTCAAAGTTGAAAGCGTTTCTTTAGGAATGTCAAAATTGGGTTTATCACCAGTACTGTACTTATCATATACCCAATTTTGACGTACCTAATAAACAAAAAGAGATACAAACCGAGATTATATTTTTTTTAATTTATTGTTATAACATTGTATTAGTGCCTCTTTTTTAAATATTGAAATATTCAATATTTTTATGCATAAAGGAATTTTTATATAAAATTGACAACTGCACCCGGGAATGGCATTGATTTGTTTAGATAAGATAAAAAATTTATGATATTCTGATGTCAGAATACTTCGAATGCAAAACTTTTATTTTGCTTGTATCGAAAATTAGCTCAATATTCGTTGTCGTTCATTAAATTTTAATATTAAATTGTGCGTAAGTTTTGATTAAATGCTCATTTCCTACTGTGACTCAAAATTACCGTATTTAATATCACAATGCTAGATTACATTGAGATACGTAGATACTTACTATTTTTCTTAACAATACCTACAATTTTTTGCTCCAATGTTTTTATAGTACCTGTGTGTGTTTATTTTATTGTTTTTAAGGCTCCTATTTTGTGAGTCCCAAAGACGCAGACATCCAACCTGATGAAATAAATTATATGAGAGTATAAAGATTTGAATCTTAGAACTTTGAGCTGGAGCTAATTGTTTGTTATTTGTTCATATGGAGAAAATAATAAACGTAGTTATCGGCCAGAATAGTTAAATTGAATTAAAAAAATTAATATAAATTTAGAAAATTAAACCCTTATCAATTTTCTAAACACCAGCCATTTCTTATGAAATCCTGTAGAAGGAACCCTTTCGTTTGGCCTTGTATTATTGCGAAACTAAGATAACAAACACAAAAGACTACTAATTATGCTATTGTAGTTCTTAAAGTTAGTGTTTAACCCTAATCCTTATCTTCCTTTTGTATCGTACATGATTTGAATGGATAAGAAGTGATTTGTAAATTTTAAACAATAGACCCCACAAAATGTACCTTAAGCAGGAAAGGAACTAGGTAGCTCCGGTTCTTTTATTCTCATAATGATTTGTTGAGCTTGTTACCACTTCGAGGCGTGATAAGAAAATAAAAAAAAAGAATTTGGTTTTATTGAGAACTAGGTAGGTATGTAATCTCAAACTCAAACTCAAACTCAAATACGTTTATTCAGTTTAGGTTTTTACAAACACTTATGAACGTCACAATTATAATATAAAATGAATACTAGGCACCACAGCACCATCGAGCGGACAACGGTTACTTGGATAGTATTAGGGCCATATAAAAAAGAAAACAAAAAATAGGCAGCCAAAGATTACATTCTTTGTCCACGACACTGTGACATTGACAGTCACGTAATGTCATTTGATATGTCACCCCGCCACCGAGCGCATTGATGATGCCGCTCGCCTGTATTGTGATTAACTAATACAAATCTCACTAATTACTAAATATGCAAATATATACTGAATTGAGTGAGTTAAAAACAAACAATAACGTACCCTATGGTAAGTACATACTCCATTACGATAAGTACAATGCAAAGAAATGTATACAATGCAGTCACAATATCAGTTTAGTAACCTAACTTTCTCTTTATAGGTTATTTCATACAAAATTAATTACTCGACAATACAGTAATTCAAGCAGAAAACACTAATGAATACAGAGTACAATGAAATACAAAAAGCTGGAACATATAATTCCCTCAAAATACGCATTTATGGTGAAAGTAAAATGACTGCTGGTAAGTATCATGTAATATGTCATGTATTTAAGTATTATGTCATGTAAGTATAATGAAGTCAATAGTTTATTTAAATTAATTAAAACAACATACCTACTGCATGTATTAATATTATTATGTAAATATCATTGAATATAGTCCCTAAGTATGTACTGTTATTAAATTCCTAATTATCATTTCAGCTCACGCTAGGATAATGTCCAGGGATTTTTGTCCTCGATGAAGTCAGCAATTTTATAGTATGATTTCTTAAGTAGTTTGCTCTTAAGCCAAGATTTGTACTTATGAAGAGGCAATTCCTGGATGTCCTGCGGTAATTTGTTATAAAAAAGAACACAGTGGCCAACAAATGAAGACTTCACTTTTGTCAGTCTGAAGCGTTCAGTGACCAACCTGTTTCTGTGTCTGGTATTGTAATTATGAGTATCTGAATTTTTATTATAATTAAAGTTATTTTTATATATGTAAACTAGTGGACCCGGCGCGACTTCGTTCGCGTAGCGTTCTAACCCTACACCTGCCCTACACCTACCGTACACCTACCCTACACCTACCCTACACCTACCCTACACCTACCCTACACCTACCTTACACCTACCCTACATCTACCCTACACCTACCCTACACCTACCTTACACTTACCCTACACCTACCCTACACCTACCCTACACCTACCTTACACTTACCCTACACCTACCCTACACCTACCCTACACCTACCCTACACCTACCCTACACCTACCCTACACCTACCCTACACCTACCCTACACCTACCCTACACCTACCCTACACCTACCCTACACCTACCCTACACCTACCCTACACCTACCCTACACCTACCCTACACCTACCCTACACCTACCCTACACCTACCCTACACCTACCTTACACCTACCCTACATCTACCCTACACCTACCCTACACCTACCTTACACTTACCCTACACCTACCCTACACCTACCCTACACCTACCCTACACCTACCCTACACCTACCCTACACCTACCCTACACCTACCCTACACCTACCCTACACCTACCCTACACCTACCCTACACCTTAGGTGTGAATCTAAACCATTCCCAGATCCCCTTGAACACACACAAAAAATTTCATCAAAATCGGTCCAGTCGTTTGAGAGAAGTTCAGTGACATACACACTCACAGAAGAATTATATATATAAAGATAAGGTTGAAATATATGTACTGACATGCTACGGTTAAAATATTAATTTCTTTAAAAATATCTCTCAATGAGACCCGAGGACCCAAACTGTATATGGATCTGATTGCCCGTTTTTGCAAGATAAAGATATCTTGGATATCAGCTGCCGAACCCCATAGCATTAATCCATAGGCCATTATGCTATGAAAATAGCTGAAGTATACTGTTCTCGCTGTTTCAATATCAGTGAGACTTTTAATTCTTTTAATTGCATAAATTGCAGAACTCAATCTATTACTTAGTGTAGCAAGCTGATGTTTCCATTGTAGTTTCTGATCCAAAGTAAAACCGAGGAAAACTGTGGAATCAGAAAATGTTAAAATATTTTTATCTAAAACAAGATCAAACTTATCCACCTTCACATTCGGCATCTGAAAAAGTACACACTTTGTCTTTTTTGGGTTCAGATATAAATTATTGATTTCAAACCATTCATGCAACTGCGAAAGAGTCCCGTTTACGTCGTCATAATTGTTTTTATTTCTGTCAACCTTAAATACTAAAGAAGTGTCATCCGCAAATAGGACTATCTCACAGAGCTTATTTAAAAAGAAAGGCAAGTCATTGATGTACGTTAAAAACAGGAAAGGCCCCAAAATAGAACCTTGTGGCACTCCCATATCCACAGGACATCCATTAGATATGGAATCATTAACTTTTACCTTTTGTACTCTGTCATTTAAATATGATTTTAGAAGGAAAAGAGCATTGCCATTTATGCCATAGTGCATCAACTTCTTTAGCAGGGTGTCATGATGAACACAATCAAATGCTTTGGAAAGATCACAAAAAATCCCAATAGCATTCTGTGATCTCTCCCAAGCACTGTAGATGTGTTTAATCAATTCGACACCTGCATCAACTGTTGATCGGCCTTTAGTGAAACCAAACTGACTTTTATGAAATAGACCATGTGATGTAAAGTGAGCAAGTAACTGCTTCAGAACAATTTTTTCAAAGATCTTGCTCAGTACTGGTAAGACTGATATTGGCCTAAAGTTAGAAGGGTCTGTTTTTTCACCATTTTTATAGAGAGGCACTATTTTACTAAGCTTCATTAGACTGGGAAAAGATCCCTCATCCACACTACTGTTAAAAATGAGTGCGAGCTGTGGAGCTATACTCTTTATTATACCCTTAATCACACAGACTGACATGCCCCAAATATCTTCAGTCTTTTTCATGTTTAGGGAGCTGAAAGCTTTTAATATGTCGTTTTCAGTTATATGCTCAAATTTAAAATCAGTTGTACACTTAGGGACATGGTCTTGTATTAATTGTTCTGCTAAGTTAGTGGAAGAGCGAAGATTACTTGTTGTATTGCAAGCAATGCTTGAGAAATACTCATTAAAGCAATTTGCTATTTCTTGGTCATTTTTTATGACGTTGTTGTTTATGTGCAATTCAAAATGACGATCATGGTTTATGACTTTGCCTGTTTCATTATTTATAATTTGCCAGGTGGCTTTTACTTTATTACTAGCTTCATTTAATTTAGCTTTAATGAAAATAGCTTTTGCATTCTGACAAACTCTTTTGAACATTTTGGAATATGTCCTTACATACAATGCAACACTTTCGGATTTATTATGGGACTTTATGCTATATAATTCATATAGTCTTATTCGGCTTTTGTAGATACCTGGGGTAGCCCAATCACAAAATTTGACCTTATTACACTTTTTAAATTCTTTTATTTTAAATATATTCTGGAATTCCAAATTTATTTCATTAAACATTGTACTGTAAAGGTGATTTGAAGTATTCGATTCTGAAATGAATGAGGCCATTTTTTTGTCAATGTTTGCTGAAAATGATTTCAGCCGCTTTTTAGTGATGAGTCTGCATTTAATTATATGTGGTTTCAATACTATTTTTGCGGGCAACTCTACATCTATTCCAAAATGATCAGATCCAAGACAATTCAGGACAAACCTGTTGGATACCTCACAATCACAAAACATATTATCAAGACAAGTTGATGACGATTTAGTGACTCTAGTGGGTTCCAAAAATTCGTTTCCGAGTTGAAAAGATCCGAACAACGATATCAATCTCTTGCATCGAGAAGAATCGTCCAACATATTAACGTTAAAGTCTCCACATACCATGACGTATTTCTTACTACTAGTAACTTTTATTAGAACCTCTTCCATAATTTCCTCAAAATTTATGAAGTCACCAGAAGGAGGTCTGTAGATGCACACAATTATGTAAGATGGCAATTCTATGCAGGATAATTCAATCGTTTGTTCAACAGATAGTCCGGTTATGTCCTTGCGCTCTTTGTATTTTAAACAATCTTTTACCATAATTAGGGAGCCACCATGTATTGCTCTCTGTCGCATGTAACTGCTAGCAATAATGTAACCACCAAATTTAGGACATATAGACGTCGTAGTGAGCCAGTGCTCGGTTATGCATAGAATATTGACATTGTTATCATCTAAAAACAAACTTAATTCTAATGATTTGCTAGCCAACCCTAGAATAAAATAAAATGTAGAATTGAAGATTCCAAATAAATAAAAAGAGCATTGGACAGAAACGTATACGTTTTATTTTAAGTTATTTATAAAAAAATTATAAATAAAATGTGTTTGTGCCGTGTATTCCAAACAGCAGACACTAAACATTCCCGCATCCCATATGATACCTGCCAAAACGCTGTGCAAACACACCAACTGAGTGCCATGTGCCATACTTGATCACAAGGGAAATGCAGGAATGGATTGAGGAAAATGCAGGCTATCACAATAACATATCAATATTATTGTGATAGACTGCAATTTCGGCAAAAAAAAATTCATAAAAGTCTGCCAAGTTTGGCAGACAATTTTTTTTTATTATTAAACTATATGAGATGGCGGTCAAATGTCTATTTAATAAACTTAAAACTCTTTACATTAAAACTCGTAACATTATTGTTACGTACATTGACGTGTACAGTGATGCTCTTATTTTTATGTTGTGGCTTCCCCATAATAAATCTATGGGCTTAAGCTGCACATTTTGCCAAAGACTAATAAAGCGACACCAACATGTATTAAATATATAGCTGTCTTAAACATAAATATACTTAAGATATTGATTGAGTTCCCATAAACGATAAACTTAAAAACTAAATACTACCGTGAAATCAGTATAATACAACTGCTGACAGCTACTCGCCCGATTGACAAAATGCAAATGCAGTAAAAAGAGACAGTACATGTAAACGCAGCACCACTACGCTGCGGATTCCCAAAGGAAAAGGATAGTGTTCAGAAACCGATATCAGCTTATTTTATTGCATAGAAATAGAAATTTTATATTTAATATTCACCAGCCAATTGGGAGCTATTCTTTCAATTTACACTTGATGTAGTTCCGCTGGTAGATACGGGATACTGGAACTAAGCTGTGTTTAATAGAAGAATAGAATAGAATATAATTTTATTTGATGCTTCGTGAACTTAAGCTAGGATAAAATTATTTACAAAAAATACATTCCAGTGTTTCCTTTAGACTATGACATGGGATCGTTCAAGATGTATATTAGAGGTTTCATTAGAGGCGGGCAACGCATTCGTAGCACCCCTGGTGTTGCTGATGTCCATAGGCGGCGGTGACCACTATCCATCAGGAGGACCGCATGCCTGTTTGTCTGCTGAATAACATAAAAAAAAATACATTAACTAAGTACAAATCAAATTGTCACGAAGTAACCTAATCATTATAAAGTGTGTGTTGTGTGTACTGTAGCACAAAAAGGTCTTGACTTAGCATAGTGTTGGCTGAAAAAGCAACACTCCGGTATTCTGCCAAAACTTGAGTTGGTACACGGAAGCGCTGAAAGAGATACAAGTGTAAAATAATAATAATAAAATGAAAAAGTAAATGTCCCGGTTGTGCTGGCCCGGGGTTCGCCTTGACCATGATCCAGGATTTGGTGAACGACTACCATCTGATCTCCGTGACCCTGCTACCAGGGGAACCTGACCAGATTGGATCATGGTTACCAATTCAGTAGCCTAAATATGCAGGTTTATTCACGATGTTTTCCCTCACCGGAACAGCAAAATATTTGATCCTGATCAGAATGCCATCGTCCAAGGCCTCAAGTTAGCTTATTTACTTATTAGTAAATAATGCGTCATTGAATTGCAATTGGATCGCAATCGCAGCTCAATGGCATTATGACACGTTTTCGGTATTCTGCTGCTGTTACCAATGCATCGAATTTATTTTGGTATTCTGCTACAATTAAATAATTAAATAAAAAATAATTTATTTCAGAATTTACAATTCCATATTGTTTTAGATTTTACAAATCCCATTTAAATTCATTACAAAAATATGAAAATAATAACAATGACAAATTCCATACGTATGTCAATTAACTAAAAATAACTAAATTAAAACAGCCATTGAGCTGCTATTGCGATCAAATAAAAATTATTTCATGGCTGAGCGAATGCGATTACAAATAAAAAAAAATCAACTTGGCGTTAATGTCGCGGATGTGCTCTCGCTTACGAGGGCCCGGCGTCCGCCTTGACCATGATCCAGGATTTGGCCGATCAGGTATTTACAGTGGAGAGACTGCCATGTGACCTCCGTGACCCTGCTACCAGGGGAATCTGGATTGCGATTACAGATACCGCCCTCGAAAGCGGTAATAAGATAAACTGAATCAATATTCTAAATTTTAAACCGAATGAAGTGATTAACATTTGAAAAAACTTTGGCCCCATTTAAAAGCAATCGGAAACGGTGGGCTCTCCCTTAATAGTGATCAAAAATAACTTAAGGAACGCTATCATCTTTCCTTAGAGGTCAATCTCGTCGATTTCATTTCCATTTATAACCGATATCTAGGTACGCGATATCAGGAGTGTCGGTGACCGAGCGAGTGTAGCCGACTCGTAAGCGAGAGGTACCGGGTTCGAATCCCGCTGCGGCCATGTACCAATGACTATTTTCTGAGTTATGTACGGTACTAACCGATGCTCTCACGGTGAGGGAAAACATCGTGATGAAACTTCCATATTCAGGTAACCATTATTCAATCTGGTCAGGTTCCCCTGGTAGCAGCGTCAGATGACAGTCGCTCCACTGTAATTACCTGATCTGCCAAATCCTGGATCATGATTAAAATGGACCCCAAGCCCCGCGCTAGAGAACAACTAGGATATTAAAGCCAAGATGATTTTTTTTTATCTAGATACGCGATATCAAGAGTGTCGGTGGCCTAATAGCTAGCGGGGCCGACTCGTATCCAAATGGTACCCAGTTCGATCCACAGTGCCGACATATACCAATGACTTTGTCTGAGTTACCTATTTACGTTAAATACCAACCGATGCTCTTACGGTGATCGAAAACATCGTGATGAAATCTGCACATTCACGCTACTGAATGTGTACCCATGATTCAATCTGGTCAGGTTACTATAATTAGGTACCTGTAGCCGTATTCACAATCATTCGAAACTGTTTCCGAACCATTCGTCACGAAATTCGTGAGCGGCGAATCCGTGTCGATCGATTCGAAAACTCTTATTCAGAATCCCGATCGATTCGGCCACGGAAACTCTACTGTTTCGGAAATGTCTATGGTTCTCCCGAGTGTTTACAAAGACACTTTTGTTGATTGATAAATGGATTATTGGCGATTGACAATACGAATATGTAAAAAATGCTATTAATAAGTTATATTTTGTGCAATATATTAATTTTTATATAATATTTGATTGTTTATAAGTAGAATATTCTTTTTCTTTAAAATTAATTTGCAAAAATATTAAATTTGATAGTTAAATTCTTTTTGTCATTATTAACACTCACAATATTGTCAAACTAAAGTTTTTCAGAAAGTTTCACCGTTTTTCTTCGAGCGATTTAGTTCAGTAATTAAATTAACTTTTACCCTTTCGTATCTAATCTATTCAAAGAAACCATGGCGATGTTAGAATACATGCGAGCCCATCCCGCACTCGCAACGGGTCGACTTGCTTGGTCGGACGTGCGATAGTGATGTGTTAGCTTTTTCCCAGTGTCGATGTAAACAATAAATACCTATTGATCACGAGGAGTGGAAAAATGAATAGTTGAGCTTTGAAATTCGTAAGTTCACTTAATTTTTATTATTTTAAGTGCAATATTATTTTGCCAAAACAACAGCAACGTAGCCAATAAACACAACTGCAGTGTTTCTTACCACGGGTAACTACTTATCCGTACCTCCCTAGATATTTTAAATGATTTTTATTTCAGATTTTTATTATAGACTAGCTTTTGTATGAACTTCGTCCGCGTGGAAATCGTTTTTATGGCAGTTTATCGGAAGGTAATAATAATAAATAATCGTGGACAAATTTCACACAGCGCCATCTAGCCTCAAACTAAGCAAAGCTTGTACTATGGGTGCTAGACAACTGATATGCTACATATATACTTTTTTAAATACATACTTATTATACGTAGAACACCCAGACCCGTAACAGAAATAAAAATTCATCATTTCATATTCTGCCCGGCCGGGAATCGAACCCGGGACCTCTTGCGTGGGAGACCGGCATGTTGACCAATGGTCAACCACTCAGGTCGTCAAGGTTTGAGGAACCTACAGCTTCTTGGTGTTGAGCTATCTTCAAATCTCAACTTCGATCAGCACATCGAATCCAAAGCAAAGACTGCAGCAAAAAAATTTGGTATCCCCTCGAAGGTTAGGCGGGGCGGTACTTTACTTCAAAGCAGTTGCTTCAGTTATATCAAGCACAAGTGCGATCCTGCATGGCGTACTGCTGCCACCTCTAGGATGGATAAGCCAAATATCAACTGGCGGCTTTGGATTCGGTGGACAAACTTGCAAAGAAGATAATTTGTGACCCGCGGTTGATTAAGGCTAGGCTGCAGTGCCTCGAACATCAGCGTAGGGTTGCGCGTCTGTCGATCTTCTACAGGTTACATTTCGAAGAGTGTGCGAAGCAGCTGCACGACCTCATTTCGCCGGTCCCTTTCCACCATCGGGAGAAGCGATCCCGGCGAGCGCTTCATTCTTATGTCGTGGATCTTCCAGCTATCCGCACGAGCCGCTTTGACTCGACCTTAATGATGCGTGCGGCTTAGGAAAGGAACGCGTTGCCTGCGAGTGTGTTCCCTGTTCAATATAATCTGGATGCCTTCAAGGCTAGAGTGAATAAGCTGTTCCAAAACGGGCATGCTTTATCTTTGGTCGCAGCGTCACTTACAGGTGTGATGGCGGTCAAATGCCTGTCTAATCTAAATATAAAAAAAAGGTTTATATGAAAATGCTGAGAATTTTAGACAAATCAGTCTCTAGATATTAGTTAATCTTATTATACTATTTAGTGGTTACATTGAGTAAAGCCACCAAGAGGAGATAAAGATGTAAGTAAATAAAACTACCCACAAGAAAGCCCTAGCTTTGCAAACTTTTATTTTCATTTAATTTTTTTCTTTAATTTTCCTGCCGAAGCTTTTATTAAACGTAAATGGATTGAAGACATACATTTCTTCCTAATGTTATGACATTTTGTTTTTACATTACAACATAATGTAATGTATTAGGAGTATTATTAGTATTGTGTTTCTGCCGGTGAGTAAGGTTTCCAGAGCTCCATGGGGTGGGAATTTGGGGAACCGTGGCTTTGGCAGTGGCCTTTTTGCTGCCAGAGTAACGTGTTATAGAGGTGGGCAACGCATTGGCGATAGTCTCGGTGTTGCTAATGTCTATAGGTAGTGGTGACCACTTTCCATCAGGTAGCCCGCTTGCCTGTTTGCCTATCGTATGACATAAAAAAAATAATTATTGTATTATGTTTTGGGGGGGTATTTTGTAGTAAATAATTAGTTTTTAGTTGTCTCCCTACCTGAATAAGTATGTTCTAGCTTTGTATGCTTTGCCTGTCCCGCTATACAATTTGCTTCACATAATTTGTGGTTAGCTGGAAGAAACCTCTCATAGAAATAAGTTCGCCATTGTACTCATTTTTGTTTGATGTATCTAACTATGTATGTATACAATAAAAATATAATAGTGCAAATGCTATAATGGCTACATAAGCTGATGTCTTAGGATATCGATATCGATAATATTGCTTAATGTAACGTATCGAAAGAATATATCGACAGTGAACATCCCACAAACATACCAGACTAAACACAAATCACAAATATTCCCTGTTCGCTCACTCTACAATGATTATAAATCTTGCTATTCCGTGTTTTCATCTTTTCATATAAGCTCTAAGAAAATGACGCGCGCAATGTTTTGAACGTTCGACATGCTGCTCAAGCTAACAACGACCTGACGTTACTTTTGAAACATCTAAATTTTATAATTTTTTAATAAAATTTGAATCAAACCATTTAAAAGACGGTGTAATGTAGTGCACATTAATGTGAAAGCGCAAATTATGGAAATACACCTGGATTATCTTTTCATAGGTAAGTAATTTCATTCGTGGTCGCGGCGATCGGGAATCAATTTTAGAAATTGTGACAAAAAAAATGCATCGTAACAGTGTGAATTTGCAATAATTGAAATGGTTTACCTTAAAACAACATGCCATTAAAGATAGATTTAAAATTATTAGCAAATTGAGCAATATTTCGGTGATCGAAAATGCTAACAGGGTCGGATTTAGTATTAATAGTGTAAAATTTTAATACTCAAATCTTGTAAATAGCGGTCCTCAATTTTATATGTATAAATTAGGGTTTCATACCAAAAATGTACCTTAATGACATTTTTAATGTTCTGACATTTTATGAAACAACATAACGGATTAATCACGTATTTACGTTTATTTGCATTTATTTGTTTTTCTAGGTTTCCTAAAGACCAGACATGGCGATGTCTGGGTTGCAAATTGGAAGTGTTGCGTTGTTAACATTTTGAAGAACATGATAATAAGTTGATGCAAGTCCCTTCAGCCCTGGTGTATCACCATTATATGAATTTTTACTGAAAATAAAGAATATGTTTAATATATTAATGTACCTATCCTTTTAATTTTTTTTATGATTATGTCCTCTAAAGGCATCATATTCAATTTATTGTGAGGTCACATAGGCCAACCTGTGGATAATGAAGATACTTCTAACGACAAGTAAGTAGGTACCTACTTAGTTTAGAAGTTATGAGACAACAAATAAACATGTATACCGGTCAAAATCCTCAAAACATTTCTTCATGCAAAAGTAAGCACTGCCGATTCACGGTATATAGGATCGAGAGATCAAAAAGACGGTGGTAGATATCAGGGCGTGGGTTTGATTCACTAGACACCTTACCTTTTATTATAATGTCAATATAAAATTATAAGGACTAGTTTAAAAAATTACCAAATCATCCGGAGCGAAATATACAAGTCAGATTCGTTTATATTCGTTACGAGTGGAAATCCATAGCAAACTACAACATTGCAGGTGGGCTGCCTTGTTCCGTCCCTGCATTTGCAATAGTGTGTGTTTTGGAGATGGGTAACATTTTGCCTCGAATTGAAACTCGGTATGTTCTCTCTGCTTCTGTAGATAATTTTTTTTCTCTATAGAACCCTTTTTATTTGATGAAGACAGAAAATTAAGGAGATTTAATTATTTTTTGTGTCTGACCTTGCACGCATTTTTTGTATGAAAAAGCTGTCAAAGCTCTCTATATAGACTGGCAAGAAGTTAGCTAAATTTCCAATCTCTTTGGAGACACCGTGGCAGCTGAGACTAATCCCAAGCGTTTAGGTTAAAGCAAAACACTTTTTAATGAAGAAAGCTCCAGATCAAAAGTGGACTGTTCTGAGGACATGAAATGCACGCAATATTGTTCAAGTACTGTCCCAGTGTGAACACTCCTCGCATGCTTCCACTCTAGACCTCAGACATCTGCAACGAAGCTTACCGCATGAATACAAAGTACAAAGATAAAGTTGTTCTCAACGTACGGGCTTGATCTGAATGCAGTAATATGCATCGTATAGACAGCTTTTGAGCTTTCGACAGAGCCCAGCTTTCGGCATTTCAGGTATTCGACGCAAAAATAGTAGCTTTGATTTCAGGATGCTTTGTTTTTCGTACCTATTTTACGATGTATTTTATTTAGCTGTGGAGAACTTATAATAGTGGTTTATGCAAATCGCTTATAAATGATGATATTAAAAAATGAAATCCACAAACATAAACGAGAAAGCTTGAATTCTAAATTTAATTTTGAATTTGAAAATGTATTCAGCCTACATTTCACCGCGACCGGGCATCCAACAAAAATTTAAATAATAAATGTGTTCCATAGTGATTAAAAAGTTATTTTATGTTAGAGCTGTAATGAAAATAGTTTGGTAAATGTTTTACTATAAAGTGTTTTTCATTTATTTTATAGACTGGCGTGAATTTGAAAGTTTATCCTCGATTGTTTTTAAAAAGGTAATTGGAACATTACGCTATGTGTAAAACCCTCACACCATTTAAGGGGTCCAACCAACAAGGGTGCTGATGCAAGTAAAACTAGTCAAAATACTTAACAGTTTACTCCTCAAAATTAGCATGTTGCATGTTTCTTCTACACTAATATTATAAAGAGGAAAGATTTGTACCTATTTTTGTATGTTTGTATGTTTGTAATGAATAGGCTCAAAAAGTACTGGGCCGATTTAAAAAATTCTTTCACCAATAGAATGCTACATTCTTCCAATTTGACATAGGCTACATTTCATTTTGAAAAAAAATAGGGATCCTTGGTAAAATTTGAACAATGTAACCGAAGGTGTAGAAAAATGAGTCTTAAAATTCCTTACATCGCGTGCGCTGCGAAAACTATTGATGATAGAACAAAATAATGTACTACGACTTTGCAGAACACATCATTATCTACAAAAAGTGTCGCGACAGTATATGTCTAACTATTATAGTTATGTCACAATAAGTGTTCTTTTATTTTGAAAATTTTATTGAAATGCCGCAGCTAAAAAACGCTCTTTATTTGTACCTTGGTATTAATCCTTATCAAAATCAATTACTTCATATTCACGACTACTTCAATACCTTTATATAACTTTTTGAATTATTCAATTCAGACATTCCATTCGAAAGATATCACGAGTTTAAAAATGTGAATATTAGAAAAAAGTCGCGTGTTCGCCGCTCAGTCCGCTCGGCTATCTAGGCAGCACGGGATACGTACGGGAGGGGAGTCAATATCAAGAAATACGGCCGTCAGGAGCCGGGTCGCCCCCTTCCCTCTAAAATGGTTGAGGAGACGGTTGGAACTTTTGTGATCGTAATATGGTGTCCTGTTTGTAACGGGACACTACTCAGTACATACTTAAGTATAATATAATTACTTCATATTATAAACACGAAGTCCCACGGCGTGTCTTACTGTCAGTCTGTACGCGATAAACTCAAGAACTACTAAACGGATTTTCATGCGGTATTCACACACAGACTACATAGTGCGGTTTTAGACAACGTGATTCATGACGAAGGTTCAGGTGTATAATTTGTTAAGGTTTACTACCCGTGCGAAGCCGGGGCGGGCCGCTAGTAATTTATATTTTTCTTGTTTTATCTACTTATACAAAATTTAATTGTCACTTACTTTATGTGCGGAATTGATGTTTTATTTGACTCGCGATTTTACATGATGCATTCATTTGACGAACCTTATTTTGTATTTATATAGTTGTGTTTATTTTCTAATGTTTGAATTGTTTCGTTAATATACAAATCTCTCCAAAACACTATATCTTTTCGATAGCGAACTTGCTCCCGCGATGTAGAATAACAACGCAAACGTCTACATCGCCATCTATTGGATATTATCCGAACTTAATGCTGTACATAACCGCCCACCAAGGACAGAATTTCAAACTGTCCTTTTTCCGCCCACCATGACTAACAACAAAAATATATAAACAGAAAACAAATCTTATGGTTACAAAATCTAAGAGCTAGGTTAATAGTATCTGTGCCAAATTCTTTAATGGTACTTAAAATTACTCACATAACATGAAGCTATCTCATGATAACAATCAAAATAAAAAATACAAAAGTTTTATTCAGCAATAGGTAGTACACATAACTTTGAAGTTGGTCGTTTGATCAAAGAATTTTTTACACGCAAGGTAACTACTCGGGTGATATCCTCAGCGCCAGGATGCTTTGCTTCAACTTTACCCAGCAACCACTTACTAGGCGGCAAGTCGTCCTCTTTTATCAGTACAATATCACCGACCTTTGGTTCAGGAGTGGTAGTATTCCACCTATACCTCTGCTGTAACTTATTTATGTAATCTCGTGACCAACAACGCCAAAAAGTTTGCAACATACGTTGAGTTAGTTGCCAACGTCTTAAGCAAGAAATATTCGCTGACTCATAATTACGAGCCGGAGCAGTGATCAATGAACTACCAACTAGAAAATGTCCTGGAGTTAACACAGTCTCTCCTGATTCGATTCTCCACATGGGCCTAGAATTCAAACATGCTTCGATCTGTGTTAAAACTGTTGACATCTCTTCATAGGTTAGAGTTGAATTCCCAACTATCCGTTTCAGGTGATACTTTGTGGATTTGATAGCGGCTTCCCATAAACCTCCGAAATTGGGGGCATGTGTTGGGATGAAATGCCATGTAATCCCGTTAGTAGCCAAACTTTCGGTTATTTCTCCCGATATTGTAGATTTTTCCGCATCAAATAAGTACCGCAATTCACGAGATGCACCCACAAAATTTGTGCCATTATCGCTATATAAATCTGTGCACTGTCCACGTCTTGCCACAAATCGTCTGAAGGCAGCTAAAAAACCTTGCGATGTGAGATCACTCACAACTTCTATATGGACAGCACGAGTCACCATACATATGAATAAACATATATAGCCCTTGTAAGACTTGAGCCCTCTCCCCTTAGTAGTCCTAATGTTTATAGTAACTCTGACTGATGGCAACTGGCCCATCAGTTGCCAGTCACATTTTGGAATCTCCATGACAGTCCCTACTTCTGCAATGAGTTTCAATAACAACACTGCCCCGCACAGTTCAAGTCGCGGTATAGAAATTTGTTTTATGGGAGCAACCTTAGTTTTTGCTGCTACCAAACCGACTTGAACTTTTCCATTCGAACTGACGATCCGGATATAAACTACAGCAGCATATGCAGAACGGGATGCGTCGGAAAATCCGTGCAACTCTACTTTTTCATCATCCGATCTACAACCAGGATAACGCGGTATCTGTACCAGTTCCAGCATCTTCAACTCCGCTCGGTAAGTTTTCCATTCTTTTTTTAAACAACTAGGTACTACATCTTCCCAATCTATTCCACATAACCAAAGCTTTTGGATCATCATCTTTGCTATTATAACCGTAGGTGCGACCCACCCCAACGGGTCGAATAAACGAGCAATATCAGCTATAACTTTTCTTTTAGTTACAGATTGTTTCTGCTCAGAGAGATCCACCGTGTATTGGTACGAGTCTTCACATCTATTCCAGGTAAGTCCCAATATCTTGAATATTTTATCCATTTTTAACTTCTTTCCCTTTCCAGGTACCTCTTCAGTTTTTTCTTCATTAAGTTTTTTCATCAACTCACTATCATTACTTGACCATTTTTGAAGTTCGAATCCAGCGTTCCTCAACATTTCATTAATCTCAGAATAAATCTTTAACCCATCTTCCACCGTTTCACATCCAGTTAATAAATCGTCCATATAAAAGTCTGTTATGGTACGTTCAGCAGCCATGGGGTAGTTATGACCTTCCTCGACAGCTGCCTGCATAAGACACCTGACAGCTAGAAAAGGCGCACATGACGTTCCAAAGGTAACTCTTACCATCTTGTAGTCCACTAAGTCTTTACTAGGATCCTCTCGCCATAAAATGCATTGGTAATTAGCATCGTCATCGTCTACTTTTATTTGCCGATACATTTTAATTATATCAGCTACCAACACAATCGGATTTCTCCTCCACCTCATTGTAATATGTCGAAGATCCATTTGTAGAGTAGGTCCAACCATGAGACAATCATTTAAAGAGACTCCATTTTGTCCTTTGCTAGATGCATCCATGACCACCCTAACTTTTGTTGTCTCTCTATCCTCCCTTATCACTTCATGATAGGGCAAATATACCGCTTTCTCTTCTAGATCTCGTTTTTTAACCGGTACCATGTGACCCAACTCTAAATATTCTTGAAATATCCTTTTGTATTCCTGTTTTAACTTCTCATTTTTCTGTAATTTCCGCTCTAGGGCCAGAAATCTTCTTAATGCAATTTCTCGAGAATTACTCTCTTTACAAGCAGGATTTTCTGTTTTAAATGGCAATCTTACCACAAACCTACCTTCTTTATCCCTTTTAGTAGTATCACTGAAGTAACTTTCACATTTTTGCTCGTCCTCAGTAAGTATTTTTTCTTCGTTATAAGCAGGCTCAGCCTCCATTTCCCAAAATCTTTTAAGCATATCATCCTCCTCAGTACAGACATGCATTACTAAAACTTTAGCTGAATTATTAGAATCAGCTAACCCCGAAATTACCCATCCTAAAGAAGTTGATTGAGCTATTAATGAACCGGTAGGATCCTTCAACAATCCTTCGTTTATTATTTGTCCGTAGATTTCAGCACCTAACAAAAGATCAATTTTGTTAGGTCTGTAGTATTGAGGATCAGCTAACTTTATATGCTTCGTTTGCAACCATTTCAATTCAACTATTTTCTTACTAGGAAGAAAGCTAGTGATTGATTTCAGAACATGAGCTTTAACTTCTATGGTTACATATGGTTCGTTGATAGATTTCAATTTTATTTTAACTACTGCATGAGATGTGATATCCTTATCTCCACCCAACCCAGATATTAACCCTTTAACTGGTATCTTTTTCAGCCTCAACAATTGAACCGCAGATTCCGTCACAAACGAGGCTTGAGAGCCTTGGTCGAGAAGAGCTCGCAGAGTACAATTTTCACCTGACTTAGCCTCAACGTGAACTAACGCTGTTGCTAATAATACCGATTGGGTCTTTACAGCCGCGGTATTTACATTTATTTCGTCAGTACCGCCATCCTTTGCTATTTCAGGTTTTGTTAGAGCTACTGCAGAGGAGGTATTAGTTTTCGGGTGCAATAAATAATGATGATGACGCTTACATATCCTACACTTCATTGTATTTCTGCAAAACTTTGCGTTATGATTATCGCCCAAGCAAATAAAACAGACTCCATTACTTTGAACAAAAGCCCGACGAGAATCGCTATCCATTTTTAGAAACTTTTTGCAACTATATAACTTATGATTCTCTGAACACAATTTACATACCATTGTTTTATCGGAACCAGCAGCATGCAACGAACGAGGTTTACTTGTATTTGAATATTGTTGACTCGGTTGTTGACTTTTGATGAAATTACGAGAATCAAGAAATTCTAAAGCTCTAAATCTATTCGTTAAGAATTCTTTAAATTGGTTAAAAGTTGGCAATTCGTCTGGTGCAGTGCTGTTAGTTACGTTTAATTCCCACTGTTTACGCGTTTCACCGTCCAACTTCAAAGTTAGAATGTGTAAAATAAGTATATCCCATGACTGAATGTCAATTCCTATGTTAGACAAAGAGTTTAAACAATCAGTACTGGTGTCAATCAACTCTTTCAGAAAGCCTGGTGATTCTATGTAACAATTCCTTTGACTCAACAGTCGTTTAATAATGCAATGTGACAAATACTTTTTATTATTGTATCTAGCCTCCAGTTGAGACCAACAGATTTGATAGTTGCTATCTGTAATTGGTAAGTTCCGCAACAACTGTTCGGCCTCACCGGTCAAATAACTCTTTAAGTAGTGTAACTTATGCACATTGTTCAGAGAGCTGTTATCATGAATCATTGAACGAAATAGATCACGGAATGTAATCCATTCGGTGTACTTGCCCGAGAACATTGGGATACTTATTGTTGGCAACTTTATCAGATGATTTGAGTTTCCAGGACCTGAAATAGCTGACCGACTGAACTCTAAAGGCTTTGATTGACAACTTTCAAACTTGCCCAAAATAGTTTTCAAGTTACATTTATATGCAATATAAGACTCTTCGGCTTTATCATAAATATCTTCAGTGACATAGTTACTTAGTTTTATAACACTAGGATCCTCTGTTTTCATTAAATCTCTATGACCATTCAAAAAGTCGGTCCAGATATATTCTAAGACTTCCAAACGACTCTGAACATACTCTTTCGTAATCCGTTCTTTCGGAGATTTTTTAAAATTACCATAACTTTTAATTAAACGGTTATAAGTATCTATTTGTACCACAACTAAATTCTCCATTGCAATAAAATAAAATCTAACTCAAAGTTTCAAAATATTCAAAGTCCCTTGAAACTACGTGAAAAATATTCTAAGTGTTTGACTTCAATAAAAATTAGAAAATCGGGCATAGGTTCCCCGTAGATACAGTTTTTAAGAAACTATTCTAAGTTCTAACTACACAATACTTTTCTACATGTATTAAAATTACAAGTTAAACTTGTCTAACAAATAGAGTTCAATTTCCTTTACTTTAATCCAAATTTTAAAATTATTTCCAAGTTAAAGTTGCTTAGTAAATAAAGTCCAATTTCGTTTAGCTAATAGCAATCATCAAAGTTTTTTAAGCCTTGAGAATAAGGTTCACTTTTCTTGCTTTAAATCTTCCCGAATTATGAATTCAAAAGTACTCACAGATAGCGCACCATACACACCAACACTCCTCACGCCACAGATGGCTCTCCTCCTCTGTACCGCTGTCCGTGGTACAGGGCCGAACGACTTCCAGGCGCCGCTCGCTATATCCTCCTCCGCTCCTCCTCAGGTACGGGGTTCTTGACTTCTAGTTGCTCGTCCTCCACCACCACACGTAGATGCAGTGCTTCCTCACAGAGCCACCAATTGCTCTGGTTGCAGCCTGGTCAGAACACTCCTGACCTAGACCACTGCGTTGCGCACCGAACAGCGATCCACTGCCCCTACTAGTGCGATGGGGTGTAATCCCGTTACGAGATTACCAAAAAAGCAACCATCATCCCGGTTCGAAGGACCATGTAAAACCCTCACACCATTTAAGGGGTCCAACCAACAAGGGTGCTGATGCAAGTAAAACTAGTCAAAATACTTAACAGTTTACTCCTCAAAATTAGGTTAATATACAAATCTCTCCAAAACACTATATCTTTTCGATAGCGAACTTGCTCCCGCGATGTAGAATAACAACGCAAACGTCTACATCGCCATCTATTGGATATTATCCGAACTTAATGCTGTACACTATGAGTGTAGATAAAGAAATGAACATGTTAGCGGACAAGACAAGAGTGGTGATTGCACCACCAACTAGAGATTTTTTAAAAATAATTATTAGTTCACTCATTCATCAAGAAATTGAAAATGGTTCATGTTTAGGTCTAAGCCAAGGTGCATTTAAATCAAACGAGCGAATGCTCATTTTATTCCCTGCTCGGTTAGTGTAAACAAAGGGTTGGCAGTTTTTGTTCGTATATTCCGAGCATTCTTGAAATTTATCGTTCTTAGGCACTGTCCTAATTGACAACGGTAGTGCGACCATGGTAGTGATCGTAGCCAATTAGGACAGCGCTTTAAAGCTTAGTCTAAGCACAGGGGCAGAAACATATTTTGTGCTCCATATGGAGGTAGTTAACTTGTCGATCTCTGTGGTTCTAAGCTCTCTTGAAACGATTACAGTATGTACCTACATCTTACTGTTAGGGGCATCAGAAGAACATTAGTTCACATGATATGGTTATCGGTGGACTGTTCGAGCGAATGCTCTCAAAGCATTATCTTTGAGAATTCCCTTGTCTCTCTATCTAATGACCGAGCTAAGATAAAGTAGTAAGTAACATAACAACCATCGAATGCTCTACTTATTACGTCATAACTTTCGAGGACTACGCCAATGGATGTTCTAATATTAGGTCCTTACCTATGAAATTAGCGTTTCGTATGGCAAAAATACGAATAGAGATCGTCAGTGGCCGAACGATTAGAGTATCCGACTCGTAAGCCACAGGTCCCGAGTTCAAATCCCGCTCCAGCCATGTACCAATGACTGTTTTCTAAGTTGTGTATATTAGTTGAATACTAACCAATGCTCTTACGGTGAGGGAAAACATCGTGATAAAACCTGCATATTCAGGCGACTGGATGTGTAACCATGATCCAATCTGGTCAGGTTTTCCTGGTAGCATGGTCATAGAGGTCAGATGGCAGTCGCTCCACTGTAATTACCTGACCTGCATAATCCTGGATCATGGTCAAGGCGGACCCCGGGCCCTCGTGCACGAGAGCACAACCGGGACATTAACGCCAATATGATTATTAATTATGGCAAAAATACGGAAACTGCAATTTTCATACAAGCTAAAATTTATATTTGTTGGAAATTGCCGATCCGATTACGATGAAACTTTGTAGGTATAATCAGCTAAGCTTTTCATAAAGGTATTATATCTGGTGAAAGAGCCAAATCTGACGACAAACGGAAAAGGGTATTTTCAATATCATATACATGTCGGAGATGATCATGAGTCTCTTAGTCCATCTCTTTGGCCTGGATGTCGATTGGTGCGCCACCTGACGGGTGGCTTGCAACTATTATGACAACGTCACAAGCAGCATGGCGGCGACGGCAGCCGCAAAGATATTGGGACCAAGAACTAGAAACCATTCAAGAGCGAAGAAGTGTAAACCTTGATGCGTTAAAGAGATGCGTGAAAGCTCCAGAAAATAGAAACGTGAGTGCAGGATGTACTGTTAACAATGTGTAGGGAGTCTAAGCTGTGCGCATGTGGCAACTAGCAAGAGCCCCGGCGCATCTCCCGCGGTTCGGCCTGATGAGATTGGCCATGGGTGGTGGAGGGTTTTGTAAATAACCCGCGGGTTTCGGCTACAATTGTAAACTCGTAAATGTGGCTTTAATTTGACAATACATTCTTAAAACACTATAGATACCCCTTTATTGCTACGAAATCCCGATAAATACGTTCTGATGGCCATTACTCGCTCATGGGCGAGTCTTCTCCAGTCTTTCCCCGACATACAAAATATATTTTATTTAGTTTAATCGACTTAATATTAACTTACTTACTTACTTACTGCGCTGGCTCAGCGACCCAAAGTGGATCTTGCCCTCCGACACCAGAGATCGCCACCTCTCCCTATCCTGCGCCATCTCCTGCCAATCGAGGATTCCTAGTGCGTGCAATATTAACTTAGCATATTCTTTTTTCGAAATCAAATATGGAGCTGGAATTCATTGTAATATATATATTAAAAAGGGACAACACAAACAAATTATAAACTAAATAAATTAACTTAATTATCTAACTAAAATTAAAATAAACCTATAACCCTAATCTAAAAATCTATATGTACAAATATCCCCTAAATCATTGCCACTGCTGGGTATGGTGCCCATAAGGCTGGCTGCATTCCCCCGTTGGATGGCTATCCCTATACGTTGGCCGAGGAATGAGCCAGCCCTGCGCTCGCCAGTGGAACGAATTAAACATGATTTTAATTTGGCGAATAACTTTTTAGCTTCAGGGCCCCACGGCCCCAAAGTTTCCACGGCAAACGCCGAAAATACGCAACTATCAGCGATATTTGCGTATTTGCGGCGTTTCAAGGTCTCAGCAGATGCGGCCGCCGCGCCTGGCCTCACAGATGTCGAGCCAACATGGGACGCCGCTAGAGTATCAACGCATGTGGCGTCCCATACTAAAGGCCGACCCAGCTCCCAAGGCACGAGAGACATCCCGTCAGGTCTCTTGCCGTCGTCCCTTACAAGCCCCAAGGGCTCGAGAGAGGAGGGCACATTAATGCTGGCAAGAGCCCGACGTATTATGTCATTCAGGCAGGCGTGGCGGGATAGACGGCCGGAACTTTTGCAGCATGATAGCCCGTGGTGCCCTGAGCTATCCACTGCAGCGCCGTAGTGGCAGCGATGGGGTTCAACTAAGTTGCAGCCCAGACGTAGCCCAACCGCCAACCTAAAACTATTATTGTCTAAAAGGTTTCCATAGTTTATAGATGGGTATGCCTGCAGCCAATATCCAGACTCCCTTTCCGATACTGCAAGTAACCTAGCCCTCTCGATCGGTGACGGGCAGGTCTCGAAATTGGTCTCGGTCTAATCAAATATTAGTTTTGCTATGTTGTGTACAGTTAAAAATATTTGTGCAAAGGTGTAATTGCGAAAAATAACGCCAATTTCATGGGTAAGCATCCAATATTTCTCTATTTTGTGGTATTGCCGTTATTTACAATAGCATTCGCTTATCTAAACGCACCGTAAGTTGATACTGGGTGGAAATGGCAAAAAAGCTTACGGTCCGCCTAATGGTAGCAGTTACTGGAACCAACTGACGTTCGTATTGCCAGGGGTACAGTCATCCCGCCTTGACCATGATCCAGGATTTGGCAGGATTGCAGTGGAGCGAATGCCATCTGACCTTCGTAGCCCTGCTATCAGGGGTACCAGACCAGACTGGATCATGGTCCTGCATGATGATGGTGTAGGTTTCGTCACGATTTTAGCATGATGTTTGACGACCTGAGTGGTTCGGTGATTAACATGCCATGCAGTGATCGGTCTGCCACGTAAGAGGTCCCGGGTGAAATGATGAATTTTAATTTCTGTTACGGGTCTGGGTGTTCTATGTATAATAAGTATGTATTTAAAAAAAGTAGTTTATCAATTATTGAGTACCCATAGCACAAGCTTTGCTTAGTTTGGGGCTAGATGGCGCTGTGTGAATTTGTCCATGAATATTTATTTATTTATGTTGCGTTACCATTTCACCGCGACCGGGCATCCAACAAAAATTTAAAAAATAAATGTGTTCCATAGTGATTTAAAAGTTATTTTATGTTAGAGCTGTAATGAAAATAGTTTGGTAAATGTTTTACTATAAAGTGTTTTTCATTTATTTTATAGACTGGCGTGAATTTGAAAGTTTATCCTCGATTGTTTTTGAAAATGTAATTGGAACATTACGCTATGAGTGTAGATAAAGAAATGAACATGTTAGCGGACAAGACAAGAGTGGTGATTGCACCACCAACTAGAGATTTTATTTTAATAATTATTAGTTCACTCATTCATCAAGAAATTGAAAATGGTTCATTTTTAGGTCCACGCCAAGGTGCATTTAAATCAAATGCTCATTTTATTCCCTGCTCGGTTAGTGTAAACAAAGGGTTGGCAGTTTTTGTTCTTATATTCCGAGCATTCTTGAAATTTATCGTTCTTAGGCACTGTCCTAATTAACAACGGTAGTGCGACCATGGTCGTGTTCGTTGCCAATAAGGACAGCGCTTTAAAGCTTAGTCTAAGCACAGGGGCAGAAACATATTTTGTGCTCCATATGAAGGTAGTTAACTTGTCGATCTCTGTGGTTCTAAGCTCTCTTGAAACGATTACAGTTTGAACCTCCATCTTACTGTTAGGTCCATCAGAAGAACATTAGTTCACATGATATGCATATCATGCAGTCCATGGTCCATGGCATAACCATGGTTATCGGTGGACTGTTCGAGCGAATGCTCTCCGAGCATTCTCTTTGAGAATTCTCTTGTCTCTCTATCTAATAACCGAGCTAAGATAAAGTAGTAAGTAACATAACAACCATCGAATGCTCTACTTATTACGTCATAACTTTCGAGGACTACGCCAATGGATGTTCTAGGTCCTTACCTATGAAATTAGCGTTTCGTATGGCAAAAATACAAATAGAGAGCGTCGGTGGCCGAACGATTAGAGTATCCGACTCGTAAGCAAGAGGTCCCAGGTTCGAATCCTGCTCCGGCCATGTACCAATGACTGTTTTCTGAGTTATGTACATTAGTTGAATACTAACCAATGCTCTTACGGTGAGAGAAAACATCGTGATGAAACCTGCATATTCAGGCGACTGGATGTGTAACCATGATCCAATCTGGTCAGGTTCCCCTGGTAGCATGGTCATGGAGGTCAGATGGCAGTCGCTCCACTGTAATTACCTGACCTGCATAATCCTGGATCATGGTCAAGGCGGACCCCGGGCCCTCGTGCACGAGAGCACAACCGGGACATTAACGCCAAGATGATTATTAATTATGGCAAAAATACGGAAACTGCAATTTTCATACAAGCAAAAATTTCTATTTGTTGGAAATGGCCGATCCGATTACGATGAAACTTTGTAGGTATAATCAGCTAAGCTTTTCATAAAGGTGAAAGAGCCAAATCTGACGACAAACGGAAAGGGGTATTTTCAATATAATATAAAAAATATATGTTATTTAGTTTATTCGACTTAATATTAACTCAGCATATTCTTTTTTCGAAATCAAATATTAGTTTTGCTATGTTGTGTACAGTTAAAAATATTTGTGCAAAGGTGTAATTGCGAAAAATAACGCCAATTTCATGGGTAAGCATCCAATATTTCTCTATTTTGTGGTATTGCCGTTATTTACAATAGCATTCGCTTATCTAAACGCACCGTAAGTTGATACTGGGTGGAAATGGCAAAAAAGCTTACGGTCCGCCTAATGGTAGCAGTTACTGGAACCAACTGACGTTCGTATTGCCAGGGGTACAGTCATCCCGCCTTGACCATGATCCAGGATTTGGCAGGATTGCAGTGGAGCGAATGCCATCTGACCTTCGTAGCCCTGCTATCAGGGGTACCAGACCAGACTGGATCATGGTCCTGCATGATGATGGTGTAGGTTTCGTCACGATTTTAGCATGATGTTTGACGACCTGAGTGGTTCAGTGATTATCATGCCGGACCGGTCTGGCACGCAAGAGGTCCCGGGTTCGATTCCCGGCCGGGCAGAAATTGAAATGATGAATTTTAATTTCTGTTACGGGTCAGGGTGTTCTATGTATAATATGTATGTATTTATAAAAAGAATTTAAGTAGTTTATCAATTATTGCGTACCCATAGCACAAGCTTTGCTTAGTTTGGGGCTAGATGGCGCTGTGTGAATTTGTCCATGAATATTTATTTATTTATGTTGCGTTAATTTAGCATTGAAGGGTTCTAAAATTACCATAATATGTAAACGCTTATGGATTTTTCTCTATGTTTACGTTTTCCCTCACCGTAAGAGCATCGGTTAGCATTCAACTAATGTACATAACTCAGAAATGAGTCATTGGTACATGGCCGCAGTGGGATTCGAACCCGGTACTTCTCGCTCACGATTCGGATACCTTAACCACTCGGCCACCGATGCTCCCCCGTTGGGACTAATTTAAAGTTCTGGCGAAATTCATGTCTTGAAACTTATGTGTAGCAAGTGAAGCTTTTTAGAAGTTTCATATCTCCGTATGAGGCAACTTCGGGCCTAACTAAGCTAAGCGAACTTCAAGAAGATTAAATAACAATTTAAATGTTTCGTTGAAGTTTAGTTTCAGGAAGTCACATGCGACTACTTTTCACAAGCTTTCATTTAACTTGCACTGGGTACCGATTCTGGTGTGCAATGCAGTTGTTATTATGTTGCAATGTAATTGTGATGTTACTATAACTACGTCGAGGTATCGAGTCAGTCCCAGCATCATCCCAGTTAAATTGCAGTTAAATCGTTGTTCGACCTTTGACACGTTTTCGTTGACAGAATTGAAGGCAGTTTGACAACTAAGAAAGATGCAACTTAGTAATTTATTTATTTATTTATTTATTGGAGCCGTATAAAACCATAACTCAACTAAAGTACCAGAAAACGAATTGTGAAAAAGTTCGAACTCATGAAAGTTGCAACTCAACATCTGTCATTTGAATAACAATCACACGTTTGACATGCGATGCAATTGTAATGTTACTGCAACTGAGACGATTTCCGTACCAGAATCGAAGCCCTGTTCGTTGTATGTTTGTAAGTTGTCCGACAAAATTTGCAAACCACTTTTTGACCATTGTTGGTATCCGATTGAGCTGAAATTTGATGTACCTATGAAACTTGGATGACAATGCATTAATATGGTACCATGGACCTGGAAATGGTCATAGGACGTAATGAACGCAATAAGATAAGCCCATCGTGATTGGGCTATTTGAAATGAGTCTTGATGAGAAGGTACTATACAGGGTGTTACATAATATATGTATGAACCGGATGGAGTGCTAAACGTATGAAAATGATAGGTACAATTATTTCTGTCGTACGTGGAATAATTGTACGTATCGTTTTAATACATTTAGCACTCCATCCAGTACACGGTTTCATACACATATTATGTAACACCCTGTATAGCGCGATAAAAGTTTATTAAGAAAAAATATTTTTTAACTTATTTGTTTCACTGTGTCGTCGAAGGAGTATTTTTGTTATTTCTCTATTGTAATAACGGTAATAAAATTATTATTATTATAAATTAAAAATAAATGGTTATCAATAATGGAATTTGACGAATTACTGTAGGCTAATTACGTAACTCTGTTGCTAACAATTGACTGATTTAATCATAATCATATATTTAAGAGTATGACTCTTGTCGGTGGAGCAATCGCCACTCTTCTTTAATGTCTGCCAACCTCTTCATCTCTTTATAATCTCCAGTGTTAACTTTTTCCTTCAATTCCTTCCAATATTCATATTTTGGCCTTCCTCTTCCTCTCTTTCCTTCAACTTTGCCTTCTATTATCACTCTTAAAAGTTGACATGTCTTATTACATATCCTAGCATTTTCTCCCTTCTGTTCTCAATAACTTTCAGTAAATTTCAACACTTCTCCGTTTGTATTTTTTTCCGTCCAGCTAATCGTTTCCATTCTCCTCCAGCACCACATTTCAAATGCCTCCAATCTCTTCTTATCCTCCGCAGTCAGCGTCCACGTCTCACATCCGTACAGTGCAATACTCCTGGTATAAACTTTAATTAATTGTTTTTTAGATAATTTAGCTATTATTTATTTTAATAGGTGCTTTTTCTTGTGAAATTCTGTCATTGCCATTGTTATTCTAGCTTTGATATCAGGAGTACCTACATTTGGAGTCATTAGTGATTAAACTACCTAAATACTTAAAACTGGTTACGTCCTTTATTATGTGATTATTTAATTTAATTGGTCTATGGTTTATTATTTGTGATTTTGATACTGTTAGTATTTTTGTTTTTTCTACTTTAATTTTAAGTACAAAGTCCTCTAATATTGTATTCATGGTTTTGTAACAATAACTCCAGTTATTTTCTCCTTACCGCTACTGCAGCAATATCATCGTCAAAACTGATAAACAATATCGTTTCTCCGTTAAATTTCATACCCCCATGGCCGGTTTCTACTGTTTTTCTAATAGCACGTTCAATGAATATGTTGAAAATTAGTGGTGAAAGTGGACAACCCTGTCGGACTCCTTGCGCTATTTTTAGTTTTGCCCTTTCGTCTCCTACCCTTATAACCGTTTCTTGGTCTTTATATAAATTATAAATAAGTTTTCTGTCTCTGTAGTCAACTCCTGCTTCTTTTAGGACTTTTTCGAGATCTATTAAGGCGATATGGGTATTCTGGTTCAAATCCAGTCTTCTGTCTATTGTTTGTCTAATTTTAATGATTGAAATTGATACTTTTGTGATTACGAATCATCTATTTCATGGTATCAGCATTGCTGTTAACCTAACAATGATTTGTCTTAAGGTACAGTACAAGAGCATAAGTGCACTACCACTTCAAGAAAGTTTTCCCTTGCCGCAGCAAAGCAGCAACATTCACGGTATTTGGTGCATCTTTAACCAAAATCAGTTTGCTAAAAGAAGGGAGCATTAGCTGTCCATTATGAACAAAGGACTCGTTCTTTACCACTAGGGTATTATTTAATATAAAAAAAAGTAAGTAAAATTTTAATCATTAATGCTATAATATCCATGTAAATACTGCACGGTAGTGATTCTTAACCCTGGAACCCTACACTGTCTTGCGCATACAGTATTCCTACACTGGGGTGTTGTAGCACCCCAAAATTAAATGGTCCATAAACTAAATAAATAAAAAGAGATTTAGATTATGATACTTTTATTTATATTAATTAGCACAAAGAGAATACGAATCAGTCTTATATTTTTAATAATTATAACAATTTTAGCACTTTTGGCATATTTTAACTTGGTGATCCAAACATATCGGAATTTTGCACTTAGTGCACCTCGTCTTGCTCTTCCGATCCCTTTTCCGTGGGCAGAAACCACAACGCCCCTGGGCTTCGATTCTGGTACGGAAATCGTCTCAGTTGCAGTAACATTACAATTGCATTGCATGTCAAACGTGTGATTGTTATTCAAATGACAGATGTTGAGTTTCAACTTTCATGTGTTCGAACTTTTTCACAATTCGTTTTCTGGTACTTTAGTTGAGTTATGGTTTTATACGGCAGTTGGTACTCCAATAAATAAATAAATAAATAAATTACTAAGTTGCATCTTTCTTAGTTGTCAAGCTGCCTTCAATTCTGTCAACGAAAACGTGTCAAAGGTCGAACAATGATTTAAATGCAATTTAACTGGGATGATGCTGGGACTGACTCGATACCTCGACGTAGTTATAGTAACATCACAGTTACATTGCAACATAATAACAACTGCATTGCACACCAGAATCGGTACCCTGTGAGTGTTCTATAGACCCGGAAGGATCGACAGGCGTAGGTTCTTTGAGTATCGCCGATATACTTTCCTTTATATCCCGCCTCAAATTTGGCTTCTGTATGCGTTCCTTTAAATGTTCTTCTATGAGATTGAGTCCCAATTCCTTTAGAAAAGCGCGACGATGCTTCATATCAGGCTTGTTAGATGCTTTTGAGCATTTGTAGAGAACCCAGGTGTTTATACCAATCCCATTTAATAATCCATAAAAAATGCACAAAACCAAACGCTGGCCGCGTTTGGTTTTTCTCAGGACAGAGTACTTTTTTGACATTGCATCAAAAACATCCACTCCTCCCTTTGTCTTATTATAGAAATGCACAATTTCTGGAAGCTCGACTTCATTGTTATTGTCTGGGGAGTCGTGGAGCGTCGACAACATGATGACCACTTTTTTCTTTGTCGATTTCGGTGGGCAATAGGACAAAAGCGTGAGAGGTCCATCGTATGCAAACATAGCTATGTTTTTTTCTCTGCCTGTCAAATCTAAAAAGGACTCTGGTATTTCACCTTTGTTCTTTCGCGTCGTACCGACCATGGTTAACTCCTTTTCAATTAAATGTTTGGCTAACGGTATGCTGGTAAACCAGTTATCCATGGTTATGTTTCGACGGGATCCGACCAATGAATTTGAGAGTTCTAGGACGTAGTACTCAGGTACTGATATATTTGGAGGAGCAGGTGTTTGGCCTACATAAACTATCACGTACAACATGTAAGCTGTCTTGGCATCGCACATCAGCAATATTTTTATTCCGTACTTATCAGGCTTAGACGGTATGTACATCTTGAAGACACAACGTCCTCTAAAAGACAACAATTGTTCGTCAATAGTACAACAATCAGTCGGTGTGTAGTATTCTTTGCACATTTTTATAATGTGATCAAACACTTCACGAATTGGAGCTAAGCGATCGTTTGCACGTCGTTCTTCACGAGTTTCTTTGTCATCAAATCGGAGGCAGTTTATCAAAAATTCAAATCGACAACGAGACATAGTAGCTCGAAAAATCATCACTCCAGTAAACCTCTCAAAAATCTCTTTCGTATACATGTCATTCATTTTAAAAACTCCTGCCAAGTACAAAAGTCCAATTAAAGCCTTAAACTCCGTCAATGTTACTGGTTTTACAAATTATGGTAAAGTTGACGGCGCGGTATTCGCTTCACTATCTTCATCTTCTTGATATCCTTTATAATTCTTAGACTGTTTTCTAATTTCCGTATTAGTATGATGGACAATTTTATTTAGTATTTCGCCGTTTAGAAAAAGATCCCAAGCTTCTATTGGCTTCGTTATATTTTTAGCTAAACCTTTGTTACCAGATAAATGCAAAATGATGTTGCGCTGCTGGGTTCGGCGCCTAACTGGCTTTTCTCCACTCCACTTGTGTCTGTTATTCTTTCCTTTCCCATAGAGAACTCTTGGCGCGTTCAAAACCTTAAGTTTTCCTTGTCTTCCCAAATCTTGAGATATCTCTTGTAATGTCCTATCGTCATCGCTACTAGAGCTTTCTTCGTCCACATTTGCTTGTGCGCCCTCAATCACTCGTCGAAAATCTTCTATAACACCATCAGGTTCATCATCGGATTCTTCAGTAACTAAACCTTGACTAACCAGGACTTCTTCATCACTTGACTCCTGATTTACTATGAAATGTATTTCTTCATCACACAATCCTCTGTTCACAGCCATCTGTAAACAATAAGATAAAAACAACTAAAATTATAACAGTCATTTTATATATTTTAAAGGAAAACTATCCTAATTTTAGATTAAATCTTATTTTTACATAACCCTAACAATAAACTATTTCAATCATAAACATTCCATAAACCACATTAGTTTAACAATTGCAAAAAGTTAAATAAAATAAAAATTATATACTTTAAAAAACTTACATTATTTCTACACTGGGGTGCTGGGGCACCCCACGACACACGTGCACGCGTCTATCTTGTCCGGCCGTCGCTCGCCGCGTCACTGGCCAATCCGTAGCACGCGACCTCAAGGTAAAATACGCGGGACGTCAAATCTGTACAATATAAACCACCGAAATAAATTAAAAAACAAAAGCCTGTGGGGTGCTCCAGCACCCCGAGTAGGGTTCCAGGGTTAAGGTAGTCATGAACTTATGAACTCTACGGAACGGTACGGAACCCTTTATATGATTTTTTGTCTTACAGTCATCGACGGACCGGTAGTTCCAATTACGATGCTCGGAATGAACCTTTAGTCTACCCCCAGCTCTACATACACAATAAAGCATCAATGAATGCCAATACACATAAGAGGAGCCGGCGATCAGCGACCCTTCAGAATCCTTCCCGGAACGTGCTGTAAATTATAATTCTGGTTGTCTGACAAGTCCTTTAACATCGGTTTGCCTTAATCAAAAAGGGTCGTGAGGGCGTATCCCTTTAAGCGTACCGTATCTCATCTGAAGCGTGATCATTATACGTTATTTACAATATGTTGCTTGTGCCAATACAATGAAGTTAAGGTCTATAAAGAGACCACAGTGACGGCCGTAAATGGAGAGAGAATAAAGTAGAAAACATTTTTAAATTTTTTTTCTCCTGCCTTGTGATTTTGAATGGCAACCGAAGATTTCCCGTGTGTTTCGCGGCTATTTATATTAATATCGTTGGAACGAAATCTCTTATGTTATTCAAAGCTTCATGGTTGTCGTACTCGACAGACGTCGCTGGCCGTAAACTAAAACGTATTTAATTATTTTATTAGTATCACAAAATGTGAAAAACTTCTCCGCTTTTTAAGCACAGAATACTGTAAAGAAAATATATTGACATTAATGTCCCGGTTGTGTTCTCGCGCACGAGGGCCATGATCCAGTATTTGGCAGATCAAGCAATTACAGTGGAGCGACTGCCATCTGACCTCCGTGACGCTGTTAAATAATGGTGAATAATGAAAGTGACAGTCTATGCGCGTACTTACTAGTACTACGATATGGACTACTTAGTACTAGAGCATAGAAATGAATCATAGGTACTAACCCAGACTCTGTAGCCGTACCTTTCCTCAGAAAATAAACATTTCCAGCGTAGGTTCTAATACGATTCTCTCGACTCACGTACGATTATAATGCATACCGTTGGTTGTTTATTAACGCTTGCAGCTCGGATGAATGGTATGATTACTCTTTGAAGGCGGGATGTGGGTAATGTTTTATTCATTCGCTGACATCTCAAGGAATCTCTTTACTCCGCATAATTCGCTGGAAATTAGAACAATTTCGGTTGGTGTTGTCCGTGTTACTCGGTCTCGTGCCTCTTGTACGAAGCCTTGGCGATTCAAGTACCTTTACTGGGTCGACTTGGATTTTAGGGATACAAATCTCATACTTAACACACAAAACACAAGCTTTGCTTACTTTGGGGCTAGTTGGCGCTGTGTGATTTTTCCAAACATATTTATTTATTTCGCTCGAAGAACAGATGGCCGATGGGGCAGTAAAGTTCTCGAGTGGCGACCACGTACCGGTAGACGCAGCGTGGGTAGGCCTCCTACAAGGTGGACCGACGACCTGGTAAGGATCGCAGGTACCAGCTGGATGCGGAAAGCACAGGACCGGTCTTTGTAGAGATCTCTGGGGGAGGCCTATGCCCAGCAGTGGGCGTCTTCTGGCTGATATGATAATTTATTTATTTATTTTAATGTACTTACAGTACTCTGAGTAACTCAGAAAAGGTCTTTGGTATATTGCTACTCTGGGGATGAAACTCGGTATCTCTTACTTGCGAGTGGAATCCGCTAGCAACTAGGCCACCATTACCAAGACAATTAAAATTGCGAATTAAGCAAGACGCAACATGGCGAGAAATGCTCCGAACGTTGCAGTTGCAACTCTACAACTCCATAGGTAAAACAGTAAGTATGAATAGGATTGAACAACCACTCTTGCAACCAGAAACCGTACTGAGGCTGGTAAAGTGAGAGCAGTCTCGAGACCTGCTCCAGCGGTCAAGTGGAGGCTGCACTAGAAATTTTTGCCTTAAAATTTCTTGACGATTTCTGGGTGCACTTAATGCGCTCGAGATGAAATTTTCTCAAGCGTCCTTTTTATTTACCTACGAGTCGATAAGAGGGGTAGTATGTTTGATAGAAGATAAAGCCCCGCCAATTGCATTTTATGTGCAATAAAATGAATAAATATGCTTAGACAAATTCACATAGCGCCATCTAGACCCAAAGTAAACAAAGCTGGTGTTAGATTACTGATAAATTAAATATAAACTGTTTTTTTTAATACATACTTATTATACGTTCTACACCCAGACCCGTAACATATTTAAATTCATCATTTCAGTTTCTGCTCGGCCGAGAATCGAACCCGGGACCTCTGAGTGGCAATACCGGTCGCCGTACATGTTAACCAATTGAACCACTCATGTTTCAAATAAAGTTTTATAAATAAAAAATAAATACAAATCATTCCAACCTCATTAATATGGCACAAAGTATAAACTCTAGATAAGGTATCAAACTATCAAGTGATCCCTTGAAAATTGAGAGATATTTTATGATGTGAAATAGGTATGGCCGGCCAAAAAAGTGGTTATTAGTTTTGATGATAGGCCCCGTGGCACATGTCGCGAAGAGTGAGAGTCTAGACAATAATTGCAAGGGAAAATCAACCATACAACAGTACCTACATCATAAAACAATAATAATATTAGCAAAATAGAAATATAAAAATAATAGAAGTGTGTATCTGTATATATGTGCTGTCTATCTGTGTGACAGGAAAATCATAAGCTGGGAAGCCCCAGCGGATAGGTTGTTTACGATGCGGTCATTCTTATTAAAAAAAAAAACAGTATAATCGAGACGATTCTTAGCTTTGTTCTGCAGTTTTAAGCAATATCATAAATATTCGAAGGCCTTATTGTGGGTGCGACTCGGTTAGGTTTGGAGTTGAGATCACTGAGTTTCATCTTTTTTTAATTGATTTGTTTTTAAGTAGGTATATTTATTATTTAAGAATTTTATTTCCAACGAAGAATTTTAGAATTGATAATAGAATAGATCTGAGTGGTTTGGTTGTCTAAAACATGTCGGTCGCCTTGTAGAGGTCCCTGGTTCAATTCCTGGCCCAGCAGAAATTAAGATAATGAATTTTAATTCTGTATTCCGGCTCGGGATCCGCCTTAACAATTAACCGGGATTTGGCAGATTAGGTAATTACAGTGGAGCAACTGCCATCTGACCTCCGTGAACCTGCTACAAGGGGGACCTGACCAGATTGGATCATGGTTACATATTCAGTCGCCTGAATGTGCAGGTTTCATCACGTAGTTTTTCCTCACCGTAAGAGTATCGATTAGCATTCAACTAATGTACATAATTCAGAAAAGAGTCATTGGTACATGGCCGCAGCGGGATTCGATAGCTGTATGTCTCGCTTACGAGTCGGATACGTTAATCACTCGGCCATCGACGCTCCTGCAAGAATACATGCAATAGATACAATAGAAGAATAAATTGATACCTACAATAGTTTTGGGAGTCGCTTGGCACTCCGATTGATGTAATAAATATAATAAATAAATAAATAATAGTGGACAAATTCAGACAGCGCCATCCAGCCCCGAAGTAAGCAAAGCTTGTGTTATGGGTGCTAGATAACTGATAAACTACTTATATACTTTTAAATCGCCTATCTAATGCACGTGAACAGTATGAGCAGAGTCCTCCAGTGGTGCCGTGTGTATATGTATGCAGATGATACTTGTTTGGTTTGCTCAGGGGATAATGTAGACTCTGTGAACGAGAGACTTCAAGCAGATTTCAACAATCTGACTAAATGGGCTCACGATAACGGCATAATAATCAACCTCAGTAAGACAAAATGCATGCATATACACTCGACATATAATAAGAGAGGGGAGGCACTCCATATATTGTTGGGCATGGATACGACTGCTTACACAGGGGGATGACGGACTGTATTTGTAAACAAATTGAGGTGGTTAGTAGTTATAAGTACCTAGGATTGACTATTGATAATCACTATACGTGGAAAACACACATAACTATTGTATGTAATAAGCTAAGATTGCTACTGGGAAAGTTTTACTACTTAAAACCGATTGTTAGCAGAGAAGTTTTATATATCCTCTATTTTGCGATGGCAGAGGCATTGTTATCTTACGGGCTGAGCTCCTATGGACGCACATTTAAAACATATTTGGATAAGATAAAAGAGTTGCAAATTAGTTTTGTTAAATTTCTGGTAAGCAAGAAAACTAAGGATGCTTGTAGGGGAAACTACGATAACCTTTTTCCGCATGTTAAAGTATTGCAGGTTCATCAAAGAGTGGTACTGCAGTTACTGTTGGAACAATTCAATTGTGATAAATTTAAGATACTGGTGACTCAACCTTATTACACGAGAGCGGTAGCTGATAAGAGATTAATCATCCCAGACAGACTGAACCAATATGGGGAAAGAACTAGAGCCTATTTGATACCCAAATTAACTAATGATCTGCCAAGGGACCTATGAAGTGAGCAATTGTCGAAGCCAGTGTTCAAGAAAAAGTTGAAAAGGCACTTACAGATGTGTACGTAGTGTTGTGTGGCGGTTGCTCAATGGGTCTACCCAAGTGGGTGGACCCATTGAGCAGCCGTCGCACGTATTCATTCATGGTGTAGTATATGGGTATGTAATGAACTATCAGTATGGCTTCATTTGTTATGTATGCATCCTGCATTATTATTTTTTAGGCTCCACTTATTGTATATGCACAAGATTAGCTCATGTGTTCATGCTGTGTGGCGGTTGCTCGTCGGGTCCACCCAATGAGCAACCGTCGCACGGTATTCATAATCATGTGTTGCACCGTTGTATACCTTGGGACCCATCCCGGGGTGTATAGTGGTGTAGTATATGGGTATGTAATGAACTATCTGTATGGCTCCATTTATTGTGTATGCACAGGATTTCAAGTGGGTTGTGTGAGTAAAACTAAGTGATGAATTTGTTAACCAGTTGTAAGCGTTATCCGGATTGTATTACGAGAGAAACACCATTGCCAACAAACTGTTATGCAGTTTGGCAGGGTTACTATAAGTAAGACAGAATGTACGAAATATTGTAAGGATTAAATAAATAATAAATAATAAAATAAATACATACTTATTATACATAGAAAACCCAGACCCGTAACAGAAATTAAAATTCATCATTTCAATTTCTGCCCGGCCGGGAATCGAACCCGGGACCTCTTGCGTGGTATGTTGATCATTAAACCACTCAGGTCGTCGTCGGTAATAGAATTCAATTAATAGCTTGAAGCTTTGAACTTCACATATAATAACAAGTCTCAAAATCATATGTAAATGACCTACCTACGTGAGTGCAAAATTCAAATTTTTGAATGTCGAAAATGAGTCATCTTGGCGTTAATGCCACGGTTGTGGTCACGCGTGTCAGGACCCGGTGTCCACCGTGACCATGACCCAGGATTTGGCAGATCAGGTAATTACAGTGGAGCGACTGCCGTCTGACCACCATGACCTTGTTAACAAGAGAACCTGACCAGGTTGGATTCAGCGCATGAATATGCAGGTTCCGTCACGATGCTTTCCCTCACCGTAAGTGCATCTGTTAGTGTTCAATTAATGTACCTACATAACTCGAAAAATATACCTCGGGATACGAGCCGGACCCCTTATGGTCTATTAGGCCATCGAGCATTTTGAATTTAGAATGAAAAGGTTAGAAAGAAAGAATTCTAAAAATGTACTAAGATAGAAAAAGAGAAGAAATCCTCTAATTTATTTTAGAAACAGCAGACAGCATACTGGAAAGTCTAGTTCATAAAAGTAACTAGTAACTATAGTGCCTATCTAGTTGCTGTTGCCATAGTCTTTCCTAAACTTTGTTTACGTAGTCGGCGAAGGCATATTTTCATGTATAGTCGCTAGGTAGATACTGCGCAATGGAACTTCTGTTCAACAAGTCTGACAGAACCTGTACTGTTGGCACTGTGGAGTCATCTCGTGTATTTTGTGTTTTAATAATTGTATTATTTTTATGTCTCTTGTTTTCTAGTGTGTTTTTCAATGTTGTGGTGTTGTTGTTTGTGTCAATAAATGATCTTCTTTCTTCCTAGGAGTATGTACAGGAGCAGACATAGGAGCGTCGGTGGCCGAATGGTTAAGGTATCCGACTCGTAAGCGAGAGGTACTAACATTTAATTAACGTTTTTATTTTCTTTCCCGAATGACCTATCTCGAGGAGAGAAAGAGACGCCACTATATTAGAGCCATATATAAGCCACAGCAACGAATTTCACTGTCTCACTTCTTTGTGGTCAGTCAGTCGTAATTTCGTGTATGATAGTGTGATAATACTTTTTGAAAACAAAATATCCATTTGAGTAAGCTGATAACGAACGGGTTATCTCAGAGAAGGGATTATTGGCGATATTCACGCAATGTGTAAGTAATGTCATGATATTTTCTGCTTAATCGTTTAAAGTTTTATGAATTGCATGAGAAAAGAAAGAAGCTGGAACGTTGTATGGTTTCATCATCATAATCACGGACATTCAATGTTGCCACGTAGGCAGTAAATGACTAACGTAGTTAAATAAACCACACCTCCTAACCACCTATCGTAGGTGCGTATGGGGTATGGGTGTGGCTCTTGCAGCTATCGGATTCCTAAGACCTTAACAAGGTTGTCGTCCTTCTTGTCAGAGGCTGGACACCGTTGTCGGTACTACAGTCGGTTACAAGAAATGTTAAAAAAATATGCTTGTTTTTTCTCGAAAATAAAAACGCCTGAAAAAAGTTTATAGCAAAAATACTAACATTGAAATTAGATATAATATTTTGGTCAGTGAACGTTTTATTTACGAATTTTTATTATTTATTAATAATTGGGTATCTTGATTTATAATAAATCATGTTTTGTGGTTTATGTTAAGTAGGTATAAGTCCAGCATTGGACGTCATGTGACTGAGAAGGTGTTTGCCATGTCTCTTGATTTTAAATTAAAACAAGGACTGTACCTACTCCTGTGTCATAAATAGTTATAAATAGTCATCAATTATGGAATTGGTATCTTACCACCGCATTGGTGTTGGTAATGTCTATAGGCAGTGGTCACCACTTTCCATCCGGCCGGTGGCCCACTTGCCTTTTTCTCCACCGCAATGGCAGAAAAGTTACTATGGTAAGGAAATACTTTTCAGTTTAATTAAACAAGGAAAATACATGAAAATATGCGCTATGCCTATAAAAACATGCCCAGTATTTCCTGTGGACGATGACATGATAATGTTCAAGATGTATGTATGAGATGTCTCCATAGAGGTGGGAAACGCATTGTTAGCGCCCCTGGTGTTGCTGATGTTCATAGACGGCGGTTCCATCAGGTGGCTCGCATGCCTGTTTGTCTGCCGTATAGCATAAAATAATTATGTTGTGAACTAAAATAGTTACTGTATTAACAAGCACCAACGTTACCACAATTTTTCAGCCAAGGTAGTCTGCTACTTCAGCTCTTGGGCTGCTTACCGTCAACCTCCAGTGCAATTCACTATTGATGACATAGATCCCACACTATGCACCCATCTCGTCTACTGTTTTGCCGTTCTGGACGACAAGTTGGAGATAGCAAGCCATGGTAAATAAAAAATTAATAAACGAGTTGAGGATGTTCTAACTAAAATATTGCTTGCGTTTTCTTGAGGCTGGATTTGAGAGCTGATCAACACAAGATTCTATTACACATCCACCGTCTTCGGCCGCATTCTGAATGGGTACTAATATCTTATTTTCATTACCGCTTCGAAACTTACGTTCAGATTTAGACATGGACATACACATTGCCATATTGTTAATTTAGTGGAAGACTTGGATTGATCGATGTACAACACAAACGCAATTCTACCTATTAGTATACACTCTGCTTTGAGTTAACTATTAACAGGGATAATTTCGATGTTGAAAGTTAAAATTTCAAACCAATTAAATTTGTAAATTTAAAGAAATTTTTTTTTAACTGCAAAATTGTGTGTCATTCAGCACGTTCAAAACCCTACAAAGTGATTCTTTTTGGAACCTTTTTTCCTCAAGATATTTGCCGCTTAGTAATATTTTTATCATCCTATTATTTAACATTCGGGTTTTTCAATGCTGGGATCAGGCTCAGGTCAAATCTTATTTCTTTTGCCTCCAGTCGGTTGCTCACTAATAAGATCTTGTAAATGGAACTATTTATAAGTTAGTGAAGTCTTTTTCCTGCTATAGTTTTTTAAAATTGATATCATGTTTGAACTAAGGGCTCACGGAAATTATGACTATTGATTTGTGATCTTTATCTATAGTATTTTAACTCAAAATTTTAATTTTTTTAATAGTGATCTTCTGGTTGTGTATTAAATAAATTTTTGATATTTAGTGCTGAAATATTGAGCGTATTTGTATTTTTTACCAACAAAGAATCCTTGAAAAATTTAATTACTCATATGTGTGTTAGCTCTAAGTGATTTGGAGGAACTATCACGTTTGACAGTTAAATAAAAAATAATAAAATAACCTAAACAGAAAAAAATATTTATTGTAAACTTAAAATAAACAAAACATGAATTTTTTTATTAACTAAATTTGTTTAATTTGAAGATTCATTAAGTATGTGTCTTTGCCCGTAAAATGTAAACGTAGTTCTAAGAACATTTCATTGTAAGATCGAATAGTACTTAAAAAGTTAAGTAAAACATAATTTAGAAAAAGATATTGGATTTTAGATAAAAAAACTGAAATTTCTCTGCATCCTTATACTTATCACGACTGATGGTATTATTATTAATATTTTTTAAGAATAAATTCAGTCATAAGATAAGTTAGTATAAGATTTATGTAATTTCTAGTGTGATTGTATTTTATAAATAAACTAAAGATACCAAAGTTATGTAAGGAATTTGTAAAAAATTTTTTTAAACACCTAATGAAATTAAGGATTTAATATGTAACCCTGTTTTTATTTTTTCAAAGACCTAAAACGAGAGACATGCGCATCGTTTTATTTTGAGAAAATTGCAGTGACAATTCCTATCAAAAGTACCCATTCTGAATCATAGTTACGGGTTGGTTTCCCTCAGTGTTCGTTGATAAGAACTTTAGGTACTGGTTAACCAAAGGACATCCGTTTATGCCCACGCAAAATTTATACAGATAAATTTATAAGGGTAAAAGATTATAATCATTTAAAACTTATACATTCTAATTACAATTATCATTCACCCTTACAATTCACCCATTTAATAAAACACTTAAAAACTATGGCTTATAAAATCAAAGCTTGCACAATTCACAAGCAAAAATAAAAGTAGTTAATCTGTTGAATTTGATAGAAAACCTAGAATTTCACTTAAGTTAAACGGGCTTACTGAACATCCAGAACTATTATTTTCTTCAATCTTCATTATAAGCATCTTCATTATTTCTTCATCATTGTTTTGCTCAGCAATTTGATAAGCCGTCAATCCATCTTCATTATTAATGTCTTTATCGGCGTGCATCTCTACTAATCCTTCTACCAGCTTGTGGTCCCCCTTTTTCACTGCTTTATGCAAAACAGTGTCTCCTGCATTATCCTGGGCATTCAAGTCTGCTCCCATAGCTACCATCAACGATATCATATCGTCAGCATCACTTCCACTTCGGCACCTTACGACAGTATGGAGACACGTGTTTCCGTCGTCATCCTTGAGTTTTAGTATGTGCTGAAAGTCTTTATCTCCAGAATGGTTATATATTCTATCCAAAATATCGTGACAGTCAGATTTAGCAATCAAATGGAATATCGTATAGTTTCTGCTTGTAGGATCTGGACCGAATGTGTCGTTTAATTTATCAGAATCCATTTTTAGAGAGAGTAAGATGTCACTTCTTGAAGTCCCGAATCGCAATAATACTGCTTCCTACTGGAAGACTCTTATATAGTCGGCTGATATAGAGGGATTCATAAACAAAAATACTTTCTATCGCGGGTTTTCCCATAGGTTAAATGTTATCGCCGTCCGAATTACCGCGTGCTCCATATGGGACGTTACCAATCTACATTACTTCATATTGTTTATAACGAATTTATGTCATACGTTGTAACAAAAAACTTAATTCTCTGCTTGGCTGATAGAGTCTTTGTTCACCTGTCTTATCTTTTGCAGAGCTTTCGATACAATTACACCCTTCCTCTTTTTAAATTTTTCTTTCAAAAATCAGAAAAAAAATCAAAGGTACTGTTCGTACAATCAAAAATAAAGTTATGATACAATTCATAGAGAAATCCTATTTATATTGGTCCTTTGACTGCCTAAAGTTAACTACATTATGGTGATTCACTTCCTGTAGAGGAAGTATTACTTGAAAATTAGTAATGTTAAATAATATAAGAAATAGTTAATTTCATATACTGAAACATGATGCTCCATATCATCGCTTTAGTTTCCTAAACTCCAAATAAAGGGTTTTGATTGTAATTTGTAAGGTTTTTAAAGGAAAAGAAGTTCATGATAACATTTGAACTCACTGATAGGCTTGTTAATTAACCACATGGGAATTTTTATAGATAAAATTAATTTTTAATGATGTTGAAATAAATATCAAACTCAATAAACTGAAACCTCGTGCGTCATATTGGTTAAATTGTTCATTCAGGGAGGAAAAAGTTAATATTAATGCTGAAATTCATTAGTATAAATGTGTCACGATCAGTATAATATTTTCAGTCGATACTGATCTTCAGTCGAAACAAGGACTCTCATCCTGTGAAAATAAATTTTTAAAAATGGGTGGGATTTCTACGAAAAAAGAATCTGGCGTTAGTTACAATGAAGAAAGAATAATCAAGATCCTCGAACAAGAACAACGGAGAATATTAGACGAAAAAGTTGAGTACAGTTGCAGCATATCGATGAAGGAAGAAAATATTTTGAAAAATAGATACTGGTTTTTACCTTGTTTTGATCATAACAGAGTGATCTTACCAGCAGAAAACGGAGAAAGCGACTATATTAACGCCAATCACGTCAACGGGTACAAAACTCGAGGCAAGTATTTGTGCTGACAGGGCCCACTTCAGTCAACAGCCGAAGATTTTTGGAAAATGGTGTTTGGATATCAATCCAGAGTTATCGTTATGTTGACAAAAACACACGAAGAAGAACAGGAAGTCTGTTACCAGTACTGGGACCCGAAGAAAGGAAGGACAGTGTGGTTCGGTGACTTCATCATTGAAACAAAGAAAGTAAAGACCTTTTGTGACCATATAGTGACCAAGCTACGGATGACAGACGACAGTGGAGACTCATTAGACCTCACACACTTCACTTACACCGATTGGCCTCATAAAAGCGTGCCTCAAAGCCGATCAAACTTTCTTAACTTTGTTCTCAAAGTCAGAAAGGCTCAAGCACATGTGGAGTTTGATAACAAGAGTTCCAACTTTCCTCCTATGGTGGTCCACTGCTCTGCTGGATTAAATCGCACAGGAGCTTTCTGCGCTCTAGACATCAGCATATCGAGATACAATGAGAGTTCGACGATCGATCTAGCAACAGTAGTAAGAGATCTCCGCAAGCAAAGAAACAACTGCTTATCTTTGTCCACTTATTATGTATTTTGTTATCTTACAATTTTAGAATATGTTAAATTAGCTTCTAAAAAAGCATAGTATTCATATTGTAATTTATTTTTAAGACTAGTTTTTCAGTATTGAGATTGTTATAATTATTATAAGTGTTTTACCTTAAATTAAAGTTATTTAATTAACATATTAATAATTTTTTATTACTCCCTCCTTCTACACACTTTTTAATATCATCCTTGCAACTCAAAATATTAAAATGAATTGATAGCAATTGACGTAGAAAAACGATAATAAACCTAAAAGCTGATAAGTATTTAGCTAATGGAGAGTTTATAGTTCATTATAGTTTATCTTGGGCTACTAGGACCAAATTACTCACTCACAATTGGTCGTTGTGGCTCGGGACGTGGTTTGAAAACGGTATTGTATGAATAATTAATTTTATTTTTCCTGTAGTGACCATAGCTCTAGGTAAAATAGGTCCATATTATATCATACTGTAATAGCTATTCTTTAAACGTTGGCAATATTATTGTGATATTCTGGGAAAAACCCAGTTCACAGGTCAATGTTGACCGATAGTAAAATAGGCACACTGTCGATCCAAATTTGTAGGTACCAACGATATTTGAAGTGAACAAGTGCCGATATCTTTATTACTTATTGAAAATGAAATTAACCATCATGACCTCATTACTGGGTATTCCAGAATTGTTTATTTAATCAAGAAGACATTCGTCAATCAACAATTGGTTATGGGCTTATCGCTTTGAAATTCCCAGTATTCGTTATTTTATAGTTATAATTATTTTATCTTATAGTTAGGTATAAAGTTACAATATCGATACACGAAGAAATTATTTATATCTGAAATGTTACGGTCGATAAGGATAATTTTGTGCTCATATATTGTATTTCCCAAAAAATTCCCTCTTCATACGGGTTTAACGAGTTTTTATTTTCTTTACCTACTCTGCTGTTGTTCTGTGAATATTTTCCCTTATATTAAATATAATTGGGCCTCATCTGTTCACAATTTTAATTCTAATCGTAAAAAGCTATACACTATCATCTTTATTCGCAAATTGTTTTACACTTATATCTAAATAGTAAATAATTTATTCAAAAATTAAATTCGCTACACATATATTTATATATATTTATATGTCACTAACTTTCGAGATCGAAAACTTTCCTGTTTATATTAATTATTTAAATCGACAGATCCATGGCAAGATCTAGAGGACAATGGTGGGAAAGCTGGTTTCAAAAGAGCCGTGGCACTGAAAACAAGAAATCAATCACTGACAGTGACTCTTGCTGTCGGAGGATGGAATGAGCGGTCGGAGAAATTCTCCAAAATGGCTGCTACTCATGGAACCAGGTCCAATTTTATAAAGAGCGTCCTAAATATGTTGAGGTAAGCTCCATTTAGTTATTAATTTCAATTTCAATTTTTATTTTCCTTTTCATATTTACGGACACATCATTTTTTTCATATTTTCGGATTACAACAATCGCCTCCGCTGCAATTAAATAGAACTTAGAATATGGGAAGCGTGGGCCATATCTTAATGTTTTGGTATTTTATGTGTTTGACTTATGATATTATATTATAAAATATTATACTCTAGCCAGTAAGGTGACATGCATATTTTTATGGTACGAAATCAAGCAAGTTAGAACCACTGACTAACCGAAGGGTCACCCTGTGTGTGTTCTATCGGCTGTACAATGGGGAGTTTTCCGAGGAACTTTTCGATCTGGTGCCCCAGCATATTTCCGCCATCGCACCACTTGCCGTGGGCTGGGTACTCATCCCCACTACGTAGACCCTCTGTTGGTCACCACGCGAAGGTTTGAAATAATGTTTCTCGCTCGTACGATTCGGATGTGGAATGAGCTCCCAGCCACAGTGTTTCCTTTGGACTATGACATGGGATCGTTCAAGAGCTATATTAGAGGTCTCTTCAGAGGCGGGCAACGCATTGTTGACTCCCCTGGTGTTGCTGATGTCCATAGGCGGCAGTGACTACTTTTCATCAGGTGGCCGGCTTGCCTGTTTGTATGCCGTATAAATAACATAAAAAAATTGTGCCATTGAATTTGAAATTTAATGACATTGAATTTTATGTAATGGACTTTTTCTAGTTAGTAAACTTTGACATATTTTGACATTATTTGGAATTTATTAATTTTAAGGGCATTATTTAATCTAATGTAATTTGTGATATAATTGAGTAATTGTATTTATTAACTTGACATGGAAAAAATTAATGAATTAATGTTGCTAATATAGTCTTGTAAGAGAATCATTGTTAGTAACATAAATATGGATTATGGTCCGAAATAAATAATTATTTCGTTTCATTTCATTTAAATTCAAATTTAAAATTTCTTTATTGATTAGGACATCAAATATCTCTTTCAATCGTCAAAAAGGAGGGGGTGGGGGTAGGAAAGTAGGAAGGAGGCACACAGGTGACACGCTGGCCGCAGCTAGGGAATGCAATCCCGCAAGATAATTTCAATTTTTTTTTTTTTTTTTATGTCATACGGTAGGCAAACAGGCAAGCGGGCCACCTGATGGAAAGTGGTCACCACTGCCTATAGACATTAGCAACACCAAGAGTATCGCTAATGCGTTGCCCACCTCTATAACACGTTGCTCTGGCAGCAAAAAGCAAATGCCACTCCACTGCCAAAGCCACGGTTCCCCAAATCCCCACCCCATGGAGCACTGGAAACCTTACTCACCGGCAGAAACACAATACTATTTAAAAGAGTATTATTTAGCTGCGATATTCTGTAAGGTGGAGGTACTTCCCCAGTCGGGCGGCTCCAATTCGAACGAGATACCCCGCTATGCCCTACCTCTCTTAATCAATATCATATCAATATATATCTTAATCTTATCTCAATTCAGGTATTTGCGGGACTGAACCATCTTAGTCCCGCTGGATCCAGGTATTTGCGGGATCCCGCAGGGTGGACTTAGACCCTAAAAATCAATCGTAATAAAGACTTTATAGGCCTCGTTGTCTTGCTGGTTTTAGTTTTAACCAAAATTACACAAGGTTATTGGTACATTTGAAATGGTTATTTAGTATTTTTAGACATAAAGATTAAGAGATAAATTGATATACTCTAGTCAACATCAACATAAATTGAAATAATTACGTACACACCACAAACAACATCGTAAACAAATTAAACATTATTTTGGAAATAAACATGCAAGTTGCACGCATAACTATCAAACCACTCCATATTTTTCCATATACGCTCATACATTTCTGGCGTTACAAATCGGTATTTGACTTCATAAACACTTAATCAATGTTTAATTACATTTTCTCGTGATGGTTGCTAATAAGACAATGAATACCTATGTATTTGATTACCTCTTATATATCATCATCATCATCACAGTACAGTACATACCGTAACAGTGGACACTGCAGGACTTAGGGCCTCTCTCACGAAAGGGGAGGTTATTGCCATACTCTCCACGCTTGGCAGGCGGGTTGGAGATCGCAGTGTTTAAATATAACAATGGAAAATGCTTCTGCCCATTTTCCAGGCTTACGGAGACTCTTGATCTTTTGCCTCGAAAACATTAGTCGCCTTGTACGACATTCATGAGTGTAAGGGGTTGGTGCTATTCTACTCTGCCGGATACCACACGGTTACCGGCCTCTTATATATATCTACACTAATATTATAAAGAGGAAAGATTTATACCTATTTTTGTATGTTTGTATGTTTGTAATGAATAGGCTCAAAAAGTACTGGGCCGATTTAAAAAATTCTTTCACCAATAGAATGCTATATTCTTCCAATTTGACATAGGCTACATTTCATTTTGAAAAAAATTAGGGATTCTTGGTAAAATTTGAACAATGTAACCGAAGGTGTAGAAAAATACCAAAAAAATTCCTTACATCGCGTGCGCTGCGAAAACTATTGATGATAGAACAAAATAATGTACTACGACTTTGCAGAACACATCATTATCTACAAAAAGTGTCGCGACAGTATATGTCTAACTATTATAGTTATGTCACAATAAGTGTTCTTTTATTTTGAAAATTTAATTGAAATGCCGCCGCATAAAAACGCTCTTTCTTTGTACCTTGGTATTAATCCTTATCAAAATCAATTACTTCATATTCACGACTACTTCAATACCTTTATATAACTTTTTGAATTATTCAATTCAGACATTCCATTCGAAAGATATCACGAGTTTAAAAATGTGAATATTAGAAAAAAGTCGCGTGTTCGCCGCTCAGTCCGCTCGGCTATCTAGGCAGCACGGGATACGTACGGGAGGGGAGTCAATATCAAGAAATACGGCCGTCAGGAGCCGGGTCGACCCCTTCCCTCTAAAATGGTTTTAGACAACGTGATTCATGACGAAGGTTCAGGTGTATAATTTGTTAAGGTTTACTACCCGTGCGAAGCCGGGGCGGGCCGCTAGTTAATCAAATATAGAGGTAATCATTGTGTTATTGGCTATCAAACTGCGAAAACCGAAATCAGATTTGTAATGACAGAAATGTTCAAACTTATAGGGAAAAATATGGGGTGGTTCGATAGTTAAGCTCGCAAGTATAGCTTCTCATCGGTTAGTGTTCATCACATCGCTTAGCCAGCGTCCAGCCAGCCCGACCACGGCCCACACGCCGCCCCGCGCACAGTATCACATATAAACCATGCTTCTCTGTAAGCGAGCGGCCACACAGAAAAGACGCAGACACGTCGCGGACGGGGCACATACGGGACGCGGACGCGACTTAAAACATACAGAAAAGACAGGCCGCGGACGCGGCGCCGTTGTGGACACGTCAAGAGCGTAGGCAAGACAAGGACAGCAAGCGCTGCGGGCAAGGCCCGGCTCCCGCGCCCCGCCCGCACCCCCTGTCTCGCCAGCGGCGCGCCCGTGCCCCGTCCTTTCTGTATGTTTTAAGTCGTGTCTGCGACGCGCCTGCGCCCGTCCGCGCCCTGTCTTTCCTGTATGTTTTGCGTCGCGACGTTTCTATACATTTAGTATGAAAGTAAATTGAACGGGCGCCGCGTCCGCGACGTGTCTACGTCTTACGTCTTTTCTGTGTGATCAGCGGGATCCCGGAAAATTTTCGACCGGGAATAGTCCCGCAAAATGTATGCGGGATCCCGGTATCCCGGTATTGCATTCCCTAGCCGCAGCTAACCCACCGGACCAGACCATGCCCGACAATGCCAGGCAGAGCCGGACTTAATACATATCATAATATCGGGACGTAAAATCGGTCTAATAAGATGAGATTCTAAAACTGAGTTACTCTATTTACTTTTACGTGCCTGTAAGCTAAAACTTTACTAACTAAAATACTATTTGCAGAACATACAAGTTCGACGGTCTGGACCTCGATTGGGAGTACCCTGCATACGCCGCACATGGAGGCAAACCTGAAGATAAAAGCAACTTAGTCGCCCTGGTTAAGGTTAACAGAACTACTTTTGTATGTTGTAGAGCTGTCATTATACAGGCCGTGTGGTGTCCGGTAGAGTAGCACTAAACATCCATTACGGGTATCGTACGAAGTAGATGGAAAAATTTCATTAAAGAGACGAAAGTTGTTGTGAAAAGTTTGCGCAAGAAGCAATATGAGACAGGTATATTTTACTACTAAAGGACATTTTGAGGAAGAGCCATTATGCGCCAAAGGGGAGGCGACTAATGCAGACCTTCTGTGACCAAAATGGGCAGCAGCATTTTCCAGGTTTAAACCAGGTGTCAAGCGTGTGCTGCTTAAGAACAGTGGAGCGATAGGATAGTCAGTACGCAAGACCGTAGGAAAAATAGGACAGTGAGATAAAACATGTAACACTAGGGTAAACCCAAAGTGCGTAATGTACGAGAACACTTTAATTTTTAGGGTCCTTGATCACATGATCATCATTTATGACATAAAAGTATGTGTTTCTTGAAAGCCTTATCTAGTAGCTTTTCTTATAAGTAATACCAAAAACAAGATTAATTGAATATTCTTTAAGATATTTTAAATGTAGTGCGATATGATTTTACGAGATAATTCCTATTTTCCCCCTAAACCATAAATCCAGTAAATACCATTAACATATACTTGCTAAGCTAAAATTCGGTTAATGTAATTTTGTCTAAATTGTTTAGTTTTCCTGTAATTCACAAATAGAGGTTAAACACATAGTAGCATAGGTCGTTAGTCTCTTTTTAAGTACAATAATTTTAAACTTTATAGATGAACAGGTAAAGGCGAATATGACATGGCGCGTCATGCAAAAACAAATAACAGGCGACAGCGTCCCCGGGCGTCCATTACGGGCGTGGGGTCTCTGCTCCTTTTCTTTTGGTTATAAAACGAAGTCCCTTAACTCAGAATTTCTTCAACAGGAGTTGAAAGAAGCTTTCCAGCCGCACAACTACATCCTCACTGCAGCTATTGCAGCTGGCCAAGACAAGTTGGAAGCAGGTTATGCCCCAGTTGAATCGATACTTGGATTTGGTCCACGTTATGAGCTATGACTACCACGGCGCGTGGGACGGAGTGGTTGGAGCCAACGCACCTTTGCGAGGGTCGCATCAAGGGGACACGCTTTCCGTGGTAAAAGACTACATATAAAAAAAATATCATTTTGGTTTCAATTTCTCGGTTGTGCCCCCGGGCGCAAGAACCCGGGTTCGCCCTGCCCATAATTCAGGATTAGGCAAATCAGGTAAGCCTTCGTGATCTTGTTAACAAGGGAAACAGAGCAGATTGGATCATGGGTACACGTTAAGCCGCCTGAATGTTCGGTTTCTTCACGACGTTTTTCAGCGTAAGCGCATCGTGTTGAACTTATGTAAATAACCCTGAAAAAAAACATTGGTACTAGACGGCACTGGGGTTCCAATCTGGTACCTTTAACTTACGAGCCCAACCCACTACCCATTAATCTATCAAAGATCTTCGTAAGTGGTAGTCAGCGTTCGTCAATAGTCAGAGAACACTACTGATAGGTATACTCGTACCATAAAGGCTTTACTCAAAAATGTATTTTCAGGAATACTCAGTCCAGTACCTGCTGCGGCACGGCATCAGCGCTCATAAACTAGTGCTGGGTGTGCCGTTCTACGGACGCACTTTCGTCGTGGGGTCCTGCCCTTCAATCCCCCTAGAGTTCGGACGCACCCCAATACAGGGCGGCTTTCCTGGCCCCCTGATAAAGCAGGAGAATTCCATTGGATACGTTGAGGTATAAGATAATTTGATACGTGAATGTAATACTGGAACACAGGCTTAGAAACGGAGGGTAGAACTTATTTTACGTGAAACTCAATATGTTATTTATGAGTAACAGTTACCACTGGGTACACATTAGGTGGACGACATATCATTATTGAGTGAATTGGAATCAAATTAACATAGAAATGGATTAGAAAACAAATAATCCTGACAAACAAAACATGTCCTGGTTGTGCTCTCGCGCACGAGGGCCTGGGGTCTGCCTTGACTTGGCAGATCAGATAATTACAGTGGATCGACTGCTATCTGACCACCATGACTCTGCTACCAGGGGAACCTGACCAGATTGGATCACTGTTACACATTCAGTCGCCTGTATGTACAGGTTTCCTTCCCTCATCGTAAGAGCGACGGTTAGCATTCAACTAATGTACATCACTTAGAAAAGAGTCATTGGTAAATGGCCGCAGCGGGATTCGAACTCGGCACCTTTCGCTTACGAGTCGGATACTTTAACCACTCGGTCACCCGACGCTCTAAAGGATTAATCCAATTAAAATTAAATATAAAATAACTTCACAGATTTGCCACGAACTAAGGAATTCGTCAACGAATTGGACGAAACACTACGACCAAAGAAGTGAGACACCGTACTTGCGGAATGGAAATAAAGTCATTTCATACGATGACTCTGCCTCCATAGCCAAGAAAGTCAAGTAAGTCAAAACATAATTAAGAAAAATCTATGGCTATGGCTCGTACCTGGTGCAAAGGTTAGCCATAGTCATTCAACGTGGCAATAGTCATTAGTCATAGTTAGCCATAGTCATTCAACGTTGGCCGTGTGGTGGCCGGCAGAGTAGAATAGCACCAACCCCTTACACTAGTGGGTGTCGTACAAGGCGACTAATCTTTCGAAACAAAAGATCAAGAGTCTCCGTAGTCTGGAAAATGGGCAGCAGCATTTTCCATTGTTATATTTAAACACTGCGATCTCCAACCCGCCTGCCAAGCGTGGAGATAATGGCAATAACCTCCCCTTTCGTAGGAGAGGCCCTAAGTCCTGCAGTGGATTGTTACGGGCTGTGATGATGATGATGATTCAACGTGGCAATACCGCGAGCGTGATGGGCACCTTTGCTCCGGGTACTGTCAGAGGCGGGCTATTTATGTAGGCTGCGGTGACTGCTTACCATTAGGTAGGCCGTAAGCTTGTTTCCCACCTTAGTGGTATAAAAAAATGGTATTTATTGACTGATATGTGGATACATATTTAGTTTAGCGTTAAGTTAGGTAAGTAGATATGTTTGTTTTGTCTATTTTTAATAAATAAATTTTAGTGTACTATTTAAAAAAATTATCAATATATTATTAAAATAGGATTATTAAGTCTCTTGTAGGTAATACGGTTAGGAAGTGACTTTTTTATCGTCTAAATGAAACCCTGAATGGACATCAATCGTTTCATTGTCAACAACCAATTTCTTATAATTTCCTAATGCTGCTGGTGCTATTTTACTCTGTCGGGTACACCATAATTCATTTCGTTCTCTCTACTAAAATTTCTATTGGTATCTGCTCACTTATGCACTTTATACTTGACTAAATTCAGTCGACGGTTAGAGGATACCAAAGTTTGCAATAATTTTTTTTTTCAGCTTGCTGTTTTCTACACTTCAATCCAGTCGACTAAATTTAAAGTGGAGCAAGTTAAAGTGGAATGTACTGCGCATAGCATAAGGTCCATTTTTGTATTAGTTATTATGTTTCGCGTTGTACCTCTTTTCAAAAGGCGTGATATAAAAATGGACCTTATTTTATAAGCACTATCATATTCCATTTTGATTTACTCTCTTGTAGGTAACGGTGAACTCTCTATGGTTCTGAATTTAGACGACAGAATTTAGCAAAATATAATAAGCACAATATCGTGTTTTACTGCTTTCAGGTTTGCAAAGCAGCACAAACTGGCCGGCATTATGGTTTGGAGCATCGAAACCGACGATTTCCAAGGAATCATTAAGGAGAACTACCACAACTATAATCTATTGAGGACAATTAACCATGCAATATAAGACACGGGAATCATTAAACCTACTTACTTTATAAGGTTTTATTTTATTCAATGGGTGGTTATTCACTCATTTATTTAGTAGCATTATAGCTTCTTTGTAATATTTTTCCTATTTAATCAAGCACTTTTTTGGCTAACGTAATAGATACCTCTTCCAAAAGATTGTCTGGAAGAGAACGCTTAAGCCGACATGGTTTAATCCTTAAGAATTTTTTAAATTACTTTATGCAATAAAGAGATTTTACTTACTTATTGGGAAAATTGATTAAAACTCCTTGCCTTACAATCACTGGTTATTGTTTTTTTATGGTAAAAACCTAAGGACCTAATATTTCTCAAATTCGGGTCTTAGTTCGTTGACTGATATTTGTTAGCAGGAGAAAATCATCATTTTATCATGGTTCTTAGCCACTTAACTTTCTCATCGAAACAAACGCGCGCTAAAGAACATTGACGACGTTTGATTGACGAGTTGGCGGCAGCCGCCGCACAACAGACAGACGCACGACCACTGGTAGTGGCCCCAATAGCTTACGACCTACCAGACAGGATTATACCAGCTCACGATGGTAGCGTAAAATCCTTAAACTTTTATATTAGAAGCGTGGAGAGTGTGCTAAGTGCACAGGGTATAGCAGACAATGACCCCATTGCCATTTGTCTCATTAGATATAAACGAACACATAAAGTCTTAGAAGCCATTACTTTGGAAGTGGATTTTGAGTGCTGGACCTCCAAGCGAACCGCGTTAGTAAACAGGTTCGGTGAATAGATTCAGCGCGATCAAAATCCTTCAGAAGCTGATGCGGTCTACTAAAAGCAGGACCGAGAGCTGTGAGAGCTTCGGCAAAAGGAGAATTATTAGAAGCGCTCTGCGGCATCGGCGTCGCAGTGAAGAATCAAACGCGATATTTTCAAACTTTCGCAATAGACACTTTCGTATTATAATATAGGTCTTGGCGTAAGGATTCAAGGCCCTAAAACTCTAGAAGCAGCCATAGCAATAGTATGGCAAGAGAAAGCCAGGTTAATGTATCATGCGGGTGTAATCAGCGTGCCCTTCCCATGGCCCCTTCTCAGATGCAAAACAAAGCGTTTATTAGAGTGAATATTTTATCAGAACCACTCGAGAACCCTATACCCGATTTGCCCACGTACGACACGGTACCAATAAATACCACATATGAGGATTTTATCGCGGACAAAACACTAAACCCAATCCCATTGCACAACCTACGGAATTACTCATTAAACAGCCAGACATATATCCACATAGCCGAATATAATGGCAAATTCTTAATTGACAAAGGCTCAACGCGCTCACTCATAACTACCGATGGTATCAGACGAGACATGCTCGAAACAGTTTAGGAGCGAGCCATTTGAAAAAACATCCGCGTACGGATCATCATCACATACCAAGGTAGCACACCTCAATCTCCCACGGGAATTTAATGTCGATAGGTACCACATGTTCCTTATCTTTGATTTCGATAGGAAATACAAAGGACTTGTAGGAAACGACATTTTAGGTTCCTTAGGGTTTAGGATATATTATCTAGAAAAGGCACTGGTGACTGACGCCACCGTACTGCCGTTACCGTTTCACGATATCACCATTAATAGAAATTGGAATTTAAATACTCAAGATCTGAGGAAACGCGGGAAACTACAAAGCTCTGTAATCAATATCGCGACATATTCTTCTCAGAGAACTTATCTCTTACATTTACACACGCCGTTAAACATAAGCTAAGGCTTATAGAAGACACCCCGTATTTACCAGGAATTACAGGCTATTCAGCGATAGGTAGATGAACGAGAACGTAAAGGAATTATTAGTGGTCTAGCCCCATTCACTTAGTCCCAAAGAAGGCAGATGCCTCCGGCACAGTGAAATGGAGATTGGTGGTCGATTACCGTAATTTAAACGACAAGACCATCAAGGATAAGTACCCAATCCCCAATATTAGTGATATGTTAAAGGTTAGGTAGAGCACAATACTTCACCACAATAGATTTAGCTTCTGGCTACCACCAGGTAGAAATGGACCCATTGGACGTAAAGCTGACGGTTGCCTACGGATTATTAGTTATTACGGATGCCTTTCGGCCTTAAGAATTTTAATCAATTAAAATAATCATAATCTAAAATAATAATCAATCAATATGAAATTAAATATTTTTAAGAAAATTACGAATACTTCAATAATGTCAAATATAATATTAAATCATAATAAAAAAATTATGTCCAATATTAATTTATGAAAATGTCAAATATAATGTTCAATTAAAGATATGCATAAAATATTACACGTCAAAGAAAGAAAGAAAAAACAACTCAGTAAATTATTAACTGCATTCAATTAAATGAGCAGGAGTAGGTAATATTGATCCAATAACGGAGAGGGACTAAATTAAAAACTCATTTAAAAACTCATTTACAGAGTAGTATGCTCTTTTCAATAACATAGCTTTCAATAGCTTGCAGATCCTGTGGTAGGTTTCACATTCGTGAATATGCAGCCTATTATAATAATAATAATCATTTATTTCAAGTATCTGAAGACTCATACAATTTGTTAGTAGGTAGATACAATAACTTAATCTAATGTTAGTATTAAAGTAAAATCTTCACTGCTGTGATTTGCAAGTTACAGCAGTGCCTTATATATGGGCTATTGTAGATCCGCGGGTCCAAGATATACAGCAAAACATTTGGAATAGGTCAAGCCATGACCTATCCCAAATCGACATATGAAACTTACGAGTATAAAGATTGCCCATAACGCCACTGCAGTTGAGTGACTCGCACGATACAGCTGACAGAAACGAGACAGACGAAACTAATGACCCCGACTGTGTAATTCTATCAAATACGGTAATTCCCCTATGCCCAGACGCGGTAGACAAACAATGCGGTGCTAAGATCAGGTAAATTGAATGTGCAGGTTTCATCACGCTGTTTCTCCTCATCGTGAGAGCATCGGTAACTCCGGTTGATCTGATCGAACACAATTAATAGCTTGACTATAAAAACCTTGAAGAATTTGAACTTCACATAAAATTGGTTGTGCGGTTCCAAAGAAACTTATCCCACGCACACTAAGGTTGTGGAGGTTTTCCCTGGAGAGTACAACATGGAGTTCTTTAAGAGAGGGGTAAAAAGGTTTTTACGGGGTCGGCAACCCGTTGGTGGGTGGGATGCCTCTGGTATTGCAAACGTCCATAGGTTGCAGTGACTGCTTACCATCAGGCAGGCCGTAAGTCTCAAAATCATATATAAATACCTACCAACGTGAGATCAAAATTTAATTTTTGAATTTCGTAAATGAGTAATCTTGGCGTTAATTATTGTATTCTTATTTAATAATAGTATACTTTTTATGTATTTTGTTTACTACTTTTTCAATGTTGTAGTGTCGTTGTTTGTGTTAATAGATGTCTTTTCTTTCTTACTAGGACTATGCACAGGAGCAGACATAGGAGCGGCGGTGGCCGAGTGGTTAAGGTATCCGACTCGTAAGCGAGAGATACCGGGTTCGAATCCCCCTACGGACATGTGTCAATGAATTTTCTTTAAGAAACATTACATTAGTTGAATTCGAACCGATGCTGTTACGGTGAAGGAAAACACAGTGATGAAATCTGCACATTCAGGCGACCGAATATAATATATAACCATAATCCAATCTGGTCAAGTTCCCCTGGTAGTAGGGTCACGGAGGTCAGGTCAAATCCTGGATCATAGTCAAGGCAGACCCCGGGCCCTCGTTCGCGAAAACACAACCGGGGCATGAACGCCACAATGGTATAAAAAAATACACAGATAATGTCCACCTTGTCACTTATTTGCACTTCTATATTAACCTCGTCCTGTTACTGATAAGATACTGCAATAATCTTATCGAAGTAACTTTGTTCAAAGACAATGTAATAAGAAAGAAGGTACTACTTTAATTGGTAGGTTATTTACCTTTTTTTATACCACTAAGGTGGCAAACATGCTTACGGCCTGTCTGATAGAAAGCAGTCACCGCAAGCTGATGATAATGATGACTTCATTAATGCAATAACATTTTATTTGCATAGGTTTTTCCCCCAATAACCTATCTCGAGGAGAGAAAGAGACGCCACTATATTAGAGCCATATATAAGCCACAGCAACAAAATTCAATTCACTGTCTCACTTCTTTGTGGTCATCCATACTTTCGTAATTTCGTGTGTGATAGTGTGAAAATACTTTTTTTAAACAAAATATCTATTTGAGTAAGCTGATAACTAACGAGTTATCTCAGATAAGTGATTATTGGCGATCTTTGTGAATACTTCACGCAATGTGTAAGTATTGTCATAATATTTTCTGCTTAATAATTTAATGTTGCATAAATTGCATGCATGGTTTCGTCATGATAATCATGGACATTAAATGCTGCACGTAGGCAGTAAGTAACTAAAGTAATAAGTAGGTACCTCATACTTTCTAACCACTTTAGTGGAACCACGTTGTGGTTCTTGTGTGGCTCTTGCAGCTATAGGATACCAAAGCCTTTACGAGGTGGTCGTCCGTCTTGTCAGGGGCTGGCCACCGTTGTCGGTACTACAGTTGACAAGAAATCTTTAAAAATATATACTTGCTTTTTCTCGAAAATATAAACGCCTGATAAAAATTTGTAGCAAACATACTAACATTGCAATTTGATATTATATTTTGAACAGTGAACGTTCTCCTTCTGACTTTTACTTTTTTATTAATATATTTATTAGACCGATATTAGTTCCTCAAAATGTATGCCCGGTATATCAGGATCCCGGTATCCAGGTATTGCATTCTCTAATCATTAGGTATTTTGATTTATAATGAATCATGTTTTGTGGTTTATGTTCAGTAGGTATAAGTTCAGCATTGGAAGCCCTGTGACTGAGATGGTGTTTGACATGTCTCTTGATTTTAAATTAAAACAACGACTGTACCCATTCATGTCTCATAAATAGTCATAATTTATGGAATTCGTATCTTAGCACCGCATTGGTGATACACTTGGTGTTGATAATATGGTCCGGTGGCCTAATCTGTTTGCCCACCGCAATGTCAAAGAAGTTACTGTAGGTATTTTTCATTATTTATTTAATCAAAGAGAATACATGAAAAAATTGTCTATGACAAAAACAGGTACAGAGTTTCCTTTGGACTATGACATGGAATCGTTAAAGAGGTTTATTAGAGATCTCCTTAGAGGGGAGCAACGCATTGGTAACGCCCCTGGTATTGCTGATGTCCATAGGCGGCGGTGACCACTTTCCATCAGGTGGCCCGAAAGCCTGTTTGTCTGCCGTATAACATAAATAAAATTATTTTATGAACTAAAATGGTTACTGTATTAACAAGCATCAACGTTAACACAATTTTTCAGCCAAGGTAGTCTGCTACTTCGGCTCTTGGGCTGCTTACCGTCAACCTCCAGTGAAATTCACTATTGATGACATAGATCCCACGCTATGCACCCATCTCGTCTACTGTTTTGCCATTCTGGACAACAATTTGGAAATAGCAAGCAAAGGTAAATGAAAAATAAATAAACGAGTTGATGATGTTCTAACTAAAATATTGCATATGACTTCTAGAGACTAGATTTGGGAGCTGATCTACTACACATCCTCCGTCTTTAGCTGCATGCAGAATGGGTACTATATTATCTTCATGACAGCTTCGAAACTTACCTTTAGTTTTAGACATGGACACAGACATATTGTTTATTTAGTGGAAGACTCTGCTTTGAGGAGTCAAGTTAATGAGCAGTTTTCCAGTAGGTATTGTCAGTTGGTTACTTGGCTAGATGGTTAGATGGAATAGATGGCACTTCTACAATTTTGGTACGCTCTTTAAATCTGTATGATTGTGGCAGTGATGACATACAGCCATCTAATACTAAATTGAAAAATAAAAAGTTCGTTAATATAAACATTAGTTTTAAAAGTTGGAAGAAATGTAATGACTCAGTCAAATTGATGTATGTATTATTTTGTGACAATTTATAAAAACCTCTAAAAAGATTAAAAATTATTGATATATTCAATATTCATCATCTTATCCCGGCCTCTGCCAGGGTCTGCTTTCCTACAAGTTATCTTCCACGTCGCACGGTCTTCGGCATCCTCGCGTCGTAAGCCGTTGGCTCTCGCATCCGACTCAGCGATGTTAATCCATCGTTTCTTGGGTCGCCCACGGGGCCTCTTTCCTGATACCGGCAGGTTCAGGCACCTATTTCCCACGTATCCTGAGGCTTACGCAACACGTGACCAAACCAGCGTAGGCGAGCCTCCTCGATCTTGTCCGCGATATCCCTCACGCCAAGACTGCCACAGATGTATTAATTACGTACTCGATCGAGCCGTGTAACTCCGCACATCCAGCGCAGCATTTTTATTTCATTGGCGTGAAGTTCGCGAACGTGTTTCGTCAGCACTGGCCATGTCTCGCAGCCATAGAGCATCACAGGTCTAATTATACTCTTGTATATAAGCCCTTTGAGCTTGACAGGGAGTTTAGGGTCACAGATGACTGCCGTGAGTTCCCGCCATTTGGCCCAAGCTGCAGGGACTTGACATCGGGGCCGATATAACCAGACTCGTGCATCACGAATCCGAGGTATTTAGATTTATCTGTTCTATTAACAGTTTCGTTACCTATACGGATGGTGTCGGGATCCGCGCTGCAGCTGGCCATATACTCTGTTTTGGCGACGTTCAGTTTCAAACCACCATTTTCTAGCACGTCCTTCCACATGTTTACCCTGGTCTCAGGGTCCTGCCTAAGCTTGCTCACCAGTACAATGTCGTTAGCGTACTTTATAAGCCAGGGAGGCATGTCTTGAAATTCCGCTGAGAGGGCATTGAGTACATTGCAAAACAAGTAAGGACTCGGCACACAGCCCTGGTGAATACCTACAGTAATCGGGAAGGGATTCGTATGATCTACGATGGTTTTGACTACAGCTCCAGTATTGGCATACATGTCCTGTATAGTACAAATGTGCGCCTCAAGCACAGACTTAGCTCACAGAGCCCACCAAATTATCTCCCGTGGGACACTGTCGAAAGCCCTCTGCAGGTCGAGAAATGCGTAATGCAACGGTTGATTCCTACTGCGATGGGACTCCTGGAGGACCCTGAGAGCAATTATTGGATCCATAGTGCTGCAGCCCGGCCTGAAGCCGTATTGGCATTCGGACAAGGCGCATTCCTGGTCAATAATCTGTTCGAATAGCTTCATTGTATGGCTTATAAGTATGATACCTCGATCGCACTTTTATTACGATATTTACGCACCACGCGTCAGGTATAAGCCCATGATATATTCAATATTATCCAGTACAATGTACCCAGTGTTTATATCCTCTTTGCTAAGTACCTATTTCAAGCGATCTTTATTATCAAAATTGTTGGAGCGCCATCTAGCGAGTGATAAGGAATGCTTTAGATACCTATTGGAAAGCTGCTCATAATTACATTAATTCTTTATATCGATAGACCCATTTCAAGATCTAGAGGAAAATGGTGGGAAAGCAGGTTTCAAAAGAGCCGTGGCACTGAAGAGAAAAAATAAATCACTGAAAGTGACTCTTGCTGTCGGAGGATGGAATGAGAGGTCGGAGAAATTCTCCAGAATGGCTGCCACTCATGGAACCAGGTCTAATTTTATAAAGAGCGTCCTAAACATGTTGAAGTAAGCTCCATTTGGTTTAATAATTTGAATTTATATTTTTATCCTCCTTTTCATATTTACGGACACAATTCATTTTTCATATTTACGGATTACAACAATTGCCATCGCTGCAATTAATCAGAGCTTAGAATATGGAAAACAGTGGGTCATATCTTAATACATATCATAATAACGGGCCGTAAAATCGGTCTACTAAGATAATATTTTAAAATCTATTTACTCTATTTATTTTTCTATGCCTGTAAGCTAAAATTTTTAATGCTGTTTGCAGAACTTACAAGTTCGACGGTCTGGACCTCGATTGGGAGTACCCTGCATACGCCCCACAAGGAGGCAAACCTGAAGATAAAAGCAACTTTGTCGCCCTGGTTAAGGTTAACAGAACTAGTTTTGTACTTTGTAGGGCTGTCATAAGACAGGCCGTGTGGTGTCCGGCAGAGTGGCACTAACCATCCGTTACGAGTGTCGTACGAAGTAGATGCGATAATTTCATTAGATACTTTTTGAAAGGAACATTTTGCGAGAGAGGCATTATGAGAAATATATATTTTACAACCAAGGGATATTTTGAGAAAGGGACATTATGCGTCGAAGGGGTGGTGACTAGGACCTTCTGACACCAGAAAGGGTCAGCAGCATTTTCTGTTTAAACTGGTTGCTCAGCGTGTGCTGCTTAAGAACAGTGGAATGATGGGATATTCATATTCATATTCATTTATTCGTAGTAATAATCATACATCGTCATTTAAAATAGTTTCATGAATTCAATTAAGTACTAATAGTTGATGTCAATGTTAAAAAACAATTAATTCAATAGTATCAAATTATCATGATTCGAAATCGATAGGCAGTCAGTAGGTACGACCGTAGGAAAAGTAGGACAGGGACAAAAAATATGTAACGTCAAGATGAGGCCAAAGTGCATATTGCAAGTGGACGCTTTAAGTATTTAAGGGTTTTGATCACTATGTTATAAAATAACATAACAGTATGTTTCTAAAACCCTATCCAAGTACATATTCTCATACCTAAGTACAACCAAAAACAAGATTAATTCATAATGGCGTTAATATCCCGGTTGTAATCTCGCACGCGAGAACCCGGGATCCGCCTTGACCATGATCCAGGATTTGGCAGATCAGATAATTACAGTGCAGCGGCTGACATCTGACCTCCGTGACTCTCTACCTGGGGAACCTGACCAGATTGGATCATGGTTACACGTTGAATGTGTTGGTTTCATCACGTTGTTTTCTCTCACCATAAGTGCATCGGTTAGCATTCCAATCATGTACATCATTTTGAACAGTCATTGGTACATAGCCGCAGTGAGAACAAAACAAGATTCCTTAAATATTCCATAAGATACTTTAAATCTGATGCCATATTTTCATTTTCTCCCGTAAACCACAAATCAAGTTTCTTAAAACTATTAATATATACCTATTAAACTATTAAATACGTATAGAGGAATTTTGTCTAAATTGTTTAAAATTTCCTGTAATACACGAAAAAAGGTAAAATCCGCATTAGTATAGGTCGTAAGTCGCTTTTTCAAGTACAAATGATTTTCAATTTTATAGAGGATCAGGTAAAGGCGAATCTGGAATGGTGCAATAACAGCTGATGGCGTCCTCGGGCGTCCAATACGCGCTTGGGGTCTCTGCTCCTTTTCTTTTGTTTGTGAAACTTAGTTCTTAATTCTGGCTTTCTTCAACAGGAATTGAAAGAAGCCTTCAAGCCGCATCACTACATCCTCACTGCAGCTATTGCAGGTGGCCAAGACAAGTTGGAAGCAGGTTATGACCTGCCCCAGTTGAATCGATACTTGGATTTGGTCCACGTTATGGCCTATGACTACCACGGCGCGTGGGACGGAGTGGTTGGAGCCAACGCACCTTTGCGAGGGTCGCATCCAAGGGACACGCTTTCCGTGGTATGTGGCTAAATATAAAAAAAATCATTATGACGTCAATTTCCAAGTTGTGCTCTCGTGCGCGAGGGCCCGGCGTCCACCTTGCTTATGATTCAAGATTGGGCAGATCAGGTAATTAGGTTCGGGACCCTATTAACAGGGTAAACCGAGCAGATTGGACCATGGTTACACATTCAGTCGCCTGACTGTGCAGTTTCTTCACGATGTTTTTATTCGTCGTAAGAGCACTGTGTTGAACTTATGTACATAACTCAGAAAACATCATTAGTAGTGTCTGTTGTGTCGTCGTCTTTAATTTTGTAATTTGTGTATACTATATATTGTGTGTAATAAATTGTTAAATAATCATTTGTACTCGGTGGTACTGGGGAACGTATCCGGTACCTCTCACTTACGAGCCTCTTTAGTCTGTTGAAGCTCTTCATCAAAAGCCTGAGAATACTATTGATATACCATAAAGACTTACGTATAAAGGACCGAATTCGAGTCCAAGTACGAAAAATGGGAGCCCTAAATCTAAACCATAAAGGCTTTACCATAGGCGAAGGAAGGAGGGGTGGGGGGGGGGGGGGGGGGCTCCGGGTGGGCCGTGCCCACCCCAAAATGGTCTGGTCCTGGTCACCCCAGGATGGGGTACTCACAGGCTGTACATTGGTGATTGACTCGGCTTCATCGGCCACCTCAGGGGCCAGGTCACCCCTGGAAAATAGCCCTACACACGCTAATGGGCTTTCCAAAAAAATCTATTTTTCAGGAATACTCAGTCCAGTACCTGCTGCGCCACGGCATCAGCGCTCATAAACTAGTGCTGGGTGTGCCGTTTTACGGACGCACTTTCGTCGTGCAGGACTCTGCAGCCCCCGTAGTGTTCGGACGCACCCCAATACAGGGCGCCTTTCCTGGCCCTCTGATACAGGAGCAGAATTCCATTGGATACGTTGAGGTATGAGGGAATTTGTTAGGTGCAGTGGCGTAGCATGGGGGGGGGCGGAGGGTGCGGTCCGCACCGGGCGGCACTTTGCCGGGGGCGGCGCTGCGGAGGTGGCAGTTAGAAAAAAAAAATAAAAAAAAAGTTAATTTCTTTCAGTGTTTTTTTTGTCATTTTTTTTGTTGTTACCTAGCTGCGAGCGCCGGTGCGCGCATGTACAATCGGAACGAAAATAGTAACATGCCAAATAAATATATAATATCTAACTACCAAACTTTACAAAACTTTACTCTATGTCAAAAAATGTTAATTTCACTTTTCAGGTTAGTGTTAATCAATAAAAATACTCTTTTTACCATGCCCCAAATTTTTTATAATGGATTACAAAAATAAGGGCGGCAAATTTGGAATCCGCACCGGGTGCTAGTGACCTATGCTACGCCACTGGTTAGGTGAAAGTGAAACTGGAACACAGGCTTTTAGAAGCGGAGGGTAGAACTTATTATACAAGAAACCCAATCGTATATGTTTTTTATAAGTAGCAGTTACCACTTTCCATCAGATGGACGACATGTCCTTATTGAGTGAGTTGGATTAAAATAAACATAGAAATGGATTACAAAACAAGTAATCCTGACAAACAAAAAATGTCCTAGTTGTGCTCTCGCGCACGAGGGCCAGATAATTACAGTGGAGCGAGTGCTATTTGACATCCATGACCTTGCTACCAGGGGAACTTGACCAGATTGGATCACGGTTACACATTCAGTCGCTTAAATGTGCAGGTTTCTTTCTCTCATCGTAGGAGAGGAGCATCGGTTAGCATGCAACTAATGTACATGGCCGTAGTGGGATTTGACTCGTGGGAGCTCGGTACCTCTCGCTTACGAATCGGATACCTTAACCAATCAGTCACTGACGAAGGATTAACCCGGTTAATGAAAAATATAAAACAACTTCACAGATTCGCCACGAACTAAAGAATTCATCAACGAATTGGAAAAAACATTTCGACCGAAAAAGTGAGACACCGTACTTGCAGAATGGAAATAAAGTCATTTCGTACGACGACTCTGTCTCTATAGGCAAGAAAGTCAAGTAAGTCAAAACATAATTAAGATAAATCGGGTGACTCCATGCTCTGGCTCGTACCTGGTGGAAAGGTTCGGCATAATCATTCAACGTGGCAATGCCGCGAGCGTGGGCACCTTTGCTCCGGGCACTGTCAGAGGCGGGCTATTTATTGACTGATGTAAAATATGTGTACATTTTTTAGTTTAGCGTTATGTTAGGTAAGTCTGTTTATTTTGTATATTCAATTAACAAATTATAGACTACTATCTATACAATATACCCCAAGATGCCGATGAAACTGAAGGGACAGGTCTACAAAACCATTATTAGACCTGTTCTCTTATACGGCAGCGAGACTTGGCCTCTACTAGAGCGACACAAGCAGGAGTTGCGAGTCACGGAAATGAAGATGCTGCGGTGGATGTGTGGGGTTTCCCGCAAAGATCGCGTGCGGAGCGCCCACATCCGCGGTAGCCTTCGTGTCCGTGACATCGCAGATAAGCTACAAGAGTGTCGCCTTCGATGGTATGGCCACGTCTTGCGCAGACCGGCAAATTATGTGGGGAACAGATGTCTGGCCATGCCGCCCCCACCAGGCACGGGAAGAAGGGGCGGGCCCAAGAAGCGATGGCTGGACGTCGTTAAGAGTGACATGCGTGCCAACGGACTCACTATGAAGGATGCCGAAGACCCGAGCAAAGTGGACTAGAAATAGCAGGAAGGCGGACCCCGGGCACCCGGGATTTAACGCCGAGATGATGATGATGATGATCTGCTCTCTTATCGTGTTTAAAAATTCTATTACTGCTTTCAGGTTTGCAAAGCAGCACAAACTGGCGGGCATTATGGTTTGGAGCATCGAAACCGACGATTTCCAAGGAATCATTAGGGGGAAGCACCGCAACTATAATCTATTGAGGACAATTAATCAAGAAATATCGGCACGTGGAAATCATTAAACCTACTTACTAAGAAAAAAAAGGTGGCTAGATAAATATTGGCTCTGTTTTTCTTTTTGTTATACTTCGGACAAAGTAGTTAAACGCGATAAATAAGACAGAAAAAATGTTTACAGTGCTTAAATATGAAGTAAAACTATTGGTGGCTATTCTATAATTCACATGCTTTTTCATATATTCTGTTATTGATTAATGTTTATCTGTGTACCTTTAGTATGAGTAGCTCCTCTCCTTCATTGAAATGCCCATATTTTGCGGACTTGTTTCGCAGTTTTACATCACATGGCCTAAAAATACATATAGGCTGAATTTACAAAAATGTGCCAGTCACATCGTCGTCACCCTGTCGGCAGCGTCGTCGTCAGTCAGCCACTAGTGGTACCGCAGTACTTTTTTTTTTTTTTTGTCATATGGTAGGCAAACAGGCAAGCGGGCCACCTGATGGAAAGTGGTCACCACTGCCTATAGACATTAGCAACACCAAGAGTATCGCTAATGCGTTGCCCACCTCTATAACACGTTGCTCTGGCAGCAAAAAGCAAATGCCACTCCACTGCCAAAGCCACGGTTCCCCAAATCCCCACCCCATGGAGCACTGGAAACCTTACTCACCGGCAGAAACACAATACTTTTTAAAAGAGTATTATTTAGCTGCGATATTCTGTAAGGTGGAGGTACTTCCTCAGTCGGGCGGCTCCAATTCGAACGAGATACCCCGCTATGCCCTACCTCTCTTAAAAAGAGTCTTGCGACTCTGCCGGTAGAATGAGTGATCTCATTGATTGTATAGAGGACCATGGGACGGAAGATTGGAGTGCTTTTCTCACCTTTGCACCGGGAATGTCAAGGAGTGGGTTAAACATCTAGTTTAAGTTTTATGCCGAAGTTATACGGATATCTAGTTTTAAGTTTTTATTTTGACTATGTAAATTATGTAAGGCCGCCTTTGCCCACAATGTTTAAATATACCTGTTAAATGTTCTTTCCTGTAATTTTGTGTGCAATAAAGAGTTAATCTATCTATCTATCTATTATGTTGACATTTATAATGATAATTGCCATAATAAATAATAAACATACGACAGTAGTCCAAAGGATTTTAAAGTTTATTTCATTCAATGGTTGTTTACATATTTTTAGCAGAACTTTTCCTATGTAATCAAGAATTTTTTTTTCTAACGTTATACTTACGTCTTCCCAAATAGTGTCTGGAAGAGATCCCTTAAACCGATAAGGTTGCATTTTTAAGTCTTAAGAATTTTTTATTCACTATATAAAATATAGAGATTTTACTTACTTACCTATAGGCAAATTGACTAAAACTCATTGCCTGACAATCACTGGTATTTTTTATTGATGGTAAAAACATTACGGATAGAAGAGGTTCGAATCGAAGAGGCTCGCTTGTCCTGTGTTGTTGTGCTGTGTAGGTTAACCCCAGGGATACGTGGGTACTGGGTACCTGCTGGTATCAGGAAAAAGGCCCGCGGCAGACCCAAGAAGCGATTGATTGACATCACCAAGTCGGATGCGAGAGTCAAGGGTTTACGACGCGAAGATGCAGAAGAACGAACGAAGTGGAGTAGAATGAGTAGGAAAGCGGACCTTGCAGAAGCCGGGATGATGATAATGAGTTTTAAAAAATAATCCCCTCTCATTTGCAGAAGGGGGATGATGGGATTAAGTCATCATGTAAATTTTTCATTACAATATTAGGTTTATTAATCCCGCTGCGGCCATGTTCCAATGTCTCTTTTCTGAGTTATGTACAATCGTTGAACACTAACCGAAAATCAAAATTGAAAACCGTCCGAATCGTGGCGAGCGATTCCAGAATAGGGAATCACGAGAAAATAAATATTTCATCTTAGTTCTTCACCAAAATAAGAAGAAAGACTATCACTACTGGGCATAGGCCTCCCCCAGAGATCTCTACAAAGGCCGGTCCTGTTCCTTCCGCATCCAGTTGGTACCTGCGATTTTAGGACTGCCCAATCAAAGAACTGTCACTTAACTTCCTCATCGAAACAAACGCGTGCCAAAGAACCGCTTAGTGGTTACGACGATTAGTGGACGGAAGGGATCAATTTTATGAGTTAATGTAGGGGAAGGTGGCCTAGAACGGGTAAGTTTCGCGCGAGGTTAAAAAAACTAGAAATGTGATAAATATCTTAGCTTGATTTAGTTTATAAGATAAGATGTTTATTCAACTTGAAAATAAAACACTATTTTAAACCATTTTGTATCAAATATTTTATATGAAGAAATAACTAGTTCTTCATGTAATCCATTTTGTATTAAATTTTTCATACAAAACCATACCCGTTTTGCCCAATCCGTTTTGCCCAATAGCACATATTTTTGTAAAGTAATTATAAATTTCAAAATGAAAGTTAATCCGAGATAACTCTTTGTCTTAATTTAAAGTTTGATTGCGCTAAAATATAAGCGCCATATTTACAATGTGCTAATTATAAAGGTTTTCGACTAATCACAGAATACATATCTTAATTTTTTAAAGATAAGCTCTAAAAACTTTTGTTAAAAATATGCCATTAAGCGGCTCCGGTGCTCGAGCAAAACGGATCAAAACTCTGTGAGCATGGTATCATCGACAATGCTCACAGCGCGCTTTTGGATCGAGTCACAAGGACTAAGCTGATATGCCGGTGCTCCCGCCCATAGATGGAAACAATACACCAAATGGGGTCTGACTTAAGCCTTATATAGGAGAAGTCGTTGCCCGGCGTGAAAAATCGCTTCGCTCTGTTAAACACACTCAGTTTTTTTATGCGAGTTTCACCTTTTTATCCAAATGACTGCGAAACTGGACGTCACTGGAGATGTCGACACCTAGTTGTGTATGTTCTTAGAGATAGTAAGTGATAATGGTGTGTGGTTGTTTGAACCTTGAGAGTTACAACCTAGAGAAGTTCAGACTTTCAAATATCAAACATATTTTAGTTATTAATAGAAGAATACCAAGCAAACACATTATTCTTAAATGTTGCCAAACTTGGATGAAATATGTCAAGTGACGAGTGTTCTTGGACCGCCTCATTGTATTGGCGACAAATACGGATCACAGGGTAATAATATGATGTATTATTCGAGTAAATTTGAAGAACAAAAAGTGTCTGACTAGGATTACGTGATTTATTCGTGAAACGTGACCAAATCGTTGCAACAGCAATGTGTTTCCGCGGAATCAAAACGAAATTTTAACAAAAAAAGTTTTGGTTCTCGGTAGAAGTGTGGAACGTTACATCGCAACGTTTTATAATTTTATATTCCTAATAAACAAACTCTCTGTCATGGACTGCGATTGCAATTGCATGGGGGAGGCTATGGGCACTTGACATCAGTCGTGATGGCAGTCAAATGCCTAAGCCTAAAATTAAAAGAAAATTTAAAACTTTGTAATGGTTCCTGTAAGTTTACGTAATATTCAGTCATCATTATCTTGATGTCCCGGTATGCGAGGGCCCGGGGTCCGGCTTCTGCTTTTCCTGGCCCACTTTGCTCGGTCTTCTGCATCCTTGGTGGTGAGCTTGTTGGCTTGCATATCATGACGACGTCCAGCCATCCTTCTTGGGCCGATCTCTCCTTCCCGTGTCGAAGGTGGCATGGCCTGGCATTTGTCCTGTACGTAATTGGGGTGTCATGGTCAAACATTTGTTCCATACGTAATTTGTCGGTTTGTAATGTTCAGTACTCTATTGTATAGCATGTGATTATAACGGGTTTCGGGGTGGATTCTAGACCGGGATAGAAATGGAATGTTAAGATATTTCTTCTCAATTTTGCTTCATCCATCAGTAATCACATCACATTGAATTTAAGCCTCCTCCACATTACTGTAGGGTTTAGCTAATCATTCTATGTTTATCGAGACTACATTAAGAGCAGATTTCTTGACTGTCGCGTTAGATTTGACCGCCGAGATGCTAAGTTCTGAGAGGATCTCAAGTTTAAGTCTACCGTGGTGAAAGAATTGGCCAGCTAAACCCTGCGTTACCGGATCTTGCTGTTACCAGGGTGCGCCGGGCGTCGGAATCACAGGGAACGATTGAATCACGCCGCTCGGGGAGGCTCCTTTCGTGCACCCCAGCTATTCATTGATGGCCTGCGATTTTGGGGTATGGCTAATTTCGTGAAATGGACGAATGGATTTGACGTTGAAAAATCACAACAGAAAATGCTGGTGTTCATTTATTAAGTCCATACCCGAAATCCTCCTTTTCCGCTATTATCGAAAATGAAGTCACCGAAGTCTTTCCTCCGTCTTTCCGATGTGTGCAGCTAAAACCGTATAATTATAACTGAAGCCCCATTTCGCCCGACACTATTTGCTAAAACATACATTACGTTATTAACAAACTAGCCCAAGGGATTACCGATAGCAAATAGCCAAATATCGTTTAGGATTCAAATTGTTTGTCTAACCTGGGTACGCTAAATAGCACCTTACGTGGACGGGTTAGGGTCGAATTTGGGTAGCAGGACAGCGTTGTAGCCATGTGACGATGGACGTCAACGCAACTCATTTCCCGAGGCGGAGGCTGCTTCCTGTGCAAGGCCGCTGAGTGAATTCCGGCCATAGAGCAACATTTAGGGTACAGATAGGACACTGCAATTTCTAAGATAGGTTATACGGAAGACATGCAAGACAAGAGCATGTTAAGCTATCGTCCTTAATGTTACTTGACACCAAAGTACTTGTTTATAAAATACAAGCGCCCCGACCTGGCTTCGCACGGGTTTTCTTGGCTATTCTATGTGCAATATGCATATATTATACATATAAGGCTTCCAGAAGAAATTCTCTAATTGACGTTCTTTTTTTTAATACCTCTAAGAGGCAAACATGCTTACGGCCTTTCTGATAATAAGCAGTCACCGCAGCCTATAGACGTTCTGGCTCCGCTGCTGGAGCGCCGCTACAGCACGACTAAGACGCCTATATAAGAAAGTGCTCTTATGCACTGTCCTAATTGGCAACGCTCTTGCAACCATGGCCTTGCGACAGGCGGTATTGACGTCTCCTATTGGTCGGGAAACGTCAGTCATACGACCATGGTCGCGCGACCGTTTCCAACTAGGACAGCGCCTTATCGTTGTAGGCAGAATCCCACGTACCTCTTGACCAATCTGTTGCCACCTAATCACTCGTCAGTCCGCCCCATTTATATGGATGAAATATTTTCTTGGCACCGCCCTAGTTGTAGTTAGTTCGCGCCAGATAATGCCGGCCATCCACTCCATAAGAGATCGGGAGAGTTTCTTTGGCATGTATCCTCGCACGCAATGAAGAACTACGCGGTGAGTGTCTTGGCTATTTATTTTCGTTAATTCTTGCCTATAACTTTGGTCGGTCTATAAACGACAGGTGTCGGAAAACTCCCTGCTAATGTCTACATACACTTAAAATATTCTCAAACTTTAATGTGTTTAATAGAACAAAGCTATGAACCATTTCGTTTAAACTGGTTTCTAAATGAAAGAAACGGCAAGGAAATCGGTAGAGCCGTTATATAGCTATGATGCCACAGACACACAATAATGTCTTTGTAACGCTCTTCTTTTGGCGTCGAGGGTTATTATTTGAATGGCTGTTTGGCGGTGAAGGATAATATAGCCGCCAATGTTGGCAAACGAAGATGGCGAGAAGGTAGAAAAGGATAATTACCCACCTGGCCGGGTGTTGTGACCACGGGACCAAGGGCCCGACAGTTGATCGTCGGAAGTTGTATATATGCCGTGGAAGTTGGCACATTTCTCTAGCGCGATGCAGGACGGTTAGCGCCATCTATGTGCGGATGCTTGCCAACCTTGTGTTCGTGTGCTCGTAATGTGAGTATCGTTGAGTTTCCCTAGTGGAGCGATAGATGTCGCTACAGCTGAATAATAGAAATATTGTGGATGTATGCTTCTTAGGACATCCAACGTTTTGACATTATACGTTTTGACGTGTCACTTTCAAAATGTTTAGCAATATGTTTGTTCCTCATTTTACTACCTAGCTTTTGGCATTATGCGTATTTAGGTATTTAGATTTGGCATTATGCGTCGTAAATACCCTGTTTACATATATTGCTCTGACGGTATATTATCATATCATCTCTTATCCTATAAATGTTCTGTGACCACTCAAGGAATGACTAAACCCTTCCATCATTTTGTGTGTCGTACAATATCTCAGTCGTACGAGTCTCATATGTTCATAATTTTATTCTTATATCCTTGAAACCGGTCTGTATATCTTTGGAGTACCGCAAGCCTAATTATAAAAGACACCATAGCAATTTATACTATGGTTTAACATGCCATACCACGCCACCGCTCAATGAACACTTTTCTTTTTGGTGACTATAGGTACCTAATGTTGCTGAAAAGCGAAACTGCCTAAAGGATGCGAGGTCGACCAAATCTTTTACTTCTAGAACCCTCACAAGAGGATAATGTAAGTACTATCGCTAAGAAAAGTCGAAGTGTGAGTCAAAAAAATTTTTGTGACTCTCACTCAAAAGCACGGGCAGACCAACGTTTTGTGGGTCTCCTGAACCTCTACTACCGCTACAAAGTGGATTTTTTCTTGTACACGATGACGTAGGATAACCTACGGCGCCCTCACAGTCTATAATGCATCTAGAACTACATAATCTGTCACACGCACACATACACACACACATACAGAGAGAGAATCTTAAATAATATTTTAGAGAGAAGTTTATATTTAGTTTTAGTTTTAATTTTGATTGTTGTTTTTTTTTTCTATTTGTATTTTATATGGTGTACTGGCTATATTAATTACCAAAATTATAAATTGCAGTTTTGTAATTGGCATTAAAACTTAATAATGTAACCTTTGTGAATGCTGTAAAACTGTGAAATTAATAAATAAATAAATGAGTCGAGTCCTAAAATATAGACTCCCGGTAAGAAGTAAGTACTTTATTGCAACAACATAGCCTATGAGCCAGTTTATCCTTTTTGGATATGCATTAGTTAGATATGCTTACACTAAAACAACATATAAACAGTTACCTTAATTAGTTAAATAAACTATGATAAAGTCCAAGAATTAACAAAACACCATTTATGTTACTAAAACTATAGGTAAGTATGCACCTAAACAAAAACATGCCATACCTACGCAACGACACAGAGAAAGATAAAAAATAAATATTACGTGCAAGTATTATCCAGTATTATAGAGATAACAACCCCGGACTCGAATTATTTCCAACATTATTCCCAAGGTAGTAAAAATATTTGTCGCATATCTGCAGTCCGCTCCACTCCAAGTGGACGACATACCTCCACTCTGTCCTCGCTCTGGTCTGCGAATTGACTCACTTTACATAACAACATCCTGATTTATGCGCTTGAACACGAGAGATTATGCCATTAAATGTTGGTACGTCGTCTGGTAAACGCGTCCTCTAAAGTTACTTCGTGAACTGAAATGGTGTAAGAAATGATTTACGTGTCAGTAAGCGTACTGCCTCCGGAGCGTCGGTGGACTGGTGGTTAAGGCGTTAATGTCCCGGTTGTGCTCTCGCTTGCGAGGGCCCGGAGTCCGTCTTGACCATGATCCAGGATTTGGCAAATCAGGTAATTACAGGGGAGCGACTGCCATCTTATCTCCGTGATCCTGTTCAGAGGGGAACCTGTCCAGTACGGCCCGACCACCTTGAATAGGTCTAAGGTATCAGACAGATTCGAATGGCTTAGGCCCTTCAGATATGGAGATCTTTTTGAGGGGAATATGCCCCGCAGTGGGTTTCTTTCGATTGATATGATGATGATCACGAATATATTAATTTGTTCTTATAGTTTAGTTCCTAGCTCTATAATCATACAAAGTATGATTATGCTTGTTTGTATTGCCGTTATTAGATAGGTAGATAGAGAAATAATAAAAAGCCTCTAGAAATAGGTCCCCTTAATTATTTTGTTTGTTATGGCTGCCTTAGAAACATACTACTACTACGGCTGTCACCATCCAAATATACAGCCAGTGATATACGACAGATGAACAGAATGATGTATACGACTTCCGTTTGGCCTTCGGGTACGTAACCCTAAAAAGTACTTAGTATGTTTTACTAAACGGAATATATTATGTAGAACATAATACCATTATTTCGAAACCGTGCTGTTCCTGAGGAACTTCTCTACCCATGTACAATTTAGGTTGTGTAATGAGCTTCCTTGAGAGGTATTCTCTTGAGAGTACTGTGAGAAGTTCTATAAGATGGGTGTGAAAAGGTTTTTATGGGGTCGGTAATATGCGAGGACCCCTTAGCCCGTGGGCGACGGTGACTTTTATCACCAAGCGAGTTATACGTCATATTATATTTACAGAAATCGAATTTGAGAATGTTAGATGTATGTGTAGACGTTTTCTGAAAAGCTGGTTATTTGTGAATATTATTTTGCCTCCAGTATAACTAGTCGTCTCCAAAGATTTTATTTTCCTCACAGATAAATGCTTCTGCTTGGCATTGTCGGGCCGCGTCCGTTAATACCAGACAGAGCCGGTCAGTGTGGTATTGTCGGACGCGGTCCAGCCTTTGTCGGCGTGGGCTGGGTGGGCTTCGGTTTTGGGGAGGCCAACATGTCAATGTGTGTTTCCTTCCTACTTTCCTACTTTCCTCTTTGACGATTAAAAGAGATATTTAATGTCTCACTCAATAATGAAATTTTGATAGCTAGAGATTTTATTTTTTTTAGCTGAATATTTTTTTTTTCTCATAGGTAACTGTTTCATTTTACAGTTATCTACAAGGAAAATCGATATTCCATGAAGATACCTATCTTCAAGCATTTTATTTTTTAGAATCACCCACAATACCCATGTCTAGACGAAACACGAAAAGTGACGCTAACTAAATAAAACCCAATATAGCCGTCACGTGACTCATGAATCTGAGCTAGCGTAACATAATGACATTTGAGGCAAAAATGCCCGAAATACCAGGCGAAAGATAAATATTATTAGAAGTAATAAAGTAGCGTCAGTTACTCGGGTAGAGGCGGCAGAGCCTCGACTTTGACAAGGGTTGTCCTGGCACCTGAGACGCCCGCCGGGCGATTCGCAGCCACGCTACAATGTACGGGATTTACCTGAAAACGGTGTGTAATTCAATATTTTTTGGGCACGTTGAATTGCACTACGAAACACTTACGTGCGTACTAGATAAGCACTTACAAACATGCATCAAGACAGGCATGCTCATCATTCTTCTCCAGACATTCTCCGCATCGTCACTTAATACCAGGTGAGATGGCGGTCAAATGTTTGTCTTGACTAAAAAAATAACTGGCTACATTGGCCCAGCGACCTAAAGCGGATCTTGGCCAGAGACCAGAGAACACCACCTCTTCCTAACCTGCGCCATCTCCCGCCAATCGAAATTGCAGTTAAGTACTCCATCATCACAGCTCATGACAGTCCACTGCAGGACTTATAGACTCCCCCATGAATGAGGAGGTTATTTCCATAATCTCCACGTTTGACAGGCGAAAGCGATAGCAATGGAAAAAGCTGCTGCCCATTTTTATTAATAAATAAAAAGCTAGTAAATAAAAAATAGATTTACCTCGCTTAGTTCAAACATGTGGTGGCGGTGGTACTTTGGCGAGGAACGATCTTGAATGATGATTTGGACGAGGTGGGTGGGTACGCGCACTGACACAAAGTTATCACAACCGGGGTGCCTGCGCAAGCACGTGCACAAGGAAAAAAAAACACTCTTTGTTGTGGTTTTTTGCGTATTTTTCCATCCATGGGCTTGCATTTGGATTTGAAATGATAATGGTAGCAATTTTCGACTGTACAGTTCAAATTTTGTTTGCCTAGTAGGTAGATATTCGATAGGTACGACCAGTGTGTTGCAAAGACACACGCGTTGCGCGCGCGACGCTAGTTTCTAGACTGGCCGCCCGGCCCTACCCCCTCCCAAGGGTATAGTTTAGATTCACACAGCCACTGTCACTACACAAAATACAAATCAAATTAGTTTATTTTATTTACGTAATACGTTTTATATCTATATATATATATGGCGACATTTGGTTTTTTGACTATTTTATTTATGTTTATTCTATAATAGTAATATGATTTATAAACTCATTTTATTGTTTGGATAGTAGGTATTTATTTATTTGAAGTGGGTATTGCTTGCTTGACGGTGCAGTGTCGGTGGGATATTACGGGGCTCACTGAAAATCAGCGTTGTGGTTCGCGGCAAGCGGCCACAACATTATGCTGAGGAGGGTCCGTTTACGCTGGATGCCCACGAAAAATGCCACTGGGAACCCTATAATTGTCTCCGTGTTTTATGTACTATTTTTTTTTTTGTGTTATATGTAAATTATTATGTCGTGGCGTCCTTTGTAATAAATATTTTCTTTCTTTCTTTCTTTCTTTCTTTCTTTCATTTTCCAGCCTACGGAGATTCTGAATCTTTTGCCTAGAAAACTTTTGTCGCCTTGTACGTTACCCACGAGTGTAAGGGTTTGGTGCTATTCTCACGGCCTAGCAGCACGGATAAGTATTACTTTTTAATACAACAAATGTCTACAGCCAGCTGCGGAATAAGGTAACTGCTACTACTATTTGAATATAAAAAAGCGAATTTATTCTGTAAACGACCGGGGCCTCAATTTTTGAACTGCTCGTATCTAAGCGAGCGCTCGCCTTCTCATGCCTGTCTCTTCTGTCTCCAGAAACTTACCTAGAGTGTGAAAGAGAGCTAGAGTGTATGCGACTAAGCGGCGAGCGAATTCAAAACTAGGGCCCGGCAACAGTTTCGTCGGTTATGAGGATTCAAGCCAAAGAGTTTGGTATACCAGGGACATTCAAGCAGACACCATCGCAACTACCATTGCCAAAAACAATATTACTTTTTAGAATAAAATGTAGCTAGCACTGTCAGTTTAATTAAAATCCGTTCAGTGGTTTTTGCGTGAACGAATAACAAACATACCCAAATACAAACTTTCGCATCATCAATCCTAAATTAATCTTTGTTTTTAAAATAATTATGTGATCGCTAGTTACCATGGCAACTGAAAAATAATCAAATCGCCGTTATATCTATTTTATAGATGTTGGCGCCATAATACGAAGTACGAGTAATATACGAAGACGTGCAACACAACAGTACAAACCGGCAAGAAGGAGAAATACCCCATTTTAACCACCGCAGGCGCGGAGGAGGCTGGCGCTGCCAAAGCCGATGCACAGAAGTAGATGCAAATATGGAGAACGGACGGAGGTTCCAGCTGTCCACACGAGCTGCTTTGGTTCAGCCTGTATAATGCGTACGGGTAAAAAATGGAACACATTGTATGCGATTGTGTTCCCTGATCATTATAATCTGGACGCCTTTAAGGCTAGCGTGAATAGGCTGTTCCTAGACAGGGTTGCTCCATATGTTTTCAGCGTGAGTGTCGGACAATGTGACTTATGTTTTTGAGGCATAAGATCTAGAGTCGCGATATGCTGGAAAATGGGCAGCAGCATTTTCCATTGTTATATTTACAACACTGCGATCTCCAACCCGCATGCCAAGCGTGGAGATTGTGACAATAACCTCTTCTTTCGAGGGAGAGACTCTTAGTCCTGAAATGGACTGTTATGGGCTGTGATTATGAAGTACTTATCCTCAAGCTCTACTGGTAGGACAAGGCGAAGGATAGAGAGGTGGCGTTCTCTTGTGTCGGAGGCCAAGATCCACTTTGGTGGCTGTGATGATGTAGCAAAACGACTAATTGGCCGAACCTTACGCCTGTAAGTACCGATTTGAAGGTTGTTTGCCGTACTTGTTAGGAAACCGCCCACTCAGTTCACTTCAAGTTTAGTTGCAAAGTCAATCCACAACGAAATTGATTGGAGTTTGAATTTGCTACTCGCTAGTTTCATAGTTTAGGCAAACACCAACCGCTTCAGAGAATTGGAGGTTGCGGTTTCAGTTCTAGGCTTCACCACGGTATAACATAAACATTTATGTTTAGGCTAGATACCTAGAACCTGGATTAGGCTAAAGTGTATTCTCAAACAATACTATTTTTATGTCATACGGTAGGGAAACAGGCAAGCCACCTGATGGAAAACGGTCCGCTCTGCCTATAGATTTGCCCTGACCATGATCCAGGATTTGGCACAGGGTAACCTGGCTAGATGGGATTTTAATTACACATTAAATAGCCTGAATGTGCAGGTTTTCTCCAGATGTTTTCCCTCACCTCAATATTGAACTAATGTGCGTAGACCAAAAAAATGCATTGGTACATTGTCGATCGAACTCGGTTCCTCTTGCTTACGAGTCAGACCTGCTAGCCATTAGGCCATCGATCTTCGATCAACTACCACTACTGACGCTCAAATTTTCAAATAGGTACCAAAAACAATTAGCCAAAAATCAACAGATTACAAACGAGACTGAAGCGAACTTCATTCATTAATGCACATTGGCTCAAACTTTTTGCACAGCTTAACAAAGTACGTTTTAACCAACCCCGGCGGGGAAAAAAATAGAGTGGTGCTTTTTTAATTTTCATCCGACCGAATAGAAGTACAAAGCCGACGGAATTTCACCACACGCGGGAACTTTGCCCGAAAAAAGATGACGAGGTCTTGTAATCCGCTTTCAGTGAAAGGGCCGGAGATATGAGAGATTTAGATAGATATTTTAGAGCTTTTAGTGAGCTTAGTGTTGAATTTTAAAGTGGAGGAAGGACGTGTACCTATTATTAGGCAGTTAGGGCGCCGTAGGTTGTTCTACTATTCTAAGAATAATTCCTCTTCGTAGTGATTATATACGTTTAGGAGACCCACAAAACGTTGGTCGTCCTGTACAAAGGTTTAGCCAGGTAAGCAGAAAAAAAATTTTTTAGTGACCTAAATTTCTACTTTTCGTAACTATGATACTTTATATATCCTGTTGTGTGGGTTCTATAAATAAAAAATCGGGGTCCTCTCATCCTTTTGACAGTTACGCTTTTCAGCACCGTTAGAGTCACTTTTCTCTTTTGTTGGTCTGCCCGTACAAAGGTTTTGCCAGGTTGGCAGAAAAAAAAATTTTTTTGTGACCCAAGTTTCGACTTTTCGTAACTATGATACTTTATATATCCTGCTGTGTGGGTTCTATAAATAAAAAATCGGGGTCCTCTCATCCTTTTGACAGTTACGCTTTTCAGCACCGTTAAAGTCACTTGTTAAAGTCGCTTTTTAGCACCGTCAAAGTGACTGTAATGTGCCTAAAAACCGAAACAGTCTATATAGGATAGCAATCGTTAGGCATGTCAAGGATAGCATGTCGTTAGGAATCTATTACAATTTTACGAAACACATGTTGCTCTTGCAATTTATTGTTGTTTACCCAACAATTATTTGTGATTAGATTGTTTTATGTCTCACAAAGTACTTGCACTTTATCGCTATTCTTTTACTTGTATTTTTACACCACTAAGATGGCCGCAAGCTTTTGGCCTGCCTGATGCAAAGGCGCAGATGCAGTCACCGCAGCCAATGGACGTTTGCAACACCAGATTAACACGTATGATATCAAGATATCATAGATATCATGTTATATCAGGAGTAAATCTAACTGGTCGTGAACTGTGCTGTTCCAAAGGAACTTTCACACACACACACTAACGTTATGGAATGAACTACCTGGAGAAGTTTTCCCGGGACTACCAGGAGAATCACCAATGCGTTGTTCACCTCTAAAACGTTGGAGTACGTTGCTCGGCCAAATTCAAACCGTGGAGTTCCCCATAGAGCCTCGTTGGCCTAATAGTTAAGGGGTCAAACTCGTACCCCGCGGTACCGGGTTCGGACCTCAGTGCCATGAACAAATGACTATTTCAGAGTTATGTACATTGGTTGAACACTATCCGATGCTATTACGGTGCGGGTAAATCGTGAACAAACCTGCACATTCAGGCGACCGAATGTACAACCGTGATCCAATATCAGTTCGTCCGTGCTTCACTGTAGGGCGCACTGAAAACCAGCGCCATAGCTCCAGCCATGACATACACTAAGTGCGACCCCTTTGCACGTCTTCCCTGTCTGTTATGAGCTTAAGTGCAATAAACGTCATTTATTTATTTATATTTATTTATATCTGGTCCGGTTCTCCTGTTAAGTCAGACGGCAGTCGCTGCACTGTAATCACCTGATCCGCCAAGAATGAACCCCTCATCTTCGCGCGCGGGAGCACATCCACAACATTAAAGGCCAATCTAGCTATGTCACAAACTGTCTAGTGCTTGGTAGAAGTTGGTATAGTTTGACCGTGATAGAGGTCACCTGTCAATTATAATACAATATCGGAAGGATGTAGTATGTTGTGACAGAATTCGGGACATGGATTAGAAGGTACGTGACGGAAAAGAAACTAACATGTCCCGATTGTTAAATTAGAATAATGACGTTTCGGAAAAAGTCCTAGCGCCTTCCTTCCTGGAATTATGATTCTTGTCAAGTATGTCATCATTTGACGTAGCAGTCATTGGCACCTAAGTTAGACTACTGTCTAAATCGACTAATTTTTATGAATGAAAAACGAAGGCGGCTTATTAAGGTTATAGACAACTCAATAGCGTCAATTTACATTTCCTCTATATAGTTTATTATTGCCAGTAAAATAAATTAGTATGTTCATTTTTCCGCAATGTGTCAAAGTAACCTGAAGTCGTGGTACCCCTATACTAGTGTACCAACAAGATAACTTCGACATATCCGAATACTAATTAGACATGTGACGCGTCACAGCCACCGCGTCTGACTCAGGGCTGTCACGGCGGATCCCGGGAGCGGGAACGCGCGTCACTGCCGGTTAGGTGCGCCTGTCGCGTGCCGAGTTAGGAAGGCTTGGGAGCTGTTGGATATGGCGGTTTTCTTAGTACCCTAGTCGGTGGTAAATAAATACACATCGGCTATACTGCAGATGGTGTTACTTACCTACATTTTTTAATTTTGTTTCTTTTTGTTGTGAGCGGGAACGTGCGTCACTGCTGGTTAGGCGCACCTGTCGCGAGCTGAACTAGGAAGGCTTAGGTGCTGTATTGGATGTGGTGGTTTTCTTAGTACACTATAATAAGATAGATAAATAGATTTATTTATCACTAAATATATCAAACCACAACATTAAACAGACAGACAATTTAAAAATACATATAAACATAACAAAAGCGGGAAAAAAACGAATAATCATCTTGGCGTTAATGTCCCGGTTGTGGTCTCGCGTATGAGGGCCCGGGGTCTGCCTTGACTATGATTCAGGATTTGGTAGATCAGGTAATTACAGTGGAGCGACTGCCATGTGACCTCCGTGATCCTGCTACCAGGGGAACCTGACCAGATTGGATCATGGTTACAAATTCAGTTGCCTAAAACTGCAGGTTTCATCACGATGTTTTCCCTCACCGTAAGAGTATCTCTTAGTATTCAACTAATGTACATAACTCAGAAAAGAGTTATTTGTACATGGCAGCAGTGGGATTTGAACCAGCTACTTCTCGCTTACGAGTTGGATACCTTAATAACTCAGCCACCGACGCTCCATGGTTTTCTTAGTACACTAGTAGGTGGTAAATAAATGCATATCAGCTTATAGTTCATGCCAAATGGATTGGCAATATCGTGCCTTGATCTCTCAGTGATCGATGAGAAAGATAAATTTTGTTTGAACAAACTGCCTTTACTGGTTTTATACATTGAAAAGATATTTAAAAATACCTATTAGTTATCTATATGTAATTTACAAATGGTATAACAAGCTGCTACGACTGACAACAATATTAAGTACGAAAATAAAATAATTTGCTACAATTGTGATAAGTACAACAGGTAATTCTACAGGGCTAGCATATAACAGTTTGTGTTTTAATTTATTTTTATACTGTTGCAAGTTGTTATAAAAGATGTACCTATCACCCAGCGTGTCAGCGTGTAAAAATAATTTCTAGCGTAATTTGTGGTATAGTGGCTCAATATAAGCCATCAATGTCTATTATTGCCATATTGCTATTGCTAATATTAATCCATTTGGCATAACTAACTATAGTTTCCGCTTCGGATTTACTGACACGCGTAAGACAGAGATGATACTCTATATGAACCATGTAACGACCTTACCATAATTACATTTTCTTACAATTTAAGTTGAAGACGGCGTTCATTTAATTGAAACGAATAATTTTTAAACGTCTAAATTGACGTTGTAAGGCATAGGCCCAATGTAAAGAAACCAAACCAAAAGAAAAAGTCGGATAATCCCCGACCAAGTTTACTTAAACTCAAATATTTTCTGAACTACAAAACCGATTTTAATGAAACAAAACAAGGAACCATATTGTTTAAACTCGCTTTCGAACAAAGAAAACCGCATCAAAATCGGTCTATTCGATTGGGAGATATGATGCCATAGACAGACAGACAGATACACAAATCAAACTTATAACACCACTCTTTTATCGTCGAGGGTTAAAAAAATTACATAGGATAACCAAAGAACTATTCTAACACACACAAAGCACGGCGCGAGCGCGGTGCGATAGTTGCTAGGCAACTATCACGCCGCGCTCGCACCGCGCTATAGTTGCTTAGCAACTACCGCGCTGCGCTATAGTTGCCTAGCAACTATCGCACCGCGCTCGCGCCGAGCTTTGTGTGTGGCAAGGCCACGTGTACACTGTCCGCCTTCTTCTTCCACACTATGACCACACCTATCACGCTTGGTAAAAACCCCCATGATAGGAAAACTACTATATGAAATGGAGATTTAAGTACATTTCGTAATTATAATATACCGTCACGGTGAGCCCATCAGTTCCCGAGACTGTTCAATTAGTCTGACTCTTGGCGTTGTCCAAATTGGCAACGGTCGTGCGACCATGGTCGTACAACGGGCTGTTTTGAGGTCTCCTATTTATTGATTGGACAACTTCCATCGTACGACCACGGTCGCACGGTCGTTCCCAATTGACGACCTGAGTGGTTCAATGGTCAACATGCCGGTCTGCCACGCAAGAGGTCCCGGGTACGATTCCCGGCCGGGCAGAAATTGAAATGATGAATTTTAATTTCTGTTACGTGTCTGGGTGTTCTATGTATAATTAGTATGTATTTAAAAGTATTTTGCATATATTAGTTATTTAGCACCTATAGTACAAGCTTTGCTTAGTTTGGGGCTAAATGGCGCTGTGTGAAATAGTCCACGAATATTTAATTTAATTTAATTAGGACAGCGGCGGGTCCCCAGGAAGATCATGTTCATAACGTGGAATCTTCATAAAAATTTAAATTGCATTTATAGATTTATCTTTACGATTCAATTTTATTTGCATAAGTAATCCCTTTCGGTTTTTATGACGTTTCATTTTTGGACGTTTTTAAATGAAGGTATTCCACAAATATGAGTTATGTAACCTTTGATCGTTACTTCAACCAGAGCCCAAGGCTTTCCTTGTCTTTGCACATCAACCAGTGTTTACCTATCATATGCAGTATCACTAATGCTGGCTCGCTTAGAACTCTGTCTGGCGGTAGTGTGTGTGGGGGGGGGACCTCTTTTCCCTCAAATATTTTTTTATTGCCTTCCGCACACAGAAGTGAAAACACAGGAGTCAAAAAGTGGCCACCGCCGTCCAGAATATCTGCAATCTAAGGGGAACGGATGCAGTGCCTGCCTTTGAGGTACCTGTAGACGAATGGTTGAATTGGTCGATGACTGGGCCCTGCGTTATACTGGTGAACTTGTGATGCCTTGGTGGACTAGGTTTCTCCAGCTGTAGACGATAGTTTCCTTAAGTATAAAATACCTATATAATATGTCGGGCGCGGTCTGGCTCTGCCTGGCATTGTCCGGTGCTGTCCGGCTCTGTCTGGTATTTGTCGGCCACGGTCCGGCCGTTGTCGGCCATGGTCCGGCCGTTGTCGGCGTGGGGTGGATGTGCTGGGGCCCTAGAGTGGAAAAGATGTCACTGTGAATTCCTTCCTACTGTCATACTCTCTTCATGATGATCAGAATTCTCCGGACTTTATTCTTTATGACGATTGAAAGATATATTAACGACCAGTTCTCATACGTTTATCTTTTGTTAATCATAAATTAAAATTCGCCATCCTTATCTAAAGTAAGTTGTAGACAGAGACGGAAGAGTTTAAATCGATGACAAGCGTTTCAGAAACTCGACGTTAATCTCCTACTCAATAAAGAAAATTTGAGTGAAAGAACTGCCATCTCCAAACAGAACGACGTAGCCTACATCCAGGTCACCGTATCAAATATACGATATCCAGTATTCGGAACTAATCCGATACGAGATAACCGCTATATTACCGAAAAGGCTCCATGTTTTATACATAGCAAGTCACATTAATATTCAGCACTACAGAGAGCGAGATAGATCTATTGCTAAGGGCGTTCGCACACTGCTTCCGATTCGATACACGAAATGCTGTCCGAGTAAGCTGTATATAAGTAAAATCTGACAAGATTGACTTGTCTTTTTTGGTAAATATACAACACATTTAACAAATTCACGACTTGCCATATTATTCACTTAACCAGTATTCAATTATCCATTTAACCTTCAGCTTACAGAATATCGCAGCCAAACTGTTTCTGCTGGTGAGTAAGTGCTCCATGGTGTGGGGATATGGGGAACCGTAGCGTTGGCATTGAAAGGGCAGATTTTGTTGCCAGAGCAACGTGTTATAACCTCTATTATCGCTAGAAAGTATCATATTTCTTGTACTCCCTACATTGCCCTGTGATGGCTATGAGGTAGGGTCTATAAGTTAGTAAATTAAAAAGCCTTCACGTAGGCAAAGTTGAAAGCTCCCTCAAAATATTCCACGTGCGAAATTCCCTGTGAGTTTAACGTTTCAATAGGGGCCTAATAGTTGGGTGAAATATTAAGAACATGGCGCCGACAAACGGGATCTATGAGGGGGAATTTTTTATCCAACCCTGAACTGAGTAAAAGTATAGTCACGTCTCTCTACAATTGGATGGAGGTCGGTCTCGGACGGTGTTGGAGAAACTACTTTGCTGACTAGTTCTGTAGTTTTTATTATAATAACACAATATTTTTTATCATACTTAATTCATCATCATACCCCATAACAGTCTACTACAGGCCCATAACAGTCCATTGCAGGACTAAGAGCCTCTCCCATAAAAGGGGAAGTTTTTGCCATAATCTCTATGCCTGACCGGCGGGGTTAGAGATTGCAGTACCATCATCATCATCATCATATCAGCCAGAAGACGCCCACTCCTGGGCAAAGGCCTCCCCCAGAGATCTCCACAAAGACCGGACCAATGGAAAGCGCTGCTGCCCATTTTCCAGCCTACGAGGACTAAATCTTTTGCCACGAAATCATTAGTCGCCTTGTACGACACCCACGAGTGTAAGGGGTTGGTTAGTTTCTACTCTGCCGGATACTACACGGCCAAACTCAATTACTTACCTGCTTTTTAGGGTTCCGTAGTGAACCTCCTTCGAATGTGTGAAGAATTTAGCTTCTATTAGTAAAAGACTTTTCGAAAGCTGTTCAGTAGGTAGTTCAAACAAACTCTTCTACCTTCACTTTTTTGGTTATGATTTCGTAGATATATGAACATCATGTGTAGTGTTCCTTAATTTATATTATTTAAAATATAACATCGTACACAAAAACGGTTATCTACTCAATGTATAAATTACCGAACAAAATAACAATTTTTTTTCTGAGTTATGCATGTAAATACTCTTAACTAATGTTAGTTAAATACTAACCGATGCTCTTACGGTGAGGGAAAACATCGTGATGAAACCTGCACATTCCGGAAACTAAATGTGTAACCATGATCCAATCTGGTCAGGTTATCCAGATTGCAATACGGAGGTCAAGTGGCAATGGAGAACCATGCGCAAGAACACCATTAACACCAAGATGATATTTTCTTAGACTGTCAGATTTGATCGAGTTCTGCACGGATAAAGTTGCGAGTAAAATGTAGTATCGAATAAATCAAGATAAAAATACCTACGCGCGCTCCTACAGTGCCCAATACCCTCCTCCATGTCAACGCCGAAGTTTTATTTGAATAATGATGTCTCTTTGAAACTGGATAACTTATGGGACTGAGATTTTTGCGAATGCATTCGATACCGGGTCGTGGACGCCAATCAGTTCTGTATGGTGGAACCGGACCCTTGGGGTGGTATTTGATATTTTTACAACAGAATTGGAAGACATTTGGAAGACACACCGGCGCAACCGGTACATAACGCCAAGATGATGATGATGATTGGCGTTGGCGTTGGCGTACTTAAAACCGTTTATTTATTTATTTATTGAACTCTTTATTGTACAACAGTATAATAAATACAGATTCTGTAAGATTATAACCAGTACAAGAGCGGTCTTATCGCAAATAGCGATCTCTTCTAGACAACCGTTTACGTAGACATGGTGGAAGTCGGAATGCGAAAAACTAGTAGGCAATGTACAATTGAAATTCGATACAGTAATTACAATCACCATATAGCGAAGAAATACATAGAGAAAGAGATTATTAAATTCCGTTTATAAAAAATACCGTTTGAACGTATAAATAAATAAATAACTCATTCATTCACATCACATAGATGTCACATAGAACATTCGTCGCGGCGTCGAACAGCGTCGCATATCGACAGGAACGCAAAACGTCAGTTATATTGAAAACCAGAAACACAAAATACCCAAAAACGCAAAAAGCCAGAAACGTAAACTCCAATTCAGTTAAGTCGATGGCTGCATTTGTTGCGGTTGCCGCGATCCACCATCATCACAGCCCATAACAGTCCACTGCAGGACTTTAGGCCTCTCCCACGAAAGGGGGGGAGATTGTTATAATCTCCACGCTTGGCAGGCGGGTTGGAGATCGCAGTGTTTAAATATAACGATGGAAAATGCTGCTGCCCATTTTCCAGACTACGGAGGCTCTTGATCTTATGCCTCGAAAACATTAGCCGCCTTGTACGACACCCATGAGTGTAAGGGGTTGGTGATATTCTACTCCGCCGGACACCACACGGCCAATGCCACGGGGTAGTATGTATAATATGTATGTATTAAAAAAAGTATATAAGCAGTTTATCAGTTATCTAAGACCCATAACACAAGCTTTGCTTACTTTGGGGCTAGATGGCGCTGTGTGAATTTGTCCAAGCATATTTATTATTATATTAAAATATACCTACAATACAACCGAAAGTAAGACAACAATAGTTAACTTAATAATCTGGTTTGGAAAAATGCAACGTGTCAAATGAATACATGAGTTTAAGGTTTCTCCCTGATTCACAACTTGTGTTAAATAAATCTAGATCAATTCCCTTGGACAAAACATTAAATTTATTAGTTGCTCGCAATAGAAAGGTGTTCTTTTTGTAGGTGTTGTTTCATTTGAGTGTGAATGAGGAGTTTGCCAGTAGGTATTGATAGTTGGTTTCAAAAAGCATCAATAGATGGCGCTCCTAAAATTTTGGTAATATTTTTTAAATCTGTATGATGGTGGCAGTGATTTCTTGCAGCCAACTAATACTAAACTTAAAAAAAAAATGTTTATTAATGTAAACATAACTGTTAAAGGTTGAACGAAATGTAAAAAGAAATATTTATAGAAGTTGGCACTATGTTCCATTATTATTACAACCTCTAAAATGGTTAAAAACTATTGACAAATACAATATTATCCAATACAACGTACCCAGTGTTTATATCCTGTTTGCTAAGAACCGATTTCAAGCGATTATCAATTACCAAAATTATCGGGGCGACATCTAGTGAGTGGTTAGGAATGCTTTAGATACCTATTGGAAAACTGCTCATTGCACTCACCACGGTATATCTCTTTCGCCTTTCATTTTTATATACTATAGTAAATATAAAAAGCACCTTAACACTTCTTACACTACTTACGCAGTATAAACCTTGACCCATATACGAGTTAGATCCACAAACCCCTTGAAAGCAGAGTAAGTTCTATTTATTCTGTGGCTATTCTGCCACTATAGTAAACACTAACACTAAAGCCTCTACCAAACAGGCGCGATGTAACGCGATAAAAGCACTTGCGTTTTTGCGATAATGTGATTTACGTCTTTTGCGCTGCGTTTTTATCGTCCTGTAGCTCGCCACTAAATGTACCTTTCTCATAATCATATTAGTTGTATATCTCATTAGGCACTGTTAACGTTATTTGATTGTAAGACACATGAACGCAAGCCTCCTATTTCTCTTCTTCTTGATCGTTGCTTCACTGCTAAGGATCGTGACATCTTCGGAGTTTGTCAATTACATGTCTCTATCGGTTACGATCAGTTGCCTGGTGTACCAGACGGAATTATCCAGATGGATATTTGGTCCGCCCATCTCTTCGGACTTCGGCCTGAGTCTATTACCTTTGACTGTTCCCGTCCCCGTAAGTCGTTCCAGGTTATTGTTAGGTCGACGGGCGATTTGGCCGAAACAGCACACCACTCTCTGCACACAGATCGATAATAATTCTTTTAAATACGACACGTTAGTGCAGTAAGCTGTCAATGGGATTCTATCAATCTCATCATCGTCAACTCTTGCGGTTTTCAAAGTCCATGTCTCCACTCTATAATGAAATATGGAGAAAACCAGCGTGCAGACCAGGTGTGGGCCTCCTACTTCTATTTCTGGGTTATTATCGCTGCAGCGTGTAAGATCGCACGCATCCTAACACAAAACTAAAATACTCTGGTCAGATATCGCAATAACATTCGCGATATTTTCGCGCCTGTGTGGGAGAGCCATAATACGCTATTTGCAATGAGAATAAACTCCTCTAAATGAGAATTGTGAGTCTCCAAAGTGCATTCTGTATTTTTATGCGACGTAAAATACAATCACAATGTAAAGAGGAAGTTTTATGAAGGAAGTGGGGGTTAGTGGTACATTGCTTTCTTTAGTGGTCTTTATCATTTAAGCGCAAAGCTGGCGAGCGATGAAAAGTAAAGTAACCGCCGAGGTTTACTTTTTTATTTCAGAAACTTAACGTTATATTTAAGCATTACCTTGGCACTCTATATTTTGAACCATCATGTAATGTAATCGACCCACTTCCTGCTATTTTCATACGCATGTGCATGACCTAGTTAATGATGTCAGTGAGCTGATGTGATGATGAAATTGAAAGGTGGCCATAGGAATCCTGGAATGTAACAATGCAACTAGTAAATAAATCAGTAAATTATTTTTACTTTTCGTTGCTTGTTATGAATTAAAATGCAAATAAAGCCAATTATTTCCATGTTTTTTTTATTAAAGTCGATTTTTAATTAATGAGGTGTGGTAAAATGTCATTACTTTTGAGTTACACTTTTGGATTTTATGACAGCTAAGATCAATGACCGCTTATCCATATGGCATCAACTTTAGGTAAGTATAGAAAACTCGTACAACACTGGGATACTTAATACGTAAGGCATAGAAACACCGCACAGCCGCCGCGTCGTACCTACCTAGTTGACGCGCCGCTGCCGCGTAGTCATCGCGTCATGTGCGCGCCAACAGAGTGGTGACTATACAGACATGACGAGGACATGCAAGAGGTCTCCCGGGTTCGATTCCCGGCAGGGCAGAAATTGAAATAATTAATTTTTATTTTTGTTACGGGTCTGGGTGTTCTTTGTATAATAAGTATGTAATTTAAAGTATATAAGTAGTAACAATTCCGAATCGATATATTAATTTTATAATTTGGATCATATGGTATATTGTATGATTATTGTTTATTTTATATTATGTGATTGTTGTAATGTGGTGTACTTGTTAATCAATAAATATCTTTCATTTCATTTTAGTATATCAGTTATTTAGCACCCATAGTACAAGCTTTGCTTAGTTTGGGGCTAGATGGCGCTGTGTGAATATGTCCACGAATATTTATTTTAATTATTTATTATATGACGCGTACTTGGTTTGTACCGGCGACATAGAAACGGGCCCTTGGTCCCTTCCGAAAATAGAGGGGTCTTCTAAATCTGACGTATGTATCTGTGGCTTTGTCTATCTATCTGTGGCATCGTACCTCCCGAACGGGTGGACCGATTTGGATGCGGTTTACCATATTCAAAAGCCAGTTTAATCGAGATGGTCCATAGCTTTGTTTAATTAAAATCGGTTGTGTAGTTTAGAAAATACTTGTTGAAGTAACTTGGACTTTTTCTGTCGGTTAGGTTAATAAATACACCGTCACTGGATAATCCTGACACTGTTCAACCAGTCTCAGAATCCTCCGCAGACTACCATAATCAACTTAGCTTAGCCAACGGTATTAGGAGCCACACGAGTGGCGAGCTCGGTGCAGTGCTGAAATTCCACTAGTCTCAAACCGGGCGGTCACCCATCCAGTTCCCGGCGCTGCGAGCATTGCCTAACCTTGCACAATAGACCAGTGCCGCGTTTTAAAGGTGGTAGGAAAGTGCCTACAGTACTCTGATACACGCCAGTTATTTCGGAATCCGTCTCAGATATTTTATTGAACTACGTCAGTCACGTATTTCATTTCATACTTATTCAAAGCGTTTAAGGGACCGCTGGAAAAGAATGCGATCCGAAAAGGGGGCAAAGGGGACAATTCTTGCATACATTAGTCGCACCTTCCCCCCTTCGTGTTATTCACGTCGTATTACTCGTACGACACCACACGTCTGAGTATTTTGAGATTCGGAAGATTATTGGGATGTCGTTATTTTTAGGTTGTCTTCGACATCTTCTTTTTTGAATACTGCCTGCGTGCACTTTGACAAGATAATCACACGGAAATTTTTTAAACTAAAAACCTATCGTGACGTCATGCCAATGAGCTGCCGAGACTGTGCAACCGCCCTGGATCTCCCCTTGGTCAACCTCATGTCTCTAGGAGGCACACCGAACGAGTGGGGAGCTCGTTCTGGTATTATACGTATAACAAGTTATCCCAGTGCGACTTCGTTCAGGTGGCTTCCTACCCGTACACTACCCTATCCCGTACACTTGTCTACCCCTACTCCTACCCTACACCTACCCCACGCCTACCCTACGCCTAACCTACCCCTACCTATAGTTTTTTCTTGCTTAGTAACCTTCCTCTCACTTCCTACCTTCCTATTACTGAAAACCGCATTAAAATCCGTTGCGTAGTTTACAGAATCTAAGCATACATAGATACATAGGGTCAGACGGCGGGAAGTGACTTTGTTTTATACTATGTATAGAATAGAAGGAATATAGCAAACGACACCGCAGCACAGCGGCAGTAGTTACGTAGGGTGCGATTACTCGCAGCTTACCAGAGATTGTCTTCATAAAACGTCACCGTCGCTGTAAATACTCGGCGACCGCTTTTGGGCCACGAAGCCGCAGGCAGCGACATGGAGTTCTTCAAGGAAGTACAGCGGTGTTTGTTCTCAAGAACTGATTGACATTATGCCTACAGCTACATTCTATCATCGCACCGCTCGCCACCGACAGGGAGTTCATCCTCAAACCTTGGAGCCAAATTGGTCGCGAACTGTGAAACCATAGTTTCCCCACGCACACTAAGGTTGCGAAATGAACTACCTGGAGAGGTTTTCTCTGGAGAGTGCAACATGGAGTTCTCAAGAAAGGGGCGAGAAGGTTTTCACGGGGTCAGCAACGCGTGGGTGACGCCCCTGGTATTGCAAACGTCTATAGGCAGTGGTGACTGCTTAGTGTTATAAAAAGGCAATTTATGTGTATTTTGCATCGAATTCGCTTATTTATTTGCCTCGATTGAATTGTAATTGGATCGCAATACAAGCTCAACGGCAGTTTTAATTGTAGCAGAATACCAAAAACGTGTCAAACTGCTGTTGAGCTGCGATCCAATTATAACGTTTACACGGGGTCAGCAACGCGTGAGTGACGCCCCTGGTATTGCAAACGCCTATAGGCTATGGTGACTGCTTAGTGGTATAAAAAAAGGCAATTTATGTGTATTTTGCATCGAATTCGCTAATTTATTTACTCCGATTGAATTGAAATTGAATCGTAATACAAGCTCAACGGCAGTTTTAATTGTAGCAGAATACCAAAAACGTGTCAAACTGCTGTTGAGCTGCGATTCAATTATTACGTTTTCACGGAGTCAGCAACGCGTGAGTGACGCCCCTGGTATTGCAAACGCCTATAGGCTGTGGTGACTGCTTAGTGGTATAAAAATTTGCAATTTATGTGTATTTTGCATCGAATTCGCTAATTTATTTACGTCGTGATTGAATTTTAATTGGATCGCAATAGCAGCTTAACGGCAGTTTTAATTGTAGCAGAATACCAAAAACGTGTCAAACTGCTGTTACTAATAAAGTATTTGTATTTATTGAGCTGCGATCCAATTCAATGGAATACTTATGTTCATTTATTCATAGTAAATATTTTACATCGTCATATCAATATACATTATTACATTGAATCCCTAATAAGTAATTACTTTATTGATAAAATAATTTACATTTATAATAACAAAATACACTAATACCTACATCTAAAATACCAAAAATATATACAGTAATACATATAAAATATACTAAACTAAACCCTTATAAGATATATATTTTAATAACTAACTAATCTAAATTAAAAAAGATGTAAAAAACCAGGGCCACGCGGTAAGGTGCCCATCATGGCGGCGGCATTCCCGCGCTGGATGGCGATACTTAACCGCTGCGCGAGAAAGCTGCCGGCACGTGGGTCACCCGTCGCCTCCCTGAGCCGCTTACCAAGCTCCATGAAGAGCGAGTGTGCGCCCGGGCCCCACGGACCCAGTGTCTCGACACCAAATGCGACAAACTCGTATTGGGCGCCGAGACAACTGTACTTGCCCACCTTCGAGCGCTCTCGTATCTCAGCCGCCGCGCCGGCCCGTTTAGCGGTTGCCGGAAGATAGGTCGCAGCTAGTGTGTCGGCGCACGTGGCGTCCCACACCAGCGGGCGACCCATCCTCCATGGTATCATAGACATCCCGTCAGGTCTCTTGCCATCGTCCCGTGCAATGTGTTGAGGTTCCAGGATTGCGGGGACGTTGGCGCTGACGAGAGACCGTCGCAGGATGTCATTGATCGCGGCGTGACGGGAGAGGCGGCCAGCGCTCGAAGAACAGGCAAGCCCATGGTGACCGAGGCGGTCAACACTCGCTCCACAAGAAGCACAACTATGCTCCATACAAACCTCGGCTCCCAGCCGGAGACCGATGGCGAGACGGAGAGTGGTCGGGTCGATGAAAGTGCCGGTGTTGGGGGATGGGTAAGCGTGGAGCCAGTGCCCGGATTCTGGTCTGGCAACTGCTTCCAGCCTGGCGCGGTCTTTTAAAGATGGTGAGATATTAAGAAGGGTGTCTAATATAACTTGAGAAGAAATGTTGTCCCAGGCCTTTTGAATTTTGGGCGTGGGAGGAAAATTTGGGCTCGGTCCAGCTAGCCAGGCAGTTTCAGCCTCCGCCAAGCACGCGACCTCACAGTTTGTAACCGCGGGGGCTTTAAGAATATTACCTGTGAGGTCGGACGAGCTATAGATAGAGGACAGAAATGCCGGCAGTGCTACACTAGAGATTTTGCGGGTTCCCAGGCCACCATACCTAATTGGCAGGGAGGCCTGGGTCCATGCCTGCTCGCTGAGTCTGATATTTGTGATGGATTCAATTTGGAATTTTAATACATTATCTAAGTGTTGGATTAGTACAGGGAATTTCCACACTGGGCAGCAGCGGAGCAGGTAAGTAAATTTAGGAACGAAAAGACAAAACTTCAGTATGAAGAGGGCAGAATGGCTGCTAATTTTAAGGAGGCGGTCCGAAAATTCATTAAATTTAGAAATCGAACTTGTTAGTAGCGGTGGAATGGCCTCGTCGAAAATAGGGGAGCCAAGAAGGCTCAGACTGTCTTTTGTGAGTATTTTTATGTTTGGGGCTACGCTATTAAAATTTTGGATTATGGATTGTGCCAAGGTTGTGTCTATTTTTTCAGAAATGAAGAGTTCACATTTATTAAAATTTAGTTCCAAACCAATGAGGTCAAAATTGTGTTTTACCATTTCTAAATCAGTTAGGACAGTCTGAGCATCCCCAGCTATGGTACCGTCGTCCAGGTACCATACATTTAATTTTGATTTGACACTGTGGATTATCGAATTTATGGCCAAACTGAAGATCGCTGGACCGAGTGGATCACCCTGCTGACACCCCACGGCCGAAAGAATTTCATTATTTTTGTGCAATAATTTTGAAGGACAGTGATAACACTGTAGCATAAAATTATAAATCTCCGGAACATGCAGTTTAATTTTATTCAGGAGGGTGTCCCTGTTTACCGAATTAAAAGCATTTTTTACATCTAATTTAAGTATCACCTCGCACAGATCGTCTTGCGTGAAGGTGCGTACGGCATGGACCGTTGCCTCGCAGCCTCCGCGGGTTCCGAAGCCAACCTGTACGGGTTCGAAAAGAGACTGGAATTTAGAACGAGTTAGCCGAACACAAATTTTGGCAGCCAATCGCCGCAGGGTGAAACCTACAGCGATCGGACGTACGCCTCCGTCTTTCTTAGTCAGGGCTATTAAATTAGCCCCGTATAGGATCGGTGTCACTTCCTGGCACACATTCCCCTCTAGCATGACATTCACCAGCCCGGTTAGGGCTGAGATGACGTGGTCGCCGGCCATGCCCACACCGTGGCTGGTGAGGTCCTTGAGGTGTTGAGGGGAGATGCCATCCAGACCGGACGCCGAACCTGTCGGGAAGGTGGCGATGGCGGCAACAACATCTTCCTCTTTGGCGCGGAGACATGTTGCGATGTCAGATGGGGGGTCTACAAAAGGGGGGCAGGAGGGGCCTGGGGGGTGTTTGGATTGTAGTGCGGTGGCGGTCTCCGGTGAGTCGGGTGCAATGGTATCATTTGAAAAAAGTAGCCGAGCGGCGCCTTTTAAATCTCCGTCTTGCACTTTCTCTTCTACTTTAGAAAATAAGTCATTATGACGTCTGCTATGCTGAGGCCTTCGAGGCGCCGCTTGGGGTAATTGTGTGTTTGGAGAAGTGTTGTTTTTTATTTGCTGTGTGAGGGAGGTCTTATTCTCAAGTGAGGTGTGTAGAGTTTTGTATGAAAAGGTGAGGAGGTCATGCCAGGACACGAGATTGTTGTCGCGTGTGCATCTTTTGATGCACTCGGCTAGACCGGAAGCTACACAGGATCGGGCACCACGAGGTATGCGTTTCACTATGGCTGTAGAACTTTTTAACTGGCTAAGGAGTAAGTGTAAGGGGGTAGATGTGTTTGTGAGTGGTGTGTTGTTGTTCTGGGAGTCGTGGCTTTGGCTACAAGGTGAGCATAGAAGGATGCGCGCGTGATGAACTCGCGATTGATGTATATGGAGCCCTTTGATGCTATTGAATGACCGTAAACATACTACGCAATCTTGCATGGGTATGGGCTCAGGGAAAAGGGGCACTTATTGACACTGTACGTATAAGAGAATAAAATGCCTAAAAAAATATACTTATAACTATAGAAAAAGTTTTATCACACCCGATTGCACTTCACATAATTGTTTATAAATAATAAAATTTTCATCATTTCGTCCTTCACTTGACAGTGACATCTAGTTTCTGTATCCTCTCTGGTGACATAATCAGGCCAGGAAATTCTTCAGCGCGCACAGACGTCTAGGCGTAGCTAAGCAACGTATAGCGTGGCGTCATGTCAAAAATAATTGTAAATAATAATATACGCACTGCGCCTTGTAAATGGCGCCCCCGCAGCCACCCACAACTCTGCGTACGCACTGCCACGGGTTCTACCAGGTAACAGCACATAAAACTGCGTAGGAAGCCACGAAATTTTATAATAATTTATAATAATAATTTTGGCTTGTCAATATGTTGCCATGACGTAATACAATGGAATACTTATAATTCAATGGAATTATTAGTAACTTTGCGGACTTGGGAGCCCAGGGCTTCGATTCAGGTACGGAAATCGTCTCAATTGCAGTAACATTACAATTGCGTCGCATGTCAAACGTGTGATTGTTATTCAAATGACAGATGTTGAGTTGCAACTTTCATGTGATTGTTATTCAAATGACATATGTTGAGTTGCCACTTTCATGAGTTCAAACTTTTCCACAATTCGTTTTCTGGTACTTTAGTTGCATTATGGTTTTATATGGCTGTTGGTACTCTAATAAATAAATTACTAAGTTGCATCTTTCTTAGTTGTCAAACTGCCTTCAATTCTGTCAACGAAAACGTGTCAAAGGTCGAACAATGATTTAACTGCAATTTAACTGGGTCTGACTCGATACCTCGACGTAGTTATAGTAACATCACAGTTACATTGCAACATAATAACAACTGCATTGCACACCAGAATCGGTACCCAGGCTTACTACTAACTACTCTGTGTCTAGACCGAAATAGAAGAGTGTATAAGTGTAACATGTGCTATATAGCTGGACCAACGATGCGGTTATTTTCATTTGGAAACCAGTTTAAACCAAATAGCTCTTACACTCGTATTCACACAACAGTACCTAAAATATCGTTACTATGCATTATCTTAGTGTTCGTTTACTAACCGAATGCAATGCGTTCAATACGGCTGTATGATTGATAAATTTTGTTAATTTTGATGGACCCAATGGTGCCCATCGCCGCTCAAGTAATATCAATTGGAACCCTGTGCGTTCGCACTGTGAGACCTCATAGTAACGTTTGTGAATAATAATAATCATATTGGCGTTAATGTCTCGGTCCTGTTTTCGTGTACGAGGGCCCGGGGTCCGCCTTGACCATTGTCCAGAATTTAGCAGATCAGGTTATTAACAATTACAGTTAAGCGACGCTGTCTGACCTTGCTACCAGGGGAACCTGACCAGATTGGATCATCACCGTAAGAGTAACGTTTCTGAATACGGGTTATAAAACGTCACGGTCTTCTGTATCGAATCGAAATAGTAAATCGATTTTTTATGAAACCAGCTGCAAATGAATAAAACATCGTTTGTCCAGGATCAAAACAAGGAAAATCGTTGAGTCTAAACGCTACCTATTTTAGCAACCATATCCTCTTTCCACTGTCACTGACAACAGTGTATCATCATATCAGCCAGAAGACGCCCACTGCTGGGCTTAGGCCTCCCCCAGAGATCTCCACAAAGGCCGGTCCTGTGCTTTCCGCATCCAGCTGGTACCTGCGATCCTTACCAGGACGTCGGTCCACCTTGCAGGAGGCCTATCCACGCTGCGTCTTCCGGTACGTGGTCGCCACTCGAGATATTTACTGCCCCATCGGCCATCTGTTCTTCGAAGAATGTGCCTTGCCCACTGCCACTTCAGTCTGGCAATCTTTAGAGCTATGTCGGTGACCTTGATACGCCTGCGAATCTCCTCAACGAGACTCCGAATCGATCGCGCAACGAGACTCTGAGCATAGCCCTACAACAGTGTATACAGTGTATATATGGTCTATGGCACATTTCCGAAAGCCGATGAAAAAGAAAAACAAGCGACGGTCGCGCCTAGAATTGCCGCCACTCCGCCCGAGTCGTGCCGACGAGACTCTGTCAGCACGCCCCACCAGAGGGCGCACTCCCACTTCCGTATTTTTCGTCATGAGTCTATACTATTGACCACATGATTCCATACCATTGACCGGATCCGTCATGGATATCTATTCATGAAACACCTTTCCGAGTGACTTCTGTTACCAAGTTCAATACTTGAATTCTATCTAAGCAGCGCCATCTAGTGAGGCACGGCCGAACTACACTTTTTGTTTTTTAACCTAGCTCTATAAAAATCCCCCATTGCTCATTATGGTGGACACAAAAAATCTGACAGTGTCTGCGAACCTCTGTTTTCGTAGCCCCATGCTTAAGTCCATCAGGCGACCCTCAAAGAGCTCCAATAAACCCATGACCTTACTACATTCACTCGTAAAATTTATCCCTTAAATCGGCCGCACCCATGCCACTAACCGTCGTAACCACTAAGCGGTTCTTTGGCACGCGTTTGTTTCGATGAGGAAGTTAAGTGACAGTTATCTGAATGGGCAGCCCTAAGAGCGTGGGTAGGCCTCCCACAAGGTGGATTGACGAGCTGGTAAAGATCGCAGGTACCAGCTAGATGCAAGGCACAGGATCGGCCGCCGTGGAGATCTCTGGGGGAGGCCTGTGCCCAGCTTTGAGAAGATGAAGAACCAAGATGAAATGATGATTTTCTCGTGACTCCATATTTTTGAATAGCTCGTCACGATTTGAACTGTTTTCAATATTTATTTACGGCATGAAAATATCAATATTTTAATGCATTATGCTGATTTTCCCTATTTTTGAACCATACGCTTTTGGTGTTGCCAATGTGATTTAAAAAATATAGAAGTTTTCATGCCGAAAATCAAAATTGAAAACCGTTCGAATCAAGGCGAGCGATTCACAAATAGAGCACCTGATAACGAATAGTCCAGTCAACGAACTAAGACCTGAATTTAGGAAATAAATGCAATAAATCGTGTACTTCCCCCGGTTAATACGTAACAGTTTTTTACCCTGTATATATTCAAACATTTAATACCTATGAACAGTGGCGCTTTTGTTTCTGGCCTACCTATACACCTATAATAATGTTTGTAGTTCCGATTATAACCACAGGACTTTAAAGACACTTTTTTGTTTGTCATTTTCATGTCTCTTGCATCCGACTTGGCGATGTCAATCCATCGCTTCTTGGGTTTGCCGTGAAACCATTTTCCTGATACCGGCAAGGTAAGGTACCCATTACCCACGTATCCCTGGGGGTTACCAACGCACCTCGTGACAAAACCAGCACAGGCGAGCCTCTTCGATCCTATCTGTAATGTTTTACCATCAAAAAAAAAATAACCAGTGATTGTCAGGCAAGGAGTTTTAATCAATTTCGCCAATAAGTAAGTAAAATATCTTTATTTCATGAAATACATAAAAAAACACGTTAACGATTAAAGGCAACCTTATCGGGTTAAGCGATCTTTTCCCGACAATTTTTGGGAAGAGGTAAGTATTACAAAAAATGTGCTTGAGTATATAGGAAAAATATTACAAAAAATCTAAAATGCTACTAAATAAATAAGTGAATAACCACCCATTGAATAAAATAAAACCTTAAAAAAGTAAGTAGGTTTAATGATTCCGTGTCTCATATTGCATGGTTAATTGTTCTCAATAGATTATAGTTGTGGTACTTCTCCGTAATGATTCCTTGGAAATCGTCGGTTTCGATGCTCCAAACCATAATGCCGGCCAGTTTGTGCTGCTTTGCAAACCTGAAAGCAGTAATAACATTTATAAACACGGTATTGCGCTTATAATAATTGGATAAATTCTGTCGTCTAAATTCAGAACCATAGAGCGTTCACCGTTACCTACAACAGAGTAAATCAAGATGGAATGTAGTGCTTATAAAATAAGGTCCATTTTCGTATCACGCCTTTTGAAAAGAGGTACAATGCGAAACAAAATAACTGATACAAAAATGGACCTTATGCTATGCGCAGTACATTCCACTTTAACTTGCTCTCACATATTTTGCGTCTGAATTTAGACGACTGGGTTGGAGTTTAGCAAAAAATAAGCTGAAAAAAAATTATTGCAAATTTTGGTATCCTCTAACTGTTGACTGAATTTAGTCAAGGATAAAGCGTATAAGTGAGCAGATACCAGTAGAAATTTTAGTAGAGAGTAAAATAGCACCAGCAGCATTAGGAAAGTATAAGCACAGACATAGACATAGACATAGACAGTATTTTATTCGGATCCTCATTACATCCTTAACCTAAGGTGAGAGTAAAATAGCACCAGCAGCATTAGGAAAGTATAAGCACAGACATAGACATAGACATAGACAGTATTTTATTCGGATCCTCATTACATCCTTAACCTAAGGTGAGTACAGTAAATTATAATTATTGAAAATTACATAAGACCAGCCAGTGGTGTAACGGAAACCGAAATGGACCAGGACCATAATGCTGTGAGGGCTAATAAGTAATTGGTTGGTAATAAGCGATTGATGTCCATTCAGGGTTTCATTTAGACGATAAAAAAGTCACTTCCTAACCTCATTACCTACAAGAGACTAAATAATCCTATTTTAATAATAAATTTATAATTTTTTAAAATAGTACACTGAAATTTATTTATTAAAAATAGACAAAATAAACATACCTACCTAACTTAACGCTAAACTAAATATTTGTCCACATATCAGTCAATAAATAGCACTTTTTTATACAACTAAGGTGGGGAAACAAGCTTACGGCCTACCTAATGATAAGCAGTCACCGCAGCCTAAATAAATAGCCCGCCTCTGACAGTACCCGGAGCAAAGGTACCCATCACGCTTGCGGCATTGCCACGTTGAATGACTATGCCGAACCTTTGCACCAGGTACGAGCCGGAGCGGGAGACACCCGATTTTTCTTAATTATGTTTTGACTTACTTGACTTTCTTGGCTATGGAGGCAGAGTCGTCGTACGAAATGACTTTATTTCCATTCTGCAAGTACGGTGTCTCACTTCCTTGGTCGAAGTGTTTCGTCCAATTCGTTGGCGAATTCTTTAGTTCGTGGCAAATCTGTGAAGTTGTTTATATTTTTCTATAACCGGGTTAATCCATTACTCGGTGACGGAGTGGTAAATATCCGACCTTTAAGCGAGAGGTATAATCCGCGTCATGAAAGAAGAGACTTGACAAATGGCAGTGGAGGGGATTTCGCGCAAGTAATCGCCTAATGCGCAAGTCGAACCACGTGACCCGCCAGGTCTCTTCTTACATGACACTAGTTGTACCAAATTCGAATCCCACTGCGGCCATGTACCAATGACTCTTTTCTAATTATAGTTAGTTGAATGCTTCCCGATGCTCTTACGATGAGGGAAAGAAACGCAGGCGACTGAATGTTTAACTTGCGTTAAATAATCCAATCTGGCAATGTTCCTCTATTTACAGGGTCACTGAGGTCAGATGGCAGTCGCTCCACTGTAATTACCTAATCTGACAAGTCCAAGTACCAGGATCATGATCAGGGCGTACCCCGGGCCCTAATGCGCAAAAGCACAAGCGGGACATTAGCGCCAAGAAGAAATGACATTGATTTGATATATTCTTTATGATAAGGTTGCCTGATATAATTTGTATAAATTTGTCATTTTTGATATTATGTATTTTTTTCAAGTTTTATTTTCAAATGAATTTGAATTTTACGTTTTAATTATTGCTACTTTTAAACATTGTATGTCCGAAATGGGCAAACTGTTGAGTCTCAGAAACATAATTTGTAATACCTAAATATACCTACGCAGTTCAACAATAAATTTATGCTATTCTATTCTATAAAAACCGGAACACAAAAAGCGAAGCCCTTTCCATGTGAACTTCTCAGATTTCACCTTGTTCTACCCTCCGCTTCTAAGCCAGTGTTTTAGTATTACATTCACGTATCAAATTCTCACATACCTTAACGTATCCAATGGAATTCTGCTCCTTTATCAGGGGGCCAGGAAAGCCGCCCTGTATTGGGGTGCGTCCGAACACTACGGGGGCTGCAGCGTCCTGCACGACGAATGTGCGTCCGTAGAACGGCACACCCAGCACTAGTTTATTAGCGCTGATGCCGTGGCGCAGCAGGTACTGAACTGAGTATTCCTGAAAATATAGTTTTGAGTAAAGCCTTTGTAGCGACATCTATCGCTCTATCGCTCCAATAGGGAAAACTTAACGATACTCACATTACGAGTACACGAACACAAGGTTGGCAAGCAATCGCACATAGATGGCGCTGACCCGTCCTACATCGCGCTAGCGAAATTTGCCAACTCCGCGGCATATATACAACTTCCGATGATCAACCGTCGGACCCTTGGTCCCCTGGTCACAACACCCGGCCAGGTGGGTAAAAACCCTTTTCCATCTTCGCTAGCCAACATTGGCGGCTACCTTATAACCTTCACCGCCAAACCTTTATGGTGAATCAGTAGTGTTCTCTGGCTATTGACGAACGCTGACTACCACTTACGAAGAGATTCGACAGACTAATGGGTAGCTGGTTGGGCTCGTAAGCAAGAAGATTCGTTCCCCAGTACCTCCTAGTACCAATGTTTTTTTCTGAGTTATGTACATTAGTTCAACACTGTGCTCTTATGGCGAAGAATAACAACGTGAAAAAACTGCACATTCAGGCGACTGAATGATAACCACGATCCAATCCGCTCGGTTTTCCCTCTTAACAAGATCACCAAGGTTTACCTGATTTGCCTTATTGAGGAATTACCTGATCTGCTCCATCCTGAATTATGGGCAGGGCAAACCCCAGGTTCTCGCGCTTAGGGGCATAACCGGGAAATTAACGCCAAAACGTTTTTTTTTTAATTTACTTACCACGGAAAGCGTGTCCCCTTGATGCGACCCTCGCAAAGGTGCGTTAGCCCCAACCACTCCGTCCTACGCGCCGTGGTAGTCATAGCTCATAACGTGGACCAAATCCAAGTATTGATTCACCTGGGGCAGGTCATAACCTGCTTCCAACTTGTCTTGGCCACCTGCAATAGCTGCAGTGAGGATGTAGTTGTGCGGCTGGAAAGCTTCTTTCAATTCCTGTTGAAGAAAGCCCGCATTAAGGACTTTGTTTCCCAAACAAAAGAAAAGGAGCTGAGACCCAATGGACGCCCGAGGTCGTCGCCGCTTGTTATTTGTTTTGGAAGATTCGCCTTTAAATGTTCCTCCATTATTTGTACTTGAAAAATAGACTTACGACCTATCCTAATATGTATTTTACCTTTATTTGTAAATTACAGCCAATCTTAACAATTAAAACAAAATTTCTCTCAACGAATTTTAGCTTAGTAGGTATATGTCAATGGTATTTACTTGATTTATGGTTCAGGGGGAAAAGCGTAATTATCTCCTTAAATCAAATTTTTTTTTTTTTTTATTAAGATGTTCTACCTATTTGACAAGTAGGTAGAGCATTGCAATTACAATCTAGCCTAAAGACTAATAAGTAATTTAAATTTAACATAATTTGCTAGGTTAGAATAATATAAGAATGTGTCCATTATCACCTTTTCTTATTGTCTCTATTAAGGGGAAGACACATTGTTATTGTGTTCTTTGCAGTAAGCACTCATCGCACTACTTATCACTAATATTCACTACACTAACTCAAAAGGTTTTGTCCTTTTTAGTCTTCGCACTATGTTCGTGTTGTCAAGGAGCTGGATAGCCTCGACATTCACATGATGATGAAGCCTTCTTTCATGGGCTTCGGCGTGTTTTTTAATTATAGTTGCAACAAGATCCACATTGAGGTCCCGGTGAAGATCATTGTTTCTAATGTACCAGGGCGCATTTACAATGTCCCTCAGTACTTTGTTTTGAAAGCGTTGTATCATCTGTGTGTTGCTTTGTTTGGTACAGCCCCATAGCTGAATACCATAAGTCCATACTGGCATTAGGACTTGTTTGTACAAAAGTAGTTTGTTGTGTACTGATAAAGAAGAATGCTTTCCAAGTAGCCAGTACATCTTTTTATAGCGAAGTTCTAATTCGTCGCGTTTCTTTTTGACATGAGCTTTCCAGCGAAGCTTTGCGTCTAAGGTCATGCCTAAATATTTAGCTGTGTTTTTGTGCGGTATTGCTTGATTGTTTATAAATACCGGATGATAAGACGGTCTTTTGTTAGTAAAATCAACATGAATCGATTTTGACTCATTCAGTTTGATTCGCCACTTCACTGTCCAATCAAATACAGTGTTGATAGCTGTTTGCAGTTTCGTTACTGCTTCTTCTTGAGTGGACCCTGTAGCCATGATAGCCGTATCATCCGCAAAGGTTGCAATGATGTTATTTTTTAGTTCTGGGATATCACAAGTGTATAATAAATACAACATCGGACCTAGGACGCTTCCTTGTGGTACTCCAGCTTTTATGTACTTAAGTTCTGAATATTCCCCATCCTGTCTAACTCGAAACATTCTCTGCGTAAGATAAGATTCCAGAATATCTGCAAACTGCTTCGGAAGTTTATGTCTTATTTTGTGCATAAGACCTTCATGCCAAACCTTATCAAATGCTTGTGCCACGTCTAGGAAAACAGTAGAACAGACTTTATTTTCTTCTTATGTTTTTTCTATTAAACTAGTTATTCTGTGCACTTGATCGATTGTTGAATGCTTCTCCCTAAATACAAACTGATAATCAGGGATAAGCTTTCTTTCTTCTATTATGGGGCTCAGTCGTCTTAATAGGAGCTTTTCGAACAATTTTGACATAACTGGCAATAGAGAAATTGGTCTATAGGATGTTATTTCCTGAGGTGGTTTTCCAGGTTTCGGTATCATAATGATTTCTGCAACTTTCCACATATCAGGCACGTATTTTAGTCTAAACGAAGCATTGATAAGGGTGGTAAGTTTTACGATGGCTTTACGTGGAAGATTTTGGAGAATTTCGCCCGTAATTAGATCAAAGCCAGGAGCTTTATTTTTCTTTAAGCGTTTTATCTCAGTCTGAACCTCTTTAGGGGTAACGAGTTTTATTTCTAATCTATCATTACAAGATGCTTCCTCTAGTTCTGTGTTCTCAGAGTTATGCATGTTAGGTTGGAATATTTGTTCCAGGTGATTAGCAAATCTAATAGCTTTTTGTTTATTATTTATGGCCCACCCCCATTAGTTTCTTTAATGGGAGGTATGTGTAAGGTTGGCGTCTTTATGTGCTTTATAGTTTTCCACAAGGAGTAATCAGTTGTGCGATCACTTGTTAACTTTCTTAGGTAGATATTCGTAGATTCATCACGAAAGTTCTGAATTTCTTCCCTTAGTTTTTTTGTTAAGTAGTTTAGCCGCGTTTTGTCCACGGGATATCTACTTTGTTGCCATTTGCGTCTTTGCTTTCTCTTTTCTTTAAGGAGGTTTAGAATTTCGGCTGGATAGCAGTTACCTTTTGATCTCTTCTTCACTGTTGGTGTATTTTTCCAGGCACATTGCTGTATATTTGTAATGAATTTACTTAGATCTGTATCTAGCTCTTGTGGACTTTTTAAAGAAACATTAAGTTCAGTAATAGAGTCTAGATCATGTTTAAAGCTTTCTGTTTAATACGAGATGTAGGGGCTTAGCACAAGTGAAACAGCCGGTAGTCAGTATTGCACTGTCGCATTATTTATTTACGAGAACCCGCGCCGAGGTATTCGCAGATACCTTCAACTTACATATCTAACATTCCCTCCACCAATATTCTTGAATAACATAATAAAAGATATAAGATCTTAACCTAATTACGGGCACGATTAATGCGCGGTCTTAAGACCATACGCGGTTCTTCTGCGCGCTCTTGCTGCGCCGCCGCGGGCGCGCCCGCGCTGCCGCTCGGCCGGCCTGCGGGCTCTGGTGGCAGCGGGACCGCCGACGTCTCGGTCGGTGCCCGTGGTATAGCGTCACCTGGTGTCCCGGTTCCAATTGACTCACTGTCTCCTTTCCCTACGTTTAAACTGGAGGTATCCAGAGGCAGAGTAAAATGTTGGGGTTTATATTTATTTTCCGATTGCGCAGCTTTTCTTGTCTCGGAGTGTACAGACATACTGGTTCCTGATTGTAATTTATAAAATATTATTTGATTTTTATGTCTCTTTAATTTTATTTCCTTATTAACAGAATCCATCACTAAATATGTTACTTTTCCAATCTTTCGGATTATTACACCTTTTGACCAGATGTATTTATTTTTATTTACATACTTCTTATATTGAATTTCATCTCCAGCAGCGTAGGTTTTCCTTTGAACACCGCCATACCGTTTAATCTGCAAGGACTGATTTGATTCCACTGTTTTAGCTACTTGACCGGGCGAGGCGTTCGGCAGCGATGCACGGGGATTCAATAAATCTAACACGGATCTTAGCTTCCGACCGAATACCAATTGAGCCGGTGAGAGAGCAGTTGTTGTATGTTTTGAGTTACGATAATCAAACAAATATTTTAAAAGGTATTTATTCAATTCATTTTGATTTTTGCATGTTAGAAGTGCGCATTTTATACCACGTTTGATTATCTTAACACAGCTCTCTGCCTGGCCATTGCTTGATGGATGGTACACTGGCGTAGTTACATGTGATATCCCGTTGGACGTACAAAACGCTAGAAATTCGTTGGATGTGAAATACGTACCATTATCGCTCACCAGAGAACGTGGAACCCCATAACGTGAGATAAACTCGTACAACTTGGATATAATCGCCGCACTAGTCGTGTTATTTTTCATATCATAACATTCCACCCATTTCGAATGCGCATCAACTATTACCAAATACATGTGGCCCAGAATAGGCCCAAGTAAATCGCAATGTATTCTTTCGAATGGTTCCCGCGGGAAGGGCCACGGAGCTAGCGGCGCTCGCGGCGGTGTCGGCCGTAACGCCGTGCAGATGTCACATGTACGAATTAAATTTTCTAGTGCCTTGTCTACGCCTGGAAACCAGAATCTGGAGCGCACTTCCGCTTTGGTTTTAACTATTCCTAAATGAGACGAATGAATTTGAGATAAAATTCTATCTCTTAATGCAGTAGGTATCACTACCTTGTGGCCTCGCATTATGCAGCCGTTTTCATATTCTAACTGCAGACGACAATTATAATACGGTTTTATTGAGTTATCAAAAACCTTACGCGGCCATCCGTTTATAATAAACGCTATTACTTTGGGGAGAATCTCATCTTTCTCAGTCTCACTTACTAACTGCTTAGTTGATATCGGTAACGCATTGCCGTCGACCACGAAATTGACATAAGTCGCTAGATCTGCAGCTGCGTCCGAACGCCAATCCTGCCCGCTCGACTCTGGAAGAGTGGCGCGCGACAAGAAATCTGCACTATTTTCGCCGCTGCGTACGTATTCAATTTTATAATTGTATACAGACAAAAACAACGCGTATCGTTGTAGACGATATGCGGAAATTTCGGGCACACCCTTCTTTTGACCGGCTATTAATGGCTTATGGTCTGAACGCAAAATGAAAGGGTCTGATATGCCATACAGATATTGATGATAACGTCTAACACCGAATATTATTGCTGTAGCTTCTTTCTGTATTTGTGAGTAGTTTTTCTCGGCTTGACTCAACGTACGAGAAGCGAAAGATATTGGTTGTTCACTACCATCCACATTGATCTGAGCTAAAACACATCCTAAACCCTTAGGCGATGCATCTACCGTTAGAATTAACTTACACTTAGGATTATAATGAGCCAGTACTTTATCTGAAGACAAGATAGCTTTAATTTTCCGGAAGGCCTCTTCATGTTCCGATGCCCAAACCCACTTAACACCTTTACGCAATAAATTGTACAACGGACTTAAAATAGATGAGGCACCCGGCACAAAATTGCGATAATAATTTACAAGGCCCAGAAAGGACTGCAACTGTTGTAAGTTAGTCGGATTTGGAGCGTTTAAAATAGCCTCAACTTTCTTTGGGGATTTCTTAATACCTGCCTTACTAATCTCATAGCCCAAATAAGAAATGTCGTCCTGAAAAAATGAACATTTCTCCATTTGTAAAGTTAAACCTGACTCACGCAATCGCTGTAACACCGCTCGTAACCTGCTTACGTGCTCGGATTTATTAGAACCACAAATTAAAATGTCGTCTAGGAAACATTCAACCCCGACAATCCCAGCAAGCACGCATGCCATGGCCCGTTGAAAAATAGCAGGTGCCGACGAAAGTCCAAACACCATCCTATTAAACTTAAAAAGTCCCCGATTTGTGTTTATGCACGTGACATTTAACGGATCATCTATGCAAAACTGATTATATGCCATTGACATGTCCAACTTGGTATATTGTTCCGATCCATGTAAGCGAGAGAATATTTCTTCCACGGTCGGTAGGGGATAAGTTTCGATTAAAAGTTGTTTGTTTACAGTTTGCGAATAATCCGCGCAAAGCCGAACAGTTCCATTTTTTTTCAACACCGGCACGATCGGCGACGCATAATCAGAATGTTCTATGGGTGTTAAAATGTCTAACTTTAATAATCTGTCTATTTCTAAATCGACTTTTTCTCTAAGCGCGAATGCGACTGGCCTAGCTTTCATAAAAACCGGTTTGGAACCTTCCTTTAGTGGTAACTTAACTTTATACTTCGTAAAACAACCTAATTTGTCGGTGAGAACATCAGAAAACTCCGTTTTTAACATACTTATCAACGAACTATCGGAGGTGGTACAGTAGTTAACAGGTGTCGACTGGGAAAATTCCAACTTGAAAGTAGATATAAAATCCCTACCAAGTAGTGACGGCCCGCCGCCCCGAACTATGTAAACATCCAAGTCATGCGTGCGGCCGGCGTAGGTAATCGGCGCACGCGCCACACCGACACAGTTGATTCTACCGCCCGAATAATTATGCAATCTCTTGTCGGTAGGTGATAATGGTAATTTCCGTTGCAAATACTTTTTGTACGTACCTTCCGATATCACGGTAACAGCCGACCCACTGTCTATTTCGAACCGCAATTTCATATTACAAATATAAATTTCGTCCGTCATCGGCGCCCCGTTTTCACTGCGAATATTAAATAACTCACCGTCATCGCTCTCGCTCGCCTCGCTCGCTTCCACGTACTTCACGTTAGAAGTACACATTTTGCGTAAATGCCCTTTAACTTTGCATTTTCCACACTTATAATTAGCGAATCGACACTGGCTAGAATCGTGATTTGTACGACCACACACGGAACACTTCCTATTACCCGAACGCACATTATTGGACTTAGCACCGCCACTAAGCTTGAACACCGGGTTGCCGCCGGCGGTCGCCGCCGCCGCGCCGCGCCGACGCGCGCGCACCGAACACTGTCTGCGATGTCGATCGCTTTAGAAAACGTTAGTTCGTTGATATCCAACGTGAACATTTTTTCACGTTCGTAGCCGGGCAGCATGCCCATTACGAATTGATCCAATAGCGAGTCTTCTAGATGTTTGAAGTTGCAGTGCGCGGCGAGTCCTCTCAACCGCGCGGCCCACTGCGCCGCAGTCTCGTCCGGTCGCTGCGCCGCCGCGTAGAATTGATACCTCTCGACGAACCCGCACCGCTTCGCCGTAAAATGGCCGTTCAATATTTCAACGATCTCGTCGAAAGTTTTTATTTCTAATTCATCCGGTAAGGCGAGGTTCGTAGCAAGCTGGTACGTGACGTCGCTGAGTGCACTGGGTACCGATTCTGGTGTGCAATGCAGTTGTTATTATGTTGCAATGTAACTGTAATGTTACTATAACTACGTCGAGGTATCGAGTCAGTCCCAGCATCATCCCAGTTAAATTGCAGCTAAATCATTGTTCGACCTTTGACACGTTTTCGTTGACAGAATTGAAGGCGGTTTGACAACTAAGAAAGATGCAACTTAGTAATTTATTTATTTATTTATTTATTGGAGTACCAACAGCCGTATAAAACCATAACTCAACTAAAGTACCCGAAAACGAATTGTGAAAAAGTTCGAACACATGAAAGTTGCAACTCAACATCTGTCATTTGAATAACAATCACACGTTTGACATGCGATGCAATTGTAATGTTACTGCAACTGAGACGATTTCCGTACCAGAATCGAAGCCCTGAGCAATATTGCTCGTCGTTTGACTCCGGCCTTGTCCGTTTCAATGATACCATTTGCGATGAACCCTTGCTTCAATTTTTTAATGAATGTTGACCAATCTTGATGGTTATGATCAAAGGTAGACCAAACTCCACTAGTTCCAGAGGACAGCATTGCTGCTATATACCACGTAGGTACGCGTCGTCGCCACTGTTTAATACGAGATGTAGGGGCTTAGCACAAGTGAAACAGCCGGTAGTCAGTATTGCACTGTCGCATTATTTATTTACGAGAACCCGCGCCGAGGTATTCGCAGATACCTTCAACTTACATATCTATCCAGTCGGTTTTCTTGTTTGACAGGGTAACATTGCTCTCTTTTAGTATTATGCTCTCACTAAGAGTCAAAATTATTGGCGAGTGATCTGAGCTCATTTCATATCCTTCCTCAATGTGAAGAAAACTAGTTGGTATATTTTTACATATAAAAAAGTCAATGAGGTCTGGGACTTTATTACGATCAGTGGGCCAATACGTTGGTTTTGCGGTTGATATTACGCCACAATTCATATATCTAGTAGCATAAAGAAGCTCTTTCCCTTTAGTTGTAGTTAATCTTGATCCCCAGTGGATATGTTTAGCATTAAAATCACCTCCAAGTATGAATCTGTTACCTAGATTGTATAGAAGGTTTTTATACTGTTCGCGTTTTAGGGAATACTTTGGTGGACAGTATATGGCGGAAATTGTAACAGGGTAACGTTTAGTTCTCACACAAACAGCCACTGTTTGTATAGCCTGTTCCTCACATTTATGCTCTTCGTAATGGTAAATATTTTCTTTTATTATGACAGTGCTTCCTCCCCTTGCAGTGTTATCAGGGTGTAAAGCATGATAGACTTTATAGTCTTTGATTTTTATAAACGACTCTCTGGTGCAATGGGATTCTGATATTAGGCAAATATCAATATTGTTTGTGCTTAGAACCACTTGTAACTCATTTAGATGTTTTGCGAGCCCATTCGCATTCCATGCCATAATTTTGAGTCCCATAGTCATTTCCCTTGTTTGGATGTAGCAATTTTAGTGCTGTTTTCAAGTTTCTTTAACCTTTTATCAAATGAGGTTAAAAGATCTAAAATTCTATTAATCTTTGAATCTGTATTGGAGCTAGCAGATGATGGATTGGAGCTAGACTGTTGAGACGGTTGGGCTCCCTTTGTAACTTGTGCAAATGACAGGCTTTTGGTGACCTGCTTGCCCATATGATTTTGGTCCATTGTCTTCTTGCTTTTATTGGTATTGAATGCTGGACCGGATGTAGTTGTTACATTTTTCTTTAGAGTTTTGTTTTTTAAAAACTGTAGTTCTTTAGCAACAATACACCCTCTGTAACTTGCCGGGTGAGGTTCGCCACAATGAACGCACTTTGGCTTGTCATCTGCTGGTTTATTACAGTCTTTAGTTAAATGCTTTCCTGTACACTTAACACACCTTGGTTCTTTTGAACAGTATTTTTGGGTATGACCATAGGCTTGACACCGTTTACATTGCGGTATGAGCGGGGATGTTTTTAGTGGTTGAATATCAACTTTGCAGCCCAGTATAGACCTTATGTTATAAATATTATTTATGTCTTCATCTTTTTGGAACGAAAGCATAAACATGTTAAGCGGTTGCTTATTTCTCCAGCTGAGTTTGTTGACCGCTTCGTTAATTTTATATCCCTTGTTATTAAGGTCTCCCACGATTCTTTCTGGAGTACACGACGAATGGAGGTTTTTGGCCATTACCCTTATCGGTCGGTCCTGTTTATTCTCGTAGGAGTGCCACAGGCACTTGTTCGCAAGCAACAGTTCAGTAATTGCTCTGTACGAGTTTTCGTTATTTGCATTTATCTTTGCGGTGTCGCCATTCAACATTTTTATGATAAACGTGTCTTTGTTTATACTTGCCGAAAGGAGATCATAGAATTTCTGGTAGTTCATGATATTTTCGACAACTATGGGCGGAGGAAGTGGAACTTTTTTCACTTTCTCTTCTTTAGTGGTTCCGTCGGAATTGGATCCTTCTTGTGGTGGAGGGGAGTGCGTTGTGTTCAGTTTCCTTTTCTTACGACTAATTTTCCGTACCCACTCAGTTTCTTTGGCCAATTCCTCTTCATCTGTCTCATACTGGTTTTGGTGTTTGCCAGTATCAGTACTTACAGTGGTTAAGGATATCTGTTCCTGGAGTAGAATGTTTTGCTCCTGAGTCTTCTTTAATTCTAGTTGCAGAGTTTCTACTTGCTTGTTAAGGTCGCGTACTAAACTTTCGAATTTCTCACGATTACTTTTTTCTTCGGAGTAATGGTTGTATAACAGAAATTCATTTTCTGTTTTAAGTTTTATTGGACTTTTGCCAGCCATAATTGATCACTAAATTGATGTAACTTCGCCTTAATAATGATTTGAATTACACAACATTACACCGAACGTTTGTGATTCACGCACAATAACTGGGTCATCGCGGCCGTAGCCGAGTAGACGACGCGGAGTAGGCTGCAGCGTCAGCGCTTTACGCGAGCACGAAACTAGCGCAGACTATACTCGACGGAAGTCGAACAAACACTGTCCTTAAATCATATCGCACTAAATTTAACATACCTATCTTAAAGAATATTCAATTAATCTTGTTTTTGGTTATACTTATAAGAATAGCTACTAGATAAGGATTTCAAAAAACACATACGCTTTTGTTATAAATGATAGCTCAGCATCTGTGATCTAAAAATGTTGGCGTTCTTGTACAATACGCACTTTGGTTTTACACTAGCGTATGTTTTTCTCACTGTCCTATGTTTCCTACGGTCATTCTACTGACTGCCTATCCCATCATTCCACTGTTCTAAAGCAGTACACGCTGGGCACCTGGTTCAAAACCAACAGAAAATTCTGCTGCCTATTTTCTGGTCACAGAAGTTCTGCATTAGACGAAGGGAGACGTCCCTTTCGGCACATAATGTACCCCCCTCTAAATGTTCCTTAGTAGTAAAAGATCCCTGTCTCATAATGCCTCTTTCACAAACTGTCCCTTTCAAACACGTCCCTTTAATTAAATTTCCCCATCTACTTCATACGACACCACACGGCCTCTCTAATGACAGCCCTACAACGTACAAAAGTAGTTCTGTTAACCTTAACCAGGGCGACAAAGTTGCTTTTATCTTCAGGTTTGCCTCCTTGTGGAGCGTATGCAGGGTACTCCCAATCGAGGCCCAGACCGTCGAACTTGTAAGTTCTGCAAACAGCATTAAAAAGTGTAAGCTTACAGGCATGTAAAAATAAATAGATTAACTCGCTAACTTTAAAATCTCATCTTAGTAGACCGAATTTACAGCCCGATATTATGATATGTATTAAGATATGGCCCACCGCTTTCCATAATCAAAGTTCTGTTTAATTGCAGCGATGGCAATTGTTGTAAGTAATCCATAAATATGAAAAGAATATTGTGTCCGTAAATATAAAAAGGAAGATGGAGCTTACCCCAACAAGTTTAGGACGCTCTTTATAAAATTGGACCTGGTTCCATGAGTGGCAGCCATTCTGGAGAATTTCTCCGACCTCTCATTCCATCCTCCGACAGCAAGAGTCACTTTCAGTGATTGATTTTTTGTTTTCAGTGCCACGGCTCTTTTGAAACCTGCTTTCCCACCATTGTCCTCTAGATCTTGCCATGGGTCTGTCGATATAAAAAAATATTTAATTATTAGCTTGACTTCTCAAAGTAGAGTGTAAAACGCTAAAGTTTTCTGCTAAATAAACAATATGTCTAGGTCTATGTCCATGTCTAAATCTGAACGTAAGCTTTGAAGCTGTAGTGAAAATAAGATAGTTGTTCCCATTCTGAATGCGGCCGAAGATGGAGGACGCATAGTAGAGTCTTGAGTAGATCAACTCTCAAATCTAGCCTCCATAAATCGTAAGCAATATTTTAGTTAGAACATCCTTAACTCGTTTAGTCGTTTTTCATTTACCTTTGCTTGCTATCTCCAAGTTGTCGTTCAGAACGGCAAAACAGTAGACGAGATGGGTATATAGTGTGGGATCTATGTCATCAATAGTGAATTTCACTGGTGGTTGGCGGTAAGCAGCCCAAGAGCCGCAGTAGCAGACTACGTTAGCTGAAAAATTGTGTTAACGTTGGTGCTTGTTAATACAGTAACCATTTTAGTTCACAAAATCGTTTTTTTTTATACGGCAGATAAAAAGGCATGCGGGCCACCTGAAAGTGGTCACCGCCGCCTATGGACATCAGCAACACCAGGGGCGCTATCAATGCGTTGCCTCCCTCTAAGGAGACCTCTAATATACCTCTTGAACGATTCCTTGCCATAGTCCAAAGGTAACTCTGTGCCTGTTTTTATCATAGAGCATCTTTTCATGTATTTTCTTTGATTAAATGAATAATAAAAAATAGTACCTACAGCAACTTTTTTGCCATTGCGGTGGGTAAACAGGCAAGCAGGCCGCCGGATGGAAAGTGATCATCACTGCCTTTAGACATTACCAACACCAAGTGCGGTGCTAAGATACGAATTGTATAATTTTAACCATTTACGACACATGAATAGGTATAGTCGTTGTTTTAATTTAAAATCAAGAAACATGGCAATCACCATCTCAGTCACAGGGCCTCCAATGCTGAACTTATACCTACTGAACATAAACCACAAAACTTGATTTATTATTAATCAATAGGTATACCTAATGATTAATAAATAATGAAAAGTCGGGAGGAAAACGTTTACTGATAAAAGTATTATATCTAATTGCAATGTTAATATTTTTGCTATACACTTTTTTCAGACGTTTACATTTTCGAGAAAAAACAAGCAATTTTTTTATGATTTCTTTTAAACTTTAGTACCGACAACGGTGGCCAGCCCATGACAAAAAGGACGACGACCTTGTAAAGGTCATAGGTATCCGATAGCTGCAAGAGCCACATACGAACCCCATACTCACCCACAATAGGTGGATAGAAAGTATGGGGTACTTACTAATTTTGTCACATACTGCCTACGTGCAGCATTGAATGTCCATGATTATGATGACGAAACCATACAACGTTCCAGCTTGTATGGTTTCTACAACATTAAACCATTACGCAGAAAATATTATAACAATACTTACACATTGCGTGAAGTATTCACAAAGATCGCCAATAAGCACTTATCTGAGGTAACCCGTTCGTTATCAGCTTACTCAAACTTTTACTTTGTTTTAAAATAGTATTTTCATACACGAAATTACGAAAGTAATGACTGACCACAAACAAGTGAGACAGTGAATTTTGTGTTGCTGTGGCTTATATAATATGGTTCTAATTTTAGTACAGGAAAATTAGACCATTGTTCCTCCAAAACAGGACATTGATAATTATCAATGTCATTTATCATTATCAATTATCAGCGGGATCTCCGCATAGTAATTATAATTACTATGCGGAGATCCCGCTTGGAATATGTTCGGACACCTTCCAGGTTTGTTACATAACATACAAATATACCTAAATATTATGTGACTGCATACCTATTACCAATATCATAAATATATGTAGAAATATTTACTAAAATTAATTGAATTTGTTTTCAGTTAAAAATATCTGTATTTAAACTTAAATAATAAAATGGAATTGAATTAAAAACGGAAGTTTCTGTGATTAGCCGACCCTAACTGCCAACCACCACCCCAGACTCGCGGACTTCGACATCATTCTGTAATCATATCTGAGTAGACTAGACGTGTGTGCTAAGTTTGTACAGAAACTACATGAAATCAAATGAATAAATTGTTCAGTATTTATTGAAGCAAAGAAAGTAAACGAATATTGACATAAAAAGGATTTTTATTGACTTTATAGGTTGTCGCTTAAAAAAGTCTCACGACCTCTAGTGGGATAGCCAAGATAACATGGCAAAATTCGAATTTCCTGGTAATTCTTTGAACTGCCCTAAAATAATTATAAATAACCCAAACCCAAGATGGGTGATGGCAGGACGCCATTTTTCTGCCATGTATCTGCTTGCGATAAACGTAACGCTCCGCGTACGTAGGTCGCGCATTCTCGTACCTACCTAAGGGCCGATTGTTCAATCCTCAGATATAATTTATCTGTCCGATAGAGTAATATACCTACTGCCAAATTGAAACAAACTAAAATCCTTCAATTTTAAATAAAGTAATGTTACATTTTATTTTAGTCGCACAACAACTTATCAGACTCATCATCATCATCTTGGCGTGAATGTCCCAGTTGTGCTCTCGCGCACGAGGGCCCGGGGTGCGCCTTAACCATGATCCAGGATTCGGCAGGTCAGGTAATTACAGTGGAGCGACTGCCATCTGACCTCCATGACCCTGCTACCAGGGGAACCTGACCAGATTGGATCATGGCTACACTTCCAGTCGCCTGAATGTGCAGGTTTCATCACGATGTCAGTTTCTGTAAGCGTATCATGTCTCCAATGTTTCTTCCGAGTTCGAATTAGGGTTGTAGGGGTTGTAAAGTGTATCGCTATCTTATGTATACTACAGATTTCCTAGACAGTTTTGTTATCAAACTTATGGTCAGAGTCTGTAGTTATTTTGTTCGGGATACCTATGCATGAGAACAGTTGTAGCAGGGCTTCCGCGATATGTACGCTGGTAGCTGCTTTCAAGTATATTGCCTGTGCGTATTTGGAAAAGTTATCTATAATCGTTAGGAAGGTGTATCCGTCAGACGAATCATCATCATTATCGTCCTAGCGCTCATCCCGGTCTTTGCCAGGGTCTGCTTTCCAACTCAATCTTCTCCACTTCGCCCGGTCTTCGGCATCCTCTCGTCGTAAGCCGTTGGCTCTGGCACTCAGCCGCATCCGTCAGACGAATATAGATCCATAAATAGGTGCTCCATTGGTTTGGAGAGTGTTTCCGTAACGGACATTGGTGGCTTTAAGGGCTTTCGCTCATATTTGGCCTTTAGACATACACACATTAGGCCAGTGGTAATCATTACGTAGACGCTTAATCGTCTCCTGAATTCCGCGGTGAAGTGTTTTACCTTAGTGATATTTCTTAATTCAATCTATTTAGTCGTCAGTCTTGTTTATTGTCTAACAAGGTGATTCTTGTTAGGAAACGATACAGTTTAGGGCCTCTATTATCGAAAACTGAAACTACTACTTTACAAAATACGATATATAGATCCTCGCTGTGTAAATAGCAGTGAAACATTCGGCCAGTGTTCTTTCAAAAAGTTTAGTTTATACATCTTTAATGGTGTAATTATCCTTAAATCTTTCCTCGACTCGGTACTCTGTTCCGGGGGAACTCCTAATGTGAAACGGTTTTAATTGTTTGTCTACCGCGTCTGTGCATATGGGAATTTCCGTATTTGATAGAATTACAGTCGGGGTCATTAGTTTCGTCTGTCTCGTTTCTGTCAGCTGTTTCGTGCGAGTCATTTACCTGCGGTGGCGTTATGGGCGATCCTAATAAGTCTTATATGTCGCTTTGGGATAGGTCATGGCTTATCTCCATACTCTCGTTACGGCCAATGACACTGATATTAGAATCGTCGTTTTGAAGTAGGGTTTGTTTTGGTAGTCGTATTACGGTCAGTCACATTGACACCTGAGAAGTCAGCTGGAACGTCGGGCAATGATCTCTCTACATTACACATAAGTTCGTAAAAGACGTCATATATTTGATGGGATGTTCTTGGTTTATTTATATCGTATGTGTTAATTTTGTTTTTAGATAGCGCATCAGCGTTTATATTGTAATTACCCTTTTTACATTCAGCTTTGAAATCGTATTTCTGTAGACTAAGACGCCAAAGCGTTAATTTAGATCTGTCGTCCTTTAATGACATTAGCCATGTAAGGGGTCAATGGTCGGTGTAGATAGTGAACTGATGACCATATAGATACGGGCGAAAGTATTTCGTAGTCCAGACTATGGCTATTAGCTCTTTTTCTATTGTGGAATACCGTGTGTCCAATAGGGTTCGTTGCCAACGGTGCTTTGGTAAAGGACCGAACCAATAGATACATTGGAAGGATCCGTGGTCAATATGAAGGGTTTGCTGAAGTCAGAGTACTGCAAAATAGGATCGTTGCACAGTACCTGCTTAGCCTTTTCAAAGGACTCTATAAAATCCTGGGAATGGGTCACTTTAGAGTTCTTCTTTAAACATTGGTTACGTTATTTAGCAAAATCGAGGATAAACTCACGATAATAGCCTATGAGGCCGAGACATGATTTTATCTCTTCCTGCGTCGTAGGAATCGAGAACTTTTGTATTGATTTTATTTTATCCTCGTTAGGTTTTACCCCATCCTTAGATAAAACATGGCCTAGATAATATACTTCTTTCTTCCAAAATTCGGACTTATCTAACTGAACCTTATAATTGTGCTCTTTAAGTCGGTAAAACACGTTTTTCAGTTTAGTTAGATGTTTCTTTAGGGATGTGGTGAATACAAGTATATCATCTAGGTATACTAAGAAAGTTTCAGATGGTCTCTCAAGATATTATTAATGAGCCGCTTAAACGTGCTCGGGGCATTCTTAAGGCCGAAAGGCACCTGTAGGAACTCAAATGCCTGTCTGTTGTGAAAACGGTCAGCTCTACGTCCTCTGAGTCCATTTCTACCTTGTGGTAACCAGAAGCTAAATCTATTGTGGTGAAGTATTGTGCGCTACCTAACCTATCTAGGATATAACTTATATTGGGGATTGGGTACTTATCCTTGATGGTCTCGTCGTTTAACTTACGGTAATCGACTACAAATCTCCATTTTACTGTGCCAGAGGCTTACTGTGCCTTTTTCGGGACTAAAGAAAAGGGCTAGACTAAGGCGATATGCTTTTCCTAATAATTCCTCTAGACTCTAGTTTATCTACCTGTCATTGAATAGCCTGTTGTTGACAGGGTGGTCTCCTATAATTTTTAATAAATACGGAGGTATAGTCTGTTAGTCTTAGCTTAGGTTTAAGTGGTTAACACGGATTCTGTTCAGGTTGGACTTGAGCTCAATCGAGCCCTATCAAGGTCGTCTGCATTCAGATCTTGGGTGTTAAAATTCTAAGTCATATTAATGGTGATGTCGTCAAACTGTAACGGCAGTACCTTTTCCAGATAATTTATCCTGAAGTCTAAGAGACCTAAAATATCGTTTTCTAAGTCCTTTGTATTTCCTATCGTAATCAAAGATAAGGAACGTGCTGGTGGCGATACTTTGGTATGTGATGATGATCCGTGGGCAGATGTTATTTCAAATGGCTCGCTCCTAATCTGTTCCGAAGATCTTTTGTCGAAGACTATATCGGTAGTTATGACTGAGCGCTTTGAGCCTGTACAAGGTTTTTGTATTGAAACATAAAATTGAGATGTTTTTAGATGACAAACTATGGCCATATCTTTTAGGTGGTATGTTAATTTTAAGATGAGGCCTGAATCTAAATATAGTACAAATAGCAGAAATAAACGCAGACAGTAGATTAAAAGGTTTTAATTGTTAAGCCAATTAAGAGATCCTTTTAAGGAGTAAGAGCTATGTGCCGGTCGGAGGATTTTGTTGCTCTGCAAGAGACATGGCTGCTGCCTTATGACTTGCCGCTGCTTAGTACAACAGACGACAACTTTGGGTGCACCGGTACATCTGCGGTCGACACGGCTGCCGGTTTTTATTGTCTTTCAAATTGCTTTAAACTAGGAGTGTAACTCCTGGATTCCTATTGGTGGAGCCATCATAGCTGATGTATGATCTACTTAAGCCGTCTATAATATGATATTAATATTTTATATAAATACTGTCTCTGCGCGGGTTCAACTAGTTTGGAAATTTAATAATATTTGAGACTTAAAGTCATTATATTTTATTTGTAGGGTATTTATGTTGGATTATTATTAATGTTACTGAATATTAAAGGTTTTATACTATGTTTTGCAATCCTTTATTTTTATTCCTTTTCTTTGTTATTATTGTTTTTACATGGTAGGTCTTACAGTAGCATTGCATTATTATTTCGAAAAAGTGCGTTCCAAAGAGTGTCTGCGATAAAATGTGACAATGTGTTAATCATCATCATCGAGCCCACAACAGTCCACTGCAGGACTTAGGGCCTCTCCCACGAAGGGGAGATTATTGCCATAATCTCCACGCTTGGCAGCCGGGTTGGAGATAGCAGTGTTATAAATATTACCTTGGAAAACGCTGCTGCCCATTTTCCAGCCTACAGAGACTCTAAGATCTTTTGCATCGAAAACAATAGTCTCCTTGTACGACACCCACGAGTGTAAGGATTTGGTGTTATTCTACTCTGCCGGACACCACACGCCCGCGAATCTGCCATAAAAATATGCGTAAATGCGTGTAGTAAAGCAATAATCGTCTTTAGCGTTTAATAGCCTATAAATTAGATGGAAAATCTTCCGTTATTTGTCGAGTGCAGTAGCACAATTCAGTCTATATTAGAACAAGAGGCAAATAGGGGTGTCGATGTTGTATGTGTTAGGCGATTTTAATGCTCACCCGGGCAAATTATTTTATAACGAAATGAAAATTTTATGTACTGAACAAAATTGTTGTTCGGATGTGGATGTTTTAGATATTAATTCTAATGCCTATATACTTCTTGTAGTGTCGCGCACAACTGTAGAAGACGGTTAGACTACTGCCTAGTCACACAATCAGCACGTACCATTGTAAAGAAAGTATGGGTACAGTACGCAGACGTGCGTTGCTCTACCCATTTTTCACTTATTGTCGAGTGTAGTCTCGACAAAGTGTAGCTTAAAATTGTAATATTTAGGGAAAATGACGTGTTAAAAAACCGTGTCGTTTGAGGGGTAAGGAATGACATTTGAAATTCTAAGCTTAGTTATCTCTGTAATTCTCAGCTGAGTAGACACAGTCTAGCCAATTATAAATATAGTACATTCAACAAAATAAAAAATACGTTCACAGTTTGACGGACTAGATAATTCGATTTTTTAGAAAACTAACCTATTAAAGGATTTCCGTAGGAAATTTACCACTCGGATGCGGAGAAGTCAATGTCACCGCCTAATTGGTCGTACGACGTATGCACGCCGCCCGACCCATAGGAGACCTCAAAACCGCACGAACGTTGCTAATTAAGAAAGCGCCTAAGTATAAAATTTGTATCCCTAAAATCCAAGTCGACCCAGTACAAGGGTACTTGAACCGCCAAGCCCTCATACAGAGGTACGAGACCGAGTAACACTGGCAACACCAACCGAAATTGTTCTAATTTCCAGCGAATTATGCGGAGCAAAGAGATTCCTTGAGATGTCAGCGAATGAATAAAACATTAGCCACATCCCGCCTTCAAAGAGTAATCATACCATTCATCCGAGCTGCAAGCGTTAATAAACAACCAACGGTATGCATTATAATCGTACGTGAGTCGAGAGAATCGTATTAGAACCTACGCTGGAAATGTTTATTTTCTGAGAGAAGGTACGGCTACAGACTAGGTTAGTACCTATGATTCATTCCTATGTCCTAATACTGAGTACCTGAGTCTTTGTAAGTACGTACATACGGTTGGTTTAATTAAAAATAATCAATCAATTGTTGATGATGTCCATAAGTGGCGGTGACTACTTTCCATCAGGTGGACCGCTTACCTATCCTCGTGTGTTGGTTCTATAATTAAAAATTACCAGTCGTCTTTATATCCTCTTGGCAGTTTCGATTTTCAGACACATTAAAGTTACTTTCCTTTTTGATTTAATTTTTATTTACTCGATGAATTAGGATAACCTACGGACATGGCGGTACTTCCGAAGGCCGACAATCTCAACCTTAATACCTAAGTAGTAAGGTATTCTGTCGGAACGTCGGTGGCCGAGTGGTAACGGTGTCAGACTCGCAAGCTAGAGGTACCGAGTTCGAATCCTACTGCCGCCATGTACCAATGATTCTTTTCAGAGTAATGTACATTAGTTGAAAACTAACCGATGCTTTTACGGTGAGGGAAACCATCATAATGTAACCTGCACTTTTAGGCGACTGAATGGGTAACCATTATCCAATCTGGTCAGGTCACCTAGTAGCAGGGATGGCAGTCGTTCCACTGTAATTGCCTGATGTGCCAAATCTTGGATCAAGGCATTCGTGCGCAAGAACACAATCGGTACATAATGCCAATATATTTTGTTTTTAGTAAGGTATTCTGTTATTTAAAAAATGAAAGGTTTTTAGACATTTCGTGATACTTATAAAATAACCACGCCGCAACGTAACTGCGTTTTATTTTACGGCCAGCGACATCTGTCGAGTACGACAACCCCGAAGCTTTGAATAACATAAGAGATTTCGTTCCAACGATATTAATATAAATAGCCACGAAACACATGGGAAATCTTCGGTTGCCCATTCGGAATCACTCGGCCGGCGAAAGATAGAGATGACGTCAGCGACTAAATCGGGATCGGTCAAAGCCTTCAAGGATTTTAGACCGTTTTTATTTCGCAATCAGCAGGCAACAGGCAAGCAGACCACCTGATTGAAAGAGGTCATCGCTATGCACACTCGTTCATAAATGCTTTGCTATTTCTTTTGATAAAAATATTTAGTAGCTACTGCCATATACTGGACATTAGGTGCATTGTTAAACAAATGGAATTGGCTAAAAGAAGAAGCCTATTAGCTGTCGCTTGGGCATCAATAACTCATTTTTACGCTGCAGGTTTTTTTATTTATTATATGAAAGTTGCTGTAAAGGATTTCAATACTTTGTCTTATAAATTAAAATTAAAATATTTTTGATAATACAGTTTTTTTTTTAAATTTAGTAAATACCTATTAATGTATGGTTACAATAAATTTAAAAAAAATTTCTAAATATTTCTAGTAAACACAAACACACCAACCAACGTGACACAAAAACAACGTATATATCTTTCAAGGCAGTATAGCTCTCAAGGCAGTTTCTGATTGGGGCGAAGCCAATCTGGTGGAGTTCAATGCAACCAAGACTCAGGCGTGTTTGTTTTCCGCCAAAAGGAGTCCAGTCCATCTAACTCCAACTTTTCGGGATGTTCCTGTGGAAATTACCGACAATCTACAGCTTCTTGGTGTTGAGCTATCTTCAAATCTCAATCTCTTCGGTCAGTACATCTCCAAGGCAAAGACTGCAGCAAAAAAACTTGGTATCCTCTCAAAGATTAGGCGGTACTTCACTTCAAAGCAGTTGCTTCAGTTATATCAAGCACAAGTGCGGTCCTGCATGGAGTAATGCTGCCACCTCTGGGATGGATCAGCCAAATATCAACTGACGGCTTTGGATTCGGTGGAAAAACGTGAAAAGAAGATAATTTGTGCCCCGCGGTTAATTAAGGCTAGGCTGCAGAGCCTCGAACATCGGCGTAGGGTTGCGCGTCTGTCGGTCTTCTACAGATTACATTTCGGAGAGTATGCGAAGCAGCTGCACGACCTCATTCCGCCGGACCCCTTTCCGCCATCGGGAAACACGATCCGGGCGAGCGCTTCATCCTTATGTCGTGGATCTTGCAGCTATCCGCACGAACCGCTTTGGCTCGACCTTTATAATGCGTACGGTTAAGGAATGGAACGCGTTGCCTGCGTGACTTTTAAAAGGAAAACTGCCAAGTGATTGAATTGTAATAAAAAAATGTTTAGTTTATTTTTTTATTTAACATTTATTGTGCACAATAAATAGTATAAAAAATAGACATACAGAAAAAAATCACAACAGGTACAGCTTATTTCTAAAGAAATATCTTCCAGCCGACCAACGGAAGAGAGAGAACAAAATCGATTTTTTATTATTTTTAATTGTATTTTAAAAAGTTGTCTAAATTATTCTCTCTCCGATTTTAGCCGTCACTGTGGTCTCTCTAAAGGCATTAACTTCGTCGTATTGGCACAAGCAAAATATTTTAAAGAACGTATAAGTACGTTCACGCTTCAGATGAGATACGGTACGCCCAAAGGGATACGCCCTCACGACCCTTTTTGATTAGGGCAAACCAAGGTTAAAGGACTTGTCAGACAACCAGAATTATAATTTATAGCACGTTCCGGGAAGGATTCTGAAGGGTCGCCGATCGCGGGCTCCCGTTTATGTGTATTGGCATTAATTGATGCTTTTTTTGTATTAGACAAGACAGGCACTTGACCGCCATCTCACCTATTGGTAAGTGACGATGCGGCCGAAGATGGAGCATGCCCGTCTTGGAACAGCCTATTAACTTTACCCTTGAAGGCTTTGTTGTGTATGTAGAGCTGGGGGTAGACTAAAGGGGTGGAGGTTCATTTTTTATCTATTTATTTCCGGCAAAAGACGGATCAAGGGTCAAGGCGGACCTTGGGCCCTCGTGCGAGCATTAAAGGCAAGATGAATTTTGATTTCAGGCAAAAGCCCCATAAAATGTAAACACATTACATGTCATCATCATCACATCCCATAATAGTCCACTGCAGGACGTATGCCTCTCCCACGAGAGGGGAGGCTATTACCATAATCTCCACAGTGGGTTGGAGATCGCAGTGTTATAAATATAACAATGAAAAACGCTGCTGCCCATTTTCCAGCCTACGGAGACTTTAGGTCTTTTGTCTCGAAAACATTAGTCGCCTTATACAACACCCACGAGTGTAAGGGGTTGGTGCTATTTTACTCTGCCGGACACCACACGGCACACATTACATAATAATGAAATAATTCAAATTTAGAATACAATAGTCGTGCTGCGTGTGCCTACCCATATATCCATGGCCTACCCGCTGTTTGCTTCGAATCTCTCGCGGACCAATGCGGGTAAGCGAGCTCTGGTTCAACAAATTGCGACCATATTTAACACTAACTTCAGTAGCATTGTTATATTTTCATTGAGGACAATTTAAAAAATCTGTAATTGAAGTACTTATGAAATCGAAAAATGCGTAACCGGGTAGGATCTACTTTTTCTTATTTTCTGTTTCTTTTGTTATGTAGTATCCCTACAGCAATTGTTTTGGTACCTACCTATACGTTTAATTAATTTGTGGTAAATGTAGTTGATACTACAGTTAATAAATACTTTGTAACCTAATCTTAAGGTTTAAATATTGTAATATTGTAAATTATCCCAAATAAATAAATAAAATATCGATAGTATTTTACTTCGACAACTATGCCTGACCGAAATGACATGAATAAACTTCGATAGATACTAACTACTCCGACCTGTTTTAATTCGCCAATAAGTTAGCTAACATGTTTTCGACGATGACGTATTCATCGCAACTTAGGTAATGCTCCACGAAAGTCTTCTATTCTGCAGACTTGACTTTGGAATACGATGCAAGTCGTTTGACGTTGCGGCTTAGTCTAGAGGGTGGAACATAAACTTTATAATGCTGCCTTGTACTCAACAGTACAGACGCAAATTTTAATGCCATCTCCGTGCTTTCACGCACACATTATCAACGCAATGTATGCTCATTCTGAGAATCGACTGATTTAACTTGTTGCTTTGAAGAGGAGTTGAAGTACTAAGCACTGTCTAATTACATTTCGGAGAGCACGAAATCTAGCGAGGCGAACTATGCTCCAACTTGCGACGTAGTTCGCAGGACTGAGCTATGCAAGGGTACGTTTGAAGGGTAAAGAAAGATCTCGTATCAACATTTAAATATCTGACGACCTGAGTGGTTCAATGGTGAATACGCAGTCTGCCACGCAAGAGGTCCCGGGTTCAATTCCCGGCCGGGCAGAAATTGAAATTATGAATTTTAATTTCTGTTACGGGTCTGGGTGTTCTATGTATAATAAGTATGTAATTAAAAAGTATTTAAGTAGTATATCAGTTATCTAGCAGCCATAGTACAAGCTTTGCTTAGTTTGGGGCGAGATGGCGCTGTGTGAATTTGTGCACGACTATTTATTTATTATTATTATTATTTAAATAGGTTAAGTATGGCGCCCACGCCGGTATTAAGAAACGTATTAGGCAGTAATAGGAATGTTGCGAAATGTTTAAGAAACGTTTCTAAACATTTCAGATCAAATTAGAAACTTTTAACATTTGTAAACAATTTTGAACATAATTTTTTGGCACGGAAGTTATAAGATGGCCGCCAATGTCGGCATCTGAAGACGGTGAAGGTAGAAAAGGGTAGGGTTGATCGTCGGAAGTGGTATTTATGACGCGGAAGTTAGTACATTTTTCTAGCGCGGTGGTCAGCAACATCTATGTATATGCGGATGCTTGCCAACCGTTATCCGTGTACTCATAACTCAACTCATGTGAGTATTGTTGAGTTTCCCTATTGGAGTGATATCTATCACACGAAATTTTAAAAACAATGGACATTGATCGTTGTTGAACTACAGGGATTCCTTTATCAACGTCATCCAAGTTGTAGAGGTACCGATACAAATATTTCAGCTCAATTGAAACAAGATCCAATCACAAAGATCTAAATTAGAAAGAACAAAATTAATGTTGGAGTGCCATCAGTGTCTATTTTAATATTTAGCCATTATATGGCCCTGGGGGCCTGTCTGCTGCGGCCCTGTTCCCAAACTGACATAACATCGCTCTAACTTCCTTCCACTAAGAAATCTTATATTTCTCGTCTACAGCATTCTTATCCCTTTGAAGCTTTTGAATTCTGTCTAAAAGCTAGAAAGCACGAAGTGTTGCTACTTGAGCGCAGCTTTAAGCTCCAACTGTGCTTTGATTAAGCTGCAGTTAATTAAATCCCAGTATAAGGAAGTGGAAACTCTGAAGAACGCTAAGAAATAAATTTTCGAGGAATGTTCAGAATTTGATCTTTTGCGATTCGCAGAGAATTTTCAGATTGCGCGGAGTTTCGACATTTATATTTACTGTGGGTAGGGGATTAATTGAGATTTGTGATTTGTGTTTTGAAATGTAAATATATACGCGTATACGTTATATGTTTTGAAAGGGACTTCTTAATAACACACTACTTATTTTCTCTTTTGTTGTATTTTATGATGCGGTGGGTGTGGGAGACAAAAATATTTGACTTAATTTTTTTAAATTTACGGTGGTTTGAGAAGTACTAATTTCAAAATGTGATGTATGATTTGATTTATTACAACTATTTACTAATTTGTGGTTCGAGCGACGGTGGTCAGTTGGTTGAGGGGTTAGACTCATAAGCGAGAGGTCCCGGGTTCGAATCCCACTGCTGTAACACGTTTCTGTCTCGTCACGTGACCCAACCCAGAAACTTCAGGTGCAATTATTTAAGCATTAGTGATTCTTTCTTAAACGCCACGTAGACAATAGAAAGCTCATAATTTAACTTTTAAATTGTTCAGGCCACCCTCGTTACCGAAAAGGGTGACTGGTAAATTGTTAGGAACCCCGAGCATTCGTTAACATCTCTAATTGACTAAGCTTTACAAAAATAAGCTAAAATTTTCCAAAAAGGTTTTTTTTGTAGTTTCTACATAGACCGAGTTATTGTTAAAAATGTAGAGTGCCGTAGCCTGGTATTGCTTTGCGTATAAATTAATAATTACTTTAATTTAAATGCGTTTGAGATAATAAATATCATCATCATCATCACAGCCCATAACAGTCCACTGCAGGACTTAGGGCCTCTCCCACGAAAGGGGAGGTTATTGCCATAATCTCCACGCTTGGCAGGCGGGTTGGAGATCGCAGTGTTATAATATAACAATGGAAAATGCTGCTGCCCATTTCCCAGACAACGGACACTCTTGATCATTTGCCTCGAAAACATTAGTCGCCTTGTACGACACCCATGAGTGTAAGGGGTTGGTGCTATTCTACTCTGCCGGACACCACACGGCCAATAATAAATATGCTTGGATAATTCATGCAGCGCCATCTAGCTCCAAAAAAAGCAAAGCTTATGTTATGGGTGCTAGAAAACTGATAAACTACTTATATATTTTTAAATACATACCTTCTTATTATACATAAAATACCCAGACCCGTAACAGAAATTAAAATTGGTACATATGACTAAAACAGCTGCAATCGTGACAAGCTTTAAAAAATACATCTACGTAAAAAAGCAACCTTGTTGAAGAAATTCAAATACAGAGGTAATCATTGTCTTATTGGCTTTTAAATAGCGAAAACCCAATAAAATCTATTAAATTACGAAGTTGTTGGTAGGAAAAGACCACAATGTTCCAAATGAGTCCTGACAAGGTTTGTCAAGGTTTCTTGTTTCTTGTCACATCCATCAACCTACACTATTTTATTTGAAGCCAAATATCTAGTACATTCACGTCTCGTCCTTTTCAGGTCGTGTCATTTAATGTCAATGTGATCGGCCCACGCTCGACTTACCTTATATCGAATTCGCTATTGATGCCTGTAATATACACTACGACACACGAGTGACCTAAATCGCTCACACCGGAGACGATAAGAACAGATAACAGGGAAAAGCGTAATATTAGACGGAGGTAAATGAATAAAAATAACCACAAGCGATTTTTATACATTATTTTTATTTAAAAAATGTTTTCGACCTTATTCCCTTTCGAACAGTATGCTACATGGTGTAAAACCTTTTGACAGCTGCACAGGAATGTAAATATTGAGGTGGTCATGCACGTATGAACACGACTGTACCATGACATTAAAATGTCCTGCAAGAGAACAACTCTTTCGGCTGGTAAGGGTTTAAGACGGTGATGCTTTGCAGAAGGTACCGGCTCAGACAAAATCAAACAAAAATATATAAAAAGTAACTTTTTTTTTTTCTTTTTTTTGTGGACAAATTCACACAGCGCCATCTAGCTCCAAACTAAGCAAAGCTTGTGCTATTTGTGCTAGATAACTGATATACTACTTAAATACTTTTAAATACATACTTATTATACATAGAACACCCAGACCCGCAACCGGCCGGGAATCGAACCCGGGACCTCTTGCGTGGCAGACCCGGCATGTTGACCATTGAACCACTCAGGTCGTCTTTATTTTGTCGCTTTAAGCGATTAGGCCGCCGGTTGCTTTATCTATTTTCTCAGAATTTGTATTATTTGGTGCATAAGCAATAAATAATTTTTCATTCATTCATTCAACAAAATTTACGACTACGGAGAGACCAAATCATACCACTCAGCCAGCCAATACAAGGCTATTTGTCACTGTTAGCTTCACATAACAGTGCCTACAGTCATCTATTCAGCTCCCTAAGCCCAAACAAGGTGAAGGATATCTCCCAAGAATCAATTAAAACCCGCAGGATTCTCGGTACACATTCCCATGTCAATATAGCACAATCGAACTTTAATTATAAACCTCACTCAGCCCTTACTATCAACCCCTATCACTGTACAGTCTGAAGCATTACGGACGCAGACCGATCAGCGTATCGGATGTCCCACACGCCAAGGGGCCCACAGAATACCAGTGCTGTGAGTCGTTTCTTGCGCCTCACAGCATATGCTGAGTGGGTACCACTGGTCGCCGCCGCACGCTACAAATATCGGGATATACACGCGGGAGGCTACATAAAGTCTTAATTAAGATATTTTAAGTATAAATGTGTCCGTTGTCTGTAATTGTAACTGTTATTGTGTCGTGGTGTGCTATGTGTAATAAATGTATTTTCTTTCTTTCTTTTATTCCAATACGATATAGGCCAAGTGGTGGGTCAACCGTCGAGAACCGCACTCGCCAAGTGGTCACCTTTTAAGTAATTATTCTTATTGTTTCATTATCGTCTACTTCACATCAGCCGAAAGACGCCCATGCTGGGCATGGGCCTCCCCCAGATATCTTCACAAAGGCCGGTCCTGTGTCTTCCTCATCCAGCTAGAACCTGCGATGTTTATCAGGTCGTCGGTCCACCTTGTGGGAAGCCTACCCACGTTGCGTCTTCCGGTACGTGGTCGCCACTCGACAACTTGACTGCCTCCATTGGCCATTTGTTAGAGAGTCTTTTTGTTTATTCAACACAAATAATAAATACAATTTAACTGAAGGTAACTTAAATACAAATGCGCGCTTAACTTAACAGATGAGTTTTCTACCAACAAAACATGGAGTCAAAGAAACCGATAGTTAGCATTTACGCATAGGAAGTGTACACAAGCTTATCCGTAGCTACTAAAAAACAAATACTATATAATAAAGAATACAATATACTACTACAACGGTTATAATAATCCACTCACTCATGTGACGACCTGAGTGGTTCAATGTTCAACATGCCGGTCTGCCACGCAAGCTTTGCTTTGTTTGGGGCTAGATGGCGCTGTTTGAATTTGTCCACGAATATTTATTTATTTATATAGGTATACTATATGAGTGCTATATGAGGCTCATGCGAAACGGAAATTCGGAGACGCAGCGGAAATTCGGAGATGCATTGGAGTATCTAATAGTGCTACGACACCATAGCGCTCTTAGCCAGAAAGCTACAGAAACTACGGACAAAAGGACGAAATATATCGAGAAAAACTGTAATTAGACAAGTAATTTTTTTTACTATTCATAAAACAGTCAAGAAGAAAGGGTATTTACGCAACTGAGTTTAATGCGAGTTTGAATAATAGAGAGAGTGATTCCAGAGGTAGGTTTAGAAGCAACAAAAAATGGGTAGATAAGGGTAACGTAGGTATACGCAAAAACAAAGTCGCGCTGGGTCAACTAGTAAAGTTATTGTTAATGATAAGATTCATACAATTATGTGCCTATTCTACTACATAAATATACCGAAATGCGAAAGTTTATAAAAATAGGTGGATGTTTCTCAGCTGCTCTGTCGCTACTAGACGGATTCTAATGAAATTTGATAGCTTAATCCCATAATATTACATAGACTATAATACATCCAGATCTTCAATAGGTGTCCCGAGCGAACGAATCCAGAATGTATTAACAGAATTTTACGCGGACAAAGTCGCAAGCAAAGTCGATGGACATCAACTCGCGCGCGCACAGTAGAAAAGTTGATTTAAATCATAATCCACCTACATCTGCTCGTACTAGGTGGGGTTGGCACATCACTGATCATCTCGGTACTCACACGTTTCATTCACGTTGTTCATCTATCTTTTCTCAAGTCGTCCTCTCTCTATTGAATTAGGTTGATGGTTTTAGGCTCCCCTGTTAACAAGGTCACAGACGTCAGAGGGCAGTTGCTCCACTGTGTTTCTTCCAGCTTATCATTTCTCTAATATAACCTTGAATGATTAGCTGGAAGAGATCTTTTAAAGAGATAAGTTCGCCAGTGTGACAACTTCTGTTATTTATTTTTTGTAACGGCGGGTGTACAATAAAAGGTTCAATAAATAACTATCTGATCTGTATAATCCTGGATCATGGTCAAGGCGGCTTCCGGAACCTCACGTGCGAGAGCACAACCGAGATATTAACGCCAAAATGACCATTGTGTTGAAGGTCCAACTATGGCTTAACCTGTCACGGCCCAGCGACACATCAGTGGGTCGCAAGAACATAGGATATTTATAACAATAGATTAGCGGATACTTGGGATGTGTGCGGTTAAAATAGCAAACCATGAATGAATGATACCAATTTATTGAACATTCAAAAGAATGCAATGCGCACTTAAAAATTTAACAGCAAAAAAGCAACAGGTCTTATCGCTTTAAGCGATTTCTTCCAGGCAACCTTTTTAGGTGGAAACTATCATGGTCACGTATTGAAAATTAACCGTCTATGGTCCCACAGACCTTTGCAAAATTAATTAATGTACCGACCTATCCGATATCGATTATTATCCATTTGACAAATCCGCTTAAGCCGAGCTGTCAACGCTTGGGATGAATCAATTTATCAATCTGTTATTGGGGCACGACTAAGGATAAAGGGATAACTTGGTCAAACTTTGTCATGAACGTATTACAGTTACTATAAACAATAGGACATTTAACTTTGATGATGAGGAGTGTCGGTGGCCGTGCGGTTAGGGTATCCGACTGGTAAGCGAGAGGTACCGGGTTCGAATCCCGCTGTGGCCGTGTACCAATTACTCTTTTCTGAGTTATGTACATTGGTTGATTACTAACCGAAGCTCTTACGGTGAGGGAAAACATCGTGATTAAACCTGAACATTCTGGCGACTGAATGTGTAACCATGAACCAATATTGTCAGGTTCCCCTGGTAGCAGATGGCAGTCGCTCTACTGTAATCATCTAATCTGCCAAATCCAGTATCATGGTGGTAATTCTTCTCATTGTCTTGTTCGAAATCTGTAATGAGACGGTTCTAGATTCTACTCTGCCGATCACGTCTGCTGATGTGATATGAAAATAAAAAATAATCATTTTGGTATTAATGTCCCGGTTGTGCTCTAGCGCACGAGGGCCCGGGGTCCGCCTTGACCATGATCCACGATTAGGCAATTCAGATTATTACAGTGGAGCGACTGCCATCTGACCTCCATGAACCTGCTACTAGGGGAACCTGTCGCCTGAAGATGCAGGTTTCATCACGATGTTTTCCCTCACCGTACGAGTATCCGTTAGTGTTTAACTAATGTACATAACTCAGAAAAAGTCATTGGTCTTCTGTTATATGTAGATTGGTATTTTTACAAATATTTAAATAATCTTTTTTTTTATTCTACGTCGAGACAAACGAGCAGACAGCCCACCTGATGGTAAGCGGTATCTGTCATCCATAACATCTACGATTAATGCATTTGGGTTGCAGGAAACAAAAATGCAGAACGGTGCGTTGTAACTGTAAGTACTAAGGTGAAATGCCTCATGCCTGTAATCGCGCTTGCTACCATATCCTTTAAACCGGAATTCAAAATTGCAAGCATTGTTGCTTGGCGACAGAAATGGTAGTACCCAGGCGCCACTAGTTCTACCATAAAATTGATCAGTAGAACAGGTGAGACTTAAGAGTTCCGCTTGTTCTATTATTTAAAAGCCTAGGACTAATGAGAAAACAAAATACCACTAGTTCTACCGTAGAACTATTTAATAGAACAGGTGGGAACAAAGGAACTTCTCAGGCTTGACAAAGTCTTATAGCGTGCCACTTAATATTATAAACACTGTTTAATAAATAGCAAGAGATCACATAATAGAAAACCTTTGCGTCCAATATCTGATAAGGCCCCAAATGTTACGAAATTAAACTGGAGAATACCGAAGTGCTTGTCCCGTTGATTACAACAATTGTAAATCTTAATTTATTCCAACAAATTAACAAGGCCGAGGTTGCGAGGGTGAAATTATCGTGTCTTGGCGGAACGTTTATTTTGAACGAGCCGGGTATTGCCGAGTCTATGGAGGCTTCATGAAATAAACAAATTTGAGCTATTATTGTTGTTTTTCATGTACAATTTAGGAAAGCTGGCAGAAGCCGGGATTGACCTCTCGGATTATGAAGATTGTTTTTCGTGTCAAATCAACATCAAAACAGTTCACAGCTGGACTTATGCCTTCTGCTTTTTAGTGAGGATTTTGTCATAATCTCTCATCTCATCGAAAAGTTGATGTATTGAATGCATATAGGTATACCGTTTTCTGGTCTGGGCAGGTAGAATAGTTGAATAGTTCGTCTCTAAAGTATTAGTAGTTTAAAATGAAGACACCCATAATGGAATTTGTAGGTGTTACATTTTACTCTGCCAGACACTTTTTAACAATCACCGTTGTCTTATTTTTAGTTTCACTTTTACTCAAACCGAAGCAGACGCATAGATGGTATTTGGAGATTGACAATAGCAGTTATATTACCGGTGGCCGGACTATTTTTTCTATATAACAGGGAGGCAAACAAGCCAGGAGGTCCCCTTTTTTATTGCCTAATGAGGCATACGACCGGTCCACCTGATGGAAAGCGGCCACCATCGTCCAGGACATCTGCAACCTAAGGGGAGCGGATGTGGTGCCGGCCTTTGAGGTACCTGTAGACATGCCTTTTGAAGAACCTTATGTTGTAGTGCCAAGCAAAGACTTCGTGAGGGAGGGAGCTCATTCCAATCTTGCACGTGCCTGATGGTAAGTGATCACGCCGATCACGTTGCCGGTCTATGAGAAATATGTAAATCGTTTTTGAAGCCTCCAATGTCGTCCCGGCTCAGAGAAGTATTTTTATGTTTTACTACAGACAAACAGGAATTCCGGTCACCTGATGGAAAGTGGTCACCGTCGCCTATGGACATCAGCAACACCAGGTGAGTTACCAATGTCTTGCAAGTTGGAAGGGGAGTTTTATTCCAGAGAATTTCCACTATATCAAACTTGAGGTGCACTGGGTGACAGACGTCACTTCTGGACATGTGGCAAGTAATTACTTTTGGAACACTACACGGGCAATGCGTTAATATCAGCTGACAATATCACAAGCTTAATTCTCACCGTCATCCGGCAATATTTATTTCACGGAGGACAGTTAATTTCAGGCTTAATTAATGAGTTCATTAAAACAGCTTCCCGCATTTTCGACAAATTGTAAATAAGCTAATTAAAATGTCCTATTAATAAAAGACGTATTTCACGACCTTCACGACATTAATGAATAATTTATTTTTGGAACCTCTTCATTAACTCTAAATTCAGGTTTTAACACCTAAAAGTAATTTACAGGTAATAAATTTATAAGTAATGTACAGATTTACAGTGGAGAGTCGGTAGCCGGGCGGTTGAGTATCCAACTCGTAAGCGACAGGCACCGGATTCGAATCCTGCTGCGGCCATTAGTTAAATTCTAACCGATGCTCTTACGGTGAGGGAAAACATCGTGATGAAACCTGCAAAGTCAGGCAACTGAATTTGTAACAATGTTCCAATCTGGTCAGGTTCCCCTGATAGCAGGGTCACGGAGGTCAGATGGTAGTCGCTCCACTGTAATTACCTGATCGCCAAATTCTATATCATGGTCAAGGCGGACCCCGAGCTCTCGTTCTCGAAAGCACAACCGGGACATTAACGCCAAGATGAAAAACTGTAATTAGACAAGTAATTTTTTGTACTATACATAAAACAGACAAGAAGAAAGGGTATTTACGCAACGGAGTTTAATGCGAGTTTGAACAATAGAGAGAGTTATTCCAGAGGCAGGTTTAGAAGCAATAAAAAATGGGTAGGTGAGGGTAACGTAGGTATACGCAAAAACAAAGTCGCGCTGGGTCAACAAGCGGATTATAAAATATTATTCACATAAACGTAAAGTTATTGTTAATGACAAGATTCATACAATGATGTGCTTATTCTACTACATAAATATATCGAAATGCGAAAGTTTATAAAGATGGGTGGATGTTTGGTGCTCTGTCGCTACTGGACGGATTCTAATGAATGATAGCTTAATCCCATAATAGTACATAGACTATAATACATCCAGAGCTTCAATATGTGTCCCGAGGGAACGGATCCGGAATCATCATCACAGCCCTAAACAGTCCACTGCAAGACTTAGGGCCTCTCCCACGAAAGGGGAGGTTATTGCCATAATCTCCACGCTTGGCAGGCGGGTTGGAGATCGCAGTGTTTAAATAATACAATGGAAAATGCTGCAGCTCATTTTCCAGACTACGGAGACTCTTGATCATTTGCCTCGAAAACATTAGTCGCCTTTGTACGACACCCATGAGTGTAAGGGGTTGGTGCTATTCTACCGAATTTTACGCGGACAAAGTCGCAAGCAAAGTCGATGGACATCTACTCGCGCGCACAGTAGAAAGGTTGACTTAAACCAAAATCCACCTACATCTGCTCGTACTAGGTGGAGTTGGCACATCACTAATCATCTCGGTACTCACACGTTTCAATCACGTTGTTCATCCATCTTTTCTTAAGTCTTCCTCTCTCTATTGAATTAGGTTGATGGTTTTAGGCTCCCCTGTTAACAAGGTCACAGACGTCAGAGGGCAGTTGCTCGACTATGTTTCTTCCAGCTTATCATTTCTCTGATATAACCTTGAATGATAAGCTGGAAGAGATCTCTTAATGAGATAAGTTCGCCAGTGTGACAACTTCTGTAATTAAAGGTTCAATAAATAATAATCTGATCTGCCAAATCCTGGATCATGGTCAAGGCGGATTCCGGAACCTCACGTGCGAGAGCACAACCGAGATATTAACGCCAAGATGACCATTGTTTTGAAGGTTCCAACTGTGGCTTAACCTGTCACGTCCCAGCGACACATCAGTGGGTAGCGAGAACATAGAATATTGATAACAATAGATTAGCGGATACTTGGGATGTGAGCGGTTAAAACAGCAAACCATGAATGAATGATACTAATTTATTGAACATTCAAAAGAATGCAATGCGCACTTAAAAATTAACAGCAAAAAAAGCAACAGGTCTTATCGCTTTAAGCGATTTCTTCCAGGCAACCTTTTTGGGTAGAAACTATCATGGTCACGTATTGAAAATTCACCGTCTATGGTCCCACAGACCTTTGCAAAATTAATTAATGTACCGACCTATCCGATATCGATTATTATCCATTTGACAAATCCGCTTAAGCCGAGCTGTCAACGCTTGGGATGAATCAATTTATCAATCTGTTATTGGGGCACGACTAAGGATAATGGGATGACTTGGTCAAACTTTGTCATGAACGTATTACAGTTATTTTAAACAATAGGACATTTAACTTTGATGATGAGGAGCGTCGGTGGCCGAGCGGTTAGGTTATCCGACTGGTAAGCGAGAGGTACCGGGTTCGAATCCCGCTGCGGCCGTGTACCAATGACTCTTTTCTGAGTTATGTACATTGGTTGATAACCGAAGCTCTTACGGTGAGGGAAAACACCGTGAATTAAACCTGAACATTTAGGTGACTGAATGTGTAACCATGAACCAATATTGTCAGGTTTCCCTGGTAGCAGATGGCAGTCGCTCCACTGTAATCATCTGATCTGCCAAATCCAGGATCATGGTGGTAATTCTCCTCATTGCCTTGTTCGAAATCTGTAATCTGTGTTCTAGATTCTACTCTGCCGATCACGTCTGCTGATGAGATATAAAAATAAAAAGTAATCATCTTTGTATTAATGTTCCTCTATGGTTGTGCTCTCGCACGAGGGCCTGGGGTCCGCCTTGACCATGATCCACGATTAGGCAATTCAGATTATTACAGTGGAGCGACTGCCATCTGACCTCCATGACCCTGCTACTAGGGGAACCTGACCAGATTGGATCATGGTTACACAATCAGTCACCTTAATATGCAGGTTTCATCACCGCACGAGTATCCGTTAGTGTTCAACTAATGTACATAACTCAGAAAAGGTCATTGGTCTGTTATAGATTGGTATTTTTACAAATATTTAAATAAACTTTTTTTTATTCTACGCCGAGACAAACGAGCAGACAGCCCACCTGATGGTAAACGGTACCTGTCATCCATAACATCTACGATAAATGCATTTGGGTCGCAGGAAACAAAAATGCAGAACGGTGCGCTGTAACTGTAAGTACTAAGGTAAAATGCCTCATGCCTGTAATTGCACTGGCTACAATATCCTTTAAACCGGAACACAAAATTGCAAGCATTGTTGCTTGGCGACAGAAATAGATAAGGCGGTGGTACCCAGGCGCCACTAGTTCTACCATTAAATTGTTCAGTAGAACAGGTAAGACTTAAGAGTTCCGCTTGTTCTATTATTTAAAAGCCTAGGACTAATAAGAAAACAAAATACCACTAGTTCTACCGTAGAACTATTCAATAGAACAGGTGGGAACAAAGGAACTTCTCAGGCTTGACAAAGTCCTATAGCTTGCCCCTTAATATTATAAACACTGTTAAATAAGTAGCAAGAGCTCACCTAATAGAAAACCTTTGCGTCCAATATCTGATAAGGCCCCAAATGTTACGAAATTAAACTGGAGAATACCGAAGTGCTTGTCCCGTTGATTACAACAATTGTAAATCTTAATTTATTCCAACAAATTAACAAGGCCGAGGTTGCGAGGGTGAAATTATCGTGTCTTGGCGGAACGTTTATTTTGAACGAGCCGGGTATTGCCGGGTCTATGGAGGCTTCATGAAATAAACAAATTTGAGCTATTATTGTTGTTTTTCATGTACAATTTAGGAAAGCTGGCAGAAGCCGGGATTGACCTCTCGGATTATGAAGATTGTTTTTCGTGTCAAATCAACATCAAAACAGTTCACAGCTGGACTTATGCCTTCTGCTTATTAGTGAGGATTTTGTCATAATCTTCATGTCTGGCGGCTTATCGAAAAGTTGATGTATTGAATGCATATATACCGTTTTCTGGTCTGGGCAGGTAGAATAGTTCGTCTCTAAATTATTAGTAGTTTGAAATTAAGACACCCATAATGGAATTTGTAGGTGTTACATTTTACTCTGCCAGACACTTTTTAACAATCACCGTTGTCTTATTTTTAGTTTCACTTTTACTCAAACCGAAGCAGACGCATAGATGGTATTTGGAGATTGACAATAGCAGTTATATTACCGGTGGCCGGACTATTTTTTCTATATAACAGGGAGGCAAACAAGCCAGGAGGTCCCCTTTTTTATTGCCTAATGAGGCATACGACCGGTCCACCTGATGGAAAGCGGCCACCATCGTCCAGGACATCTGCAACCTAAGGGGAGCGGATGTGGTGCCGGCCTTTGAGGTACCTGTAGACATGCCTTTTGAAGAACCTTATGTTGTAGTGCCAAGCAAAGACTTCGTGAGGGAGGGAGCTCATTCCAATCTTGCACGTGCCTGATGGTAAGTGATCACGCCGATCACGTTGCCGACCTATGAGAAATATGTAAATCGTTTTTGAAGCCTCCAATGTCGTCCCGGCTCAGAGAAGTATTTTTATGTTTTACTACAGACAAACAGGAAAGCCGGCCACCTGATGGAAAGTGGTCACCGTCGCCTATGGACATCGGCAACACCAGGTGAGTTACCAATGTCTTGCAAGTTGCAAGGGGAGTTTTATTCCAGAGAATTTCCACTATATCAAACTTGAGATGCACTGGGTGACAGACGTCACTTCTGGACTTGTGGCAAGTAATTACTTTTGGAACACTATACGGGCAATGCGTTAATATCAGCTGACAATATCACAAGCTTAATTCTCACTGTCATCCGGCAATATTTATTTCACGGAGGACAGTTAATTTCAGGCTTAATTAATGAGTTCATTAAAACAGCTTCCCGCATTTTCGACAAATTGTAAATAAGCTAATTAAAATGTCTTATTAATAAAAGACGTATTTCACGACCTTCACGACATTAATGAATAATTTATTTTTGGAACCACTTAATTGTTTTAACACCTAAAAGTAATTTACAGGTAATAAATTTATAAGTAATGTACAGATTTACGGTGGAGAGTCGGTAGCCGGGCGGTTGAGTATCCAACTCGTAAGCGACAGGCACCGGATTCGAATCCTGCTGCGGCCATTAGTTAAATTCTAACCGATGCTCTTACGGTGAGGGAAAACATCGTGATGAAACCTGCAAAGTCAGACAACTGAATTTGTAACCATGATCCAATCTGGCCAGGTTCCCCTGGTAGCAGGGTCACGGAGGTCAGATGGTAGTCGCCTGATCTGTAATTACCTGATCGCCGTTTGTGAATACGGGTGTTACTCGACCTTATTTGGCCTATTATAGGGCCATTTTATTATTTTAGACACGTTCTATAGACTGCTATAGAACAAGAAATAGTTACTTAGGTACATGCTTTGTTCTATTCTGCCGGACACCAGTTCGTTTTTACGCGGGGAATGCATTAAGTACGTAACTCTCCGTAAGGGTCTGAGCTCTCGGTATTGTCAACCATGACACCTCCGGCGACCACCTGCCTTTAAAGACCGACCGAGATTCGGCTATTCTCGGCTAAAAATCCAGCCAAACTTGTGTTTAGGTCTTATGAAACCTCTATGTATCTATGAATGATGATGTAAAATATTCTATATCAAGATTTCAAAAAAATTCCCATTTAAGAGAATATTTCTATTCTCAGTCTCGATCTTGGTCGAAACCAAATATATAGTCTCGATCGGTCCTAAAGGCCGCCTAACACAGCGGGCCCGACGTGTCAGATGGGGCAGATGGTAATAGTCGGAAGCACCAAACCATTCCCATCCAACGGCATTGCAGACGGAGATGCCCCCGCACCTCCGTTCCGCTAGCCATCACCGGGAGCGAGAAGAACGATTGTGCATTTGATTTCTCACTTCTGTGTCTGCTTAGCGATGGAATGAGAGGGTCAGCCGCCTTGTCTCGCTCAACTCTCTCCTTATGCAAGATTATGTCCTCGCATAGGACGGCCATGGCTCCTCAGGCCCTCGCACTTCCAAGCATGGTATTCACACACAAGGGCCGGGCCAACAGCCGCACTATAAACTATTTGCAAATACTCTCTATTAATGTGAAGTAGACTCAAGTTAAGTTGTAAACTGCCATGGGTTCTTGATGTGATGAGATTTATAAATATTACCATAAATAAATATAATAATAATAAATATAAGCCATAAAACATTAGGCGATTACTGGGAGGGATAATCTACAACAAATAAAAGGTTACCCCTACCACAAAAAGGTCTAAAATTCGTAAAATTAAAAAACAAACTACTAAAATAATGAGCATCGGCCAACGAAAACCGAGATGGTTTTTGGAGTATTTTATTTACCAGTAGCTACGAGTACGTCCAATATAACTTGGTCCGTTAAATCTTTCTTTGGAAATGAAACATTTCGAATAAACGGTTGCCGCGCGTCATAAGACCTAGGGGTCAAACAGCGCTGGCCACCGACTTGTTTCACTGCGTAATATTTGCGAGGGCAGACAGAAAAAATGGCCCAGGATATGGATCGTGCCAGCCATCATTTATCAGCCGAAGAATCCTTACATTTCATACGGAAAAGTGATTTGGTCCGACGAGATTTATTAGGCACCTAGCACTTGCGGACTGAGATTAAATTACATTTCAATCGGGTACGGGTCGCTTTGTCCACTGGCTGGTTTGAAACGATATTTTATTTGTTGTGTTGGCGATACTGCCGCGCTAATGATAAAGGCAGTACGTCTAAAAAACGAGTTTCGAGTAATCGACGCTTAAATATTTTGCATTACAATTTTACTTGCCCTGCTCTGGTTTTTTAAGTTATGGTAAGTTTGATTTTTGAAAATTGTAGCGTAAATGGAGTTCTTTGTTGGTGTGAAATAAATTTCCTATTAAGTTTATTGTGCGATCTGAATAAATCACCAAAAACCGCAGAAAATACCTTAGCTGACTGAAAATCACAAAAGTGTACTGAACTGCTGTTTTGTGATTTTTTTCTTGTTAATTTATATTATGTTTAACCAAATAAGAGTATGATGACCACACTATTATTATCATTCTACATTACCACTGAGGGTAACTTATAATGTTGTTTAATTTGTGTACTTACTCGGATGGGCAGGTGACTGAAAACCGGCGCATATAGCCTTTCGCACTGCCGTGTCACTTCCTTTTTGACGAACGGTGCGGCAGTTTTGTATGTTTCTGTTTACGTTTTAAATCCAGGTACAGTCAGCACACAATTTTAGCGTGCGCCTGACTGAATCTGGACTAACATTTTGTATCTAATGGAAACATAATGTGGGTAGGGGTAGGTACATATAAATGTAATAAGTGTAAACATAATTATGATGTTTTTAACAACGTTTTTGTAATATGCGTCTCCGAAAAAATATGATTTTTTTTCTTTCTAGTTGGTTTTATATTATGTAATCGGTACTTTTCTAATCGACATACTGCTTTAACCCTTTATAGCTTTTTGTGACATTTCTGTAACGAACCCGAATAATCCCTCTTAAATTCGTAATGAATTTATTTAGTTTAATTAAGTCTGTGTAGCAATACTATAACATACCACTGAATAACATTGTATCGAGTAAAAAACATAGATATGGTAACCTATCGACTTGTGTGAGTATGAATATTGCGCGTTGCGTACAGTGACAGATTAGAACACGTGCAGATTTTAAATTTCAAAAAAATGTAAGTGTTGTTTACGTGAAAATCTGTAGGTAAGTATATAAAATAATACATTTCGAGTTAGCATTGCAAATTTTTATCTTTTTTATATGACATTGGTAACTTTTTATGTTTGTAACAGTCCTGTTACATTGAGTGACAACGGTTATGAAAGTTGTAGGTAAAGTTTACAAGTATTGATGCTAAAATGTCTCTTTTTATTTTAGAATTCCTCAAGATCAATGCAGAATGATGAGATATATGGCAAATTATTTGTATATTATATCGAAAAGTAAGAAAGGCAAAAGATCTCAACGACAAAAAAAAATTTCTGCAGAATTTTGACTTGAAATAGGTGAGACCTTATGCAAGCTTGGTCTGAAGCCTAACATCAAGAGCCAAAGGTCTTTAGAAAACGAAATTCAAGTTAAAGAAACATAAGAGCCCTGCAGAACATGTTCTTGCATTGGCAGTAAGCCAAGACCAGGTCGGCTATTGGCCGATTTGTGTTCAAAAAAGAATACGTTGCAAGGTACCCAAGTGCACTAGCGTTTCTCAAATAATTTGTGAAAAATGCAGTGTAACATTGTACGCTATTATAAAAAAGATAATTGGAAAAAAATCCTTCCATACAACGTAAGTATTTTATTACGTTGTAACTCAATGTGACAGTAATGTCACACTCCCTAAAATGTCAAATAAATGAAGAATAATAAATATTTTTAAATTTCTGAGAAATACGTGTTTTTTTTTACCCTAAACCTATCTCATTATCAACATAATAAATGTTTTAAAGATGTTGAGCTATAAAGGGTTAAGTTAAATAGTCCATACAAACTTATACTCCCTAATTTTACTCACTATGAAATTAGTTTCTTGAAACTTTGATTTACACTTATTTTTATTTGCTTTCCATTATAGAAGGTTTCAAGGAAATTCGTTGTAGGGCTAAAATTGTTTATCCCCCATGTCGCCCCCTTAGGGGTAGAATTTTCCGAAAATCCTTCTAACTGCTTGATTATGGTTTACCTATATAACAAACATTCTTGCAAAATTTCAAGCTTCTAGACTTAAGAGTTTCGGCTGTGCGATGAGTTAATTTTCAGATTTCATCCATACTTCCATCTCCTAATTCACCCCCTAGGATACAAATTTTCAAAACCTTTGAAATACACGTTTTATTATTTGCGTTGTAGACTATTTGTGCAAAGTTGCTTTACTAACACAATTTTTTTTATACCACTAAAGTGGCAAACAAGCTTACAGCCTTGTGATTCGCCATGAGATATCTAAATATAATAAAGATAATATAATACCGTAATACTAATTTACTTCGCTATAAAGTTAAACTGTTATTTGTGTTGTTAATGTTATTATGGGTATTATAGTTATAGTATCTCTCCCTTCCAATTTGCTGTACCCAACCGGGTCCATACTGTATTTTCATCTTTATGGATGCAAATAAATAAATATGAATGTGAATAATTCTTTGTGACTAACCTTTCTTTGGCGCGGCGTACTTTGCATCGCTCGCTGCGCTCATGAATCCCCTCTAAAGCCCTTCGGATCGCTCCGGATTCAAAGTTGCGCCGTCGTCTTGTGACATAATCAACTATGTCTCTACTACCTATTAAACATTTTGAACAAAAGAAACGTAATGGACTTAATATTTATTATTCTAAGGTCCGTTAGATTACGCTGTGCGGGTTTTAAAACACTTCTTTTTATTTTCCAGGCTGCCACAATGGATACTAATATTAAACTTAGAATTTCTACCTTTTATACTGTTTTAAAACATGCGACGGATATGGAAGTGCTAAAAGAGAACTGCTATTGAACACGGAACAGACAGAATGCATTAGTATGTAAAAGTTGCTTAGGCGAATCAAACGAAGCAATAGACATGATGATAGAAATACGTATAATTTACATATATTTATGAAGTTTTGATTATCGAATAGCTAAGCTACATTTTTGAGTACTTCTTGTCATTGTTACGATTGTGCTCACGCACGCGAGGGCAAAGTTCAGGATTTGGCAGGTCAGGTAATTACAGTGGAGTAGCTGTCATCTGACCACCATGACTATCATGCTATCAGGGGAACCTGGCAAGATTGGATCATGGTTACACATTTAGTCGCCTGAATGTGCAGGTTTCATCACGATGTATTCCCTCACCGTAAGAGCGTCGGTTAGTGTTCAACTAATGTACATAACTCAGAAAAGATTTATTGTTACTTACATGTGTTAAGGCACTGAGTTTCAAACCCAGTGTCTTGGGGCGAATTTTTGAATACCTATGTAACTATGCAATGCCGGTAACTCCTGATTATATATACAAATAATAAAATAATAATACACAATCTAGACATCACTCCTTGAACTCCAATTTGCGAGAAAGAAAAGGCTTTAAAAGCTACTTATAACGACCTGTACAGTGATTGAAGAATGCAATAAGGAGCACCTGCGTGCGCTTGGAGGTGCTCTGACATACTCGAATCTACATTATTATTACATTAATATTGTGCGTTCGAAACGTGCCCTGAATTTTATATTAAACCTTCAGTTTACGCGATGTTGAGGCACTTTATCAAACCACTAATGGATTCATCGTATTTATTAACTACACATATTTTCTACAAAAGCTTATTATTATTGTGATATTACGTCCTTGAGTCAGGGATTTTGCCTCTCTACCGCTTGTACAACGGTATTAGTTCTAAAGAATTGTTTGACATGATACCTACAGCTATATTCTATCATCGCACCGCTCGCCACCGACAGAGAGTTCATCCTCACACCTTGGCGCCCATTAAGCACTCACATGCATGTTAGTACGTATATATTTAATGTATTCATTATTAATTATGGTATTTGTTTAGTTTACTTGTGTGCACTTCCTATGCTGACTTACAGTTTCTTTGACTCCAAGGTTTGCTGGTAGAAAACTCAACTGTTGAGTTAAGCTCGCCTTTGTACTTAAGATTGTAATGTAACCTTACCTTAAGGTATAAAGAATTAAAAAAAGGTGGAATGAACGACCTGGAGAAGTTTTCCCTGGAGAGTACAAAATGGAGTTCTTCAAGAAAGTGAACTTTTACGGAAACGCGTGGGTGATGCCCCTGATATTGCAAACGTCGATAAGGCAGGCCGTAAGCTTGTTTGCCATCTAAGTGGTATAAAAAGAACAACAATGTCTGAAACGTCGGAACAAAATGATCAACATAACATTGCGAATAATGCATTACAAAGAAGTTGTTCCATCTAAAATGTGCTACTTAGGACTGTTGATGTGATTACGATTCATAACGATATGGCTTAAGTATGTGATCAATTCCAGGGTTTCACTGAATAAACTGCATAATCAAACATGAAGATACAATAATTCGTAAGAACAAGACCCCAGAGTACGCTCTCAAGAGTCTCAAGTATACCTTCTCACTCAGAGCTCTAAAATCCAAGTACTGGAAACCCAAAACTGAGCTACAGTAAATCGACTATCCCCTTTAAATTGGTCTGATAATTCAATCTGATCCTAAAATCCATTGCTCGTTCACATCTCACTAATATAATTAATGTGAAAGTAGCTTCGGCAAATACTAGTGACCGTACATGAGCGAAATCCAATTTCAGTGTGTCAGGATAAAATAGTTTCGTCTGAAAGTTTTGGCTTAACTGGTTTGGCCTAGACCTACACTAAGTTTCTCCAATACGTCCAATACGTGTCAGATTACTGAGTTCCCTGCATAAAATGTAATGACCAGATGCTGTGATAGGATCAAGAATGATAATATTCATAACAGAAATATACGAAGGTTTTGGAGTCGTAAAATTAAAGTGGCATTTGTGGTCTGACGGTATGTCTTTACATACCGTCAGACCACAAATCGGTCACAACCGTACCTGCATCGGTCATGTACCTGCATTAGTAAGGACAAGATGGTTGCCGACCTTGTTAAAGTCGTAGCTGAACTTCAAAATACAAACTTGCGAATAATTGTAGTTTGCAAGATCGTAGTTACGATAAACTGTTGGTCAACAGATTGCTTGTGCGATTAAGTACGAAGGAATGATAGTGTGATATAATTCTAGATAGAATTCTTCTTAGACGAACACGCACGCTTGATGATGATGATGATTATAACTAGTTTTAAAACAAGCACGACATATTTACGCTTACGTGCAACTCTCCAAAATTGGCGCAGCATACTCGGCAGAAGAGACCTCCAGAGGCTCAGGTATTCCAAAACTCCTTCAGCAGACCGTGCCATCTTACTTAATCTTACCTCGAATCCCCCACGAGTGAGCAACGCAGCGTGTGTCATGCACTCTGGTACAAGGGCCATATAGTCGGCTCAGATGTAGCTACAGTAGCTGCTGTCCTACTCCGAATAACCAGCAGCAGTTACATTGCCGTCCTGCTCACTCTTACCTCCAAGCCCCCCATGTGTGACCAGCGCAGCATACAATCCTTACGTACCAGGGCCGCATAGCTAGCCGGAATCGAGCTGGTACGAGCGTAATCGGCGCGCCGCATTGTCCGCACGGCAATAACGCGCGATATCTGTTGCACCTCCGCTCGTAGGGATACTCTCATTCGGGTAGTTGGATTTGGTTTTTGATTTTTGCACGTTTCTTTTGCAGATCGGTAAGAAGTCTTGCAAAACTAGAAGCTTTTAATTATTTAAGATAATGACTATGATTCTTGATTTTTACCTACATTATAGCTAATTTGGGTCGTATTCAATAGCCAGCATTATTGGTCTTCAGTAGAGTGTGTATTCTGTTATGGGGTGGCTAGAAGTCAGGCTACTATCGCTATTTCTTCGTGAATTCAATTTGGCTATGAATCTAACAAATATCTTATCATTAATTTTACCTTTTAAATCCGTATCAGTACAGACAAGTTCGTACCTATGTTTGGAAACACTGGCTTCATGTTTAGTTCTTTTCACAAGATAAGAAGTTTTGATGCTAGACATTTCATTTTCAGTGTTCACTTGCGGTCTATGACGTCGTAGCGGAAAGCGGGGAGAAGGTCGAACATATATTTTTGTATTGTCACCTGATAGATCTTCACAACAATATAACTAACTATTTTCAAACTATTAAACATTAGGAGGATGTAGCTTTCAAAAGTACACATCTGTCGTGACACAATTTTTCGCCCGTTTCTCCCGTTGTGACGACGGGGAATATGTTCATGGAATTTACGTCAAAGGTATCAAACACGCTTACGTTATCCGGACTGCGTCGCGTAGTCCGATGTAATATTTCCGCGGCTTGGCGCAGATTGCATTTCATGACATTTCATACGTACCGTCCCGACTGACTGACGGCCGTAAAAGCCTTTTCATCTGTCTACGGCTACGTTCTACTGGTACGTGGTGGGAGATCTCGTTCGGGAATAGTTTGATGCAAATTGTGCGGAACTCTCTTTGATATCTGAACGGAGGAGGAGTTACGGTGACGTGATACGAAATCTGGATGTTCGTAATTCATAATTCGTGATCATCATCATGCTATTCATCAACAACGCCCCGTTACTGTCTGCTGTTGTATTTGATACTCTTTAAATTCCTCAAGAGCCTGGCAGGCAGATAGAAATAATTATCGATGTTTTTGTATAAAAGCCTACGACGACGTAACAAGCCTAGGTGACGACCTATAAATATGCCATTTGAGTATAAACGCCTCTTTCTCGCTAATGGCGGGTTTAGCCATAAATAATTAGTATAGTTAAAACAAAATAATATTTCGAAGTTTGGTCACGTGTTACGTAAGCCCTAAGGGAAATTTGTGCCTGAACCGGTGCTTTTATCAGGAAGAGCTTCGCGCTAGAAGTCCTAGAAGCGTTGGATTGACATCGCCGCCGGTAAGAAGTGAGGAACACTTCTTGGGCATCATTGTATCAACGCGCAGGAAGAATCTTAGCAGAAAGCAGGATTGAACGCTCGGTTGTCAATGATACGACAACTTACTTTTTTTACTGCTTTATTACTTTTATGAGGATGATTTGATGTGGAATAGTCATTGAATAACAAATATTTTTTTAATGTGTAAGGCATTGGCATGCGCTGCCAATGCTCACTTAAAAGTCTGCCTGGTGGTGGCGTGGGGGTCGGGTCTTTCTCTTTCCTCAAATATGGTTGAATTGGACGATGGCTGGGCCCTGCGTCATGCTCGTGAACGGGTGCTGCCTTGGTGGACTGGCCTGCTTTTGCTGTGCAATTTTTTTTTTTTAATTTTTTTTTTTAGTTATCTTTACCGATTTGTAGAGGTTCACATCATATTCCAATCAAGACAAGCTCACTCAAATTATATTGACAAATGTATCAATGCAATGTAATCATATTTAAATGTACCTGTAGGTTTCTTGTCGTTTCTTTTTCCCACAGATGGTCATTTTCCTAACTTAAACGGCATACTGACAGACAGACGACATTCTTTTTACTTATTTGTTCTGAGCTCAGGGGGCGACGCGGGTAGGCCGGCTGGTGCGTGCGGGTGTGAGCGCCGGCGGGCTGCCTGGGGCCGGGCGCGCGCCGCACATGATTCGCCGGTGGTTATGTGCGTGGCGCGTATCGGTGCCCGGTGTCTCGCCGGAGTAAGTCCTCGTACGCGCTGATCGATCTGCATGCGTCGCCCTCTACCTGGATGAGCTCGCTTAACTTCCCTTTGTTTTCCGTTATATTTTTGACAGAGATTTGAAAAGATTTGAAAAGAGATTAATTAACGTAATCCTAATTCAATAAATACTTTTTCATTTTCACACATTTTCCCAAACTATGCTTTGAAACATCCTCTACCTTGATCGTATCAGTTTTGAAATCACGTATTCATCCGCGCGTAATCAGAATGCAACGGAACGTTGTGGAAGTAAATCGAAATGACAGCTCTCGGGCGAGCGTATCAACTTCAAAATTCCCGTGATTCCAGTGGAACTACAACCATTATAAGTAGGTAAATAGCTAGGTTAGAGAGTACAGCGCCACTCTGCATAGGTACTTAATGTTATAGAGTCTTTAGATTGGTGAATTAATGCGGTGGAAACTTATCGAAGTACAGACCTACAAGGATCTTCTGACACTTGGATAGGGTGTGGTTGGCAAATATCAACTCCAGCTGTCAACATCTGCTAACTCTGGACCAGTATTAATAACAAGTATGTCGGATTTACCGCGGTACATACGTTGCGACTTGGTAGTGGTCCGCTTTCCGACGGTGGTCGGCATCTGCCATATCGGAACAGACGTTCTGATGCATGTTGTAGCTTTGTAAATCAATGTGAGAGCTCTCAGGCGAATTAGAGCGACCAAAGTAGGATAAAACCTTGTCGAAGTAAATTGAAATGACAGCTCTCGGACGAAATGAGATGGAAACTTATCAAAGTACATATTCATTTCAAGGTTTTCCCATTCTGATTGCGAGCGGATTACTTAAATCTAATTCAAGCTAAACCTTGCATTACAGAGGCTCTCCAAGCTTCCTATAACGGCCTTAAGGGTCTTAACAGCATGCACAATAGCAATTGCTACAGAATTAAATGCTTACGTTACAAGGAACATGTAAGTGCTCTTACTGGACACCGTTATCGGCGGGAAACGGTCCAATAACGCTGTTACAGCTAGAATTTCTAGCTATCGTTAATATTTAGTCGCGCCTATAGCTATGGGCAGCATATTTGCGCTGGATTAGTTAACGGTGTTACCGTGTAGGGTTGATGACGATTCCTCTTCCTTATTCTCATACTGCGGAAGTTTTATATTTTAGGTATACATTTTGAGAATTCTCATTCTAATTCGCTTTCCCCAAAAATCAGTTTAAATATTCTCTTTCTCAGGGGTAAAGTAGGTGTACGCGAACGAAGTCTCGCCGGGCGCACTTCTTTATTTATAGTAAAAACAAAACACGCATCCTCGTCCTCTTGCTCAAATCCACATCTTAAAATCTTTATCGTCATCCATGTCCTCTACATACTGTCTCATACTTCGTCATCCGCATCATATTACTCATTACCACTTCTTCATCAACCCTACTACCGTGTCGTGTCACTCAGTTTTGTAGAGAAGATCTCTGTTAAGAAGCGTTTGTGGCAAAATGGATAGCGGGTCAGCCTTGTGAGCGAGAATCTGTACTGTCTGTACGATCTTCAATACTGCCATATATATGGTCCTATGAAATTGACGTTTTTTTTCGCAATTACACACTTGGCCATAATTTTTAATTGTACACAATATACGAAAATTAATACTTGATTTCGGATGAAGAGTATACGTACGCCAGTATGTCCGTGAAATTGAATAAAAAATATTTTCTCAGGTTTTTATAAGGGTTTGATAATATCGCATTTCATTTGTCGTAATTTTTGCCTCTATAACCAAATTGAATGTTACGAAAAGGGTAGCTGATATGAAATGATATGCAGTAGTTAGCTTAATGTTGTCTGATTATGACTTCAAAGTATAATCGTAATTTGACCAATGACCTTTTCTGACTAATGAAGGAACATACGTTGTTCATTAACCGATGATCTTACCTGCACATGGTCAGGTTCCCGGGTCAGCAGGGTCACGGAGATCAGATGGCAGTCACTCTACTGTCAGCCTAATCTGTCAAACTTTGGATCATGGTCAAGGATCTTCGCGCGTGTCAAGTATGGTATGACGAATTAAAATTAAAAAATAATTTATTTAGTTTAATTATTTATTAATTATTGCATACAGTTTCCACTAACAAATAAGATTATCAACATTATTTGGGTTTTACAACCAATTTATACATAAAATGATCATACTCAGGATTGACATATTAACCTACGTTGCATTTAGTGTCGTGATTGCTATTATTACTGACAAATCTGATATGTGTAGGGGGGGGGTATACTAAAGAAGAATATAACACAAAGCCCTACCTTAATTTTTGCCCAATTTATTGCAAATGTGATCTAGTTCAAACAGCCAAGTCTTCGGTTATGAACCGCAACTCATCAATATGTTCCAGCTTTAGGGACTCTGCTGAAAAATAACGCCAATGACGTTTAAGGCCGTAGTTACGTCTTCAGTGGTCCCTACTACCCCACAGCACGATAGTAGGTAATGATTGCAGGTTCTATTGCAACTTCTTGGAGCAATCCGAAAGCTCAGACTAATGTCATAGTACCTAACCGGCGAGGATTCCACAGACCGAAAAATGTGCAGCAGCATTTTGCTGTCTCCAACCCATTTGTCAAGCGTGAACATTTTTAAACCTCCACGTTCCAAGCTACAAGTAAAATCTTGAATTAAACCACGATTAGTAGTAATAAAAAACTTTAGCTGTAAATTGTAAAAGAGGTTAGGCGTATAATAGTAATAATGATTGGGGTACTAAGAAGCTTTTACATCTTGCATCGCTTTGGATAATTAAATATTAAGGGCGATTTGCACGAAATTCTTAATCGCATTTAAGTCTAAGATAAACATAAAATTTCATACAAAAACATGTTGAACATCATTCTGAAAATTTGGTGCTTGGCTTGGCAGCCTTTACCTACAAAATAAAATATTGAGAAATAAGTTCTATGAAAGACTACAATACGAGTGAGATTGATAATGCAGATGAAAATTGTAGTACTTACATTAAAATGATACGGCTAATAACTAAATATATTGCCACAACTTTTTATTTTGGTCGAAGGTCACAACACTTTAAACAGTTCGGTATGTCAGAAATTGCGAAATTAAATGTATTTATAAAAGCCTATTGGTATAAATAAATAATATGTTTGAACAATTCACACAGCACCATCTAGCCCCAAAGTAAGCAAAGCTGCAGTATGGGTGCCAGAAAACTGATAAACTACTTATATATATTTTTAAATACCCACCAAAAAAGTATTTAAGTAGTTTATCAGTTATATAACATCCATAACACAAGCTTTGCTTACTTTGGGGCTAGATGGCACTGTGTGAATTTGCCCCAGCATAAATATGCTAACAAATATTTATTTATATATTTTATGTCATAAGCTATGTAGGTATGGTTAAGGATCTAGACTCTGAATTTCATACTAGGTCGTAGGTCTGACAAATCGCGTAACAAGAATAAAAGAAAGAAAGTGAAAAACTGCTCCTGCGGCGTCCTGCGTGACAAAAATGTATCCTTGAAGACATTTGGTTTTCAATTAGACTAGGCAAAGAGGTCGTCTCAAAGCCGACCGCGACCATTTGGCAAGTGGCTCGGTATAAATTATGCACGTCGGCGACCCACTCTGCCAATTAATTCAGGCTGGCCCACATCTGGGACAGGATGTGACCTACGTCGCGCTCACTGGGCCGACTAAGACGACCGCGGTACAGGTATACAGTACGGGTTTATTCACTTTCCACTCCCAAAAATACTTATCTTGGCGTTAATGTATGTATATTCAACTGTTACCTCGCGCGCGAGGGCACAGAGTCCTCCTTGACCATGATCTATAATTTGGCAGATCAAGGAATCACAAACGAGCGACTGCCATCTGATCTGACCTCAGTGACCGTAACAAAGGAAACTGACCAGATTAGCTCATGGTTACACATTCAGACGCCTGAATATGCAGGTTTCATCATGATGATTTCCCTCACCGTAAGAGTATCGGTTACTATGTATTTAAAAGTATTTAAGTTGTATATCAGTTATTTAGCACCCATAGTACAAGCTATGCTTAGTTTGGGGCTAGATGGCTCTGTGTGAATTTGTCCACGAATATTTATTTATTTATATTTTATTTAGTGTTCAACTATAGTACATAACTCAGAAAAGAGTCATTGGTACATGGCGGCGTTGGGGTTCTTACGCGGTACCTCTCGCTTACAAGTCGGAGCCACCGACGTTCTCTCAAAAATACTAGTCGTCAGTAATAATGGACATCGGCTAGTGTAGGTTTCGTATTTACTCACACGCGTGCGACAGAGACGACGCTCTACGAAGCCGAACTAGCCGATATGCATTATTTACCGACGAGATCAGTAGACTTTCCGTCCGAATTTTTAAAATGAGGGCGCTGTTTAGAATCCAGAGTGTAGCGGAGGATTCTAGAGTAAAATTTCGAGCGCGAACTGATTCTGCGGTATTGTCCTGATCTGGCGTATCGAAGTATGGCAGTCGACCTCCTAACAAAACAACCAGTGAAATGAACTGTGAACGAAATCTTCTAGTCTTACTTGAATTCGGTTGTCAATCGTCACTCATATACGAGACGACTGTAGAAGTGTAGACCAGACAGGATTAAAGTCAACTCAAAAAAGGGCATTCACTCCTCAGTGTTTTCTCTTGTGTAGTTCCAACTATGTAATCCCAAAACGAATTTAGGTTTGTAAACTGACGGCGTTTTTATACGGGCAAATAATTGGATTTGCCTACCATGAAGGGAACGTGCTTGAGTGAAAGAAGACGACTCACTCTTACAAGTCACTAGACTTGGATAGAGATAATAATTTGGTTACCTATATTAAGAGGAAAATTAAAATTCATTAAAATTGCATCCAAATCGACCCATCCGTTCGGGAGCTACGATGCCACAAACAGATACGCAAAGCCACAGATATACACGTTAAACTTATAACAATTCCTCTTTTCTCTTAAAAGGTTGATGAATATGAAAGAAACGCGGGAGGTTTGCCAGGACCATAACAAGTAGACCGGTGATCTCTACGTACCGTAAAAAGGCATGTCTGTATGTACGTGTATAACTTCGCTCACTACCGCTCCCGTATACTCACACCGCGCACCCTGCGGAGCAAATAACACGCTTAACGTACGGTGTCTGTAACTTAATTAAGGAAATTTCTTGTTTAAACTAACGATAATTACAAAGGAAGGCCGTTCGGGAACGATCGGTGCTGTAATGGCGTCGGGCGAACGCTGAGCGAATGTTGGGGGTAATCGCGGCAAAATGGTACAACAAAACGCTTTTGTTGTTCTAGCGCTAATACAAGGATCATTTGGCACGTAGCAAATTTTGTACTTGTCCCACTATAACTATGTTGCTATCGTAGATTATGACATCAAATTAACGATGCAACAGCTATCAAAACGCAAATTATCCGTCGAACTGTATAGAGTATGGTTTTAGACGCAACATATTTCAAATAAAGTTCGGTCGGATTGAATGAAAATGTCCCGACCTACTTATTTTTCTATGGTCCCGACCGAAGGGAACATTCGGCCGAATCATCGGTTGTTGTCACTTAATGGTAAACCTCTAGACCTAATGTCACCACGATTGGTGCTGTAATGGCGTCGGGCGAACGCTGAGCGAATGTTGAGGATAATCGCGGCAAAATGGTACAACAAAACGCTTTTGTTGTTCTAGTGCTAATACAAGAGGCATTTGGCACGTGACAAATTTTGTACTTGTCCCAGTATAACTATGTTGCTATCGTAGATTATGAATAATAAAATCAAACTGTCAAACTCAAATTATCGTCGAACTTTATCCGTTTAGAGTAGGGTTTTTCACGCAAAAAATTGGAAATAAAGAACGGGTTGAATGAAAGAACGTCCTACTGAAACCCGACCGACCCGACTGAAAGAAGTTCGTAGTAGGAAACACTGGAACATTCGGCCGAATCATCGGTTAGTGTCATATCTTGGTAGTCCCCCAGAACTAATGTCGCCATCTTGTAAAACTTGACAATCTTTTACATACTCTTTCGCACTCACTCTCTTATCTAAGTATCCAAGTCACAGTATTCTGTGTCCAAGTATCAAATGATCCTAGTAGCGCTGCATTGTTTTCATCACGTTAGATTTGACTTTTGGCTAGATTTGGTTCTTAGCTTTGTTTCATTAAAACCGGTACCTACAGTGGTTTGGAAAATATTTGAGTATACATAAACTTGGTAGGAAGTTATCTGACTTTTTTCGTCGGTTAGGTTATTATTGTTGTTTTGAAAATCAAAATATTTATATTTCAATTTAAGGGAAATAGAGAACGCTACTTAGTTAAGGTCAGGATGTCTGTCCCTTATAACGTATGTAGAATATTTAAAATATTACAAGCATTTTTGGTTTATGTTTCGGGCACTAGATGTCGCTAACGATATTTTACATCGCGCTAGCGGCCTCGCCTAACCATATTTTTGACTGATTCGTATTAAACCTCTCCGTTTTTAAGGTGTTATGTTTTTTGTTTCGACACCGTGGGATTTGGGCCCTTGTTACTTGAGCAGGATGAAAGAGAGAGAGAGAGAGAGGAATGGACGCGCATTCTATTATTATTGTTGTGCCTACCTTATTTTTGGCCAAATAAACTTTTTCTTTTTCATATACACACTCACACTCAGAGACGATCGAGTGCCACAAGCTACGATCCCGACACACCTCTCGTCTTTTCCATACTTCATAAAAACTTTAGTTACCTATCTAAAAATAACCCTACAGCCAAACTGGCGACTCGCAAAAGCACAATCGCATTGCCAGGCCGTTCCACGAGCGTGCCACAGCGAATGTTTCACAATCAACATCCAGGGTTATAAATCACTGGAACGCTGATAATGCAATAGCTGATCGCACGCGATGCTATGATATACCGTGTACCCAGGAAATTGGGTTGGATTCTTGGGCCAGAGGTACAGGAAGAATGGTACTATTTAATAGTAACATGCTATTCTTACCTAGGTCCTATGAAATTGGCGTTTTGTATGGCGAAAATGACGGAATCTGGAATTTTCATAGAAACAAATTTTTCAAAGTTGAGGTTTTCTAAATATAATATAATATTCTCTCTCTGTATGTTTGTGTGTGTGCGTGTGTTTGTTCGTATGTTTGTTTAATGTATGTGTGTTATCCTTCACGTGACTGGAGGCACTGGACCGCAATAGCTTAACGTCCCATTTTATTTGATTCCAATTTTAAGCGCATTATTGCATTTTATGAGTGAGTTTACAGTTTTATCGTGGTTTCAAGTAATTGAGCAGTAACAGTGGTAGTTCAAATGTGTTTCGTAATTTGCAATAAACCACGATTATTAAGGTGAAACGAGAATGTGGGGGTTGTTGTTGTTGCGTGGGTATCATTTTTTTTGTTTTTTTTTGTTTACTCCTACATTAAAAAGGCTGACCGTGTGGTGTCCGGCAGAGTAGAATAGAACCAGCCCTTTACACTCGTAGGTGTCGTATATTTTTTATAGTACTCAGTGAAAAACGAGCAGACAGCCCACTGGATGTTTCTTCATAACTTTCTGTGGACAAGGAAGATATCACCAAACGAGAGTATTCGAGATTTTTTTTCCCTTGGACGCTAAAAGTTCTTTTTTTATGCTACTCAGTGACAAATTAGCAGACAGCCCACCTGATGGTAATTGGTAACTGTTGCCCATAACAGCTACATTTCATACATTTAGGTTGCAGTTAACACAAGTACAGAACCGCGTTGTCACTGTAAGGACGAAGATGAAATGCCTCATGCCTGTAAATTCGCTGGCAACCTTATTCTTCAAACCGGTACACAACAATGCAAGTATTGTTGCTTGGCGGCAGGCACCCACCCAGGCGGACTCCTTAGGCTTTGCAGAGCCCTACCTGCTGATAGGACTTGCCTTGCCAAATTCCGAGAAAAATCCAAGCAATCCAAGTTGACTCCCTCTTCTTGTGTATTTCAGTTCCACTCTATACACTCCTATTGAACAGAGAGACTTTGACACAAAAGATTGACCCCTTCGTATTTGTGGAAGAGCATTCGCGGTGTGATGAATGTCCAAGGACGTACTTCCCCATATGCACGACCAACAATAGGACGTACATGAACGAATGCAAACTCCTCTGTCAGTTGCGGTACATTAAGCTGCAGGATCGTTACTGGATTAAACAGTATGTATAGACCTTTGTATATATAACATTATGATAATAATAATAATAACAACAACAATACAAACAACTGCAAAAGGCGGTAATATTAAATCGTTACTTGCAGAATCGTAAGAAAGTTCCTCCAACCAGAAAATAATTATCTTTATATTTATTACTAGGCTTAGGCCCTCGCCATATTTCTACGGTTTTTTTTGAGCCGAGATCACTTATAGATCATCTTTGCGTTAATGTCCTGACAGCTCTCGCGCACGAAGGCCCAGGGTCCGCCTTAGTCATGATCCAGGATTTGGCAGATCAGGCAATTACAGTGGAGCGATTGCCATCTGACCTCTGTGATCCTGCTACAAGGGGAACCTGACCAATTGGATCATGGTTACATATTCAGTCGCCGGAATGTGCAGGTTTCATCACGATGTTTTTCATTCCCGTAAGAGAATCGGTTAGTATTCAACTAATATACATAACTCAGAAAATAGTCATTGGTACATAGCCGAAGTGGGATTCGGACCCGGTACCTCTCGCTTACGAGTCAAATTACCTAACCGCAAATTTGTAATGATCCAAAAATATTGACAGTGCTAGTTGATACAATTGGAATCAGCAAGCGTAGTGTAAGCCAGATGGAGACCACAACTGGGATATTAATGCAGATATTTTTTTAATTTCCAGCGTCGGCCCATGCATGATTCTAAGAAGACATGATGCCCGACAGACCAGGATTGCTGTAGTGGTGCAAAACTTGACAAAACCTCAGATCATGGTGGCGGTAGATTCTTTGCCAAACAATATGTCATTTCTTAAGAGCGTTACCAACGATTATGTTATACGAAACGCACTATATTACTTTAAATCTTCAGGGTCCCATAATTCGAGCATGGCCAACGTAACACATATCGAGCGTACATAAATGTTAAACAATGTTACTGAATGTACGCAGTTAGGTACTGTGGCCAAAGATCTGATCTGAGGCAAAATGTCGCTATTTTGAAATGTCATGTAAATTCTCACAAAAGCGACGCTGTCACCGTTTCAGATAAGTTTATCGCACTATGGTGTGTTTTTGTAGAAATGGAGCGCAGTAAGACCAATTGCTTCGCTCACAGTATTTTCCAAAATTATAGAGAATAGGATGGCAAACCGACTCACCTCATTTCTAAACAGTTTTTTTTTTTATTTGACATAACAATAAATATCAATTTATAATTAGACAAATCAATTCGGTTTCCATAAAAACCTTTCCGTCGTGAAATACGTACATTAAATATTTTTTTTACATACAATATAATTCGTATGCAGTAGGTTATACTCCTTGACATGACTAAGGCCTATGATAAAGTCTCTCACAAAATTTTGCTATCTAAATAGAACAATATGGGAATTCGTGGAAATACATGTCGGTACCGAAATACGTAGCGTGGGTAGGCCCACAAGGTGGACCGACGACCTGGTAAAGATTGCAGGTACCAGCTGGATGTGGAAGGCACAGGACCGGCCTTTGAGAGATCTCTGGGTGAGGCCTATGCCCAGCAGTGGGAGTCTTTTGCCTGATATGATCATGATGATGACATGTCGGTGGCTTAGGTTGTATTTAGCGAATAGACAGCAGTAATTGGATATTGAACACTGGAATAACAAATTACACCAAATAAAAAAATAACTCTAGAACTAGAAATACAAATTGGTTTAGCCCCCAAGGTCCTCGGATAAAAACTGTTTATTATCTACATACGTCCAGGAAGAAGCAAATGAATATTAACTTTTGGGACTTACAATCGATACACATATAAATTGGAAAGCACATTGGGAAAATGAGATGATCAAAATAACCTCAGTTTATATATTATGCATTGACGGTATGTAAAAAAAAATACAAAGTATAGAATGGCACTGCATATTATGCCTATGCGTATGAATGGATGGAATTCTGTTATAAGGTGACTGTTCCAAAGTCAGTGACATAAAATCATATATCCAGGAATAGGTAGATATAAAAATATATTTTCTTCCTTTCAAATTTACGAGGTAGGTAGGTACTGTACTCACACAATATCAATCTCAGAAGCTGTGTAGCTCTAAGAATAATATCGAATGAAGGTATTGACTAATTCTATTTAAATGACATGTTAATTTTAAGTTATGTACTAAGTGTATAATATTGATTAACTATTTTAACTTTAACTTCTTAAACCAGGGCTCATCTACCGAGACTGTGACTATATTTGATGGCAATAATAAATAAATAAATCCATAATGACAGCGAGCGAGGCATTAGTTGTGTTTTCTTCAGTAAATTTCCTTATCGGCAGCCTGCTAGTTCCTTTTTACGCCACATTCGCTATTATCGTTGTAGCGCTCAAATATTTATCTTAACCAATTCGGAGTGGGTGGTCCTCAGAGCAAAACGTCCTCAATTGAAAAGCATTGAAAAAGCAAAATGTCCTTATTACAAAACGACCGCAATTTAAATTATCATGGAAGCAAAACGTCCGCAATTTAAAAAGTACTACACATTAGTGTAGGACCTAAATAGGCCGCAAAAGGTAAAATTGGCCTCCCAACATGTCGATAAGCTGGATTTTTACATTTAGAATCGTTTGGTGGTCGATTGATTGAAAAGTGGCTTATATTTTATTTATTTGATTATGCTCTCCAGGCATTTGACCGCCATCTCACCTGGTGGTAAGTAACAATGTGGCCGAAGATGGAGCATGCCTGTCTAAGAACAGCCTATTCACTCTAGCCTTGTACTCGCAGGTACCATGCATGATCGGACTTGTGCTTGATATAACTGAAGCAATTGCTTTGAAGTGAAGTACCACCTGACCTTCGAGAGGATACTAAGTTTCTCGGCTTTAGTCTTAGCTTTGGATTCGATGTACTGTCCAAAGTTGATATCGGTTGATAGGAGCTGTAAGTTGTCGGTAATTTCCACAGCTACATTCCGGAAAGCCGGAGCTAGATGGAATGGACTCCGATTGGCGGAAAACAAACACGCCCGTGTTTTGGTAGCGTTGAACGCCGCTAGATTGGCTTCGCCCCAGTCGGAGACTGCCTTAAGAGCTTCGTTCAAACGCCTTACCACGGTCTCTCGACAAGACTGAATGTCGTCTTTGTTAGCTTTTGCCTCTGACAGATATATATCCGTTACTGTGCTGTCGTCAGCGTACTCAAGAGTACCGGGTACTAGAAGATCGTTAATATGCAGCAAGAAAAGAGTCACGGACAGAACCGACCCCTGAGGCACTCCCGCGTCGATAGCCTGAAGATCAGACGAGTAACCATCGAGAACTACCCGAAATGATCATTCACTCAGAAAGTTCGAAATCCAGGTGCAAAAGCCGAATACCAAAGGAATACCAAATGAGGGAAGCCTGCTTAGCAGGGCTATGTGCCAAACCCTATCAAAGACCTTAGAGATATCAAGCGACACAGCAAGGGCCTCGCCATGCTTCTCAATGGCCTCATTCCATATATGACTGACATATACCAGAAGGTCCCCAGTCGACCGACCACTGCGGAATCCATACTGGCAATCGCTGAGGAGATCGTTACCTTCGAGATGCGCAAGGAGTTTGTTGTTCTGTGCACGCTCCATAATCTTACAGAGAATGGAAGTGACCGAAATAGGGCGGTAGTTGGCAGAGTCTGCGCGGCTGCCCTTCATAAGCACGGTCTACACATTGGCAAGCTTCCACGACTTAGGTACAATACCAGTCTCAAGTGAGTGGCGAAACACATCACACAATACCGTCGCCTGTATACCATCAGGTCCACAGGCCTTGTTCACGTCCAGACTCCGCACGATGTTTAAAATCTCTTTCTGATGTATTCGCACGTCTACCATAGTATAGTCAGCGCGGGGTGAGATGGGTGGAGTTTTTCCTGCATTATCTAAACTATGTTTTATATAAAACAGGCAAGCGGGCCACCTGATGGAAAGTGGCCTTTGGAAGTTGATCGCGACTTACCACTTCAGAATGATTTATATAGACCCAGATGGATATTTTTAATTAAAGCTAGGTATAATGTATTAAGGACGTTTTGCTTTCATGACAATTTTCGATAATGACAACTAGTTTTAAGGGCATTTTTAATTGCGGACGATTTGCTCCCTGGTGTTTTTGCCGTGTGAACACTTTAATTCAACGGACTTTATGGTTTGAGGACTAAATGCCTATAAGGACATTTTTCTCTGAGGACCACCCACTCCGAATTTATCTTAACTGGTATATCGCCCGCGGTATGTGAGGTAGGAGAGAGGGTAAATTTTCATTGATGAACGCGGAGGTGCGGGGCGCGGAGCAATGAGCATTTTCTTCCGCGAAACGTCAGTTGATGACGTTCCTCGGAAAAAGAATGAACACGAGATTATGCCCGAACTTGTCCTAAGATAAGTATAATATCCCGATACGAGAAACCTAAAGATTGAAAATGGCTTTTAAAACTAAACCTCGATTTTTGATTCGGTGCAAAAAAGTAAGATTTTCTTCGTATTTATTTTATGGCTCACTGTGGGCCTTATATGAAAACTCACTGTCGCCCAAAGGGCGATAGAAAGGGCTATATTCGGAGTGTCATTGCGCGATCGAATCAGAAATGACGAGATCCGCAAGGTCACCGACATATCTTGAAAGATTGCCAAGCGGACAGGGCATATAGCTGGCAGATCAGATGGCCAATGGGGCAGGAAAGTTCTCGAGTGGCGATCACATACCGGAAGACGCAATGGCAAAGCTGCACGGCTAGCACAATAATGCCCGCGACACAGAATAGATTAGAATAGTCATTTATTCGACATTTTGCCGCTAGACAGCGTTTGTTTCCTCCTCTCAATACTAAGATGAAAGATGTAGCAGTATCTATGTCGCGCCTTTTCTCGCACATCGCACGCGACAGCACACTTTGCTACCGCGCTGGTATGACAGTAGGACCCCAAATAAAAATTAATTTGCGCTGGTCCGACTGGAACCAACTACACTAGCCTATGACGAACGGCTTATCCGACGACACGAACAAATTCTGACGACGAGAAAGCTCATGCATCCTAAGCATAGCCCTAACAATGGAACAAACGGAACGCGCGCTCGAGAGGCTTATTACAATTTAAGTGAAGGCCCTTAACCGCTGGGGTTAAATTACTTTTATCTCTAATTCACCGTTTAAAACAATGAGACGCCCCGTTCTTTGTTTACGTTGCTCAAACGAAAATTAAAACGCCTCGAGAAACTCCTCCGGGAATGGTAGGGTGGCCACGCTTGTTATGATGAAGTGGACATGGAGAAGAAAAGATATGAGCCTTGTGTCGGACGCCCTAATGCTCTTTAACTTGCTCTTTAAGTAAACGACTAATAGGTACAGTATGTGAGAACAGAGAAGGAATTGGAATAACACTGAGAATGATGAGGAGGAATGGAGAGGAGTACCTTGACGCGAGAGCAACAAGGCACATCCTGGGTGCGGGAAAAACTTAATCAGTTACATTACAGAGAATACAAGGAATATGAACATTCTTACAAAGGCTAAATGGAAGACACTTGAGTTGAACACGAAAATGAGAAATATGGTCATATTTACGTACACCAAATATGAAACGTATACCTTTTGGAGCGCTCAAGCTTGTTCAATAGCTTTTCGGTAGCGTCAAGGTAACAAGCATAATGTATTATGGGAAGAACATTAAACAAACACACGCACACACACACACAGACACACATACAGAGAGAGAATCTTATATTATATTTTAAAGAACGAAGTTTATATTTAGTTTTAGTTTTAATTTTGATTGTTGTTTTTTTTTCTATTTGTATTTTATATAGTGTACTGGCTATATTAATTACCAAAATTATAAATTGCTGTTTTGTAATTGGCGTTACAACTTAATAATGTAACCTATTTGAATAATAATTTAAATGCTGTAAAACTGTGAAATAAATAAATAAATACAATTTTTGACAATTGGAGATATCAGGTGGTAAGACTCTGTCAAGCCTGAGGAGTCCGCCAGTTTATCTATTTCTGCCGCCAAGCAACAATGCTTGCATTGTTGTATTCTGGTTAGAAGGATTAGGTAATCAGCGAAATTATATGCATGAGGCATTTCATCTTAGTCCATACAGTGACACTGCATTTGCGATTCTGCATTTTTGTTACCAGTAACCTAAATGTATGAATTGTAGATGTTATGGGCAATAGTTACCACTTACCATCAGGTGGCTTGGCTGTTCATTAGTCACTGAGTAACGAAAAAAAGAGATTTTAGTGTCCAAGGGCAAAAAATGCAAAAAAACAGTTTGGTCATATCTTCCTTATTCACGCAAAGTTTTTAAGAAACATCCATTATGAATTTTGTGAGTGTAATGCAACAGTGAAAGAGACCAAGAACTTCACGAGATGTAGAAATTATTATACACAGGCAAGTGCGGACCTATGTTAAGAAATGATAGTGTATCTACATTAATATTTGAAGTAACAAATTTTAAATATTTATAAATTCAATAAATATACTGAAGAAATAAAAACGCGTTTATTAGCGACGCGTTCCCGCCAAGGGGAAAAACCTATTCATAAAAAAATACATATACGTATTAAACGCTATTGTGACAAGACCGCCCTTGTACTGGTTATAATCTTACAGAATCTGTAATTATTATACTGTTAATGTACAGTAAAGAGATAAATAATAAAAATAATAAACACTCAAACCAATGAAATAATGGTCAGAAAAATTTTGTATGTGTGACGAACCACCTTAAGATGAAGTGTCTCACTTAACTACGTCACACTTCAATTAACTACTCCACACAGGGCAATGCATTTTTTATTTTACCTTTTGTACAATTTTGATTGAAATATAGTTTACACGAACCAGCATTAGGACCGCTTTTGTAAATCACGTCCGTAGCTCAAAACAATCGTACGCTGCGAAGTCAAACTCAATTACTGGAACGCAGATAGTTGGAATGTTCCCAGAGGAAATACTAGACAGGAGAAACCCTGAAATATAGAGTCCAGATGGAATCCCTAGCCACGAGTTACGTAGGACCTTCGTCGTATTTTACCCGACCAATTTAAGTTGGTCCCCCGCATCTGCCTCTTCTTTAGGATAAGTACGACTGTTGGAGGCATTCGGTCACCGAGGCGGGGTGATAGTGAAATTGGCCGCTTTGTTATTCCACATTCGTAGAAGCTAATGACCCAGTGCCGGTTCTCTTTGGATTTCGCCGCGAACAAAATAATAGTTCCGGATTTGTTTATCTGTGGCTTTTTCGTGATGTAGGTAGTTGTGGTTTATTGTTCTGGAAAATTCGGAGAGAATAAGATACAACAGTAAAAGTGAGGTATTCCTGTGCGTCGCAAACTCGTCTGTGGGGTTACCGTGTGCCGTCCGTGGTGTCGTACTCACAATAAAAATCCTGGATTGGATTTTTCATAATAACGAACTCAGAAAAGCTATTTGGTAACACATGTAAACTGCTGTCGCCTTAGGACTGGACATAACAACATGGACCGGAATTTCCACACATATTTTACCTTATTTATTTATTCGTATGACGTTTTAAGTTATACAGGTATAAAAAGACCGCTAGCATTAATTGAAACCCTAAACATATTCTACCCATGAAACTGAACAACTTTACCCAAGAAACATACCCGCAGAAATGACTTCATGATTTCGCTACCTAAAATAAATAATACATTGCGACGCGCAATGTACATGGTCCGGCGCACGCCTCTCGCTCGCCCACGTGACCAGGGGCTACTGACCCCGCCGGCCTACACGCTTTACATTGCGTGCTTTTACATTGCGTGCTTTTATTTCAACTTAAATTTGAACTTTGAGTGTCTAAATTAATTGTGAACGATGTACTTGATATTTTTTAGTACAAAAATACAAAAGTTTTTTAAAGAATCTAGATTTCTGCCTAAACTATGAGTTTCCGCAGGTATGTTTTTTGGGGAAAGTTGTTCAGTTTCATGGGTAGAATATGAGGTTTCAAATAATGCTAGCGGTCTTTTTACACCAGAATAACAATATGATAATCAAAACATGACAAATTAATTTTCTCCATCATATTCAGTATCAGTATCATTTTTTAGAATGAACATATCCGCCGGATCTCCACTATATCTTGTAAGAGGACAGTCCCGAGTAATATTCTCAACATCCTGCATCTATATATAGTCTCCTGCCATTCCCACATCTACATACAGTCCCTGATAACGATTCTATTTCCTAAATCCGCGAAAGAACTTCTGTCCGACTGAGCTGTTCCAGAAAGTTTGACAGAATTAAGGTTTCTTTTTGCTACAATTTTGCCTATTACATTTTATACCGTACTATCATTGATTAATGAACAATTTTCTATTTTTATTTGATCGAATGGACTCTTTGTTTTAGGTACTTATAGTATACCGACATACTGTGCCAACTCCAAGTTAATGGGATCATCATCACAGTCCATAACCGTCCACTGCAGGACTAAGTGCCTCTCTCACGAAAGGGGAGGTTATTGCCATAATATCGACGCTTGGCAGGCGGGTTAAAGATCGCAGTGTTGTAAAATAAAACACTGGAAAACGCTGCTGCCCATTTTCTAGTCTACGAAAACTCTGGATCTGTTGCCTGGAAACCATTAGTCGCCTTGTACAACACCGTGGAGTGTAAGGGGTTGGTGCTATTCTACTCTGCCGGACACCACACGGCCTGGCCAAATATGGAATAAGGGTAGGCAAATGATGAGTGTACTGAATTTATTTGGGTTTTAGTCAAAGACTTAAGACACTCTTTTCCTTAAGGTTTTTGGTAGAGACGGTTTTCAATGGGAGGGGGAGGGGACCGTCATTCTATTGGTTCGTTAAAGAGCCAAGAAATAAATGCTATAAAACCAATTAAGTAGTATGACATCGTTCACTAACCAATTAGCGCATCATTATGCAAGACGCAGAACACGAAGCCGTATCGGGCGCAACGTGCAACAATATTTCCAAACAATATTTAATAAAACAGTTTTATTTCCTCTATTTATTATAGAGCGACAGGTTTAGAGGTTAAGATATCCGACTTCGTTAAGGTATCGGTTTCGAATGTCTCTGAGTTTTGTACAATAGTTGAATACTAACCGATGCTCTTACGGCGAGGGAAAACATCGTGATGACACCTGCACATTCAGGCGACTGAATGTGTGTGTAACCATGATCCAATCTTGTCCAGTTCCACTGGGAGCAGGGTCACGGAGGTCCGATGGCAGTCACTACTCTATAATTACCTTATCTGCCAAATTCTGGATCATGGTCAAGGCGGACCGCGGGCCTCGTGCGCGAGAGCACAACCGCCAAGATGAATATTTTTTTTATGTCCTGTTTGTATTTATACCTTTTCACTTATATTTTTCTGAACCACGAAAGGCATCGCCGCGAAGCCAGTCCACTACTGTAATGTTCAGCGACATAAGGACAGAAGTGTGTAAACTGGAAAACTAGCTTACTGCACTAACGATGTTTTTCACTTACCGCCTCTGCGTTGCGGAGGTTCGAACACAAAATAAACACGGCCGCAAAGGGAAAACTACGCTGGAGCATTTTATTTTCCATTTCATTTCCTATCCTGGGTCTTTGGCTAGTGAATAATGTTTACTGGTATGTTCGTGGGGCAGACACGCGAATGTTTCCATAGTTATTATTTAGGTAAGGTATGAGTTTATTTGTTTAATTATTTTCTGAGGAATTTGTCTTGACTTTGTGGAAACCTACCGAGCGTTATACAAAGCAAATGAAAGCAAGGACATCCGCTCTTGGTCATTTGGTGTGAGCTTTATCAATTATTTAGCGGAATAGGATAAGTTAGTCGCCAATGTTGGCAAGCGAAAAGTCGAAGGTGGAAAAGGTTAATTACAATTATTTCCGGGTGTTGTACCGGTAGATCTAGGGTCCATCAGATATTCATCGGGTGTAGTATTTATATCACAAGTTGGAAACTTCGATAGCGCGATGTAGGATAGTATGGAATCTTGAGATTTCGTACGGAAAGGTTTGGTCAGCGCCATCTATGTGCGATGCTTGCCAATTACTTGCTCGTGTACTCGTAACGATGACTATTGTTGAGTTTTCCTACAAAAGATGTCACTGCTATTAGGACAACAATATGATTTTATGTTATACGGCAGACAAAGAGGATAGCGGTCCACCTGATTAAAAGTGCGGTCACCGCTGTACCAATGCGTTGCCCGCCTCTAAAGAGATCTCAAATATACCTCTTTAATTAACCCATCTAATTGTCCAAAGAAACACTATAGCCGGGCGGTTATTCCACATCCGAATCGTACGAGCGAGAGACGTTCTTTTGAACCTTCGCATGATCATCGAGGGTCTACCGTTAGCTGTCATCAATTAGTTTTTTTTGTGACAGTCGTCACCTAAACTCATCATGTTGGCGTTATGTCCCGGTTGCACCCCACGCAAGGTCCCACTGTCCGCCTAAAGTCGTCACCTAAACTGAAACCTCTTTTCCTCACGATATTACTGGCAACAATTTGTTTCCAATAAACACTCGAAGTAACCTACGTAGCTGTAGCTCTTCACAACAAAACATCTCGCAACTCGATTCGTATGCGAGGCCCAACCAAGAAGTTGGAGTTCCCCGGGCAATCTCCCAAGATTCCCGGGACTTCGGGAGTTTTCTAATACCCGCGAGGCTAAGACATGGCAATATGGCCAGTGTTTATTAGATCTGTGTCTATCGGCAATAATGATAACATAAAGCGAAGGCAAACTTTGTACTACGCCACTTGTGCTACATAAGTTTTTGCAATACTTTATTTTTATAAATACTGGATACTTGTAAGTATCAAACAAACTAGACGCTACCCGCCGTCTGTCCCTTTGTATTTATGTACGCTTAGATCTTTGAAACTACGGTACTTAATGCACTTTTCAACAAAAGATAGAGTGATTCAAGAAGAAGGTTTATAAGTAAGAAAACAATGGTAGCTAGGAGTAAAGTTGGTATAAGCGAACAAAGTCGCGCCGGGTCCACTAGTTTTTTTTATAAAGTGCAATCATACCTAATCTGTGGTGTCCATACAATAGGTCCCGATGAGTCATTTGAAGAGAGTGAAAGAACATTTTCTAAGTTTAGAAATATCCGAGTGGTTTTGAGGATATGAAATCTGTACTTAAAAAAAACTGTCCGCATCGTAAAATGATTTTAAGCACTGTAAATTAAAAGTTTGTAATGTTTCAGCTTCAGGACCTCCTATCGAGGGAATGTCTCCGGAAAGCGTAGCAAAAGTTGATAAATTAATAATGAATGGTCCGATAAAAACCGATAGAAAAAATCTTACAAGCGAATGCACCCAGCACTTATTAAATCTTCACGATGTCGTTGGAGTATAAAAAAAGTTTGCACGTAGTGGCTCCCACTAGACTTTGAACCAAAGCAAAGAGAAGTAAGTGTATATTGGCGTAAAAATATGAAAGGGTTACGAAAATGGGACGTCGCATGATAATTATAATATCGTTCCGCACCCAAATTCACAAACAATACGTGTCTAAGAAAAGTAACGTTGCTGTACTATGCGGTCAATTAGTTTTTTATGTCATACGGTAGGCAAACAGGCAAGCGGGCCACCTGATGGAAAGTGGTTACCACTGCCTATAGACATTAGCAACACCAAGAGTATCGCTAATGCGTTACCCACCTCTATAACACGTTGCTCTAGCAGCAAAAAGCAAATGCCATTCCACTGCCATAGCCACGGTTCCCCAAATCCCCACCCCATGGAGCACTGGAAACCTTACTCACCGGCAGAAACACAATACTATTTAAAAGAGTATTTGTATTGCTAAGTGAATGCGCTGCTATCAATACAGCTCTATACACTTTAGCGAGTTTTTCAACGTCACAGATCGGTGGTTCATCAATATAAAAATCAATATGTAGTATAAAAGAAAGTCGCTTCCCGCCGTCTGTCCTAATGTATCGCGATCTGTCCTACGTACGCTAAGATCTTTTAAACTACTCAACGCATTTTAATGCGGTTTTCAACAATATAAAGAATGATTTACGAGGAAGGTTTATAAGTGAAAAAAAGAGGTAGGTAGGGGTAGTCATCATCATCATCCTGTCGTTTAATCCCGGTGGCGCTCCCACGCAACACGCGGTTGCCCGGCGTCCGCCTAGGGTAGGTAGGGGTAAAGTAGGTGTATACAAACAAAGTCGCGCCGGATCCACTAGTAAACGTATAAAACTCTGGCGTACGCGCCACCGTTTTGAAATGGCCGCCCGTCCTGATTTTGAATCTGCCGCCACGTCAATCAATCACCGCGCGAATCGAGCTTGGACGCATGGGGCGCAGGAGGGTAGAGTGACGGTTATATTATAATATAATACCAATCTCCATACCAAGGTTGTCTGAAAGAGATTACATGAGTGATAAGACCGCCCTTTGTACTATCTACCATATTTTTTTTTGTATCTGTACTTATGTTCTCTGGTGTGAAATAAAGAGTTTTGTATTGTATTGTATTGTATTGTAAAATAATAATCGTGGACAAATTCACACAGCGCCATCTAGCCCCAAATTTAGCAAAGCTTGTACTATGGGTGCTAGCTAGCTGATATCTATCTATATCAATATTAGCCCGAATCACTGCTAGGCAAAGGCCCTCCCCCGATTCCTCCACTCTTCACGATCAAGTACCAATGTCTGCCAGTCACTTTTGAAGGCCCGCCCGTTCATCTGTCCACCTTTTCTTTGGTTGCCGCGACGTCGTTTCCGAGAATTGGGTGCCACACTGTGACATAGCTGATATACTACTTCCATATTTTTTTAAATACATACTTGTTATACATAGAACACCCAGACCCGTAACAGAAATTAAAATTCATCATTTCAATTTCTGCCCAGCCGGGAATCGAACCCGGAACCTCTTGCGTGGCTGACTGGCATGTTGACCACTGAACCACTCAGGTCGTCAAATATTAAGTTAAGTTACGACAAAGATATTGAAAATAGAGCACAGAACGTAAATCAACAACGTAATCTGTCACAACTCCATACAAAAGACTATTTGTCATACTAAAATCTACATTAAGATGACCAAGGCCACCAAATTTGACAATAGCAGTGGCTGTGTATTTGACAACTTTTAGCCGTCCCTGTTAGACATATTACATAAACCATTATAAAAAGAAACAAAATATAGATTGTGACTTCAGCTGTTACGGCATAAGGTTTGAGATATACTTAGAGGGTCACAGCAAAATATTTGTGCTTTTTTTCTTTTTTTCTACTAATGTTCGCTACAGTACAGCGTAACGCCGTTTCATGTACAAATATCCTTCTGATAACAACCTTATTGGAGAGTGATTCTAACAGGTTTTATTCTACAATCACCATCACCTCCACAATACCAAAGGCAAACCATAAAGGCGAACATTATATGAGCATACATAAGATTGATGTAAGTCACTAAGTACACTGAATATTTAAAAAAGCCATCGTCGAGAATTAGGTTAGGTATAAGATACTTTATTCTCATTAAATATGCAATATCACTTACATAAGAACAGGGACAAAGCAACTTTATTTGACGGTAATTCACAGCACACAAAACACTATTTTGGGATCACATAATCAGCACTCAATTAATGGAACCAACCCCTACAGTAACAAAAAAAAATCAAATTTAGATTTTCTTTCAAATACTAAACACATTACACAAATCTAAACAATGAACGTGTAAATGAAGCACAAACGCATTACAAATTCATCGAAGTCATTAATTCTGACCACAACGATTCCTAACACGAACTATTCGATGCGTGTATATAGCTGCTAACATCATCCATCGCTGAATCTGATGCTCCATAGACTAATGGTCCCTTATCACATGGTAGTACAAGCTTCATTAACTATCCGGGTCAGTAGGATGTCCAGTCTCAGTAGGGACGTTAAGAATATGTAATCTCGGGATATATTATGGGGTAAGAATAAAATTTTACCTATTTCGCTTGTCGTGTGGTGGTTATGAAGTTATTCCCGATCATTCAACAGTTGCGAATACCTCATTTAGATTTTATAGTAATTACCCTATAAAAATACTTTGTGTTAAGGTTTTTATTTTCTTTTATTTAGGAAAACACACACACACCCACATCCACGCACACACACACACACACAAACTCAAACGTGCGCGTGTTCATCATCGCAGCCCATAACAGTCCACTGCAGGACTTAGGGCCTCTCGCACGAAAGGGGAGGTTATTGCCATAATCTCCACGCTTGGCAGGCGAGTTGGAGATCGCACTGTTGAAAATGTATCAATGGAAAACGCTGCTGCCCATTTTCCAGTCTACGGAGACTCTAGATTAGTCTAGATCTTTTGCCTCGAAAACATAAGTCGCCTTGTACGACACCCACGAGTGTAAGGGGTTGGTGCTATTCTACTCTGCCGGACACCACACGGCTGTGCGCGTGTTACCCAAACTCAAAATTGCATAACACACTAGACTATGGTGTCTATCTGCTAAGCTGCTTACTGGCTATATATCAACATTTTAAAATCCTGTGTCGTCATTGACATTTCAACCCATAATGTACTTTTATTTTATATTTATTTATCTACTGTGAAATAAACTAATAAATAAATTACAATAGCAACTAATTATGGATATGTAGTTTTTGAATTTATCCATTACAAACAAACCAATAATCAAAGAAAACGACAAAAACTAAAATATTTTCTCTTTATAATATTAGTATAGATATTATTTTTAGTTTCCGATACTTCTACGGATCTCCGCAACATCCCTGGTCTCAATCTCGATGAAGATAACGCGCCTATTCGGGGGTAGACCTGTCATTTTTACGCTCAACTACCCTCATTAAGGCTCGTTGCAAACGTAAGGGGATTTCGGTGCCATAAAAAACGTACATCGCAACGCTGGATAATTATTCGGCAATGACTCGTGGAACATTAACGTTCCGAATTGTTTTGGGAATTTGCTGTATGTAAATTAAAGGAACGTCGGTGGTTACGGTATCCGAATCACAAGTGAGAGGTACCGGGTTCGAATTCCACTGCGAGCATGGATGCAAATAAATTTGATTAAATCATTGATTGAATGACTCTTTTCTGAGTTATGTACATCAGGTGAATACTAACCGATGCTTTTACGGTGAGGAAAAATATTATGATGAAATCTGCACATTCAGGCGACTGAATGCTAAATAAAGGGTAAATAAATTCCCTTTGTGCAAAATTTGAGTCGCATATAACCATTAACAACGCCGCTAAGAGCTTTCAAATGTTACCTGGTTCAATGCGGGACAGCTTACCCTATACATATAATAAAATAAAACATTGAAAATTTACAAGAAACAATCTACCTTACAGTTTTTGAGATATTGCAATAAACCATTATTTAATAGCCTCATCCCTGTGCACATCTTCACCAGCGATATGAATGACGTATTACCTACATATAGATTGGTATACAGTCGATCAAACTAATTGACTTAATACGTCTGAAATTGGCTGTATTACTGTTCAAGATCAATAGTGTGATACTTTATCGCTAGATGGCGCTGCGGATCAGTTAGAACATGGTATCGAAGTGTTTCTTTTTTTTTCTTTATTCTTTATTCTATTGCATGTCTACGAATGTATTCTACAAAGCGGTAGCGGTTAAACTTTATAAATTTGTGGTATGCTATAATGTCGTTTACCTAATATATTAACTATCTTCAAATCTTGACTTTTGCAAAGCCCTCATTACCCAAAAATGTTGCCCAAACATGAGCCAGAAACCGTATTTCCAACGCCGGCATAATCAACTACGTCAGCCTCTTTAAACCGGTCACGGTCAATTACTCATAAAGGGCTGGAGCGAAAACTGCTTATAGCGGCCTAATTGGTTTTTAATTATGATTTAAACGTAACGTTTCGCCAGACTGATGCCCTCAACACGTCGGCAAATTAATGGCGTCTGTTAGAAATCAACTGGACTCGTTAAATTCTTTGTTTAATCGCTCGGCGGTGGCTAATTGATGGGGTGAGGTCAGGTCGCGTTTCAGAGAGATTATTTTAATTTTCTTTTTTATGCTGGACCACTAAAATGGGTATTAGCGTACGGCCGGTTCTGGATGGTTAGGATTCGCGGCAAATAAATTTTAAATTAGCATTGACCATTAGCCAACGTTAGTCAAAGAGACGAGCATTAAATAAAAATCAACATTTTAACTAATTATTTGATAATCGGACGTTGTAAATTAAATAGGGCGCTTACGTGTTGCATCTCATTCCGATTCGTGGTAGCCTATCGGCTTTGGCAACTAGTTGCAAGACTCAGTTGCCGGAGAGACCACGTTACTATTTCTATGACAGCTTACATACCAGACCTCCAGTTCTGTTTCAATTTGCTATAACCATAGAGGTTAAAATTCGATATCGCTGTGGTAGCGCGGCTTACTATCTTTTGAGCTCCACTGTGGACAGCTTGCGTCAAAAACGCGACGCATGAGCCGATACGCCGCATTATCACTGTGACAGTTCGTGTCAATAACTCGATGCATAAGCCGCTGAGCCGCGTATATGCAGCGTAAGCCTATATTGAGCTGCGGTGTGATCAATTAGTTTGTAGTCGCGTGGCAAGAGATCAGTGTAATTTTAAGCCTTGACAAAAATAGAGAGGTCTTATAAGTTTTACCTGTGTATCTGTGTCTGTCTGTGTCTGTCTGTTGCGTCGTAGCTCCCGAACGGATGGACCGACAGATGCGGTTTTCTCTATGCAAAAGCCAGTTTAATCGAAATGGTTCTTAGCTTGTTTCATTAAAATCGATTTAGTAGTTTAGAAATTGTTTGAGAATATACAGGGTGTTACATAATATATGTATGAAGCCGTAAACCGGATGGAGTGCTAAATGTATGAAAACGATAGGTACAAAAATTCCACGTACGACAGAAATAATTGTTCCTATCGTTTTAATATGTTTAGCAGTTCACGGCGGTTCAGTTCGGTTCAGTTCAGTTCTCCATCCAGTTCACGGCTCCATACATATATTATGTAACTTGGTCGGGGACTCTCCGACTTTTTCTGTCGGTTTGGTTATTAAAGTATCTACTGTATTTCGTGTTCAGACGAATTACCCGAAAGGCCAACGTGAAATTTCTTAACTACATAAACAGGTCGGAACATAGTTACACTGCAAGGGAAATCAATGAAAGCTAACTTCTTGGAAATAGTTTTTAGACTCAAATTGGAAAAGCCAAGACGGGAGGGCTGGGCAACGTCTGGGCGGTAAGAGGTGGTATCAGAAAATCGACCTGTCACTTACAAGCCTGGCGGCGTTCCAGCTACGATTATCTATTCCGTGTGCATGGTCTAGGGATATTTACTTGCGTATTTATTCATTTATACATTGGTCCGTGGGCGGTACCTCGTTGTGATGAGATGGCTTTGCCCGAAATGTTGCGTGGGACGTTCGCGAGGCACTTGTAGATGCTGTTGAGAAATTCGGCGATTTGTGGAATAGGATAGAATAATTTTTTCGTGTTGAACTGTGGACAATAAATTTTGAGTCTCACAGTTTGCCCATTTCGAACATACAATAATTAAGTAGGTACTATTTCTATTTTATATTTGAGAACATACTTCAAACAAATAAAACAGGTCATTAATTGAAGAGTAAACATTTATCATTCCCTATTTGGGGTCAGCCCTCCTGATATTATTACGCAACTGAAGAGTAAAAATTTATAATAAGAAAAAAGTTTACGAATATATATTTTTAATGTCAGTTATACACAATTGAAAATAAAATTGGTCACCATCTCCATAATCATAAATTATTTGCCTGTCAAAATATAATAACATCGACGCCTATTTCGTAAAATTGTGTCATTTTCTTATTTCTGCCAAAAATCACTTAAGTAGGTAATGTATAAAAATTAAGTCCTAATCATAATCAAAATTATTTATTCAGTCATCACCGGTACATAAAGATGGTAATATAATAATGGTAGCGGTTCAATGTTGCGTTTTTAAGCATACTAAATATTACAAGTTTAACATGAACTTGTACTCTTGAAATTGAACTTCTGTAACATTCTACTTAATAAGTAAGCCCGATAAGACATAGACATAGACATAGACATAGATGTAACTTTATTTGGTCCAATAACACATTCAAATACTTAAAACTAACATAATAAATACATATTAGGAAAGCAGGGCGATGCGTCCTCGGCCTCAGCTTAATGCTATGAATGGCAGCAGCCAAACACAGCGCTGGTTTTCAGACTGACCCATAATAGAGCTCGATAAGCAAGCATATAAGCAAGTATCGAACAATTGATTAATGTTTAACAATTATGGCCATAGGAACTACTGAACGCAGCAAGATAACCCTATTGTGATTAGGTCTCTTGAAACGGTCATGATGAGTAGGTACTATACCGTACGATAAAAGTGAATAAGGTAATAAAGCTCTATAGTATTTAGAAACAAATTGTAAAGTTGTTTCTAAATACATTTGTACACATCTCGACACATGTCTGTGCCTACAGATACACGCATCTTGTGTCATGTGAACCACGAAACCACGAACTGATGTCCGCCCTAATACATCAACGTTACCTCAGTTGGTCTAATCACACAAGGATTCAGTACACGTGTGTCGTAATTACGGTCATCAGAGGGTTCAGCTAGCTCGTTAGTACCGACGTGACGTGGCTTTGTCACTGATGACGTCGCCTTAAGACGGAGAAATGTGGAGTAAGAACTACCTACGTTTGAATCTACAAAGAATACTTGTCCAAAGCCTTGTTTGGAGCCAAGTTCGGACTATGTTGATGTTTCTGTCGAGTAGCAAGTAATTTAGTAACTAGTTATCTGCCAAATTATTCAAGTAGATTGAGAAATTTTGTTGAGTACATTTGACGACCTGACTGGTTCAATGATCTGCAACGCAAGAGGTCCCGCGTTCGATTCCCGGCCGGGCAGAAATTGAAATGATGAATTTTAATTTCTGTTACGGGTCTGGGTGTTCTATGTATAATAAGTATTTATTTAAGTAGTATATCAGTTATCTAGCACCTATAGTGCAAGCTTTGCTTAGTTTGGGGCTAGATGGCGCTGTGTGAATTTGTCCACGAATATTTATTTATTTATTTTTATTTATTTTATTGTTCTATTTTATTCGGGCGAGTAGCACAAGCGGTTCACGAATTAATGCGCTTATTACATTTGGCTTAATTCAGAAGCAAAAAGTGTGAGAGCAAATCAAAGTGGTATGTGTTGCTCATAGAATGAAGTCCGATTTTAAATCACTTATATTATGTTACACGTCGTTCCGCTTTTCGAAAGACATGATATAAAAATGGACCTTATTCTATTATATGAGCAATTTATTTCACTGTACTTTGTTCTCACTTTCTTTTACTTGTGAATTTAGACGACTGACAATGGAAAACAGTGCTGCCCATTTTTTTCATTTGATTCTAGATCTTTTGCCTCGGAAATATTAGTCGCCTTGTACGACACCCACGAGTGTAAGGGGTTGGTGCTATTCTACTCTGCCGGACACCACACGGCTAACGGCGGGGGGAGGGTATCCCAGTATAATTAATTAATTAAACAGCACGCGTGGAGCCAATAAGAACAGAACGCAAGTCACCTAGTCCCCTCTGATAACTAAATAGTTAATTTATCCGGGATCCACCCCTCGGGAAAGAATCGCAATCTGTACGATTACACACAACATTTGCCGCTAACAGTAAATTTTGTTCACCGCACACTTTTATGTGTGGCGACACGATGTCGACACGACTTTTTTTGGTTTTTGGTGTGATTTATTTTATATTATTGATTGTTTGATATGATTTACTCGTCCTATCCCACATTATTTTTTGTGTGTTAATGATTTTAGTTGAGCGGAAAATATTTTTTTTTACTTGTAGGTAAAAACAGATTAGATTGTACCTTGTTACTAAAAATACTTGCTAGCGAACTTTATTAAGCAGAAGAGGAGAACACGTTTTCGTCTCTTTAGAGTTGGGCAACGTATTTTGGAGCGCCCCTGGTGTTGCCGATATTCATAGGTAGTGGTGACCACTTTTCTATCAGGTAGTCCGCTTGCCTGTTTATCTGCCGTATAACATAAAAAAAAAATATTCTGAGCTAGCTGTAAGACTTAGACATGTAAAATTTCAGTGTGTGTTTTTGGAACCCTTTTAATTTTTTTTATTAGTTTATTGAGGCATTTGACCGCCATCTCACCTGGTGGTAAGTGACGATACGGTGGTGGTGATCTGAAATTAGTACCAAGAAGCAGAAATATGTTCTTTTTAAATATATTTTGAATTTGATTTTATGAAATAAATAATCATAGACAAATTCACACAGCGCCATCTAGCCCCAAAGTAAGCAAAGCTTCTGTTATGGGTGCTAGATAACTGATAAAGTACTTATATACTTTTTTTTAAATACATACTTACTATAGGTACATAAAACATACAGACCCGTAACAGAAATTAAAATTCACCATTTCAATTTCGGCCCGACCGGGAATCGAACCCGGGACCTCTTGCGTGGCAGACCGGCAGATGTTGACCACTGAACCACTCATGTCGTCGGTTTATTACTTTTATATTTAGGTTACGAGAGATTATGACACTTTTTGCCCGACTGCTAAGGGTTATGTTTTTCTTTAACCGCTTAATCTAGGCAAATAAAAAACCCAATTTTTAAGTAAGTAAGTAAGTAAAAACTCTTTATTGCACACATATTATAAGACAATTTAAAAAAACAGCATAATTTAAAAAACAGTTTTAAGATCATAGAGTAAATTAAAATTCGTATTAAGAATTTTTTATGTTAAATGAACTTAATTTTATATGTAGATCGCTCGCAAGCAACTTATCTATTACGTATAATAAAATAAGCACGCTTACAAAATACTGATTTCCTGCTTAAAACTCTCACTGGAAACAGTAAAGGCACGTTGCTCCAGCAGAAAAAAGGCAAATGCCCGTCCACTGCCAAATCCACATCCCATGGAGCACTAGAAACTTATCAGCAGGAACACAATATACCATTTTAAAATAGTATAGTTTGGTTGCGGTATTCTGTACTCACCCAGTCTAACACCTACTTGCCAGAGTCCTACTAATATCGTGATCGTATCGTCACCTTTAAACGCCCCCACACAGTGGTAACCGGAATGCAGTGTGCGACATATGGCGTCAGTATTTCACTGGCGGCCCGCAGTTTTATTAAAGAGGGTGAATCGCTGAATCTCGCACAGAAACCAGTTAGCTCAGCGTTCGCGCCACATTGCCCTTAGAATCGATGTAATTGGAATCTCGATTGTGGGGTGTTGTCGTTACTGTTTTATGAGGCGGTAGTTGTCTTACAACAAAGATTGTCGAGTGAAGAGGCTCGTCTATGTTGGTTTGGTTACGTGCTGTGTAAGTGTCGTACATTTTAGTTATGTTTTATTTGTTTATTTTTTAAAGTTTATATTCTCAAACACCTACTCAATGGGCATGGCTAAAAATAGCGCTGCACGGAACCATACCGTCCCGTGACAGCATAAGCTGAGCCAGGTCCATTTGCCTTAGGTATTTTTATTGTTTAGATGTAGTGATAAGGCACGATATTTTGTTTAAGGCAATAAATGATTCTTATTCTTATTTTTAATCTATTTACTACGTGAATAAAGGCGTGTTAGTACATTTACTACGTGCTTAAAGGCATATACATGGAACACTGGGTAGGGCTGATGTAGGAGGCAGCTAGACAGTTGATACTAATCCTTACGTAGTAAGCGACTTTATTTTAAACTCGCTTTCAGTCAGTTATAAAAGGATTTATCAATATTTTTGCCTTTTCAGTTCACATTATACATTTATTACAATTTCTTAGTTTCATGACGAAGTTATACGGATATGTAATTGCTAAAAAATATCTGAATTGCTACAATATCAAAGTATTTTCGAAAAGATAGTCAGAAAAAAGACGTGGTGGCCAGAACGGCTCCTTAAATTTTTCATTATAACTGTTTATTTATACGCCTTTATTGTACGCCAGACAAACAGGCAAGCAGGTTACCTGATGGAAAGTGGTCACTGCTGCCTATGGCCATCAGCAACACCAGGGGCGCTACTAATGTGCAAGACAATTATTTTACATTATACATTGCCCCTGTTACAGGCCCCACACTGTATAATACCAAGACAATAAGGCTGAAACCCACGTTTGCTGTAGCAAAATAGCAGCGTCTCCGTTTTAGGAGAACATTTTCTAGGACAGACAGTTTGTACATATGCTTTTCCTAAATTATGAGAAGCCGGGAGGTCTGCTATCGCAGAATTGCGCTCACAACCCGGGCCTTACAATAGGCAAGGCATTTTCAGACTATCCACACATATATAGAACGCTTTAACAGCTTAAGCTTTGTGTATATGCAGATAATATTTTAAATGTAGCTGCATACTCGGCATTTGAAGAGCAAATTACAACATGTACCTATATTTTCCTGGCACCCGATTTTGGTATCAACAGATGCAAATGAAAACGTTACATAATGGAAATAAATAACAAAATTATGTATAAAAGACGTTTTATATAAGATATGTCGATATATAAAGACGTTTTATATAAAGTTTCGAAAGGATGATAGTATACTGCGTGCTATATAGCATCTTTTTATAGGAGATTTAAAAAGTATATTTTGAATATTTTAGAGATTTATATTAATTCTTTTCCAAACAAAAAATATAAATAACATTTAATAACATTTATTATTTATTTATTCACAAAGGTTAACTTCGTCCAAAAACGTACCTAATCGTGCTCCAAAACATTTGTTCACCGTCACTACCTCGATCACGCACTCTCCGCGCGTAATCTCAACGTCACAAAGGTTCAGTCTCTGAATAACCATCAGCGATACGCACCTCCAATACATTTTTAATATAGCCCAAAGTCACAATACTTCAGTCAGTCAATCAAAAGTTGTGACCCAAATGTTGAGTCAAGAATGTGTCACAAATTTCTTCATCGGCGTCCATTATGAATCATCCATTATGGATCTGTCGGTATTTTGTTGTGCAGATGTATGTATTTTTATTTTTATTTTTATTTTTTGATATATGTGATGCTTTTGTGTGCCTGACTACCTGTCTTTTGTTATAATCCTGTGCTTCTCTCCATACCAAGGTTGTCTGGAAGAGATCACATTAGTGCTAAGACCGCCGTTTGTACTATCTACCATATTTTTTGTATCTATACTTGTGTTATCTGGTGTGCAATAAAGAGTTTTGTATTGTATTGTATGAATTAAGTCACTTTTCTTTCTGGTGACTATAATGTCGCTAAAAAGCGAAACTGCCAAGAGGATGTGAGGCACACCAGATTTTTACTTTTAAACCCACACAAGAGGATATGTAAGTGCTATCGCTACGAAAAGTCGAAGTTTGAGTCACTAAAAAAATATATTGTTGCAGGTTGTTAACCAGACCAACGTTTTGTGGGTCTCCTAAACGTCTACTATCGCTACAAAGTAGATTGTTTTTATACTCGATGACGTAGCATAACCTACGGCGCCCTCACAGTACATCATGAGAAACAGTAAACCAGTAATTTTTTTAAAAATCTAGCTTCGAAACAGGGCGTTTAATTATCATTGTATAGTTCACAGTTTCCCATGAAGAGATAGCATACAAAGTTATGTTACTACCGCATGCGTCTATTTCAGATTCTAACCTTGTTCTAAGCGAGTGCGCGCCACTGAATCCCATGATTTGTAGGCGGACGGCGCTGGGCGGAAACTACTATTAGCCTAGTAAGGGAACTTTGTCACACTACATTTGCCAGAATTTAATGGGTCGCTTTTAAAGTTGGGGCTGGTTCACATGTGAGTTGGGCGTTTTAGTGACTTTGGGTACGTACAGCGTAAATTCTACAGTCAAGTATAAATAAAGGGCGCTTTTAGAGGCGGAAATCTTCAAATTAAGTTCAAACAAAAAAATTAAATATGGTATCAGATGGTATGGTATGGTATAGTATGGTGTCAGTGAAACTAGCTTTATTGTAAAGATAATTTTACGGTATTAATTATGTTACAAGGTGATTGCCGAGACTGGTATATTGCCCAATCTATATATCCTATTTTCATACACATGTCGTAACAATTGCGGCTGTATTTCTATAGTAAATAATTTTTCTTTGTTTTATTTAAATTTAAAGTTATTCGCCTCTAAAAGAAACACCCTTTATAATAAAGATTTTATAGGGGAAGATACCCTTTTGCTCAGAGCAAAAGAGAGAGAGAGAGAGAGAGAGAAAAAGACGGACAAAAATCGAGGAACAATCCTTGCGTTATCCAGTAAGACGTCTGTCACATAATCTCAATTTTTGTTTTTTTTTAATATTCGTGGACAAATTCACACAGCGCCATCTAGCACCGAACTAAAAGCTTGTGCTAGATTACTGATATACTACTTAAATACTTTTTTTTTAATAACTTATTATACATAGAACACCCAGACCCGTAACAGAAATTAAAATTCATCATTTAAATTTCTGCCCGGCCGGGAATTGAACCCGGGACCTCTTGCGTGTTGACCATTGAACCATTGATTGATTGTTGGTCGTCGTCAATCCCTTATGAGCGCGAAGAGAAGTCGGCAACATGGGTTGTCTATATGGATAAAACTTATGCTTGTAGTACGCTCTGTCTCTCTCGCATGTATGTCACGTTTTAATGCCTATACCGTTGAACAGATTTGAATATTTGAAATGGCGATTGATAGGGAAGAATATAAACTTCTTTTTATCTCCAATAACAATAGAATTTTACGTGGCCGAAGTCGCGAGAAAACCTAGTAATACAAAACAAAATCAAAGGCCACCACTAGGTTCCCCAAAAGAGAGCCCACACAATGTCGAAGTCGTTAAAACAGTTGCTCGGTGTGGAAGCGCCCTAACTTGGCCGTCGTGCTATCGCGGTTCACACTTGGCTCTCCTTTGGTGACAGACTTGCCCCTACTACTGTTACTTTATGTAGGTTTTTAGAGAGAAAAGCTTTTGGTGTAAGTACGAGGATATGTGTGAAGTTGATGTATATCCTATCATTATCATCATTATCATCATCATCATCATCATCTTGGCGTTATGTCCCGGCACGCGGCACGCGACATCCCAGGGTCCGCCTTTCTGCTAATTAGGGGGCTTTATATGCTGTACTATTATAATATTATTTCATACAGAGTGTAAAAATCCTATTTAATCTGTAAAGGGCTGTAGGTGTCCAAATCACATACTGAATAATTTAAATTTATTTTCGTGAAAATAATTAAACTTAATAAATTATTGCAAATTGTATTATTTTGCATGGAAACTATTGCCATTTTCTCTGAATACGAGTTTCTCAGCAATTATTGCTGTGAACTATTATAGTCAATCTTACTTCACCGGTATTAGGAGGATACGAGTAGCGACCTCGTTGCAGTGCCGAAGTTTGATTATCCTGATAACGATCACCCATCCGCATCCGGCATCAGCATGTCATCGCAGACATGCTGCCAGGCTGGAGCCACTTCTAGTATTTTGCAAAAGGCATAATTTTGCAAAAAATTTGGTATTCAACTAATGTACACAAATAAGAAAAGAGTATAGGTACATGACGACACTGAGGTTCGAACCCAGAACCTCTCGCTTACGAGTCGGATACCGTAACCACTCGGCCACCGACGCTCCAACCGTATTAGCACGGTTGCTTATTGCAGACGAATTCAGAACCTTCTGTAATAATATAATGTGTCTTACTAATGATTCTCGTTGCTGGCTCCCAGTTCTGTAACTCCCGTTAGAACCAACTAATTTCCAAACTTAGGACCAGAGTGAGCAGCAACGTAACTTAGATTGACATCGTCTAGTGTTTAGAACTATGGCCCCGATGGTTCCCAAGCTCCGAACTACAATATTCTTGCTCAAACTCGATTGCTCGATGAACTCATAACGTATATGGAAGTATGATAACAGTTCACACGAGCTGTAACATCAGTGTGGCATTCTTTCAGTAGGTATTAGTCTGGTTTCTTAACTACAAAGAAGCTATACTAAAGTGAAGTAAAGAATGCACGGTACGACAATTTCTTGGAAATTTATTTTGTATACCTGTATAATCATGATCGTATTTGGTCATGTTCCCCTGGTAGCAGGGTCATGGAGGTCAGATGGCAGTCGCTCCACTGTAATTATCTGATATGTCAAATCTTGGATCATGGTCAAGGCGGACCCGGGGTGCTCCTGCTCGAGAGCATAACTGGGACATTGATGACTAATACGATTGCTTATTGTATGCGATTACTGAGCGGTGACAATGCGGGCGCTGCGCGTTTATTTACAATATAATATTCAAATAACAATATAAGCTTTCTGGCATTAGTATAGAAACCAAAATTGCTAAGCATTTGGTGAAAATCAGGCAGAAATCGTGTACGTCTGTATGGGCTTACATACGAGAAGGCTAGAACGGTAAAAGTAAAAAATTTGATATAGGAATAATTTAACAAATTATATATAAGACTCATTTGTCTTTTTATTGACACTATTGAGCAACACAGACACAACACATTACTGTAATGTTGTAAGCTTTAACCTTTAATTGCCGAGGTGGGGTCAGCGTGACCCCGCGCGCTTTATAACGGTCATATTTCTGTAACCGTCAACCTTATGTACCTGTAACTTTCTGTAACTGTTTTTTATTACTTGGACTTTCGTTTGCCCGTCGCGTTCACTCTACACGTTTATGGGAAGTCTCCTAACTAGCTCTTTTGGGGTCACCGTGACCCCAGGTCGGTGTAACGTTGCTATGTCATCATCACAGCCCATAACAGTCCACTGCAGGACTTAGAGCCTCTCCCACGAAGGGAAGGTTATTGCCATAATCTCCACGCTTTGCAGGGTTGGAGATCGCAGTGTTATAAATATAACAATGGAGACTCTTAGATTTTGCCTAGGAAACATTAGTCGCCTTGTACGACACCCATGAGTGTAAGAGGTTGGTGCTATTCTCTGCCGGACACCATGGCCAGAAATTCATTAATTACAATAAAATGATGCATTCACATAACAAATGAATGAAAGCTGCCATAACTTCGCAAGTGTCTTACATATACAGGAATAGGTTCTTTTCCGTAATCGAAGTAAACTTGTATCTTAGATATCAGTGATCCACCGGACGGGGTCTAGCAGCTATAGCTTTGTAAAGTTTAACAATTTAAAGAGTAGAGGTGCGCGGATCCGTTATATTCATATAACATAACATAAAGTTATGCTATTAAAATATTATGTTATTTTTAACGTTATAATAACTTGTAATAACATCCTAATATAATTTTATGTACCGTAGAACGGTCGCCGTTTTTCAGTATGTATTATTATTTACAGTTGGTTTTGTACCTTTGGGAACAAAATCGTATTTAAAAATGCATTATTAATCAATATATTTGTATTACCACGTACAAACATTAGTTTTGCGACTTTCGACGATATTAATCGCATAGATAACAGAATATAACAGAAAAAATAACACAACAATATTATGGTTATCTTGTGTTGTGTGAAATGATAATACTCGTATATTAATAGCAGAAAATATTAGGTGTTATAAGTATATAGGGTAAAAGCCGGATAGTTGCCCCACTTTTCGAAAAAGCTCTATTGTGAAGAAATGTGTACTTACTAAGAAATATGCAACATGTATATCAAAACATTGGTCTTTAATCTTCTATTATAGCCTTTTCGTAAACGTAATTACTATTGGCTTTGAGTAAATCTGAGGCTGAGATGTTCAGAAGATAGCATAAGCCGCGTTGCAGCGTTTCTTCGAGTCTATCCTAGAAGGCAGTCTTATATTCGGTGTCGGCACAGCCAGGCTAAGGAAGTTGATTTGTAATCCCCCCCCCCCCCCCTCCCTCTACCCTTTATCGACTACTATCTTCTGCCTAGCTAATGTGGCGCGGCCCCACGTCATTCGTCATTTTCATTGTACTTGTGAAGCATTTTGTTCACTTAGAATAAAAGCATAGACAAATACATATTCAAGCGAGAAGTCCCAATAAGTTGGAAAAAACACAAAAAAAAAACCTTGCTTGTTAAATACTTGCCCCTAGGGGCAACTATCCGCCAAAGTAAATGGGGCAACTATCCTTTTTTATACGGATACTTGCCCTTTTTATTTGTGAAATAAAGAAATAAATAAGACTTATTAAACAATAAAACATATTATACAATGTAATTGAAACCTGAATGCATGCATAGAAACAAAAAATAGACCGATGCCATAATCAGTAATAAAGATATTCAATATTAATTACTTACCAAAATAATTTTGACGCTCGTCAAAGCTTCAGCGCGGAAGATTTTTGCACACAAGGATAAAACGCGTGTGCCTACGCTGATGAATTACATGGCACTGAGGCCTTTAGGAGGAGCTCTTTCAATTGTAGTAAAGCGCTAACGCCACCAACATCCCTAACATAGTGTATTCAATACTGGGGCAACTATCCCACTGGGGCAAGTATCCGGCTTTTACCCTATTTTATACCGTTATAATATACCCGTTATCTAATATAACGAACACCTCTATAAAAGAGAAAATGTGTGTGTGTGTGTGAGTACACGTAAATTCTATAATATAAGAGAAGATATGAGACTAGAAGAATGGTTGCAACTTTTTCACGTAGAGAGTCAGCGATTGTAATGCAACTGGTAAAATAAAACTACAACATAAAAAACCATGCCGAGGGTGTGGTTTATCAAATGAGGAACTTAGTTAAAACTAAGGACTGTTTCTTAGGAGATGCATATATCCAGTAGTGGACTGCATATAGAAAGACCTCGATTCGGCTACGATATTGTATCGAAGGCAGCTCATAAACCTACCAAAAAACCAGTATATTAGGAGTTAACATTGCTAAGCGTATACATAAAGATGCTGGCTCATCTTACACTAGTTTTGGGTAGATTGAAGACCACAAGAGAGGCAGCAGCCTTTTGTACCTAATTACAGTTTCTTCAAGACTTTTCCATTGCGTATCAGCACCTAAATGAGTTTTATCGCGGCCCAAGGCCTACAACGGGCCGAAATAAAAAATACACTTTTTATACTGAACATCATAATATTTTGTCATTTTATAGCACATCAAATCTTTATGGCCAGCGCTATGCGTTTATGGAAGTCTTGTGTAATAAAAACGGTATAAGTACGGCACATTCGTTTCACTAAAAATCGCATTTGTGGATGAAAAGTAATATTTATTACTGTGCCCTGAAAATGCGTAATTTATCGACGCGGAAGTTGTTAACTGTTGGCATGAAAAACATTACATTTCCGTTCATTATATTGAAGAACAACAAGATTCATTGTTTGTTGCCCTATTTACCCTTGTCTATTAAATAAACATTCATCTTTCATTCAAGCTAAGGTCTTGAAAATAGTTCGTTTCTATTTCTAGTAATTTAAGTAATTGAGCAGATTTATTATAATTACTATAATAAGCAACAAATGATTTTTTTTTCTACATTAGAAGCACTTTAACACCTCTAGGCCTAGAAAGACCATGGAGCAATTTAACCGAAGTCATGCTATTTTTAGTGCATATGCAAAGGTATTTTTAAGGATTAAGGGGCGTCTCGCATTGCATTCAGCGACGGTTACCTCTCTCCCCGGCGCATAACAGTGTTTCGAAGAACAACGCGCTGATTGGCTCCCCACTGGTTTAGTTGCTCCATGGAAAAGAGAGTGGTTGTTTCAAGAAAATATTCATTAAAAGCTTATTAAATTTGAAAAAAGGAATATAGGGTTAGGTACAGTTACAATACTGAATTACTTCAGTTTTGGGTTTAGATAAATTCAGACTGTTTTAGATTGATTTTGTTCAACGATCGTTTTGCTTCTACCAATAAACTGGCTACATAAAAAACAGTTGATATAGGTACTTATTAACTGTTTTTTATCTGTCACTGTCACGTGTTGCGTAAGCCTCAGTCACGTGTTGCGTAAGCCTCAGGGATACGTGAGAAATAGGTGCCTGAATCTGCCGGCATCAGGAAAGAGGCCCCGTGGGCGACCCAAGAAGCGATGGCATCGCTTGACATCTCTGAGTCGACGGCTAGAGCCAACGGCTTACGACAAGGGGATGCCAATGACCGGGCGAAGTGGAGAAGATTGAGTAGGAAAGCGGACCCTGGCAGAGGCCGGGATAAGCGCTAGGACGATGATGATGATATAGGTACTTATGATGAAAATCTCAAACGACGACATAAGCTGATAACCATGGCACTACATAACAAGTTATACAGATCACGAAACGGAGAAAGGCATAAGCTGAACCTGACCAGATTGGAACATGGTTACAAATACAGTTATACCTGAACTTGCAGGTTTCACCACGATGTTTTCCCTCACCGTAAGAGCATCGATTAGAATATAACTAATGTACATACCTCAGAAAAGAGTCATTTGTATGGCCACAGCGGGATTTGAACCTGGTACCTCTCGCTTACGAGTCGGATACTCAACCGCTCGGCCACCGACGCTCCTAAGGCTGTAATTCCGTGCATTTCAGAGGCCAATTAACATATATGCCGCGCATTAAACTTAAAATAGAATTATCTATTCAAATCTAGCTTTAACTAGATAAGTATAAGTAAGATTTATACGGCGCAAGGCATAGTGAGACCGCTCGAGTGAAAATGTTCCGAGTCTGCGGTTCGCAACATTTTGTAGCTCGCAATGCAACATAGAATATGCGTTCTGACCTAGAAACGCGAATTTCACGATGGATTTTTTGTACTGTCTGCTGCAGAGTAAATTAACCCCTTTTCACATATAATACATATTTAAGAATTTTGAGCCGCGTGTCTGAGTGGAATAAAAGTGTTTTACGTTACTTTACATTAAATACCTATATGGTAGTGGAGTCCACTCTATCTGTAGCTGTCTGTACTATTCATCAACAAACCAAAGACAGCCCACCTGATTGAAAGTGTTAGTTAGTTTGTAGTAAATGCGTTGTCACTGTGTATGACTGGAGCATGATAGATACAGCTTATTCACAATAGCCTTGATGGTAACCAGAATATAATCTTGAGGAAAAACATTCGCAGGCAACGTGTTCTATTCCTTATTCCGTACGCAATATAAATGTTAAACCAACGCTGTTTGAGCGGATGATCCATATCTCGCCCGGATCGCGTTTTCCGCGAATGCAACTGTATCGCAGACTTCCAGAAATGCACAAGTTTTACACATCCGTCAGTCAGTCGATCTCAGGTAACGGAAAAAGGTAGCTCCATTCCATTGTTAGAACATCTGTGTCGCTACAGTCAAAGATACGAGCTTTGTTGTATATTTCTATGTCACGTGTAGTACCTAGTCGAGATACTACTTTGTAAGACCAAGGACAATGTAAAGCTGTGTCTACTTGATGTTTCTCGATCTTGCTATTCGAATGTGAAATCAGCTCCCAGCTGCAGTGTTTCCTTTGAACTATGACATGGGATTCTTCAAGAGGTATGTTAGAAATCTTATAAGACAAGGACTACCTACGCATTGGTGATCCTTGGTGTTGTTTAGTTAACCAGTGGTGGAGGTGACCACTTTCCATCAGGCCGCAAGCCTGTTTATTTACGGAATTTTAGTTGAGAATTACTGCGTTAGTGATTCGATGACGAATCGATAATGCTGTTATTCGTGCGTTTTTTTGCAAACGTGCAGACAGTCCACCAGATGGGAAGCGGTAACTTAACATCTACGATGCATTCACTTATACTTCATGTAATAAATGTTTCACAAAAGTGTTTTTGCAATGGCCCCAAAAATCCTTAATGCACAAGTATCTCGTGGAAAGAGCGTTGTACACGGTAGAAGAACTTTTTGTGAAAACAAGAAGGTAGATAACACTCTTGCGCCCATCTTTTAATATTTAACATGCAAGCTTTTTTTTTTTAGTACATACCTTGACATCTAGATTTGTGTTTGTTTTTGGTATTGTTATTTTTATTGTTTTGACAATGATTTATTTTAGTTACAATTATATCAAGTGTACGACATGATGTTACCACAAATAAAAATAAATTGAAATTGAAAATTGAAAAGTAATAAATATGCAGAACCGTGATACTGTGGGCACTAAGATGATATACATTTTGCCTAATCCTTTAAATACTTAGAAAGGTCCTGTAACATTCATATTTAACGTGACAATTACGAGCGATTGAGTTACGAGTTATAAGTTTGAGTACTGCACCTTCTGTTAAAATTCCTTGCCTGTACTACCTACTGGTCATTGCACAGATGTTTATATCAGATACTCTATGCCTTGCTAAGAATACGCTATGATAGTCTCATGATAGTATGAAAAATAAGATAGATCGTAATCCGGCCTCTATTCCAACTCTTATAAGATTCGTTTAAAGATATCGGGAGAAATTCCTGAGAAAAAGAAGTGTTTCTTTGTATCGTAACTTAGCAAAAAAGAGTAGCTAAAAAGAATAAGAGCATGACCATCATACATCTATTTAATGTTTCTAGTCACGTTGTTTTTAATTCGGCCGCGAAACCGCGTTTTCGTAACTGGTTTCGACCGAAGACTTTTTCATCTTTGTACGAAACCAGTCCTTTCTCAAAAACAGCTGTTTCATCTGTCACCAACGTGAACTCTTTTTTTTTATACCACTAAGATGGTAAACAAGCTTGTCTGATGGAAAGCAGTCACCGGTGCCTATGGACGTTTGCAATACCAGGGGCATCACCTACGCGTTGCCGACCCCGCAAAAATCTTTTTTAACCCTTTTTTGAAGAACTCCCATGTTATAGATACGCTCCAGGAAAGCTCTCTCTAGGTAGTTCATTCCACAACCTTAGTGTGCGTTTGAGAAAGTTCCTATGGAAACGCACAGTTCGCGACCAATTAGGCTCCAAGGTGTAAGCTATTTTGCAAAGCTATCCAAACATATGCATATAATAAAGCAAACAGCTGCAACACCTAAAAATAGCTTGCGATAAACTAAACCAGCTCGACGTGTAAATAGCCCACAGATTTCCAGCAAAAACTTTGAGCACCGTGGCGGTCTCGCAAATGTTCCAGCTCTAGTGATTTAGATTTGCTCAGTGAGTTAAATCCGCGATTTACCACCGATTCTTGGCTCCGCATCCGCTGCGGACGTCCGCATGTGCGGATGTGGCTACGGCCGGATAATTTAGTGCGAGGAGAGCAGTAATGTTTGCCCGCTGAACTGGCAAGTTTTTATTCTACTTTGTAATTCATGGTACAGTCGAGTTCATTAATATGTGAGCATTACCAAGGTTTCAATATAAATGTACATGGAAGGGTACTTATATATCTGATCAGATTCATCAATCAAACATATGTACATCTGCTCAGATATACCCTTACCCTTCCATGTACATTTATATTTGAAGCCTTGGCAAAGCTCACACATTAATGAACTCGACTGTACATTAGGAATTGCGCTTCTAGGAGTAAAGTAAAACATTTCACTCAGACACACTGCACAAAATTCTTAAACATGCATAGAGTAAAAAAATAATAAGCAAAACAGAGACATAGACGAAAAATGATACTCTAATCTCGTTACCTGGGGCTCACCTGGTGTTAATGGCTCACCATGTGGAAAGTTCAATGGGGCCAAACTCAGCACTATTTGTCGTGGAGATACATTTATTGGATACACAGGTTTGCGATTGACTGCGGTCACGTGCACTAATGCGTGAGAGAATCAGAAATTAGGAGATTCGCAAGCGAACCAAAGTCATCAACTTAGCCCTAAGGATTGCCAGACTAAAGTGGCAGTGGGCAGGGCATAGCTCGAAGAACAGATGGCCGATGGGTCGGAAAAGTTCTCGTGTGACGACCACGTATCGGATGGTGCGTAAAGATCGCAGTTACCAGCTGGATGCGGAAGGCACAGGATCGGCCTTTGTGGAGATCTCTGGGGGAGGCATATGTCCAGCAGTGGACGGCTTTCAGCTGATATGATGATGATGATGATGACGTGCACTAATGGTTAGAGCCCGTATAGACATACGCGTCTTGAGTGCACGTCGATGCAAATGATTGCAATTTTCGGTTCTATTTAATTCCAAATGTTAGTCTATTCTGAATTACTGAACGTTAAGAACAACATATTGAGGAGCGACGGTGGCCTAATGGTAAAGGTATCCGACTCACGAGCGAATGGTATGGGGTTCGAATTCCGCTGCCGCCATGTGCCAATGACGGTTATTTTATTTATTATTTAACCGTTTATTGTGCACAGGAAATACCTAGTAAATAACAGGCAAAGTAATAAATGGCACAACAGGCGCTACTTATTTCTAAAAGAAATCTCTTCCAGCAGGCCTTCGAAAGCGTGATGTGATCATGAGACGCCGATAGGACGTGCACAATATTACCTATCTCTAAAAAGCATATATATATAAGTATATTCATTCTACTTACACATATAAATATCAACAAATATATACATACACACACATACATACATATCGATACTATATACTACATACATATACATTATCTACAACTTAGGAGCACTCTGTAATAGATAAAACTCTTTTACACGCTTTTTGAAAATGGCAATAGACTGGCTGTCACGCACTTCGTGCGGAAGAGAATTCCAAAGTCTTGCCGCATGAACAGTGAAGTAGTAGGAATAGAAATCGGAATGGTGGATAGGAATTGCCAATGAGGACCTTACACTGGATCGACAGGGTTTGTTATGTACTTTAGTTTAACACTAACCAATGCTCTTATACGGCGAGGGAAAATATCGCGATGAAATCTGCACATTCAGGCGACTGAATGTGTAACCATGATCCAATCTGGTCAGGTTCCTGGTAGAAGAGTCACGGAGGTCAGATTGTAGTCGATCCATTGTAATTTCTTGATCTGCTAAATTCTGGATCATGGTCAAGCCGGTCCTGGGCCCTCGTACGCGAGACACGCGGGAGCACAACCGGGACATTAACGATTAAAAAAAAGATGATTGTTAAAAACATTTCAATAGCGTTTTTTCTGTTTGCTCACCTCCAATAGCTATGTGTAATACGTTGTTGAATAGCTGTTTTTGAGCTGATCGATAGTTGACGGCCAACTAGTAGTTAATCCGTTCCGAGTTATGTCGTACTAAAATGTCAAAAGTGATTTTACAGGATACAAATCTTGGCTTAATCCTTTCCAAAAATCTACTTTGTAACAGTTTTTAATATGAAAGCAATGTCGTAATCGCTAAAAGTTCATCTCTTTTGACGGGAATTTTAGCAATTATAAATGCATGGACGAGGTCCCAGCTGAATAAGTAATGTATTAGTAATGTTTGTCCATGGTAATGTATGGGCGTAGTAATTTCTATTTAATAAGTGGTAACTGTCGCCCTTTACATCTACAATTCATACATTTAGATTGCAGGTAACAAAAATGCAGAACCGCATGTGCGTTGTCACTGTGAAGACTAAAATGAAATGCCTCATGCCTGTAATTTCGCTGGCTACCTTATCTTTCAAACCGGAACACAACAATGCAAGCATTGTTGCTTGGCGCCAGAAATAGATAAGGCGGTGGTACCACCAAGGCTCGACAAAGGCCTACATGGTATAGTAGCAGCGCGCTTATGAGACCAATAACGAAGGTCAAGCAACATTCGTAGAGTCCGGGAACTGGATGTGTGACCGTCTCGTACTTTGAGGCTGGTCGAACTTCAGTACAGTAACGAGCTTGCCTCTCGTTACGTGTGCCTCCTAATATCGTTGGCGAAGCGAGGTTGACCATGGTCTTCTGCTAGGGATCCTGAGACTGATTCAACAGTCTCAGAAACCGATTGACACGTAGCGCCAGTCGGCTGCCGAGACTGTTCAAATATGCCACGGTATATTTATCTCAAGTAATCATTTTGGCGTTAATGTCCCGGGTGTGCTCTCGCGCACTATGGCCCGGTGATGACCAGGCCCTGACCGTGATCCCGGATTTGGCTTATCAGGTAATTACAGTGCAACGACTGCCATCTGACTCCGTGACTCTGCTACCAGGGGATCGTGACCAGATTGGATCATGGTTACATATTCAGTCACCTGAATGTGCAGGTTTCATCACGGTGTTTTCCCTCACCGTACGAGCATCAGTTGGTATTCAAGTAATGTACATAACACAGAAAATAGTCACTGGTACATAGCCGCAGCGGGATTTGAACCTGGTACCTCTCGCTTACGATTCGGATGCCCTGACCGCTCGGCCACCGATCCGATGTATAATGTAATCTACTATATATTTTTGGCTAGCAACCCGTCCTGATTTATTAATATTTTAATAATTGATCTACTCATTATTCAAGACAACTTTCTAAGGAGGCGTACTCCAAATAGTAAACAAAAATCTTTTGCTTAGCAGTTTGGTAAAATTTTTGACGAAACCGAGATGCCGAGATGTGTTCAAAGCTCTATATTTTATTTTACTTTATTTTATCCGTTGGTTGAACTTTACGAGTTGGTTGCTACGTGACTATAGTCTGGCGAGACATGTCACGGCGACCCGTATAATATATCTCACCGAATGGGGCTTAAATCTAACAGGACAGTGTGGCACGTTCGTTTTATAAGTGTCTCAATTTGAAGGTTCGCAATTGGAGCTACACTTTTATAAATAAAACTAAATTCGTGGTTTGTGAGAATTCTGAAGATTGGAGTTTTTTTAAGCTGCCAGAATACGTTGGAGAATTCATGACTAAGACTAAGATTTTAATGGCACAAAGCCTTCTCGATTAAAGAAAAGCGCATTGAAACCGGTCCATCCGTTCGGTAGCTACGTTGCCACAGACAGATACACAGAGCCACAGAACCACAGAGAAACACATCAAACTTATAACAGCCTCCTTTGTGCCTAGGGAGGCACACGGACGGACGGACGGTTCACCTGATGGAAAGCAGTCACGGTCGTCTAGGACATCTGCAATTTAAGGGGATCGGATGCAGTGCCGGCCTTTGAGGTAGGTTGGTCGGGGTTAACACAAGGGAGGCAAACGAGCCAGCCAGTCACCTGATGATAAGTGATCACCGCCGCCACCGGCGAATGCGTTGTCAGCCTATAAAAAAGATGTAGACTCGTTTATCGAAGGTTCCAATGTCGTGCTAGCTCTAATGCCGGCGAGAGTGTAACATTAATAAATAATAGTTTCAGTAATGGAGTATATTTTGTTTTATTCTCTTTATCTATGATTAAAAGATAATTAACAACAATTGCACTCTGCTAGACACTAAGATTTAAAATACCTCATCATCGTAGTTCGGCATCGAGACTCGTAACTCCACACATATTTATATTTCGTTGGTGTGCAGTTCGCGGACGTGTTTCGTCAGCGCCGGCCATGTCTCGTAGCCATAGAGCATAATAAATCTAATTATGATCTCGTATATTAAATAGCCCCATGAGCTTGATAGGTATTTTAGGGTCACAGATGACAGCCGTGAGCTTCCGCTATTGGCCCAAGCTGCAGAGATTCGGGACTTGACATCGAGACCGATAATGATGGACTTATGCAGAACGGATCTAAGGTATTTGAATTTATCTGTTCTATTGACAGCATCGTACCCTATAGGTATGGATTCAAGATCCGTGCTGACTCTAGTCATATATTCTGTTTTGGCGACATTCATCTATATACCCCCGTTTTCTGGCACTTCCTTCCACGCATTTACCCTGTTCCCAAGATCCTGCCAAAGCTTACTCACCAGTGCGATGTCATCAGCGTATTTCATAAGCCAAGGAGGCGCGTCCAGATCTAAAATACTCATGAGCGCAAAATACATAACTCATAATTTTGTACTTACTCTGTAGTTTTGTCGTGACGTTCTAATTTTCAAATACATAAAGATCATGCAAAAGATTAAAAACATGTTATCATTATAAGTCATAAATGTGTGTAAACTGACAGGAGTCCGATTACTTTAGTCCGCGCCCATTAAAACATACAAAATGCCTACCCATAATCCCAACAAGTTGGGGGGAATTTGAAAGCTTCAATTTATAACAATAACCGCAGACAGGTATAATAATGACTGATGAGGATCCAGCCCATTGTTCTTCAAAGATAAACGACTCGATAGAATTTCAATCGTCGAGTTTACAAAACAAATGTTTGCCGCTGAGACGGCGATGTCCGAATTGGATTGGTTCGATCATGCTGTGTTAGAGACAAACGGGGAAGTAATAAAGAAAACGCCTGAAAGTTTTGGTTTCACATGGTTTCACGAAAAGTAAGACAGACAACTAAAAGCCGACTAAAGAAAAATCACGCTATAAAAAGTAAAAAATAAGAAAATATATGCTTATCTAAAATTGGACTGCACAAACTATTGTACAAACATACGTACAAAATATGTATTGTATGTTAAATTAACAACTAACACGTAATAATATATCATCGTGATGCTTGAAGGATAGCTGTGGTCGTGGCTATCCTCTAAACATCACGATGTATATATGTACCTATATGGATTATAAATATTATAATGATCTAATGACCAATGACTTTGTCTGAGTTGTGTTCCTACGTGGGCGACCCAAGAAGCGATGGACTGACATCGCTGACTCGAATGCGAGAGCCAACGGCTTACGACGAGAGGACGCCGAAGACCTGGCGAAGTGGAGAAAAATGAGTAAAAAAGCGAACCCTGGCACAGGCCGGGATAAGCGCTAGGACGATGATGATAACGAGAGAAAACATGACGATGAAACCTTCTCATTCAGGCCACTGTTTGTGTAACCATGAATCAATTTGGCCAGGTTTCCCTATTTACAGGGCCACGGAGGTCAGATGGCAATCAGTCTCTTGTAATAACCTGGTCTGTAAAATGCTGGATCATGCTCAAAGCGACCCTCGCACGTGAGTTCAACCGGGATATCGACGCCAGCCACAATGTTTCCTTTGGACTATGACATGGGATTATTCAAAAGATATATTAGAAATCTCCTTAGAGGCGGGCAACGCATTGGTAGCGTCCCTGGTGTTGCTGATGCCCATCGGTGGCGGTGACCATTTCTCATCAGGTGGCCCGCATGCCTGTTTGTCGGCCGTATTACATAAAAAAATGATGACGTACTGGATGTGTCTATCCCAACTTGAGCTTTAGCTGACTAAATATTGATTCGTGTTGACAACTTTGGCATTAAAAGTTTTAGACTTTGTGAAGAGCGGTGACAGATCCCTTCCGAGTCTCGCGGTAATGGTCTGGTTATTGATCGTTCTTTTGTGGTTTGTTCTATTGGAATATTAATGAGGGCTCGAATTTTCTTCAGAATTTTATGGTGAATCATTTCTTACAGTTTTAATTCGCGGTAAAGTTGAAATATTACATGAAGATTTTATTTTGTGTTCTAAATGTAACAAGTTCTCAAATGAAAAAATATATTATCAAAGCAACCTTTTGTGGCGTGTTCTGTATGATCAGTCAGAGGTGTCAGTCAGGAGTCAAGGTGGAGTTTGGGCTCATTTGATTAATCTTGACAAGTACTCTTACTGATCATGCAGAACGCGCGATAGAAGCTTGCTATGATAAATATATATTTTCATTTGAGAACTTGTTAATCATCACAATTACCAAACTTACATTGGTATGCAAAATTTCTGCTCAATAAGAAACCGGGAAATGGGTCAAATTTAAATTAAAGCTTGTAACAATGAAACAAAAAGTAAATTAAAGCTTGTAACAATGAATGAATGTAAAAATTTTAATCATGCATGTCGGACAGTAAGTTACTTACATTGAATATTAAAAATAAATTTTGTAAGGACGGTAGGATGTTAGTTCCTTCACACAAAACTATGGAACGGGATTTGATTTTTGGCAATGAGATAGCCCAGAACTTCAATGTGGTTGTCAGGAACGTTATAACCAAATTTTACGCAGACGAAGCAGCGAGCAAACGCTAGTTATATACTAAACACACAGTGGTTGCTTTGAACTATGTGATAGGAACCTTCAAGAAGTTTATTTATTAAAGACCTTATTACAAGGCATCACTATCATATTCTCCGCATGCATGTTTATCTACCGTATACAACAACCTTATTTCAACAAGTTCTAAAACAACCTTAGTTCTACATAAACCTTGTTCAATCCCGACAAAAAACTTAAAAACGACACAGGTGAGCCAACAAACGGTATCTACACTCCAACAGTCCTGATGTGAAACGTACACTTGTATTTTATTTAGCTCGTGACACGGCTCGGTTTGTAGTTTTGATAGTGCACCGCTAGAGACACGACGCTATTGCGCAACCACGAGTACTCGAAGGAAAGTCGAGCATGAAACAGCGTATTTTGTATCACACTGCGTATAGTATTTTCATCAGCACCTACAACAACAGTTCAATATTCATAGTACTAAAGGGCGGCAAATAAGTGAGGCATCTAATGTTAAGTGTCCAGAAGCGGCAAGGAGCTACAAAACTGGTGGTATATGCGAGATTAGAGTATCTCTTTTTATTCGTTTATGTCTCTGTTTTACTTCTTTTTGCCGTGCCGTGTGGAATAAAAGTGTTTACTTACATAGCGCGATTAATCATGAACGGTTGATTAGATTCGATGTATCCGGGCCGACGAACTCGCGCCTTATCTGTGTGGGTGTGATGTACTCCTAGATACCCTATTGTTCTTACCATCCTAACTCTTCCAGGAAACGTAGCAATTATTTCAGTTTTAAAAACGCAAGGATTTGTGAATGCTCAAGCCCGTATAATGCCACCCCCTCGCATGTTTGCAGGCTTTAGGCAGCTGTCTCTTCTTCTTTCAGGCAGGGTCTGCACAGAGGGCTGTCGGTGAGAGAGGTATGGTGAAGACGTGTTTATTGAAAGGACTTAGTCCTGTTAATGCTCCAATTACCATGAACGGTAACACCAAGTACAATTAGGACGGCCCCCCACGAGATGCAACTCACGACTTCGTCAATGGCGGATGCTTACCTATATTTTTAAAAGTGACGTAAAGAGCTTCCGACAGACATATCTTGTGAGAACGCGCTGGGCTTGTTAACTGCAATCTAAATGCATGGATCGTACATGTTATAGGCGACAGTTTCCCCTTACTATCAGGTGAGAACTCTGCTTGTTTATCACTGCATTAAAATCTACCCATTATCTGTCACGGAATCTATAATTTTCGCCCTGGCGCTACGTCATTTAACCTAACCAACTTTGCCGTGACGGCAAAGGATTTCGTTGTCTTCATCATCATCACAGCCCATATCAATCCACTGGAGGACTTAGGGCCTCTTCCAAGAAAAAGGAGGATAATCTCCATGCTTGGCAGGCGGGTTGGAGAACGCAGTGTCATAATATAGCAATCAAAAACGCTGCTGCCCATTTTCCAGGCTACGTAGACTATAGATCTTTTGCTTCTAAAATATTAGTTACCTTGTATGACACCCACGAGTATAAGGGGTTGGTGCTATTCTACTCTGCCGGACATAAAATGGATTTCGTTTTAAATTCAACAAAATCCGTTGGTAGGAGCAATCGGACAGAGCTCGTTACGCTACAAAGGCCGTTTTTCCAACGGCGCGGGCAAACTACAATCAATGCAGCAGTTGACTTTGCCGTGTGGCTCCAAATACGGAACAAATAAGCGAAGCCTCTGGTGAACGTTGAAATTGAAGGATAACATATATGCGCCACGTATATACCTAACTTGTGGTGGGGAAGACGGAATGTCGCGGTACATAGCCATATGCTTATTCATACCATTAACCCGTCTTGTATAGAAAATGCTTAGGCGCAGTAAGAACTCGCGGCATCTATCGTTTTCGTTCTGGCATTTATAGATCATATCAATAACCCGGCATGTACACAAGATGTTTAGGCGCAGTGAGAAGTAGCGGATGTATCGTTTACGCTGTGGCATCTACAGATCATATCAATAACCATGTTTACATGACGACACAAATGCTCAGGCGCAGTCAGAAGTCGCTGCATTAATCGTTTTTCGTTGTGGCATCTATATATCATATCAATATCTAAGCTTAGGCACAGTGAGAAATAGCGGCAACTGTCGTTTTCGCTGTGGCATCTACCTATATATCTTATAAATAACCAAGTGTACATGACGACACAAATGCTTTGGCGTAATGAGAAGTCGCTGCTAAAGTGTTTCTCGAGCGCGCTCCATACAAACGTAATTTGATCATATTGTCGGTGATGATATACGCTGTCAAAGCCAATGAAATTTTGTGAACGTGATCCAGAAACCAATATCTATGATTGTGGTTTGTCAGATTTTCGTTAAAATATATCGTTTCAAAGTTGCGCCGGAATTTAAGATTTTCATACAAAAACCATATTTAAAAAAAGTTTCATAGCCCGCGGCGGATGGTAACGTGCGAGGGTAGAATTCAGAAAGTTCAGTTTTTAAGTTCAAAAAGTTCTTCAGAAAATTCCGCGTATGTCGCGCCTCTGTACGGAGTCAAGAGGATTAAGCAGGTCAGCGGTTTCGCCGGTCTAAAGATGGGCGCAATTCTACACAAGTGACCGCGCCCGCCCTAACCAGCAACAGGCACTGCTTTGGGGTGAAGTATCGCTTAGATCGATTAACCACTCCAAGCTTTTTCAAGCCTAAAACGCTAAATGAGGCTAATGGTTTGAATATCATTGTAATCAATTGACAAAAAGAAATTAATAGAATATTCGTGGTAACAGCATACTATTTTGTACCGATGCGTGTGGAAACAGTATTAGGTATGAAATGCTGGTATTATTAGAGCTATTACATTCGCGCCACGATATGGCCTCTCTATCGCTGCCACACCTGGTAGTACTTGATGGTAGGTACATGTACTTGATTCTACACATGATTTTCATTAATGTTTTGTATGCGAAGTGTATGCGCAAGGCCTCTCCATATTTTTTACTTTGATCGAAGCCTATCTTGGCGTTAATGTCCCGGTAGTGCTCTCTCGCACGAGTGCCCGAGCTCCGCCTTGACCTTGATCCAGGGTTTGAGACCATTAGATAATTACAGTGGAGCGACTGCTATCTGACATCTGTGACCCTACTATCAGGGGATCCTGGCCAGATAAGATCATGATTACACATTTAGTTGCCTCAATGTACAGGTTTAGTCACGATGTTTTCTCTCACCAAAAAAGCATAACGTATATCACTCAGAAAAAATCAGGTAAATGGCCGCAGTAGGATTCCAACTCGATACCTGTCGCTTACGAGTCGTCGAATACCTTAACCACTCGGCGACCATCGCTTATTTGGTCCAAGCCAATTTCACATCAAAAACCTGTCATCACAAACTTCTGATAGACATTTAATAAAAACCCGTTTGTAAGCAATTTCACAGAGCTCGTTAAGCCACAAAGGGCTTTTTTCGAGCAAACTACAATCAATGCACCAGCGCCTGTTAACTCACCATACCGCGTAAAAATAAAAAATACGGGACAAATGATCGCACTCCAGCAAACTGGGACGAGCTCTAAACGTCCTATTCTATTAGTTTTACCGGCTTGAACGTGACTGCGTGACATTGGGCTTTGGACGAGACGCTTTATTTGTTCGCCGTATTCATTGAACGAAGCTAGAAGCGTTTACAAGTAGACTTCTTGTTCAACGATTGCAATGTGTTATTTGTAACTTTATAGACGACATTTTGTTGAGAGTAGTGTTGATTTTGAATTTGAGTAAAAGAAACTGGGCCAGTTTACTTGTCTAGGTTTACAGCCGCTTACGCTTGTCAACAGAATAGCGCAGGCAAAGCGATCGAACTATGAACCCTTAGCCACTGTAAGGCGCTATTCTTATTGGCAACGGCAGTACGACGGGCGTTTTTGAGGTCTCCCATTTTTCTGAGGACAGCGCCTAATGATGAGTATCCAATCTATTAACGCGGACGCTACGCTTTGACTACGCGCTCGTTTAGTGTTCGCTGTACGATTCTAGATCATCTACAAAGCCCGCACTTTTTCCGACATGTCGAATAAAATCATTCGACACCTTTTTGTTTTACTACTTATAAATACATCATCACCATCATCAACCTAGTCCACGGTTGGATATCATCATCATCGTGTCAGCTGGAAGATGCTCACTGCTAGACATAGGCGTCTCTGTGCCTTCTCTGGCCCGGTGCCTTCCGCATCCAATTGCTATCTAAGCATCTACCTGAGAGCTTTACTAGGTCGACGGTCCACCTTGTGGGAGGACCGACAACTGTTGGATATGGACCGCGGATATTGTCGCTCCATGGACCCTGCACTATCCTCTGCTTGTCGCCACCAGACTCCAACTGCAGTCTGCTGTAATTACACGTTTTGCAAGCTGTAACAAAAAAAAATTTCCTTATAAATAAGAACCGAAAAGTGCAAAATACCCCGATAGCACGCAAATAAAGACAAGCATCGTCCGATTTATAACAGTTTGGGGCACTTTTTGTGGGTCAACTCTAAATTCTATTTTATTTTATGTCACGACCTCAACCACGGCCTTCAATTTGTATTTCTTCCTTGACTTTGCTCCTAGATTTAGTTGCAAAGTCGAAAAGCCTACACAAAAAGGAAAGAGGTTTTCCTTGTAACAAAGGTCAAGGTCTCAAGTCAAGGTCAAGAAGAGTCGAGAAGCGAGCCAGACCCCTGGAATAGCAATTTTTTTATGTAACATCGATGCTTACCAAGAAACGATGGATCACTTGTTTGCTACCTTAGTGGTAAATAAAAGAAAGAAATAACAATAAATTCAGGTAATCAATTGGTAGGTAAATATTGGATGCGAGTTTGAATCTTTGAAAATGTTGAAAATGTGAGAATTAATTGGGAATTAGTTTGAGACATTAATTGGGAATCGCTGCTCAATGTAGTCTGCTTTCCGACTTCTGTGTTTCACCTACAGAAACTACTATGTGAATTGAAATATTATTTAAATTATGTAAAATTTTCATACTGCGTCTTTTACGACACGGCATTTTCATCGTTTTTGTATATTGTGTCGAATGGGATACGGGCAGGCAAATTATAGTGATTTTGATATTTTTATAAGTAATTCTTAAGTCCCTATATATCGCCAATATAGACGTAATAAATATGTCAAGCAGGTTTAAAGAATAAGTACTTATGATTAACTAATATGGTTATTTATAATGGAATCAAATTGTTTGAAAGTTCTTCAATAATAAAACAAAATTCCTGAAAACGTACAAATTTTTCGCAAACTTCGCACAAAACCTTTATATTAACGCAAATTCCACCTGTTTTTATTATTTAAATCGAGTTTCATTCCAGGCCTTTATTATTCAATTCTTTCTTAGAATGGAATGAATTCACCGTCCATTCCGTTCTTTCCCGCGTATTTTCTTATTGAGGACTATTATTTCGAATAGAATCAATTGATGGAATACAAATAAACTCAGAATTATCTAAATAATAATAATCCTCATCATCATCAGCATAAATTAGTCTACTGCTGGACATAGACCCGTTGAGGGCTTAGGTACTCGTTTTTTTTTATTCTACGCAATGACAAACGAGCAGACAGCCCACCTGATAGTAAGTGGCAACTGTCGGCGTAGATTGCAGGTAATAAAAATGCAGAACTACAGGTGCGTTGTCACATTGAGGATGCCTGTAATTGCACTGGTTACCTTATCCTTCAAACCGGACCACACTAATGTAAACGTTGTTGCTTGGCAGGTGAAATAGTAAAGGCGTACTCACCCGGGCGCTAAATTTGCGAGTTTCCTGACGATTTCCTTCACTGTGAGTTATAGAGAGGCCACGGACGCTCGTAATTTTAGGAATTAAAGTTTATTGTTATCGAAATGAATATCCTCGAAAAGATAACAACGTTATACCGTCGCCGTAACAATAATATAATCTTGTAACTTGATCATGTTGCAACGACCCAGTTCAACTGCTGACATTGAATATAACCAGGTTTAGTAACAAAATATGGAACTTGCCGTAATACTTCAACAAAAACTAAAAACAAAATCATAATTGGTTAACTATTTTTAGAACCCAAACATTAGCGTACCATTTCTTAGAAGTCAAAGCAGCCCTGTTAAATCCCTGTGATTCCTTATTTCCATTTGAAAATATTTTTTGTTGGAGGTAATGCTAAGGATATTAGTTACGAGCCTATTTCCTTTCGTTTGATGCCTTTCCTGCTACGTTTTTGTGTCCCAAATTGGAAAATATGGATCTCAACGATATGTGGTTCGAGGAATATTAATTTTTCCTTGCGTTTTGTGGCACGTACCGCTATTTTGTAACGTTGAGATGAATATTTTCTAATTTAGACCACGAACATATCGCAAAATACTGCCAAGACGACATGCCACATGGAGTGTAGGGTCCCGTACTAGCGTGTTATAATATGCGTGCAAAAGAGAGCCTTCTGATACTATAAAGACATTATAAAGTTACAAATGTAGCTAGCTCAATATTTTATCTATAAAATTTGTATGGAATATTTGCTAATCCAACTACATTTCCAATGTTAAATACTCCAAATATTACGGTTTAGCTATAAAACAGTTTCGTCCCCCGCTTTACGTGCGGGAGAGGTACCCAAATAAGGGTACTTACATAGAAATATACGTCAGTCTTTGGGTACTTATAAAATATTGTATTTTACAACTTTGTCGACGTAGTGAATATGTATAACCATACAAAATGTCAGCTTTCTGGTACTAACTGTTTTAAGATAAGCCTCTGACGGACAGACGGATGGGCATGGCGAAACTATAATAAATAAATAAACAATCGTGGACAAATTTACACAACGCCATCTAGCCCCAAACTAAGCAAAGCTTGTACTATGGGTACTAGCTAACTGATATACCTACTTATATACTTTTAAATACATGCTTATTATACATAGAACACCTGGGTGTCTGTTACGGGTCTGGACCCGTAACAGAAATTAAAACTAATCATTTTAAAATTTCTGCCCGGCCGGGAATCGAACCCGGGACCTCTTGCGTGGCTGACTGGCATGTTGACTACTGAACCACTCAGGCCGTCTGAGTATCATCGTTCCTTGGTATACAATGGAACCCTAAAAAGAGTAACCCGAATTGAGCATAATATTGTGATAATAAATTTGAACATACATACACATAGTCACACCTTTTTTCCGTAGGGGTAAGCAAAGACCAGGTGTTTTCACTTGCATCCCGATAGAGGCGTTTCGGAGTGACTAGATCCTCAGTGGTAAACTGACAAAGATTTTAAAGGACCGCAGAATAACCAGAAACATAAAGGTTCAACTGATGAGGTGCATGGTCTTCCCAATCTTGCTATACGGAGCCCAGACGTGGACGCTGAGGACATGAAACCCTCACAAGATCAGCGCACTGGAACTGTGGTGTTGGAGACGCATGCTCAAAAATGTCAGAATTCCGAGGACCGCGCAACGAACCAACGCTTCGATCCTAAAAGAATTCAACATCATAGAGAGATTATTGACGTCTGTGCGAGTTTGAGTCCTCAAGTTTTTCGGGCACATTACTCGTTTCGAGGAAGATTGGTGGTACAAGGAAAAGTCTAGGGCAAAAGAAGTCGTGGGCGCTCTCCAGTACGGTGGACATACCTCATCAAGTCTGTGATACACTCCAACATAAATGAGAACTCTCACTTCGTCAAATTAAAGGATACATGACGTTGGCGAGGGCGGCGGTGGCGCAGGACTTGACCGACACATGACCACTACCACTCTGTCAAGAGTGCACGACTAAGAAGAAGAGACTATCCTGACAAACCTCTTACACTTCTTCCACATTCATCAATCTTTTCATAAAATTATACTTGTCGGCAAATTTTTATTTATGTTATACAGTAGACAAACACTGATGCGTTACCCGCCTCTGAAGATACCTCTAATACGAGTATACCTTTTGAACGATCCCACGTCATAGTCCAAAGGAAACACTATGCGAGAAACGTTCCCAACTTCTATTGTCCAGTCTTCTTTACCACACATTAAAAATGTGTAACTTCATTAATCTTCATTTCTAGACATTGTTAATGTCAGGTTATTCTTATTGAGTAGGTAACTCTAATTGCGGAAGACGCAGCGTGGGTGCCTACCCACCCACAAGGTGGACCGACGACCTGGTAAAGATTGCAGGTACCAGCTGGATGTGGAAGGCACAGGACCGGCTTTTGTGGAGATCTCTGGGAGAGGCCTATCCCCAGCAGTAGGCGTCTTTCGGCTGATATGATGATGATGACTTCTAATTGCAGTTCTCACCAGAAAATCAAATAAAATTGTTCAAAACATTACCGCACTATGACGCAGACGTTGGAGGATCGTTGTACGAAGTTCAAAAGCCATGTAATTGCCTCTACGGTGCATAGCAATGGTCCAAAGCTAACTAAAGTCATTACCACCGTGCCATATGTAACACGAAGCTTAGCTGAAAACCGTTTTCATTCTGCGTAATTATATGCTAATTTTTGTTTTTGCGATGAATTGCGGTTGAATTTGTTGTATTTGTTTTATATTGTAACTTTAAGTTTTTGCGTCATTAATAGACTTTTGGGCACTTGCCCAATTTTAGAGATTAACATTTGCTTGTTCTTTATTTTACTAACTTCTATAAAAGTTTTCTCTGTTATATAAAGTTTAAAAAAGGTTAAGATATGAAAACACAAATAAATTGCGAAAGACACAATATGGCTAAGCAAAATTTACAAATAAGTACCTATTTATTTGACTTGGCAAGTTTTACTTGTTTGTTTCTATTTATGAAAAAACAACAGTACTTATAGAATAGTAAAAAACTTGTTAAGTCAAAAATAGTGGAACAATAAAGTTTTGCCGAAGAAAGGGACCAAAAATTATGAGCAATTACTAAACTTTAAATTCATAAAGATTGTGTTGGATATATCAATAATTTAGAATGAAATTGTTGGTATAATTTGTTCTAATTTTAGGTCTCAGTACTTTAGAAGGGCGAGACTTTTCGACAGGAACTGTTTGTTTATTGTTTTTGGTAGGATTACCAATTACTTAAACTGTCAATTACCTACAGTAACGGCCTATCAGCAATTGATGCGACCATCGATCAACTTACTTATATAAAGAGGCAACCACTGACATCATTCACTGACAGTCACAGTGACAGTAAGACGATCAGCGGCGCTAGCGTCGCGGAGTTTTTTTTTTAATTTTTTTATGGCCTGTGGTGGTAATGCCGCGGCGCCGGAGCATTTTATTTTTAATTATGTAAAATATTTAAGATTCCGACATTCATGAGTGTTTGTAAAAGCCTAAACTGAATAAACGTGATTTGATTTGAACTAACGAGACTCGAACAGGAGAAATCAGCAAAGACGATAAATGTAGCACTAGATGAGATTCAATGAGATGTAAAGGTCCTTCCTTTGGACACTAACACAAAAATACAACTACATCTAATTGACATTACTTTCTAAATTTTTTTAAATAAACACATGTCATTTCTCTAGAAACCAAAATAATAACAACATGTAATTGACACTACTTTTAATAATTACATTGATATACAGTTAAAATACTGCACTTGTACAATTTTTCAAATAAACCCATCCATATAATGCTTGAAAATCTGTATACTATATTTCCTAAAACTCGTGTAAAAGTCCAATTTATTTATTAAGGATAAATATATGTTTGGACATATTTACACAGCGCCATCTAGCTCCAAAGTAAGCAAAGCTTGTGTTAGACAACTGATGAACTACTTAGATGCTTTTTTAAATACATATTTATTATACACGTAGTGTGTACCCAGACCCGTGACTGAAATTAAAAATCATCACTTCAATTTCTGCTTATAAACTATAGTTAAATATTTAACTAAGACTCATGTAAAGTACAATTTACTGTATTATATGTGAAGCGGCTGAGCACACGAACTAGTTCGCGATGATGAGCTCATTAACAGCGTATTGAAAGCAGTCGACGGTAATTACATGCACGTCTTAGTTCCTCCGTGCCTCTTATGGCGACATACGGCTTTGTAGGACGGCTTAAAGTTTTTGTTTGCAGTAAACTGGCCTTTAACTTGACTTTTTACCAGAATCTGGGGCCCTATTATTGAATCCCTTGCCTCGATGCGAATTCTTTTTAATCTGATTTTCGACATGACTGATTTTTCTGAATTTCGATAATTTAATGTATGATGATGGTTTTGATGCCAATAAATAAATTCAATCGTCAATCATATTTTTTATCAGGCATCCGTAATTCAATACATCTGGCACAGCATGAAATAATGATACAGACACACTTATTGTTAACCATTTATTTATTTATTTGGTAAATCATAAATATTATAACAATGTATTTAAAACTAAGTTATTCACAGGTTTTCACCATAAAATCATCATCATCTTGACGTTATTGGGCCCTCGCGGAGGGTTGCGCCCTCGCGCGTTTTTCTTATTGTTGAAAGGACGCCTAAAATAGAACAAAGCATTTCCCCTTCAGTCCTTATTTCAGAGGCTTCAGACTAATTTATGATAACAGCGCAGTGTAATTCAAATGGGATAGATACTCCAAGTGTTCACCACACAAATGACGTAAACACGAGTTTCTGGGATATCCCGCTACTCTAATGTATTTTGCTTACGAGCTGGGCCGACTCAAAAGTATGAATAAAATTACAATTGAATCACAAACAGCGTTCCCCAGCTCGTTTTCCGTGTCTCGAGGTTTTGTACATTTATCAGGAGTGCTCCTGGACTATTGCTGGATCCACGGACCGGGTACAGGGAAAATATTATAAGAATAAGAAAATAAGAAATATTTATTTACATCACAACACAAAAATATATATATCTAACGTAATATGGAAAACGACATTTTGTAACAAATAAGAAAAGAAGAAGTACACAATAATGAACAAAAAGCGCACAAAAGCGAAAGCAAATCAAAGCAGCACAGTGTCGATGCGTATGGTAGTAGATAAGTGGTGTGTGTTAGTGGTGTAATGCATGTATAAAAGGGACCTCACTCAGCATTGTCAGTGGAATACTAAATACCCCCTGGATATTAAATGCACAACCATATACCAATTATTGAAGAAGGAAATGATTTCATAAATAAAAATGGTAAACAAGTAACGAGAAGACGAGACGAAGCAAAGGGAAAGTTAAAGACAAAATAAACAAAAATATTAAAAATATTGGTATTAATTAAAATTTTTACTCTTACAGTAGCTAGTTTCCGAAGCAATACAATGGTAATTAATTACGAAATAGTTTATTATTGGACCCTAAGAACTGATATAGGTACTACAAATGGAATAAGTCAAAAGTAATGGGTCTAATGTAAAATGTCTATTAAACATATTTTCATAGACATTCTACACTATCTATTGGATCACTATACTGTGTCTATAACTATGAGATCTGCGAGAAAAGTAAACCTTATATTTTACTGGGGAAATTTATTCTGTTTACTGCATAATATTTGGACGGGAAATGTTTCTAATGCTGTTAAAGGTCATGTTTTTGTGTAACATTGGAGTTACGATGGTGTACTGTACTCGTTTCTTGACATCAAAATATTCAAATTTTATCGTACATTTTGTTTTTTTTTTACACGGCTTTTGTTTAATCTTAATTGTTGTTACTCGGAGTTACTTTTTAAAAAAGTCAGCGACATATTAACAGAAATCTCCTGAATTCTCATTTACTTAAAACTAGTGAACCCGACGACTTCATTCGCGTGGCGTCTTCCCCTACATAGGTACCTACCCTTTTTTTCTTGCTTATAATTTTGAAAATTGTTGAAAACCGACTGGCTAAAATTAGGTATTCCTAAAAGCATAATGAATTAACACAAACGTTGTTACTTGGCGAATATAGATAACGCGGTGATACCGAGACCAACTCTTGAAGTTTGAAAACTGAGTCACCGTTGACTATTTATGAGACACCGTTTTATGAGTTATGTACATTCGTTGAGTACTCACCGATGCTCTTACGTTGAGGGAAAACATTTTAAAACCTGCACATTCAGGCGACTGAATGTGTAACCATGGTCTAATCTGGTCATGTTTCCTGGTCACAGAGGTCGCTCCTATTTAATAACCTGATATTCTTAATCCTAGATCATGGTCAAGGCGGGCCCCGGGCCCTCGTGCGACTGCGAACACGACCGGGAAATTAACCTCAAGATAGGATAATGATGATGGAGGGTAGAATGTTCTGTATCTAGTGTTACACGATTTTAACACAACTATGTAACTAACTGTGTGTAAGGGCTTATGCAACATGCATTGCAGCTAACTGGAATGTTCACAGTGGTAATTAACCATGAATGAAACAGGCTTAAGGCTTTGATTTCTCGGTTTGCCTTTACATATTCAATTGGGTAGAATTAAGCGTAGGTTTACCTAAGTGGGTTGTCTGCTCGTTTCTTACTGTAGTTGGCATTTATTTGATTTAAAAAGTCTTGTTTCATACTTTTATTAAAGCATATTATTTATTATATTCACATTGTTCTTGCTCTTAAAGCTCGGTGGCCGAGCGGTTAGAGTATACGACTCGTAATCCAGAGGTCCCGGGTTCGAATCCCGCTCCGGCCATGTACCAATGACTGTTTTCTGAGTTACGTACATTAGTTGAATACTAACCGATGCTCTTACGGTGAGGGAAAACATCGTGATGAAACCTGCACATTCAGGCGACTGGATGTGTAACCATGATCCAAACTGGTCAGGTTCCCCTGGTAGCAGGGTCATGGAGGTCAGATGGCAGTCGCTCCACTGTAATTATCTGACCTGCCAAATCCTGGATCATGGTCAAGGCGGACCCCGGGCCCTCGTGCGCGAGAGCACAACCGGGACATTAACGCCAAGATGTTTTTTTTTTTTTTTTTTACATTGTTCTAATTTGCTAACGAGCTACGGACATCTACTACATTTCCACTGTTACCTTGAGAAACTCCGAAAACGTTCCATTCTCCTTTATTGATTTTGAATTTCCAATGCCCTCATTATTAAAGTCTATATTCATAAAATAGATTTTCAAGTCTTACTTGGTGCGGACAACTTTAATGGGCTTAAAAAGTGTCAAAGTATTATTAAAGATGTTTCTACTTTGTATTTGCAAAGGTCGCTAACAAGGAAATGAAAAGCGTTTACGTAACGAGGAAAATTTATAATAACAGAGATGTTCATGTTGCAATTCTATTTACCTACTTACACTTTTCACAGTTTGGTAGTTTAGGGCACAACTTTAAATCTAGGCCATTATTCTTCTTCTTGAGTAGAACAAGAAATACAGCTTCACCTTGAGCTTCCATACATTAGGGAGGTCATTTCAAATGGTCGCTAGAGATAAAGATAAACTGCCCTAAACGATTTCCACGAGGACAAAGTCGCGGGCAAAAGCTAGTATTCAATAAGCAAAAAAACCTGGATATGTGCGCGGTAGGGAGTTGTGTCTGGACAGAGCAAAGTGGCGGTCCACAGTCTCTGCCTAACTCTGTGGAATGAAGACGTGAACTTGTGTATGCACCAGCAAAACTTACAAATCCCGCAATGCAAATTGTACCAAAAGATGTAAATAATGCATTGTACTTTACAAGACAAATTTGCATAGACTAGAGATGGTTACAAAAATGTCAAGACAAATTCTGACTCCATTATGCTTATTGTACTGTCGCCGAAGTTTGGACACAAGCTGTAATTCAACCTAACAAAGGGTGAAGCCGGGGAGTGAAAAGAAAATTAACATTCAAAATATTACAATTAAAAGTTTAGTATCTACCTAATTATATTCCATTTGAATGCTGGAAAGTTTGGGTCGGCCTTTGTTCCGACTTGAATGTCTTGTACATTAAAATTTTGAAGGTAGTAGAGACGTGAGTGAAGGATTGTTCGTAGACGTTTTTAGGGGAATTTTAAAGACTAAGTAAAGATATTTTATTTTATTTTAGGTATGTTTGTGATAAACTCAAAAACTACATAGCCCATTTAAAATAATTTATTCACCTATAGAAAGATACATAATTTGGCCTATATTTTATCAAAAAAATATTGAGTTAAAGATAAATGCAATAATACAACCCAATTTAAAATAATTTAAAAATAAAATAAAATAAAGTTTATAGTAATCATCGTTATTAACAAAAGTACGCGACGCTAATTCCAGTTTAACTAGTCACAATAACCATTTTTAACTAATTAAAAATAGAATCCTAATCTTTTTTTTTATTTCAATTTTAATTCAGGTTTAAAGATCATTTCATTCGTAGCTTTAATTTTATAAGAATTTCTTTATCATTCCACTAAACAACTCCATTTCTATCCACTTCAGCATTGACGTAACCCAATTCTAACTTAATCTGTGGTCTATTTCACACGCCTTCCATGTCAGCCCTAGTCGTAATAACGTCCCATATAAATGCAAATGCAGAGCCTAACAGGTAGGCAAGCTTTCACCTTGGGCCTCAGTTAAAACTTATCAAATTACTCGCCCAGTTTGGGGAACTACAGAAGTTACCCACTTACTCCCTACCCGTTTCCTTAGAGTTTGAAGACAGTCTTGTGCACTGTTTTACAACCCCTCCCCCCACTCCTAAATTAGAGCTAGATGCAAGTATTTGCCGCAATCTGGCAACTGTTATGCAAATTAGATACGGGTATTAAATTTTCTTACTAGCGGACCCGTTTGCGTTCGTGTATACCTACTTTACACATAACTTCCCTTTTTTCTTGCTTATAAAGACTCTATCTCTTGTTGAATACCGCATTAAAATCCGTTGCGTAGTTTAAAAGGTCTAAGTGAACCTGAACAAACAGGAATAGTACAAAACGGGACGGAAAGTTTAAATAAGCGAGTATAGTGATGTCGGTATGTTTTGTATTTTCAAATCTAATTGTATTATTAGTTTCAAAATGTTTACAATGTACTTCACTATCTTTTTCTACGAGGGACAACTCCAGCTGTCACTTTACACAGAGTTGATATACGAATTAATTAGCTTTAATTACGAAAAATATTTATCATGACTAAACAAATTACATACTCTAAATACTAATTTATCTGTAGTAACAAGAAGTTCAACAGAAGAAATACCACGGATAATAATTGTAGGGCTCAGAATATGAGTTGATTTGGGTGGCTGGATGGAATGTTGTAACACAAGCAACAGGCAACAGCAAGTAACAGCATCTGTTAGTGCCTAACAAGAATGTCAATGCAACGCTATGCCACGCGTGGGCGGCATGAGCAGCACGGGCGGCGCGGGAGGTGCGGGTTCGCGGCATGTCATTTTACATGTGTTAGCAGGCCGTGTTTGCCACCTTAGTGGTAAAAACAAGGAAATTGTCAGGCCTTTTGCGTTTCTGAAATTGCGCCTTTAATTTTTCGTATCTGGACGATTGCGAATTAAATTCTGACTTTTTACGTGTCTTGTAAGTTTCATGTTTAAAATATGGTCATTTGCGTGTATGGTCATTTGTGTTTCTGGTACAATGCTTCGAAAGGCCGCGACGGGCTATGCGTCGCGACGCTACGCACCGAGCGACAGAACTTCACTTCCCTTCAAGCTATTATCCGAAACGTTCGTAGACAATTTTGTAATCCTTACACCAGCATTCATGCCTACCAGTTTATTCAGTTCGGGACGTAGGCCCTGAACTAAAAGAGATATCTCTTTTACACTCGTTAGAGTTGCTAGAGACTGAAAAGACAAGCATTACAAGGCAAGCGTTTGCGTGGATGCGAGCTATTCAAGAATAGGGCACCAGGGGCCCTATTTTTGATTTATTCACGCGAGCGCTTCTAATGCTTGTCTTTTCCATCTCTAGCAACTTACAACGAGTGTGATGTGATAAATGCGAGCGGTTTCAAAAATAGGACCCAGGTTATCTGATCTAAGGGTTCAAAATATTAAGTTTAAAGAGCGCTGCTGTCTCGTCAATTAATTTATTATGAACTAACAGCAACTAGTACTATATTTTCCCCTCCAGTTTTTATACCAAAGCCCCGAAGAGATCGTTTGTAGCGATTACGCTGCCTAATCGATGTGTTCTTAATTGTTGGTAAATGTTACGTGTTAGTGTATAAGCAAAAGTAATTATATTGGGTTGTTAAAAACCAGAAAACTTAGACCCGGCTTGCCAACCATAGTTCAAGGTGAACGGAGTTCTTTTTACACTAGTTAAGACGTTACATATTAATTTTAACATGAAGCTTTACAATGGGAGGGTTTATGCTACTTCTAAATTGTAACAACAATAGGTTTATACTTTCTAAATTGATGTTAGGCGTTGTCCTAATTGGCAATTGACGTGCGACGTTCGGCTTTGTGGTTTCCTATTGGTCAAGCAAGCCAATGGTCGCACGACCGTGTCCAATTAGGACAGCGCCTCAATCTTGATTGTCAAATCAGTACTATGTAAAATTATGTTACAAACAGGTAAGTGGGCCACCTGATGGAAATAGGTCACCGCTACCTGTAGACATTAGCAACGCTAGCTGCAATTTTAATGGCAATGGTAATTTTAAACTTTAAAGTTAGTACTGGAGGTAAAATTGTACTTTGGCCTTAAAGAAGCTGTCTTTTAGACAGCTTTTAGGCAGTTTTTAGTCGATATCCAATATTCCATAATATGACACTTGTATGCAAGTTGATAAGAATACTACAAGCCACTGTAAGTTTGAACAAGTCAAAGCTTTTTTATGTAGGTCATACGGCAGACAAACAGGCAAGCGTATCACCTGATGGAAAGTGGTCACCGCTGCCTATGGACATCAGCAACATCAGGGAAGTTATTGCCCGCTTCTGAAGAGACATCTAATATACCTTTTGAACGATCATATGTTATTGTCCAAATGAAATACTGTGGCTGGGAGCTCATTCCACAATCCACATTCCAAAGTTTTTAATAAAATGAATTTACTTAATTCATTACCATAATACGCAACCATTTTAAGGCAAGATGTATAACCCCTATTTCAAATAATAGTAATATATTATTACAATAAGAATATGACGTACGAAATTATGTTCGTTCTTAGTGAAAAACCTGGGCTAAGGCCGACAAAGAAATAAAAAGTAAACTAAGAATGCATACGTAGAATCATAATTTTATCACAATACTTGAATCACAAAGAAAACCGTCCCCAGCGTTCCTCCCGAGCCGTAAAAAAGGAACTTCTACTGGGATAATAGAGCCTCCTTTGTAAGGAAAACAAAAGATGAGCAATAAACATTAACGAATTCATTTCGGTGACTGAAAATTTGGGACGTGCACACAAAAAAGACGGATTTTATATCTAGTTAGTTAGCTGCGCCTTTGTTCTGTATATTTTATGGTTTTCCAACTGAAAATTTATACTTGGGAGTTGCGTCTCTATTGTTATTAATACCTTGACACGTAATGAAGCTGAAACACTTTTGTGTTATCATTAGCTGCTTTCCTTTACGTTAATACTTGTTATATTATTTACCTCTTGCACGGGGCGTTCCTTCATATTTATATATGTATGTCTTTGTTTGTGTTATATGGATATTACCATATTATAAATGAGTATACGCACTGATTCTAGTCCGAGTACAAGAAAATAGTCCTAAAATTTAAGTTAGCAATACAATTATCAAAATTAGTTCGTTTTCCACAAGCGGCCAACGATTAAAGAAAATCGTTGTTCGTGTGAAAGATAGTTGTGTGTGTAGCCGTTTCTGTAAGAATCACATTGAATGTCGGGATAAATTATAGTCTATATGCCATTCTAGTTTATAAAATTAGTAGGATAAAGAGAAGCATTGTATTTCTATGTAAATAGTGGTCCAATAACGAAGATGATTCAACGCAACGGTCAAGACCCATGAGTTAACCTTACTCAGGCTTTACTGGAGGGCCACGGCGTATGTCGGTATAGACATACGTAAAACATCGTGATGAAACTTGCATATCCAGAGGGCTGAATGTGTAACTATGATTCAATCTGGTTAGATTCTTCTGCTAACAGGATCACGGAGGTGTAGCAGTTACTCCATTGTAATTACCTACCTGATCTACGAAACCTTGGATCATGGTCCGGACTACGGGCCCTCGCTCGTGAGAGCAAACCGAGACATTGATGCCAAGATGATTTTTTTTTACTCGGCCCACCGTAAAACTTTTCTCAATAGAACAATATGCCTCTTCTACCAAACAGTTAACAAAAAGCCTTGAAAATCGCAAGACAAAACGCCTCGAATTAATTTTGGACTCCGAAACGGAAAAAGAAAACTCTCCGTGTAATTGTTTGCGAAATAATTAATCTCGCCTTCAAAATAGATGGAGAGAGAAAACATGAAACGGAATTCCATTTTCTTATCCGTTGAAGGATAAGTCCTGCTATGTTTATAATTTTTTATACTACGCAGTGACAAACGAGCAGACAGACCACATGATAAAAGTGCAGAACCGCAGGTGCGTTGTCACTGTGAGGACTTAGATGAAATGTCTCATTTGTGTAATTACGCTGTCTCATCATCATCATCATCGTCCTAGCGTTTATCCCGGCCTCTGCCAGGGTCCGCTTTCCAACTTAATCTTCTCCACTTCGCCCGGTCTTCGGCATCCTCGCGTCATAAGCCGTTGGCTCTCGCATTCGACTCAGCGATGTCAATCCATCGCTTCTTGGGCCGCCCACGCGGAGTGTTTTGTAATTACGCTGTCTATCTTATCCTTAAACCGAAAAACAACAATACAAGCATTGTTGCTTGGCGGCAGAAATATACTATAGAAATATACAAATCAATGTCAAATCGCTACATTTTAGCGATGAACTTCATAACAACAAAAATATAATACTGTTACTAGGTCAATGTCTACAGTTTCATAATTATTTTTAGTCAATTCTGTAAGCATACTACAATTTTTGAGATTTGTCCTATAGCAAAACTTATAAGCAAAATATCAAATTTCAACGTACGCATACAAATACTTTACCCAAATTCCGTACGGCCGTTTTGAAAATCTCAGGAAATACCAGTACTAAGAGCGATATTCCTCAGTTAGACCAGAAGCTTCTAACTAGATAGCGTTGTCTTGCAAGAGCGCCGTCACTTGCATTACCCCGGACGCAGCTTTACGTAACCACCTTGTGAAATGACACGGACAACTGTAATTCTCTGGTCCACCGAAGCGGAAAACTTATGGCCACTCCCTCCTACGTCTGGAACGATTTCTTTTAGTGCCCCGTTTAAAGTTTAGAAGCGAATGGTGTTAGCTTCCACTGTTCGCTTTGAAACGGCTTCTGTTGTAGAGTTCGTCTCCTTGGTCTATAAAGTGTCTCTTATCTTTAATTTTTGTTTACGCAACATTTACCATTACTGTTACTACCACTGGTCGTCACTATTTATTACTGGTTACTCATACTGCTACTAACAGGTTGGGGCCTAATTGAGAGCCTTGAGGTACACAATTATAAGTACTTTGCAAGGCGAGGTTGCATTGTGTTACGATTGTAACTTTGTCTAGACATTCAAATGGCGTGTGTTCAACCGCAGTCTCATGACGTGCTCTCTGTAAGTGTAAAAGCATTCAATTTCTAACCGGATAATCTCATGTAAAGTGGTGAAGTCGCATTTTGGCTTTGACTTTATATAGCAATTTACAAATTTCTCAAAATTTCAATAAAGATGGTTTGTTAGATCGATCGCCTTACCAAGTCTTTATATGTTACAAATTGTAATCGGAAAAGAACAAACACCGTTATTTAAAATGAACGTAATAACCTTTTCAAAGGGTATCTAAACACAGATTGGCGCTCCCCAAGAATTACATAGTAAGCCCAGACACAAATCCAGCGATTGTGGACGGATAAAATAAAATGTCACCCGAATTCGCAGCCAGCTCCGTGTATTGAATGCTGAAACCCCAAATAAGAGTAGGTGGCCATTTTAATATATCCGACGTAACCTCGAGTGGATCGCGGATCGCGGATGGAATATTCAAATCTGCCCCTACAAAAGAAACTAATTTTAATGTGAATATTAAACCGATCCAATCGGAATTACAAATTTTTTCTCGCTCTCAGATATGGAAATTTCTTTATGATTGATTTTAGATGGGTATAATGAGCAGTCAAGACTTTCGGAGGATTTGGGGAATACCAATATATATGGGTGCGGCTTATGATCGTAAGACACAGGGTAAATTGAAGTACGAAAGTAAGACCTTTCGTTTGTCAATGGCTTAGGAATGGATCGCCTTGAATTCCCGAACAGTACAACTGTGGACTGCTTCAAGGTCAAAGTGAATAGGCTGTTTCTGGACAGGCATGCTCCATCTTCGGCCTTCACATCAGGTGAGATGGCAGTCATAAGGTTGTCAATGTAGTAGTAGGTAATAAAAACTTCTGGAGACCTTAATAACGCTTTTGCTAGGCAGACATGTAAAATATTTTGTTTAAGGTACTGCTTGGTAACATAGAGGTTGGTTGAATTTGCCCAAAATTTGTTATTAGGGCATTGGACTGTGCCCATTGTTTTATAATGTTCTGTTTTTGTCTGACTCAACACCAGACTATGCAAAACAAACTATTCTTGCCTATTCTTTGTTTCAAAGGCGCTGAACTCATTAAAACCGTCACTGTTTTTGTTTGTCGTTAGCTTGGGACAATGGAACGAAAATTTCGTTGGCTTTTATTCCCTGAGTTTTCATGTGTTGAAATTGTTTAATAAATTGTACTTAATTGGAGAGATTTATTAATAATGCCATGATTTTTTTGTTGTTGGAAAAACAAAGAATGCCCTGGTATAGACGAAACATGCCCTTTAATTTGGTATGAACTTACTTTTCCCTAGGATGCACGGTATAAAAGTTATTAGCGTAAAACCAAAATGGTCCCAAAGGATAAAAGGATATTCCTGAATTTCCAGGATGTTTAGAAACTCCTACCTGGGATCAAGTGTGACTTCATTTACGTCATCTTTATGAATGTCTGAACGAATTGACGCAGAAATCGTTTAGTAATTATAAAGTTCCGGGTTTTGTATAATAATAATAAATAAATAATAAATATTCGTGGACAAATTCACACAGCGCCATCTAGCCTTAAACTAAGCAAAGCTTGTACTATGGGTGCTAGATAACTGATATACTACTTAAATACTTTTTAAATACATACTTAATATACATAGAACACCCAGACCCGTAACAGAAATTAAAATTCATAATTTCAATTTCTGCTCGGCCGGGAATCGAACCCGGGACCTCTTGCGTGGCAGACCGGCATGTTGACCATTGAACCACTCAGGTCGTCAAAAAGCCACATTCTCTTTTCTATCTATAGGAATCGCCGTCTGTATTTACATTTGTACGCTTAGATATTTTAAACAACGCAATGGATTTTAATGCGCATTTCAACAATATAAAGAGTCATTCAAGAGTAAAAATTATAAGTAGAAAAGGGTGAGTAGGTAAAGTAGGAGTACGCGAACGAAGTCGCGCCTGGTCCACTAGTACTATATAAGATAAACACACATGTCTCATCACAGGAGATTATAGTTACATTGCTGGTTTTTTCCATTACTTTGACTTTCATTGATTACCTTCATTTTGGACGAAGCATGATTGTGAATTACTATGTGATTACTTAATCCGTGACATATATTAAAATTGCCTAATGATTGATTATATAAATCCAATTGGAGATAAAGAATATTTTTCCAAAGGGAATAGAAACTGAAATATTGTCAGATTCGATCACAATTACGTCCGTACAACCACTGCCCGCCCTTAGTGGATGGCTACGTGCTAAGAATACTTACTGCGAAAAAAAATTGCATCATAATGGTGAGTGGCCAATGAACCGAGTGCGGGGGAACGAGACAAAAACATCCCAAAAGACGCGTTTGCTTGTACTGTCGCTGTGAAGAGTGCTTGCGAAAGAAGATTTGAATATTTTTTCATTGTGCATGTTCATGTCAATACGATAATTATTATTCAACCGTAATGTCATATCATCAAGCTATGTCATATCGGTAGGCTAATCACGTAACTCTGTTGCCAACAATTATCTGATTTCAATGATTGAAATTGTTAGTTTCAGTTTATTGCAATGGAATTTTGTTAGCAACTGAACCCATGAAATCGATTATACGGAATCTCAAAAGTAACAATTTCAATGATTGAAATCAGATGATTGTTAACAACAGAGTTACGTAATTATCCTAAGGGACTAATTTTATGTGATGATACACCACATCACACATTAACAGCTCATAGCAATCCACTGCTAGGGTTGTAGAAGCTACTAGCTACCTACTCCACATTAGTAGAAATTTTGTCGTAATTTCTACGCTTGACAGTCGGGTTGGAGATCGCGGTGATGGAAATAAAATACCTATAAATAAACCATCTTTTGGCGTTCATGTCCCGATTTCGCTCTCGCGAACGAGGCCCTGTGGTCCACCTTGACCATGATCTAGGATTTGGTGGAGCGACTGCCATCTGACCACCGTGGCCTTGACCAGATTGGATCATGGTCGCCTGAATGTGCAGGTTTCATCACGATGTATTCCCTCACCGTAAGAGCATCGGTTAGTATTCAACTAATGTACATAACTCAGAAAACAGTCATTGGTACATGGCCGGAGCGGGATTAGAACCCGGGTCCTCTGGCTTACGAGTCGTATACTCTAACCGCTCGGCCACCGACGCTCTTCGGCTAATCGCGGTGATAAAAATACGCAACAGAAAAGGCTGCTGCCCATTTTCGTCCACAGAGGTCGTAGCTGGTTAGCCTCTCAGACTTTAGTTGTCTTGTACAATAAAAGTCGTAGCGGTTGGTGCCTTTCTTCTCTACCAGAAACTACACCGCATCCGTACAGTGGCTGAATTTTGATACATTCGTTTATCAGACATTTTATCCTATTTTACACTAAGAAAATGTTTGTGAACTTAGGGATATTTTTAACTCATGACGCAAAAGAGATATGTTATAAGATTGACGTGTGTTTGATCTGTAATGTGGCTTTGTGTATCTGTCTGTAGCATCGTCGCTCCCGAAGCGATGGACCAATTTAGATGCGGATTTCTCTATTTGAAAACCAGCTTACGAGAGATGATTATTTATTTGGTTTCATTAAAATCGGTTGAGTAGTTTAGAAAATATTTGAGTTTATGTAAACTCTGTTGGGATTCATAACTACGACCCTTGTCGGCTCCACACGGGTTTTCTTAGGTTTTCCCTATTGTAATATCTATGCATGTATTATACATATAAACCTCCGAAAGAAATTTTCTGAATATATTGATAACCGCATCAAAATCTGTTACGTGTTACAAAAACGACCATGTAATGATAATGACACACCGAATTTAATTTTATCCAAACAAATTACTCTAGCATTCATATTTTCTACGGAATACCCGCATTTTGGACAAAGCATTATTGTGGATTACATTGTGTTGACGGTTGTATTATTATTTAATGATATTGATATTTGTTGACATTAATTTATTTTATAATTAAAATGTATTACTTATTTTACGGAATTAATTGTAAGTTGGTAATGAATAACTGAAGCACAACACAGCACAATTCCGCCATCGCACCACCCGCCGTGGGCTGCGTACTCATCGAAAGAAAGTTTCTCGCTCGTACGATTCGGATGAGGAATGAGCTCCCTGTTGAGCGGAGCGGAATGTTTCCTTTGGACTAAGACATGGGATCGTTCAAGAGGTATATTAGAGGTCTCTTCAGAGGCGGGCAACGCATTGGTGACTCCCCTGGTGTTGCTGATGTCCAAAGGCGGCGGTGACCACTTTCCATCAGGTGCATGCATGTTTGTCTGCCGGATAACATAAAAAAAACTGCAAGAAAGAAAGAAAAGACATTGATTACACAGCATACCACAAACAATAACAGTTACAGACAAAAGAAACAAATAATTAAACATCTAAAACAATGCGTAGCCTCCCATGCCACATGTCGGTACCGCGGCGGCCAGCGTAAATGGTACCCACTCAGCATGTGCTGTAAGGCGCAAGAAGCTACTCACTGCGCTGGTATTCTATGAACCTATTTATGCTTTATCTATCATGTAAATTATTAATATCAATTCTTTATAATTTATTTAAAAGTATTTAATAAATGTATCTATTTCCAGACTTCCATGACTTTTATTCTGGATTTGGCAAGACTAAGATATTTGTACAGAAAAAGAATGAAGCTTATGGTCTCAAGTGTCTTCGGGCTATAAAGGAAATCTGTGAAGCGATTGGCATTAAGGATCTGAGAACGAAAATTGAAGGTTCCAATAATCTGCAACACCTTGTCAAGGCTTTCTTCATTGGTCTTTTACAACAGGTCAGTCCATAATTGCTTTATCTATCGAAATTTTCAAGACACCAAAGAATTTCTATAACAGAAAGGGATAATTTCGTCAACACTCACCGTGAACTCTGACCTACTTATGTTCGCAACTGTCCATATAAACTTTCTTCAGCACCCGTGGGAGTTTGAACGTGATATTTCTTACGTATCAGATAAACCTACCGATGTTCCTTGTAGGGCGATTACATTGGGTTGTTCCTCCAAATTCTTGGATTTATGGAATTCAGGTTATCATAAATTAAAAAAGCGTCGGTAGCCGAGCGATTGAGCAATTCAGGCAACTCAATTTGTAACCTTGATCCAATCTGGTTAGGTTCCCCTAGTAGCAGGGTCACGAAGGTCAGATAGTAGTCGCTCCACTGTAATTACCTGATCACCAAAGCCTGGATCATGGTCAAGACGGACCCCGGGCCCTCGTTCTCGAGAGCACAACCGGGACATTAACGCCAAAGATAATTATTTTATTATTATCACTTTATACACTAGTTCCACTATGATATTTATAACCTTATAATTAATTGCAACCGGTTTATGTGTGTACCCGTAGAGTACGAGTATTCTGAAGGTCTAGATGTAAAGGCTGATAAAGATAATAAGGAGTATAAAGTAATACTTGTCTATGATGGATGTGACCCGAATTAGAGGCAATCTTGCCCAAATTTGAGGCAATGCTTGCAAACAGGCATGAGGCATTTCATCTTAGTCCTCAAAGTAACGCACCTACTGTGCGTTGCTGCATTGCTGTTGCCTGCAACCCAAACGCATGTCCTAGATGTAATGGGCGACAGTTAACACTTACGATCAGGGCCTATCTGTCTGCTCGTTTGCCTGTGTAATATTTAAAAATAGTTTGGTCATCATATTATTAGTCGAAGATTCCCACTCATGGGCATAGGCGTCCCCCAGAGATCACCATAAGGCCCGTTCCTGTGCGTCAAGCATCCAGCTGGATGCTATTGTACCTAAGTTAATCGTTGATTGCAAGGAAATTCAGTGTGACATTAGCCTCTGGACAAATAATGAAACCCTGCTTAAGACTGCTACTCAGCAACATCGTCAAATTGTTTGTTAAAATTAGACAAAATAACAAAAACCTATATTTTCTAACTAATAAAATTGTAACTAAATCGGCAACAATTACAACATACTGTGTCACGATAACATTAATAAATTGATCCTACAATTAATTTTTGACTTTCATGACGTGACACATATGAAGCGAGTGACGTTATGTCACACTTTAAATTACTGTCAAATATAATTAATAAAAATTTTTTTTTATTTATTTATATGATGTGGCGTAAAGTTCTTATATTATTCAAAAGAGTTCGCACTATTTTGGCTACTTCCTAGACCATGCCAACTACATACAGGCTGCTCCTAAGTGATAAATTTAAAATCGTTGATTTTTCGGTAAATACTAGACTGATTATTTACTACTCAATTGGTAGTATTGGACTTTATCCAGAGCGTAAGGACAGCCTGTATATAATTACTTACGGAAACCCGAATCAGGCAAAGTCCGTATTCGGACTTATAAACAGTTATCGCGCTAGTAAACATAGAAGCTCTTTTTACTTCGTCTGGTGCCCTTTACCTCTGATTTACAACTTTGAACCGTAAGAATATTTGAATTCAACATTCAATTTATCTGTCTGGTAACTCGAGTCGGCAGGGTTTAGTGGGGTTATTTTGAAGTAGTTAGGTTAGCAGTTAATAGGGTTGAGGTTATTTTGAACTGAAGACGGGTAATATGACCATCAAGAGACTATAAATTTAATTGTCTTTGTGTGATCATATAGAACCACACTCGTCAGATTCTCAGAAGAACAGATTCTCCCATCCGTACCCTACATAGTTTAAAATACCCCGCTCAGATTTCAGTAGTGTAGTCATGAAAAGATAATATATTGTGATTAAGTTGGTTAACATGCCGGTCTCCCCGCAGATGTCCCGGGTTTGATTCCCGGCCGAGCAGAAATTGAAATGATGAATTTGTGGCGACATCTATCGCTCTACAGCTCCAATAGGGAAGACTCAACGATACTCACATTACGAGTACACGAACACAAGGTTGGCAAGCATCCGCACATAGATGGCGCTAACAATCCTACATCCCGCTAGAGAAATGTGCCAACTTCCACGGCATATATACAACTTCCGACGATCAACTGTCGGACCCTTGGTCCCCTGGTCACAACACCCGGCCAGGTGGGTAATTACCCTTTTCAACCTTCTCCCCATCTTCGCTTGCCAACATTGGCGGCTACCATTATCCTGCACCGCCATATTTATTTAATAATATACATTTTCTCATAATATTCTATTACGCTGTTCAGCCTTTATTATTACTTCATTTACGCGTCTTACTATTTCTATTGACAATCTTCTATTCTGTTTACAACTTATGTAATAAACTCAATCGTTATCTATAAATAGAGGAACGAAAACTTTGATTTCAAGGATCCTACAATAGCCCTGTAAAACTACAATAAAGTAAAGAAAATTAACAAGTCTGACGTCAAGCAAAACACATGTGAGAGCCACAAATAGATAGCGATTACATTTTAAATAAAGCGAAATCGAATTAGAATTAGATACAGAATTCAGGTCTTATTCGTAAAATAGACTATTCATTGACGTAGACTTCTATTCGACCTAAATTGCTTTTGTTTGGTATATCGGCTCTTTATTATGTAAGTTGGGTGCTAATCCAATGAGCTGTTCTTGAATATTTAATTAATCTTTTATATTTGAGACTTCATTGAATTTGAATTTAGTAAATACACCCTTACTTTTGTATTTAGTAAATTAAATTAGAAAAACTCGGGTAGGTAACTAGTAAATTCATTTTTGTTTCTGAGTGACAAGTAAAATGTGGTTTTAATTTGGAATCCACTAATGCTAATAATTCTAGTGGTGCTGACGCAAATATTTGAAAGAAGGTTTCTCGCTCATACGATTCGGATGTGGAATGAGCTCCCGCCACAGTGTTCCTTTGGACTATGACATGAGATCGTTCAAGAGGTATATAAGAGGTCTCCTTAAAGGTGGGCAACGCATTGGTAGTACCCCTGGTGTTGCTGATGTCCACGGTTGACCACTTTCCATTAGGTGGCCCGCATGCCTGTTTGTCTACCGTATTACAAAAAGCTACAATACATAGGCTAAACATATTATTATTATTTAAATCAACATGGCCACTGCCCAAAACAAAGTGTCATAAAATAAATTCTATTTTTTAAATTTTAATTTTATTAAAAGAAGTGGAGTATTTCCTCGGGGAAATAGCATCTTGTTTTCGGCGAGTTTGAATCACAACCTGACTGAGGTGAGTAAGAGGTATTTTGTTAGGAAAATTGAGCGGGTAAGAAAACTGATAATTTATTTTCGAATACAAAGCAATAACTGTGCATGCGTGCATGCGTGCTTGCGTTTACACATTCTAGATTTTATGACATCATTCACCAGTGCTGTATTACGTCGCTAAAATGATGACACAGCTACCTACAGAGAAACAGAAAATGTAAATGTGTATACCAGCTATTTCTGTGCAATAAATAATTATTATATTATCAAAGAGTGTATATGTCGCAGCCATCTGGTTAAATTAGCCATTTAATTAGAAGGCTAGTTCGTTAATTAAACGCCGGCATTCAATTGAAAGGCTAAAGGACAACTAGCCAAGTAGTTGAATGTAACGTGCAGCTACTTGGCTAAACGTTATTTAGACATTTTATTAATAGAATATATATGTTTGGTTTGAGTGACCAATCGTAAATTATATAACTTTACTTAAGATAAAAAATACGAATTAATAAATATAATTTTTATTTAGAAACGAAAATATTAGTGGCAGCAAATTCAATTAGTAATTGCATTGCGAGTACCTATAAAATTTATAGTATTTACCACAATAATAACTTTAAACTTATAACTTATTAACTATTTGCAACAATGTAGAATAGGAAGAATGCACTTTCTTATTTTATATTAAATATAAAATGGCACGAACATTTCTTAGACATTTTTTCTAATTGTAAGTATGAAAAGAAAATGAACAAATTAAATTATCCTTATTCTTACTTCAAAACATCTAGGTACCACACTTTAAATTTAGTTAAAACGTTAAAAATACAAAAACATTGCTTGCTGTGCGAGCTGTCTGACGCCATATTTGTTTTAATGACTACCAGTGCTGCAGTGGATAAAATTTGAACTAAATTTAAATCACCTGCCTGATTTTACGTCAGCCGTCTTCAAAGGGCTGGCTTACAATAAGCCAACTAGTTAAAGGTTAAGCGTTGGTTGTACAATCAACTATCGGCCTAGGCATTCAATTGAATGCCGGCGTTTAAATAACAAGCTAGCCTACTCATTAAATGGCTGATTTAACCAGATGGCTGCGACATATATATCTATCTGTCTATCTATTTCCTGCCAAAAAAAATACAAAACCCCAAAACCTATATGGTAGCTGAATTAAGGGAACCGAACACAGATAGTGGGTCGATGCCAAACGACGCGCAAGGTTACCGGGTCAGCCCACAAGAAGGTCCGCGTCGCTACCTGGAACGTTGGCACGCTGACAGGATTGGCGTGTGAGCTGGCCGGTGTACTCGCTAGGCGGAAGGTGGCAGTGACCTTCTTGCAGGAGACGAAGTTGCCATCCGAGATTATCATAAGGTGTATCAGCTGCTCATGTATGCTGATGATATAGCGCTGATAGCCTCTGATAATGTTAGTTTAGACAAGCGACTTGTCTAAACTGGGATAGTGGTAGTCTCTTGAGATCGTCAGTCTGAAGATAAATGTGACGAAGACAGAGGACATGACCTGCAACAGATCAAACACCCTACCCGTCCGCATAGGCGAATTTATCTACATAAATCTAATAAATGTATTATCTAAATTTTGAATCACGTTCCAATACTAAATTTACATTTCAATGTTTGTGCCTATCCAGAGAATTTCGAGTGTGTACCCCTTCAACAATTTTGGAACAAAACAACTGAACTGATAAAACAATATTAAATTCTAAGCAAACTAAATAACAATAAATACACGAACTTCATAATCATTAATAGCACAGAGACTAAGTTAATATAAAAAACACTCTCTTTCAAGTTTTTACTATAAATTACTTATATGCTGATGAATTTGACGACCTCAGCGGTTCCCGTATTCTTAGGAAAATAAATTATTATCCCGGAAACTGGGAAACTGGGAAAAGTAAGCTTTCCCCCAGACTTTCGGACTTAACGCGAACCTCGAGACAAACAGTCGATTATTACGGGCTCATACACCATTAATAGTAGATCCGGCTATAGTAATATCTTCCCTCATCTGTTATTCAGAAAAATCGTCATATTATACGAGAGAACATGATCTTGTCAACATTAGTTGGAAGTATGCAGGTTTTGCCTAGGCATATAGTTTTGGATAGGAGAAAGAAATACCTTTCATTTGACATTAAATTGGCTTAAATAACAGATGAGGGTAGATTAGATTATCTCCATGGCAACCTATAGAAGAACTAGGGTAGGATGAGTAACCCCATTTTTTTATTTAATTGAGTCATATTCTTTTGTATAATGCACGGATTTTCTGAATATCAGACGAGGGAAGATATTACAGAGGCTGGATCTTAGACCATATTGAAATATTAATATTGACGACCTAAGTGGTTCAGTTGTTTAACATGTCCAGCTACCACGGAGATATCCCGGCTTCGATTCCCGGCCGACCAGAAATTGAAATCATGAATTTAACTTTCTGTTATGGGTCATTTAGCATATATTTAATAAAATATTATAAATAGTTTATCAGTTATCTAACACCTATAACACAAGCTTTGCTTACTTTGGGGCTAGGTGGCGCTATATGAATTTGTACTAGCATATAATAAAAAGAAAATATGGTTTTTTAATAGATAGAAGCAGATGAGCAAACTGGTCACCTGATAAGTGATGACCCGCCATTCACCAGTAGAGTCGATAATGAGTTTTTGAATTACAGTTTTATAACTAACTAGTGGACCCGGTTCGATTTCATTCGCTTAGAGCTTGTCTTAGTTGAAATGACGCGCCCCACTACTTAATTAGTTGATTTCGATGTGTGAGTGCAACTATTGATAACGACACTGCATCTGTGTGGGAGCGTCGACTGCTCCAATCGAACGACGCGTGCTCCTACGTTGAGTCTCACCGGCAACTGAATGACCAATTACAACGTCATTTGTATATGTATAGCGTCCATATTTTAAATTTGCTTGTGTGCGTTAATGCGATAGTGGGGCGCGTCATTTCAGCTTAGACGAGCTCTACACCTACTTTACCCCTACCTACTCTTCTTTTATGCATATAAACCTTCCTCTTCAATCAATCTATCTGGGGAGGTTGGAACCAGAGTGATCTAAGTGTAATATTTAATAATATTTAGTTTAATACACTACGAGACACGGAAAAATAAATTCTTCCATGTCACTCTGATCTAAGTACTCTTGGTAAAAATGTCACTTAGATCAATCTGGTTCCAACCTCGCCACTATTGTTGAAAACTTTAAAATCCTTTGGGTAGTTTAAAAGATCTAAGCGTACATACCGTAGAGTACATTTGTTTTATACAATGTATAGATAAACAAGGAACAGCATTCCTTTTTCAATCACAAAAGAATCCCCGTTTTTAATAAGCAACAATCGAAACCGAATCAATTTGACTCGGCAGCTGAATAATTCTAGACGTTCCGATAGATTGCCCCAATTAGTTTGAAATACAAACAGAATGTAAGTGCTTGGCGTAGTTCCCTTCGCAATAATTAATGCAGCCTCCCCGCCTTTCTTTTAAGCGGTCGGGTCTAATTGATCAATATTTAAGTGGTTTTTTACTTCAATTGTGGTCTCTAGTAGGAAAATTTAGACGTGGTTTATATAACGCGTCTGACGACCAGGGGGGCGATTCTCGCAATGTGACAACTCAAATACGATATTTTCTCTTGACGAAATACCATATTAAACGTCACTGAATATAATCTTCAACAATATACGACTGTCGAAGATAATTGAGAAAATATTTTTTGGCTGCAATAGAAATTTTAATATCATTATTAATGGAGAATTAGGCTTCGATTCCCGGTCGAACAGAAATTGAAATGATGCATTTTAATTTCTGCCTGTTATGGGTCTGAATATAATAAGTATTAAATTTATTTATTTATTTTTCGTATGGCTTTTGAATTCCTATTGCTACTTACTTTAATTTGTATGTAAATTAAGTAAATCCAAAAAAGTGTATAAGTAGTTTATAAGTTATCCAACACTCATAACACAAGTTTTGCTTACTTTGGGGCTAGATGGCGCTGTGTAAATTTGACGAAGCAAATTTATTTATTTATGTTGCGTTGGGGACGATAGTTATTATTATTATTATTATTGATGGATACACTAGCAGCTAATGCTGATACGTGTATATCACTGCACTTTAAATTGTTACTGATAAAACTTGTCCAGTCTATTTTTAAAAGAGTTCACTGATGGAGCGCTTATAACGTCTTCGGGTAACTTATTCCACTCCAAACATATGCGATTGGACATGAAGTGTTTTCTGGGATTACTTGTACACACGGAGCTATCGAGTTTCAGTGAGTGGCCTCTCAGATGGTGGTTCTGATTCCTTTTGAACATATACTCTAGCCCTGGTACATCGTAGTGCGCATGTAGGATTTTATAAGTTTCTATGAGATCTCCCCGCTTCCTTCTTTGCTCAAGTGTTGTTAATCCCAAAACTTGCAGGCGCTCCTCGTAAGACTTTTCACGCAATTCAAAAACCATTTTTGTAGCCCTACGCTGCACCTTTTCCAGCATATTGATGTCCTTCCTAAAGTAGGGTGTCCAGATCGGGAAAGCATATTCCAGCAGCGGTCGGATGTAGGCTTTGTATAGTCTCAGAAATAGTACTTTATTTATGTGATTGAATGTTTTACGAATTATATACATCAACGCGTTCGCTCTTTTCGTAATATGTAATATGTGGACATCCCACTTCAGGTTATGGGTCATTGTGACTCCCAGATCCTTCTGACTTGCAACCGCCATCAACGGAACCGTATCCAGAGTATAATTCAATCTCGGGTTATTGGCGCCAATGTGGAGCACAGTACACTTCTGCAGATTGAGTGTCAGCAACCAGTTACGAGACCATTCTACAATGTGGTCCAGGTCTTCTTGGATAGTAATTTGCCCATCTAGTGGATTTCCCATTATTTTAGTGTCATCTGCAAACGTGGATAACATGGATTTTATGGGGTTTCCCATGTCGGCGACATAAAAACAGAACAGGATGGGTCCAAGTACCGAACCCTGCGGGACACCACTAACTACGTCATGTGGCAGAGAGTACTCTTGTCCCACTCGAACTTTATAAGTGCGATCACTGAGAAAATCCTGGATCCAGCTCAGCAAATTCCCCCGAATTCCATAATGCTCCAGCTTTGCCATCAGCCTTTTAATGGGTACCCGGTCAAATGCTTTCTCGAAATCAAGATACACAACATCGGTCGGCTTATGATCGTCCCAATTACTCGTCCAGTAGTCCACACATTGCAACAAATTAGTAACAGTTGATCTTTTTGGCACAAATCCATGTTGAGTTTCAGTGATGATCCTTTCACTTGATAGGTGGTCTCTAAGACTTGGTAGGTCGGTAGGTGGTCTTGATAGGTAGTTGCGATATATTGTCAACTGAAATTTGTAGATATTAATTCCTCATGTCGCCGACGTAATACACGCCATGTGAGAGTAGACTGCATGTTTTCTGTCCGGTTGCTACGCGGTGACTATACGGGCACGACGCGTATGCGTTTACTGTTCGGTTTGTACGCAGCGATGGTTAGGCGGTTCATTAATGGTCCACCTACGGAGGTCATAAGTGGTTTGCCTCTAACACCTGTATTCAGAAACGCTTCTATAAGATCTTAGTTTCAAAGCTTAGGGTTTTAGGCGTGCCTGCTAGTAACTACCGTGGTGCCGGCCCAATGTTCCCTTTCATGTTGTAAGTATGCCATGTTTTTTTTTATATCACCCTATGGACGTTTGTTATACCAGGGGCATTTTTACCCCTTTCTTGAAGAACTCCATGTTGTACTTTCCAGGGAAAACCTCTCCAGGTAGTTCATGTTACTAGTTCATATTACTCCAGTGTTACTAAGTTAAACTAAACATACAATTTTAATTTTACCTTCTGAGATCAGCCCAAATTGAAGTTACATAACCTCCAAGTTGCGTCAAAACCCGTCGAAGTGTTAGACATTTACCGCGATATGGGGTTACCTTTTGAAAAGATTTCTCCGTTTGAAATTAAGTGAAATGAAAATCACAGCCTGGAAATAATTTTGTTCCTGTCGAGTTCTAGGGCTTTATCTAATTTGTATTAATGTTTGATTAAGGTACTAGAGTTATAGTTTAATTTATTTTAATGTAAAATAATTAAATTAGATACATAATCGTTTAATTAAAAACCTCGGTAGTTACAAAAGAGTATACAAACTAATACTACAAACATGAAAGTAACTCTTACGTACGCCTGTCTCTTACGTAACTACGCCTAAACCGCTGAACAAATTTGAGTAAACTTTGGCAACGATATAGATAGTATTTTGGGGAAGGATTATATGCTACTTTACCTAACAAAACAAATATACGCGGAACAAGTAGCGAGCAAAAGCTGAGTCTGTATAAATAAATAAAAATATCACCAGGAAGAGATAAAGTACCACAAAAAAATTCTTCCTTTACGAACAGCAATTATGAATTCATTAAACCGTTTAGCATTTCTTTACGTGATAAATCGGTGACTGGCGACTTTGAAAGTAAAATGGACGCAATTATGGCTTTTAAAATTTAAAAAGAGAATGCTAGGTATTTCAAAATTCATATCAAGCTTAACATCCAAAAATATTTTATAAGGAACTAAAGTGCGTGCAAAATGGATTGGCTATAGAGTACACTGAACTAAGTTGTAAGTTATCTTATCGATAGTCGTACTTAACTGAAGCCGTATTAGTTAATGAAAGTTTTCAGACGATCTATGCGGTTCAGTTGGTTAACAGGCTGGCCTGCCATGCCTGGATGGTAATGGTCTGACATTGTCATGGCATGGTCTACATTCTTGGCCGGACAGAAATTGAAATGATGATTTTTAATTGCTGTTACGGGTCTGGAGCCTTATTTTTGAATTGCTCGCATCATGTGAGCGCTCTCTTTCTAATGCCTGTCTTTTTTATCTCAAGAAAATTACCACGAATGTGAAACAGACAGGCACCGCACGTGAGCACTGCGAATAATAGGGCCGCTGGATGCTGTATGTATAACAAGTATGTGTTTTAAAAATGTGTAAGTAGTTTATTATCAGTTTTAGGGCACCCATAACACAAGCTTTGCTTACTTTGGGGCTAGATGGCGCTGTGTGAATTGCCACGATAACGTTATAACGTACATATCACGATATGACGCTACGATACTTTGGTTTGACAGCTTCCCTCTGAAATCGTCATGATATTGTTGCTATGTAGTGCGTAGCTAAAAGGGTAATTTATGTGTGTAAGTTAGTCCACGTGCTCGCTGGGTCACAGAATCCATAAGTTAAAATAAAGTTGCATGAAAAAATGGCGTTCATCACGTTCATTCATTGGCGTAGGCTTTCAGAATGCGTTGGCGTTCCGATAGTGTGGCCTGGGCTTTAGTAGGTTAAGCAGGTTGGGTCGTTAGGGTGTCGGCTTTATTTTGGATTACGCCAGCCAGCATTTGGGTAGTTTAGGTAGGACGTAGATATTGGCTCCTGGGTCCTCTGGCTGGGGTGCTCGCACTCATTTAGTGTGAGTGCGCTTCGGTTTGATACGGTAATGCTGGTAATCGGAACGTCTGTAGGCTGCGTCGGTGAGGTTCTGGTGTGCAATGCAGTTGTTTTTATGTTGCAATGTAACTGTGATGTTACTTTAACTACGTCGAGGTATCGAGTCAGTCCCAGCATCATCCCAGTTAAATTGCAGTTAAATAATTGTTCGACCTTTGACACGTTTTCGTTGACAGAATTGAAGACAGTTTGACAACTAAGAAAGATGCAACTTAGTAATTTATTTATTTATTGGAGTACAAACAGCCATATAAAACCATAATGACACTAAAATACCAGAAAACGAATTGTGGAAAAGATCGAACTCATGAAAGTTGCAACTCAACATCTGTCATTTGAATAACAATCACACGTTTGACATGCGTTGCAATTGTAATGTTACTGCAACTGAGACGATTTCCGTACCAGAATCAAAGCCCTGGCTAGGTAGGAATTCAAATGTGTTTCATTTTATTTAGAAGTAATATGTACTTTTAAGGCGCTCAATATAGTTTTTTTAGCATAGTAACTTGTTTTTTAAAGATTGTACGCTATATCCCCCGGTACCAAATAAAGCTTTTCAGTACAAAGCTTCATTTCATTCATAAACGACACGTTGTTTACCAACCCCAGTGCAAGCATATTAAAAATATTGCAGTCACTAGGAACCGCTACGCAAGTATTATCCATTGAAATATCCATTTTAATAAGGAGCTCATGCATATTTACAAAACTGGAGCTGATATTTACAAAAGGGACTTTATTAATTCCGAAAATGGTGAACGGCAATGCATATTATTAAAAGCGCGATGTTTGATCAAAGGAAAAGTATGGGATGTAGGAGAGTTTGCTAATAATCTCACTTGGTTTCAGGAAATTAGTTTTCTTTAAGGTGCCTCTGAATAGGCTGAACTTTAATTAAAATACAGTGGCCGGGCAATCATCATCATCATTAGCCTACACTAGTCCACTGCTGGACATAGGCCTCCCCCAATGAGCGCCAACGTACCCTCTCCTCGGCTTGCCGCATCCAGCATCCACCCGTAGCCGCCCGCTAATCGTCACTCCATCTGGCTGGAGGGCGTCCTACACAACGCTTGCCGAGCGGTCTCCACTCAAGAACTCGTTTACCCCACCGGTTTTGTCAGTAGATATGGCCAGCCTATTGCCACTGTAGCGTACTAATTCTGTGCTAATGTCAGTAACTTTGCGAATTTTGTCCTACAGGGAGAGAGACTCCACGCATAGCACGTTCCATAGCACGCTGAGCGAGCTTGAACTGGTGCATAAGCCGTACCGTAAGTGTCCACGTCTCAGCACTATAGGTCATGACAGGTTGAACGCAATGACCGGGCAATATGGCCGAAATTCTGGTCAGACTGTGACCTTATAATTAGTATATGACAATATTTAAGTAAGATCCGGCGAAATAGCCAACCATGTTTGGTGTGGTAGATGACTTATGTTAGATTGCCATGGATTGCAGGACGATCGACAAGCGATAGAAAATACTGCAATATTGCCGGGCCAGTTCTTTTGTTATTTTTGACCTGAAGTTTGACATGAGTGATGCTGCGATTAGTTGCTACATTATGGTTTTTGTTTGGCTTACGAAATCAATTTCGTCGGCCATTGTTCCTGGATAGTGTACCGCGCTTACGAGACATATACATGGGCTATACTTTTGTAGACAATATTGCCCAAATATGTATTTCTGAAAACGCTGCTGCCCATTTTCCAGCCTACGGATAGATATTTTGCCTCGAACACATTAGTAGCCTTGTATGGCATCCACGAGTGCAAGGTATTGGTGCTATTCTACTCTGCCGGACATCACACGGCTCTGGACAACACACGGCTACGGGGTGTTGAAGCTTAACTACCATCAAAGTACGAAACGGTCACCCATCCCGTTCCAGGACTCTGTGAACGTTGCTTAACCTTAGTTGTCGGTCTCGCAAGCACGCTGCCACTAGATCAATGCCCTGGCCTATTGACTTCTAAAGATATTTATAAAATAGATAGAATAAATTAGTGATCTACAAAAGATTTTCTTGTCTCACACGATGAAAGAATAAATAATAAACGAAAGACATCACTTGACGTATTCGTTACCTATTTGCTTTCGCAAAATAAACGAGTAGAATCAAAGTTAAATGTTGTTTAATGCCAACAATTCCACAGCTTCAATATTAGCTTAAATATAGTAGAAATAATATTTGCTAAACCAACGTTTGCTTTAGCTCTGTTGTTCTTCGAAAAAGATAAACATCCACGTAATACCAGCATGTGAGGACCTTCAAATTTGTTTGTCTAATTTATGTGATATCTGTCTACTTATAAGAAAAACAGGAAAACCTTTCGTCCTTTTTTTCTAGGGGTAGACGAACACCACATTGTTTCACTTGCTACGATCCTGACAAATCCTCCCACCCATAATAGATAACATATTGTCTACAACGAATATTGAATAAAAATAATAGTAATCTTAGCGATAATGTCCCGCGGTCCGTCTTGACCAGGATCCAGGATTTCTCGATTAGGTAATTACAGTGGAGCGACTACCATCTGACCTCCGTGACACTGCTACCAGGGGAACCTAACCAGATTGGATCATGGTCACAAATTCAGTCGCCTGAATTTGCAGGTTTCATCACGATGTATTCCCTCGCCGTAAGAGCATCGGTTAGAATTCAACTAATGTATATAACTCAGAAAAGTGTAATTGGTACATGGCCGCAGCGGGATTCGAATCCGGTACCTCACGCTAACGAGTCGGATACCTAACTGCTCGGCCACCGACGCTCTCAAAACGAATATTATGTATTTAGGTTTTGAGACCTTCGTGGTTATTCACTACACTTTCATCATAAAAAAAGAACAATAGTATTCGTGGTAATAAACCTGATAACATGTGCGATAGAATATTGTGTAGATCATATCACATTTTAACCTTCAGTAACTTTTTCTTTTTCCCGAATACATCATTTTTAAAAGACACCTTTTAAATTTCATCTGACAATCTTGTAGTAAACTGACATCGAGTTGGCGAGGAATTTATGAGGGTTATACTACTAAAATTAAAATGCGAATGTTTGAATGGATGCACGGGTGGATGTTTGGAGTTTGCTACTCATTCACGCACATAGTGGGAGGCCTACCTTCGCTGGCACTTCCGGTACGTGGCCGCTACACGAGGACTTTCCTACCCCATCGGCCAATTGTTCTGCGAAATATTTGCCCGGCCCACTACCACTTAAGTTTGGCAATCCTTTGGGCTGTCAGTGACCTTAGCTGTCAGTGACCTTAGTCCGCTTGCGGATCTCCTAACTCAAATTTTTTTGATAAAATTTGGTAGTGATATAGCTTATAATCCAGGATAGCTATAGGCTTTATTTTATTGTGGCTCGTGGTTAAACTGAATTCTACTCGAACTAAGTCGCAGGCAAAAGCTAGTATAACCATGAAAACAAGCAAAAATGCATCTTACAATCATCATTATCCGACGGCCTTATCCCGCAATAAAATAAGCCGTGCACACAAGCGCTACTACAAAAACAAGTAGACTAAAAATAGATCCGCAGAACGGAAGTAGTGTTGCTGCAGGAAAAATAATAGCTACTTCCCTCCACGATGTAGGTAATATCTTGGCAACACTTTGTACCGAGTGAAAAATGAACTACTTACATGGGCGTTTGGTTTTATTTTGAGGTGTAACAATGGGAGAATTTCGCTGGAGAGCGTGGGTTTTTTGCTCTAACAAAAACGGGTATTTGTCAGTGCTAAGATAGAAGTAGGAACAGTGAAGTAGTGTTCATTAGGTTTCACCGATTTTTTGGGAAAACCGAACTGCAAACATATAGCAAGGTAGAGCTCGTCTAATCTAAAATGACGCGCCCCACTATCGCATTAACGCACACAAGCAAGTTTAAAATATGGACGCAATACATATACAAATGCCGTTGTAATTGGTCATTCAGTTGCCGGTAAAATTCAAACGTAGGAGCACGCGTCGTTCATTGGCTTCCACACAGATGAAGTGTCGTTATCAATATTTGCACTCACACATCGATATCAACTAACTAAGTAGTGGGGCGCGTCATTTTAGACTAGACGAGCTATACTGTGTTAGACCGAAATTCGAAGTTATGGATTGGAGACCACTCACCTTTATTTGTGCTGCTGTAAAGTTGAATATGGATTCAAACGACTTGCGTTATCAAGTCATTTCAGGCTAATGTGCTTATTGTCTAAATTCAGAAGCAAACAGCGTGAGAGCATATCAAAGTGGAATGTATTGCTTATAGAATAAGGTCCATTTTTGTATCACTCGTATTATGTTAGGCGTCGCTCTGCTTTACAAAAGGGTCATACAATACATGTTTCATTACGTGATGTTTTTCCTTACCATAAGAGCATCGGTTAGTATTCAACTAATGTACGTAACTCAGTAAAGAGTCAGTGGTACATGGCGCCAGTGGGATTCAAACCTGGTACCTCTCGCTTACGAGTCTGATACCTTAACCACTCGGCCATCGACACTCCGTACCTATATATCATTCCTCATAAAATAAGAAGACACCGTTCTCTCACGCAGCATGACAAAATAAAATATACTAAGGTAAATATCGTCTCGTGGCCCTAACCTTTTCAACCAGTCTCCGTCTCCCCTTAAGACCTTGGTCAGCCTCGCTTCGCCAACGGTTCGGTATTACTCGCCACACCTAACGAGTGGCGGGCTCGTTGCCATAACTTCTGGATATTTTTTGTCAGGTAGACTCTTTGGCGAACCAAAAGGCAAAAAAAATATGTTTGATATTCTAATTCATATTGCTCGAGTCGCTCGCTGGACCCGCGCACCACATTTCCACGGAGCATATAATCTGCGCAAGTGCCTCAACATGCGCAGGCTACATGCACCGTATACAAGCACGTTAGACGCACTTAGCAGTCCGGACTCTCTCCGTGGGACCCGCGGAAATTCAGCGCCGCGGCTTTGGCCACGGCTCATGCTGAGCGAAGTCCTTTTATCAACTGGGAGCGCCACAGCACGGCAATCCCAAGTCGACACTATTAGTTTGGCAACAATTTGAAACAGTCTGTATATAAATTTATGTATTGATATAAATAAATAAAAATAAAAATAAAATAAAAATCGTTTATTACATCTATCTCACACATGGCACAGTACATTAGGTCATAATACAGCTTACAAGAAACTTCGTTACCTGTGCCATAAGGAGATGTGCAATGGGGCCACACTCAGCATAAGCCACGGCTGACGCCATGGCGCTGGTTTTCAGTGTGCCCCTCAGTGAAGCACGGACGTAAGTGATTTCACATGCCAGTAATATATAAAAATAAAAACAATAATACTTATCTACAAAATACTATAGGTACATAATATAAATAAATAAATTCTAAATAAATGAATTGTAGTTTGTATAAGAGTGTGCAAAATTATACGACCAGTTTAAAAAGACACGAACGTCGCGCGTCGGTTCGGAACAAAGCCATCTAATCACATCCGTGTACCTACCTACATTTTTTCCCGGTCTCCATGCATTCATATCACGTTCTCATTAAAAATTGAAAATTGCAATAAATTAAAATTATAAAACAAATTATATGATTCAACATTAATTAAATTCTATTCTAACATTATATTCTATCGACACTACATTCAATGGCAATTAAATTTACGTGTAAGGTCGAGATGATTATAACCGACCTACCTACAAGTCACAGCAAAAAAAGTGGTAATATTTTAATGTTGTAATAAGCGATATAATATTTTTAGCAATTATGATTAGAAATGATTAATAAAAAGTAAGATCATTAACACAAATTTAATTAACTTAGAAAAATAACAAAACTTAGGTATTCCAGAAATTAAGGAAAGTATGAACGTCCGATCGGTCCCGATGCTGCGGCAAAAGTCCCCCCGCGCCCGCTGGCTTCTCCTTTTATACTGTCCATGACGTCACGTAACCGTCAGCCACAATTTTGTGCCAATACGTACTCTCCTGACGACGGTGCGTCCTCGCCCGTGAAGCTCTGGAAGTATGCAGCTATTGAAGATGGTTCTGCTGCTGCATTATCCTCATCAGTGACGTCATTTGTGGTGTCGTGGCTATCAACAAGGGTGTCTGCGTCTGCAATCCTCGCGCGCACCTAAAACATTACATTGTTTCCATTAGTTAAACAGTGCAAGCGTACGTAAATACAGCAGTGAGTTACCCCAATGATGTACCTACGTACAGATACAAGTACGAGAGTTGCATCATAATTCATACACCATAATGTATGCACCATTATACAACATAACACGTGTGTTTAGCGGGGCCCTCGCTAAACACAATCATAGTGGAGCGCCAAGCTCAACACATCACCGCGGAGCCCAGCTCAACGCAACCAGGACGGAGCCCAGCTCAACGTCATCTAGTGGAGCACCAAGCTCAACACAACCAGGACGGAGCCCAGCTCAACGTCATCTAGTGGAGCACCAAGCTCAACACAACCAGGACGGAGCCCAGCTCAACGTCATCCTGTGGAGCACCAAGCTCAACACACCACAAATAGGACGGAGCCCAGCTCAACATCATCCAGTGGAGCACCAAGCTCAACACACCATAGCGAAGCCCAGCTCGTCGTTATTCTGTGGAGCCTAGCTCAACACCAAAAATACTCACTATCAAAGAATGTGCTACAAGTCTCGGGCGTCCATTCTCCACGCCATAGCGTAATATACTCAGCTGCTGTTTCCGTGGTCTTTCCAAATGAGCCCAGCCATCAACTTAAGAAGGTAACGCCCATGCGGCAAAACTCTCGTAATCTTGTAAGGGCCACGCATACCCGAGTCGAGCTTGCCAGTGGATTGACTTCCCTTGTTGACAAACACCATGTCATCAACAGCGAAGGCGCGCGGTGGGCGACGCTTCTCATTTACGCGAGCGTCCTGCTGCACTCGGTTTAGGTCCAGCGAGTCAGCGGCGCGCTGCCGGGCCAGCTCGCGCAATGCCTCGCGATTGGGACTGCTCCCCTCGAGAGCCACGTCACGCATCAGGGACCGAATAACGGGCGTCATAGTTTCACTGCCAATCAAAAGGTTAAGTGGTGAATATTTTGTAGACTTCTGCGTAGTAATGTTCAAGGTGAGCTGTAGCTTCCAAAGAATGTCAGACAATTTTTCTTGTCTGAAGTTTACTTCCACTCGAATCATGTTTAGAACTGTTCTACAGTACCGCTCAGCTTGACCATTACTCTGATGCATATCAGGGGTGATAAAGTACATGTCACAACCCAAACTCTTAATCCAGTTTACACATGCAGAACTTTCATACATACGTCCGCGATCTACTATTAATTGCTTAGGCGCGCCAAACAATGAAATGGCGGTTTCAAATATTTTTCGTAGTTCGCTTGTACCTTGGCGACACATCGGGTATAACAGGCAGTATTTCGTGAACGCATCAATAATTAAAATGACATATTTACAGCCATTTGATTCTGGAAGGGGACCCAAAACATCGCTATGAATAGTCTCAAAAGGCACACTAGGTTTATTCCATGACTCAATTGGCTGTAAAGGTTGTCGCGGAATTTTCTTATGAGCTAGACAGACTATACAATGCTGAATATACTTTCTTACAAACCCCCGCAAGCCGGGGAACCAGAAATGTTGCAAAATCAAGTCAACGGTTTTGTCTGTTCCTATGTGTTGATGTTCATCGTGAAAGACACGTAATAAACTTAACCGGTGCCCCTTTGGTACATAACATAACAATCGCGAATCTTCACCTACCCTATTCAATTTGTAATACAGAACATCATTTCTTTTTAAGTAACGATTTTGGTCAAGTTCCCCGCTGTCCAATTTCTGCAACAAGGTCTGTGTCTCCATGTCAGCATCTTGTGCTACCTTTGCCCAATTCGACGGCTTGTGGATCTCGCACACATTAATTGGATTTCGACTTAAATAATCTGCGTGCGATAGAGATGTACCTTTACGATATTCAAGCCCAAAATCATAATCTTGCAAGTAGACCCACCAGCGGGCCACTCGGGGCAATAGGTCCTTTTTGTTCTGCGTTAGTTTCAAAGCATTGCAGTCGGTTACAACTTTAAAATGAATACCTATGAGGTAGTGTCTAAAATGTTGCAATGCTTTGACAACAGCCAGTGTCTCCAGCTCATAAGAGTGGTACCGCGGCTCCGCACCCTGCGTAACCTTACTGAAATACGCAACAGGATGCTTGCGACCACTCAAATCAGTCTGGAGGAGGACTGCTCCGTAGCCTAACGAGGAGGCGTCCGTATGGACCTCAGTCGGAAAAGATGGTTCAAATATGGCTAACGCCGGTTCCGTACACAAGCGTTCCACTATTTCTTTACGCACGGATTCTTGTTCATCGCCCCATCTAAATGCTACCCCTTTCCGAAGAAGATTGGATATACATGCTGTCTTAACTGAATAATTAGGCACATAGCGCCTAAAATATCCAGCCAGGCCTAGAAACTGCCTTACTTGTCGGATATTACTAGGAGTAGGCGATTTAACTAAAGCCTCTACTTTATGACTGCTCGGTCTAACCTGACCATTAGAAATAGTTCGGCCCAAGTACTCAATTTGCCTAGCGAGAAACGTGCACTTTTTTAGGTTTATTAAAAATCCCGCCTCCGTAAGCGTGTGCAAAATCTTATTAAGGGTATCTAACCCTTCCTCGATCGTCAAACTGGGGATCAGAACATCATCTATGTATACATAAGCTTTACCTTCGTTTATGTAATCGCGCAAAGTATTTGCAATGATACGTTGGTAGACCACCGGGGCATTCGATAAACCATAAGGCATTTTCAGGTATTCGAAATGCCCCTCTGGAGTGACGAAGGCAGTCATGTGTATGGATTCCGGGTCCATAGGGATTTGATGAAACCCCGTTGCCATATCGAGACTAGTAAAATAAACACTCTTTCCTAATCGATCTATATGATCGTCTATTAATGGTAACGGATAACGATCTTTGTAAGTGTTCGCGTTAAGGGCCCGAAAATCCACACACATTCTGTCGCTACCATCACGCTTTTTCACAAGTAATATGGGGCTAGAGAACTCTGACTCTGACTCACGGATGATGTTCTTTTCCTTTAGGTCACTTATTATTTCGCGAACACGCAATTTCTCGCTATGGGACATCTTATAAGGCCTATACACGACAGGGGTATCATTTTTCAATCGAATGCGCATAGTGCCAGTTTTTACGGTAGTATTAGCCGTGCCGCTGATAAGGTTATCAGAAAACTGATTAATCATCTCCAACAGCTGAACCTTATCAGCGCCTTCCAAGGGTGTATCAATAGGCAATTGCGCAGTCGACTCAACACTGAGAACCCTGTCCACCCTAGTCAACCTCTGCTCGCCCCTAGTACGCACATAGGTGACACCCTCTCTGTTTAAGACATCCGTCCCTACTATAACGGGGGTGTTCATAAAACAGTCAGGTACAATGTGGAAATAAATTTCTAAAGTAATTTCAGGAAATTCGACATCTAAGGTTGTGTAACAAGTAGATTCCACATCCTTGTCGCTAATCCCGCGCAATGCACAAAATGATGGCGTTCTACCGCATTGAAAATGTTTAACAACCGATTCTGCAATAAGAGAAATGGTGGAGCCACTATCGATTAGTATGTCAACCGGCACTCCTTGGATCACAGCCGTGGCTATATCATTTTTCCTACGGTCATCCACTATTTCTCGGCAGAAATTTATAGTAGACTTCCCACGCGAATCGGCACGTTGTTTAGCGAAACACTCGTCCATTTTATGACCTACCTTTTTACAATAAGAACAGGTAGATTGTTTTACATCAGTAAATTTATTAATTGAGTTGTGGGTAGTTGCCGAATCGGGTGGGTAGTTGGGTTTGACCCGCTTAGAACACTGATAATGTTTATGACCCAGATCGCCACACGTATAACATTTTGTTTTTGCATCAACTCGCTCTCGTTTCCGGCCATAGTTATGACGGGAATCTGGATTGCGACTATAAGAATTCAACTGAGATTTTGAATTAGGTTGCACGGGCTTGACATAGATAGACAAGAAATCTACTAAATCGTCCGGTAATAGTTTAGCATTTGTTGCGGCCGCCCGTATCTGCGGATCTGTTATACCTCGTATGACAATAGCGGATATCAATTCCTCAGACAGGCCGACAACAATACGTAGGCGTAACAACGAGCGCCTCGCGTACTCTGCATAGGTGGGATAATTATCCGAGTTAGTTTTCATGATATCGAATAATATATTAGCAACATCGATATTTCGAGGGCACAATGCTTTGAACTGATGCTTAAAATTGCCCCAACTCCTATCATTTGTGGTCCACTCATTGAGCCACACACGAGCATCTCCCTTAAGGCAGTTTCCAATGCGCGATAGACACTCACGATCATCCCACCTATTCAAAGTACGCACGTGGTCTACTTCGTTACACCACACTTCAAAATCATGCAATGACGGGTCGAAAGATGAAATAAAAACATTGTTTGATCTCACCTGGGATAGGGCGCTAATTGCACTTGCAATTTTATCGGTTACCTCCAAAACACAGTCGCGAGTAGACATGGGAGTCGCCACAGATGGCGGCACGCAGGAAGCCCGGGAAGAGTCGTCTGTCATCAGCTCGCAGGGGAAGCACGGGGGGTCCAAGCGCAGCGGCGCCGGCCGTGGCGGCGGTGAGGCTGCTCGCACCCTGGCAGGCGGCGCTTCAACCTCGCTGGTAGTGGGAGTCCGTGGTTCCGTGGGTTCCTGCAAAGGAATGCCTTCCAACGCGTTCAGACGGGATAAAATCGCCTGAAGTTGTTGTTGTAGCCCAGAGTCCGGCGAACGTTCACGAGTCCTATGTTTCCGTTTATGCTTTGATTCAGACATTACAATCACAGGTATTTACAAAATTTACAAAAAATTACCAAATCAAAACTACCGCCAGAATGACACAGAAAGAGTGATAGGCTATGGAGCCTATCCCACTTCTGATTTTAGCAATTATGATTAGAAATGATTAATAAAAAGTAAGATCATTAACACAAATTTAATTAACTTAGAAAAATAACAAAACTTAGGTATTCCAGAAATTAAGGAAAGTATGAACGTCCGATCGGTCCCGATGCTGCGGCAAAAGTCCCCCCGCGCCCGCTGGCTTCTCCTTTTATACTGTCCATGACGTCACGTAACCGTCAGCCACAATTTTGTGCCAATAATATGTATTCTTATTTTTTGTTTATGTTTCTAGTTATAAATGAGTTATTTATTTCTAAGCATCCTTAGGCGCTGTCCTAATTGGTAATTGTCGTGTAACTATGGTCATACGACGGACGTCGTCCGACCAATAGGAGACCTTAAAACCGCCCGTCGCACGATCGTTGCCAATAAGGATAGCGCCTTACTCTCACTAACTCCATTTATTTGAGTTTTATATACATTTCACTTAATTTCTTGTTTTTCTTTGATATTAGACGAACAAGTACTTTACTAATTACGGGCTTAGAGATTCACCTCCTGGCCTATATCCATGATCCGTGAATCCAATTTGCTGAATTAAATTTTCTTTGAACTAACTTTATCCCGACGCTGTAATCCATGCAGAATTTGAAACAGTTTCAACAACTTACAATTTTGATTCGGTTAGTCTCCTGCGGGAATTATAGTTTCCGGGATTAAATATAGCCACACACACCGCAATTACACTCTGGATATTAATATGTTCAAGGACATATTATTATTTGTGGACGCTGTACTTCACGCTCTTAGAACAGTTTTAACCCACGACGAAAAAAGAGGGGTGTTATTTTGACATGTGTATCTGTCTGTGGCTTTGTGCCTTAGTGTATTTCTGTGTCTTTTTGTGCCATCGTTGCCATGATTTACTGATTTGGATGTGGTTTTCTCTATTAAAAAGCCTTATTTAATAAAATCGGCTTACTAATTAGAAAATATTTGAGTTTAAGAAAACTTGGTCGGGTGTTGTCTTTTTCGGTCGTTTAGGTTAGTAATTGTTGTAGGATTATTTTAACAATTTTGTTCTATTTCAAGCAATGGACGTCCTACTTCTAAAATAATAATTTATGTTTAGCTATTCTTCTGGTAACAATACTTTCGACCTTTCACTGCTGTCTATTTTTGGAGTTACCTATTTATTGTGCTACATATTTATTGTATTGTAGCAATTAATTTAATGGTCCTTTACAGTTGAATTAGTAATGTGTACAGTATGCTGCTTCCAGCCTATTCCTTTCATTCCGTTAGCTTCTGAGGCCTTCACGTAAATGTGAGCTTATTAAGGTAAACGTTTTAAAAGAGGTATCTCATTTTGGGGATTGCGTAAGCCACTATGAACAATATCTTGTAGTGGATGTAGGTGAAACTTTTTGTCAGGGATAAAGGAGTTAGCGGATCTATTTTTATGCTACTCAGTAACAATTGTGACAAATGAGCAGACAGCTCACCTGATAATAAATGGTAACTGTCCATAAAATAACATACATTTACGTTGCAAGTAACAAAAATACAAAACCGCAGGTGCGTTATCACTGTGAATACTAAGATAAAATGCGTCATGCCCGTAATTGCGCAGTCTACCTACTTCAAACCAGAACACAACAATGCAAGCATTGTTGCTTGGCCCCAGAAATAGATAAGGCGGTGGTACTCACCCAGGCGGACTCCTCAGGCTTGACAGAATCCTACCCCCTGACAGACAGATGAGGAAAGCGACTTTATTTTATACTATGTAATGCGCTTATTACATTTGATTAAATTCAGATACAAAAAGAGTAAGAACAAGTCAAAGGAATCTATTGTTCATAGAATAAGGTCCGTTGTTAGACCCAATTCCTGTCTCTCGAAGTTTGTGTTTCGGCGTTCACTTTTGTAACCTAAATACATAATACTTCATAAGTCCGCGTTATTAGGCAAACGCCACTTTTTGTATAATAAATAATATATGGCAGTAATAAAAAGCTTTTAACCGTTTCAAAGCTTCCTCGTAATCCTGTATCATATTGCGGGGTCATATTGATATTTTTCTTTTTTAAATTTTAAATTTTTTAAACTTGTGTTTAGGTATTTTTGTAAGATACCTTATCATACTCCATAACTCTGTGCATTTTGGCTAAATTCAGTTTTTGTACAGTTGTCAGTAATAAAAAGTATTTAACCGTTTCAAAGCTTGACCGTAATCCTGTATCAATGTCGGGACGCACCTGTACCGCGTCAAGGGTTTATTGTAACGGATGAGGATAAAGTTGGTGATACACTACGCTACTAATGATACATTGGATTGTTTTGTTGAAGTACTCATATACGTATCCTGTAAGTAAGTGTCCCAGGTTTCTATTCATGTAGGTGTGATAATACTGTGATGGTGGTCATCTTGGTATTAATGCCCCGATTGTATCTCGCGAGCGTGGGCACGGGATCCGCTTTGACTAGGATTTGACAGATCAGGTAATTGTTGTAGAGCGACGGCTGTCTGAACTCCGTGAGTCTGTTAACAGGGGAACCTGACCAGATTCGATCATGTCTGCATATTCATTTGCCTGAATGTGCAGCTTTCAACACGATTATCTCCCTTATTTACACGTAAGAGCATCGGTCAGTGTCCAACTTATGTACCTACATACCTCAGAAAAAGTTATTGGTACACGGTGGCACTGGGGATCGAACTTTGTACCTCTCGCTTACAAATCCAACCCTAGCCCTTAAGGCCACCGACGTGATGAGTAGATGTGCTTCGGTCCTGGGGCGGCCAACATGTAACTGTGTCTTTTCATCCTAATTTTCTACGCTCTTCTTTTTGACGATTGAAAGAGATATTGAATGTTCAACTCAATAAAAAAAAAATTGATTTAATTTGACGCAATTTACTAGGATAGAAATCAAAATTTAATATTACAACAACACGTCAGCACCCAATACGCCCCGGCCCCTACGCTTCCGTGTTCCGCAACATGACAGGAGACAAGGACATAGTAAGCAGTTAATCGTCGCAAAGTCCACCGGAACGGGGCAGTTGACACCTGTCGGTGTTTTTACGCGGATTATTGACTAACGTGTTTGCGCCTTTACTATTTCTAATTAGGTAGGGATGTTTCAAACTAAACTCGCGTTCTTTACACATATTATTATATTAGACGGGACTTGGACGCGACGTACCTTTATGATTTGTTTTCCCGACGTTTCGGTAGGGTTACACCCACCGTGGTCACGAGACGACTGCCGTGGGAGGTGACAGCTGCGGTGATGTGCTGGTAGACTCCTACCCTCACATAAAATTGTCAATTTTACAAAGGTACGTCGCGTCCAAGTCCCGTCTAATATAATAATATAGGTAGGGATGGAAAGTAAATCGAGGATGTCAGCGGTAGACGATAGATGTAATTTGATTGAAGTTTTGCCATACCATGAAAATGCGTAAAATTTGAAATTTTGACTTGCCATGATATTTTAAAAGCAGATTGATATCGTTTATTTAAAGTGTGACATACCATTTAAATGAATTAATTTAGCTATGTAATTTAATCAATTTAACCGTATAAAGTGTTTAATTTTATTGTATATTTTCGTACACAAATGAATATTTGTTTCCGAATTAATTGAAGTGTATTGAATTTGCTGTCTAAAAAGTCAAACGACTTAAAAAATTGTAAGATTGATCGAAATTAATCGAATTAAGCAAAACTAATAGTTATTCCATTCCACTACGCCCCGGCCCCTACGCTTCCGTGTTCCGCAACATGACAGGAGACAAGGACATAGTAAGCAGTTAATCGTCGCAAAGTCCACCGGAACGGGCCGGGCAGTTGACACCTGTCTATGTTTTTACGCGGATTATTGTCCAACGTGTTTGCGCCCTTACTATTTGTAACAAGGAAGGTGTGGAATGTAAATTAAGAGCGTCGATGGCCGGGCGGTTGCGTATCCGACTCGTAAGCGAGAGCGTAATCGCTCCATTGTAATTACCTGATCGCCAAATCATGGATCATGGTCAAGGCGGAACCCGGGCCCTCGTGTTCTAGAGCACAACCGGGACATTAACGCCATAAGATTATTATTTTAAGGGGTGGAATGTAAATCAAGGATGCCAGCGGTTGACGCTAAATGTAATTTGACTGATTTAGTGATGTTGAAATTTTGACTTGCCGTGAAAATATGTAAAATTTAAAATTTTGACATGCCATGACATTTTAAAAGCAGATTGATATCGTATTTTTCTTTTTAAAGTTTGACATGCCATTTAAATGAATTAATTTAGCGTATTTAAATTTTGGACATTGACATGAAAATGTGAAGTATGTAATTTAATCAATTTAACTGTATTAAGTGTCTAATTTTATTTATGTATAATTTTGAACACGAATTATATTTGTCTTCTAATGTATTAAATTGAAATGATTCTGTCTAAAAAGTCAAATGTCATAGAAAATTATGAAATTGATCGAAGTAAGCAAAACTAATTGAATAATGAAGACGTCCATCTATATGTATACGTAGTAGAGTAGCTAAAAGATGGACGTCTTTATTACGTCCGTCTTTTAGCTATTGTTATATACAGATGGACGACTTTATTATTCAAAATCAGGTTGCTTTCTTGTTGATTTCAATTAATCTTTTAATTTCCCAAGGCGCTTTACTTTTTAGACAGCCTACATAATTAAGGCCTTTAACGGTGTGAAGGGGCTGCCAGTTTTCGAAAAAATATCAGTTCTTGCTAACAAGAATAATTTATCAATGTCTCGAAATTCTAATTTTTTTTTAAATAGTTAAGTTTTCATAGAAGCCGTCTTTGAAGAGCTAAAATTTAATTTTTGCTAACTTAAAATTTTAGCTCTACGTAGTCGATGTTTGTGAAAGGGTGTCTATTATAAATAATTTATTACTATTGGACTCCATCGGGTCCGACAGCTTTCCGATTCTCCATGTAGCAATGAGTCGCCAAGACTTCCGAATTCCGTGGACTGATGGAGCAGTCTCTATGAGATAGCTCTCCACGTAGGCACTCAACCGCCGCCCTCGTGCGCGCATGATGCCTCGGTTTAAAGCGGAATAACGAAGGCACAGCCTAGCTGTCGCCGACGCCGACTTCATCAGGCGTTATCTCTGACAAAGTCCTTGTTTCGGAGTGAGGTGCGTTCATAGAAAAATAGACTAATCAAGTAAATTAGTTTCTGACACTCAGACGGTTCCAACTTGTCATTAACAGCACCAAACTCAAGCGGCTTGGTAAGTAAGTAATCTATCTGGATGGCGCACCTTCCACTCCTGTAGGTGAAAAACACTCACGTCCGGAGAATTTTTCAATCGTCCACGTTACGGCTCCCAAAACTAAAGCCGCCGTTCGAGATGCCCCTCGTGTTGCAAACGTCCATAGGCTGCGGTGACTGCTTACCATTAGGCAGGCCGTAAGCTTGTTTGCCACCTTAGCCATATAAAAAATATATATATAAAAAAGAACGCACCGTCCAAGTCATCACCTACTACAATACTCTGCGGCATCACCTTGTTCGTATCGCTACGACGGACCTGTGGAGCGTAAGCGCTTATCAAAGGGGTCACGACTCCTTCAACAGACACCCTCATAAGGCATATACCCACCTCATAAGGCGCTGTCCTAACTGCCGACCATGATCGACCATGGTCGCTCGGCCGTTGCCAATTAGGACAGCGCCTAAGGCAATCGCACACCCTTTACGTCTAAAGTAATCGCCAGCTCACGAACACGATCCCGTGCGAAATTCTTAGTGGATGTCTACGTCATAATAGATAGGTATATCGAATTTCACCGCAATTCGTCCAGTGATTTGGGCTCAGTCAGTTTGCTTTGATTATAATATACATCTTTAATGGAACGAATTACTCTCAGAATTAGATATAAACTTAACATTTTTATCTACATTTTTGTTGATCTTACCTGAAGTGCTGCCTAAATACTACGATATTTCTTTTTTAACTTCACTAAATTCATTTTAAAAAGGTGAATAATGATTCTGTCCGTGTTTTAATGTCAAGGGAGCATTAACGCTAAGGCGCCGTTCGCGTCAAAATCTTGTGATGGCATTTTAGCTAAAGTGCCCAACAACTTTAAATAAGAGTAGGTAAAGAAAAGTATCTTACAGAAACAATAATATTTAATCTTCAATAAAAATAAAACATGTAAAACTATATGCCGTGTGGTGTCCGGTAGAGTAGAATAGCACCAACCCCTTACACTCGTGGGTGTCGTACAAGGCGACTAATGTTTAGAGACAAAAGATCTAGAGTCTCCGTAAACTGTAAAATGGGCAGCAGCGTTTTCCATTGTTATGTTTGCAACACTGCGATCTCCAATCCGCCTGCCAAGCGTGGAGATTATGGCAATAACCTCCCCTTTTGTGGGAGAGGCCCAAAGTCCTGCAGTGGACTGTTATGGGCTGTGATGATGATGTAAAACTAATTAGTAGCAAGGTAGGCAAGGTAGTTTCGCGAGATTTGGATTTGGATGCATCCTTGCAAAAATCATGGGAGACATGTTTATTGGATTCCCTTACAGAGATAACCCATTGCCGTATGGAGTACGTATGCAAGTTATATTCTAAAGTTCTCATGAAAGATCTTATAAATAGTTTAAAAAAACGTTCCTACTCCAAATGACTGTTAGTAATAGTTGTTAATAATCTTCCCACTTCCCTGCGTAAGTACGAATATGTCATGTTTCTGGCTGTTTATCGGTGTTTAGACAAATTCACAAAGCATTCTCTTATATTCTGTGGCTTAACCTGGGTACCGATTCTGGTTAAATGCAGTTGTTATTATGTTGCAATAAAACTGTGATGTTACTATAACTACGTCGAGGTATCGAGTCAGTCACAGTAACATCGCAGCATCATCCCAGTTAAATCATTGTTCGACCTTTGACACGTTTTCGTTGACAGAATTGAAGGCAGTTTGACAACTAAGAAAGATGCAACTTAGTAATGCAACTAAATTACCAGAAAACGAATTGTGGAAAGTTTCAGCTCAACATCTGTCAATCACACGTTTGACATGCGATGCAATTGTAATGTTACTGCAACTGAGACGATTTCCGTACCAGAATCGAAGCCCTGCTGTAAAATTACTGTCTCAATTTCTGTGAAGTTTGTCTAGAAGAGATCGCTTTTAGCGATAAGTAAGATAATAAAGTGTTTATCTATCTATCTGCAAAACCCAACCCAGCAGAACAGTAACACTGTAAACAAGGAACAACAAAAACGTGTGACCCCACACACAATGCCCCAGCACACGCCTACGAACACCGCTCGGCAGTCTCGAGTCCGTCTCGTGTCAGTAACACTTCGCCGTTTTCTTTTTGCCCTAAATTCTTTTTTGCGAGACACGACCGAGCCGGAAACGGATCTACGGCCCCGGAGCGCGCGTGTTACGTCACCGGCTCTGGAATGGCGTTAAATCGCAGCCTGAAAACTTGTAGAGGTTTTTTAAAATATAGTTTACAAGTGGTGTTTTAGAGTTTTTCTATTATGATCGGCTGATTTTATTAAAGATCGGCTGGATGCGGAAGGTACAGGACTGGCCTTTATGGAGATCTCTGGGGAGGCCTATGCCCTAAATGATAGTGAAAACCGCATCAAAACCCGTTTACGAGTCATCGGATGTACAGACAAACAGACGGAGATAGTGATGATTTTTTATACTATGTATGTATAATTACGCATAAGTAAGTATTTATGTAGTTATCTAGCACCCATAGTACAAGCTTTGCTCAGTTCGGGCGAGATGGTGTTGTGAGAATTTGTCCACGATTATTTATTTATCTGTAGTTCCTGGTAGTTGTCGGTCGAATGGAGCTATATCAATGACAAAGTATAAACAGTTTTGGAGGATTGAGAGACTACAGCCGTGAACAGACGTGTCGTTTAGCATCCGTGTTTAATGAAGATTAAATAACAATAAAGTGTAGAATCGGTGTCAAATCTGTGTCAGCACATTTTCACACTGAGACTAAGTACAGTGCAGTGAATTTGCGTAAACTATGAAAATTAACATATGTTTAAACTAAAATGGATAGTGCGTTTAATAGAAGTAAGAGGATTTTACGCAGTCCTCCTCCCGAATGTCAACATGTGGATCCAACCACGACGACTACAGAGCCCCCCACTGCGAGTTCGACCCCGGCCAGCGAAGCTGTCTCGACCGCCGAGATATCTAGTTGGCTTTCATCTATAGAACAATGCCTTAACGAGATTTGCGTTATATCTAGTGAAGGTAAGCTGAACTTGAAACAAAAACTTAAAATTAGCAGCATCAGCAGAAATATTATGGGAGGAGTGTCTCAGCTGGCTGTCCAATACCAATCAATAAAGGAAAAATATATCTAATCAATTCAAAATTTGAGAAAACATAAAGTTACGAATGACCTTATATCAGACCTAAAGCAAAGCCTTGTTTCCGCTCAAAAATGTACAACAAGCCCTTCCTTTGCCGACATAGTAAGAACAAGTAATAACTCATCGGTTCGTCCCACGAGCACTAGAAGCATTGCTATATTTCCAGCCGACAAAGATAAAACTAGTGATGAAACTAAAAAATTAGTGCAGGACCTGGTGAAACCAGATGAATTAAAGTTACATGTACGAGGGATGAGGAATACTAAAAACGGAGGAGTAATAATTAGCACGGACCGAAAAGAAGATCTGGACAAGCTAAAATCATCACAGAATTGGAATTCCTCTGGATTGAAGCTAGAAGAAACATCCAAAAAACGGCCCAGAATAATTGTACTTGGCATTCCGACAAATATCTCTGAAAAAGAGGTGTTTCAGTGTATATTTGAACAAAATATAATGGACAAGCATCAGTTTCGATTAAGATAAATTCTACAGTTCTATAAAATTGAGCCATAAATCTGGTAGGAAGGACGCCTCTACTTGTAACTTTATTCTAGAACTTACAGCGGACCTCAGAAGAATGCTTATTGAACAAGAACGTGTCTTTATAAACTGGTCATCCTGCCCTATACGTGACAACACTCTCCTGACCCGATGTTACAACTGCCAGCTGTATGGTCACTCGGCAAAATACTGCCGCGACACTAACCCCACTTGTGGGCACTGCGGAGAAACAGGACACACCATAAAGGAATGCCCCAAAACAACCGAATCAGCAAAATGCGCCACATGTACAAGATACAAAAAACCGGCTAATCATAATACTGGAGACATATCGTGCCCTGCAAAAAAGAATGCCGAATTAGATATCTAAGCTTCATTGACTATGGCGCCTAGATACGTTGTAACGTTAATCTAAAATTATTATATTGTTATTATTAACATAGCGTACCTATACTTAAATACATCTACATGTTTTAACACTATATTCTTTTAAAAATACCATGTAAGCACTAACCTACATTTATGATCTACTAACCTGGATGCCTAAGACACAGGTAAATCACTTACTTAGTTTAGGCGTCCAAATAAACAATAACTAGAAGTAAATACCTAATGTAATTTGCGCTGAAATTGTAAATACACGGAAGTAACCTCGATTTTATTTGTACTCATTTATTGTAAGTAGGTAATATAGTAACTATGCTCAATTGTAATTTATGTAAGATTTTTTTTTTTTTTGAAAAAATGGTTTATTTATTTATTTATTTATAAATGGTCAGCATTGAAATCAAAATCAAATCTTTATTCAATGGTATTAAGATCTAATTTGTCAAAAGGGAAGTTTGTTTTGTAGCATACAGATCTCAGAAAGTTAAGTAATGAGCTGTGACAGTGCTGCCACAAAAAACATAATTTATTGTTAACCAATCAATCAATACAAAACCTAAACCTACCTAAATGTCTGCTCATTTGAATGTCTAGAATGGCATTGAACTATTTACTGTTTTCACAAACAGTGTCTATGTAGCAAAATCGTGAACATCTGAACATAATGACATTGATTTTTGAAACAAATATACAGGGTGTCCCAGAAGTGACACGTCACAGTGACACCAGGGGTAGGTCAGCGTATGAGGCACCGAACCAGCCTAACATGACCCCAGTAAAAGTTGCACGGTTTTCGAGTTATTGCCAAAATAAAGATTTTACTGAATTTTCCCTTTTTTTAACAGTGCTACTGCCAGCATTCACATGGAAAGCTCTCGAAGTTAGTTTTTTTATTGTATATAACCATGAATAGTTAATTAAGATTTTTGAAATGTTATTTTGTCAATAAGTTGAGTAAAATGCTGAAAAATACGGGATTTATCTCGATTAAAATTTTCAGCAAAAAAATAATTTCAACTTTGACCACCTGCCGTGAAAAAAAAATCCTAGAAACGAAACGAGCAAATAACGTGGAAAAGTTGAGCATGTTATGCAGATTCAGAAATGGTACGACACAAGTATCTTACTGCAATAAAATAGGAATTCGTATCACTTTTACGGTGCCCTGAACTAAATTAGAACTAGGAACCCCGCAAGCTGTCGCTGTTAGGTAAAAAAATAATGCTGTACACTACGATATCTCATTTGTTACCTGACTCTTTTATTATTAGCCAAATGTACGAGAGTGAAAGAGATGGAAAAAATGTTTATCTCCCTTTTGAAGGATATCGTTGGCTACTAGCTCCGACTCTGACGCACGTGCTACTTACTACCTGGCGTGACCCCTCTATCGCGGGCTTTGTACCTGTTTTACTTTATTTTGATGGATAGAGTTCTTTGTCCGTTTATTTACATGTAGCACGAGTAGCAGTGGCTCTGGAAACAATTCAGTTCGTTACCTTGCGTTTCGTGCGATACCTGTGTTCTCTGCGTCCCTGTAATTCGTGTGTTCCTAAACTAAATCGACTTGGCTTTTCTCTGGACTCTGTTTTTTTTTATTTGGACTGTTTGTGGTGTGGAACAAAACGACAACTCGGCACTCTATTGGACACTGATTTTGCTTTGCGGAGCTGCATTACTACGATGGCAAATCGTAATCTCCATTACACTCATACAGAGTACGCTGACATGCACTTAATTTATGGTGAAACTAGGCATGTTTCGAATCGAGGCAACGTTATGTACAACGCAAGACTGGCTGCAAGATTGTACTCGGAACGATATCCAAATCGTAACCCGAAGACTAATGAAGTGATTTTACGAGTCGTAAACGCTTATCGCTAGGGCATATTCCCAGGAACGAATAGGCGAGAAGGAAGACCTCGGACTGTAGACGACGACGTGGTTTTAGAAGAAGTACAAGTGGAGCCAGGAACTTCATTGCGAATTATTGAACGCCGCACTGGCATCTCCAAATCCTCGACACAACGAATTCTGAATCGTCACAGGTATCATCCCTACCATATCCAACGTGTCCAAACACTTCTTCCAACTGACTACGCACACCGTGTTGAATTTTGCCGCCAAGTGCTCGAGAAATGGAGGAAAAATCCAAACTTCTTCAATGAAGTATTGTGGAGCGACGAATCGTCCTGCAGAAGGGATGGGTATCTCAACTTGCATAATATCCATAGCTGGCAATTAACAAACCTACACGAAGAAAGAGAAGACCGGTCCCAGTACCAATTCAAAATTAATTTGTGGACGGGAATATTTAACGGCTAAATAATAGGACCGGTCGAATTGCCGGCTATTCTGAATGGTACAAATTATCTTCAATTTTTGCAAAACGAACTCCCAGTCTTATTGGAAGATACGCCGTTGGCACTGAGAATAAGAATGTGGTTTCAGCAAGATGGTTGCCCGGCACACTACGCTAGTCCGCGAGCACCTCAGCAACACATTTCCCGAGAGATGGATCGGGCGACTGGGACCAATTTTATGGCCACCGCGTTCCCCGGATCTAAAGCCACTAGATTTTTTTTATTGGGGATGTTTGAAAGATAAAGTTTATTGTAAACCAATACGATCTGAAGAAGAATTACGGCAACGTGTATTCGACGCAGCTCGGACCATATCGGATATAAGTTTAAGAAAATTGAGCAGAAACTTTATCAGACGATGTAATTTGTGCATAAGAGTCCGAGGGAGACAATTCGAACACTTATTGTAAATAAATTTAAATTATTAAAATAAACCAATGAAAGTTAAACATGTTTTTATTGTTAACTGAACTTTTATTCGGCCATCAGCCAACAATACCCTTCAAAAGGTAGATAAACATTATTTCCATCTCTTTCACTCTCGCACATTTGGCTAATGATAAAAGGATCAGGTAATAAATGAGATATCGTAGTGTATAGCATTATTTTTTACCTAGCAGCGACAGCTTGCGGGGTTCCTAGTTCTGATTTAGTTCAATAGGGCACGTTAAAGTGATACGAATTCCTATCTTATTGCAGTGTATTGTACCATTTCTGAATCTGCATAACATGCTCAGGTTTTCCACGTTATTTGCTCGTTTCGTTTCTAGGATTTTTTTTTCACGGCAGGTGGTCAAAGTTGAAATTATTTTTTTGCTGAAAATTTAAATCGAGATGAATCCCGTATTTTTCAGCATTTTACTAAACTTATTGACAAAATAACATTTCAAAAATCTTAATTAACTATTCATGGTTCCATACACATAAAAAAACTAACTTCGAGAGCTTTCCAAGTGAATGCTGGCAGTAGCACTGTTAAAAAAAGGGAAAATTCAGTAAAATCTTTATTTTGGCAATAACTCGAAAACCATGCAACTTTTACTGGGGTCATGTTAGGCTGGTTCGGTGCCTCATACGCTGACCTACCCCTGGTGTCACTGTGACGTGTCACTTCTGGGACACCCTGTATATGTTTAATCTGGAAAAAAAAAAGGTTTTACTGCAACACAGACCACAAAAGGAATTAATAAGTAGACAATGAAATAAACTGTGAATTGAAATATTAATAAAGTATGGCAATTTTTTGCCTTTTACTTCACATTCTCCAGCCTACAAGGCGCCTACATGGCACGTGACTGAAATTGGGAACAGAAATATACAGAACTTTCATAGCTTGCCACTCGTCAGGTGTGCCTCCTACGAGCTTGCCGTTGGCGAAGCGAGGCTCACTAAGGTCTTCCGCTGGGGACCCGAAGGTTGAACAGGCTGGTTGAACAGTTTAGGGCTCTGTGATGGTATTTACCTATATTTTATTTTGTCATGCTGCGTGAGCGAAATCGTTCATCTTATTCTGAGAAATGATGAAGGTATGATTTCCAATGGACCGTAGTGTGTATTTGTTAGAAACGAAAATAGAACGGCTAGAAAATACTACCTGATGCGTTAATTTCTGTAAGGGTTGCCTGGAAGAGATCGCTTGTAGAGAAACACTGTTGTAAAAATGTTTATCCACGTAGGACCTTGCTCGTCGTTTTGTAAGAAAGGATTCAACGTTTATCAGGGTATTAGTCCTAGAAGACCCTCGTACGTACTACGTAGACCCTCTGTTGGTCACGACGCGAAGGTTCGAAAGAACGTTTCTCGATCGTACGATTCGGTTGTGGAATGAGCTCCCAGCCACAGTGTTTCCTTTGGACTATGACATGGGATCGTTCAAGAGGTATATTAGAGGTCTCTTCAGAGGCGGGCAACGCATCAGGGACTCCCCTGGTGTTGCTGATGTCCATAGGCGGCGGTGACCACTTACATCAGGTGGCCCGCTTGCCTGTTTGTCTGCCGTATAACACAAAAAAAAAAAGGGTGCTATCAACTTATGTTTCTTTTCCGCCGAACAGTTATGCTTGCATTGATGTGTTCCGGTTTGAAAACCACTACCAGTTATTATAGTAATATTTTACACCTGCGGTTCTACAGTGCAATGCATGTAGATATTATAATCGATAGTTACCATTTACCATAAGGTGGGTTGTCTGCTAGTTGGTTACTGAGTTGCACCTACAAAAAAAAACGAAATACCTATAAGTCCAAGCAGTTGGTGCTACATTGTACACTGCCGGATACAACACGGCAATATTGTTAACGAAAATCGCACTCTAAGAACGCGAGGATGGTAAGATGGTAAGTTTCCGCCAAGCATATGTTTCTGAGATTATCGCTCGCTTGGGAGGATGTGACGTCACGGGCACGCTCGACGCGTGACGTGTTCCGGATGCACTTGGCCTTTTGCGGCGAATGTGTAATTTATTTCTATTGTTTTTTATATAGGTTTTAAGACTTTCTTGGTTGTTCACTACACTTTCATCGCACATGAATATCGAGGTAAAAACAATACTAACCATGGTAATAAGCCCGATAACATTTGCAATGAAAAACAGTTGTTAATTTTTTAGGACATGGTATGTCATAGTGCTGATCACGTTTTTTTCCGGCAGTTACAAAATGTAACTTTTTAATTATTTTTTTTTGGCATACGATAGTAGTCACCACCTGATGGGGAGTAGTTACCACTGCCTATAGACATTAGCAACACTAAGAGTATCGCCAATGCGTTGCCCACCTATATAACACGTTGCTCTGGCAGCAAAAAGGCAAAAGCCACTCCACTGCCAAAGCCACGGTTCCCCAAATCCCCACCCCATGGAGTACTTGTTAGCTGGCTTCAGCATTCGTATTGGAAATTTTATTCCCATTATGTTGCTAGCTACGAATTTTGGCTACGCAATGGGACGAATGGGATCGGTCCATTTGCTCTGTCCTGACAAACTTCTCTATTATGTTTGATGTGTGTATCTGTAGCTTTGTGTATCTGCCTGTGGCATCGTAGTTCCGAAACGGATGGACCGATTTGCCAGCCAAAGCCTGTTTCATCGAGATGGTACTTAGCTTTGTTTCATTAAAATAGGTTCAGCAGTTTAGAAAGTACTTTAGTTTAAGTAATCTTCATCATCATCATCATCATCATCACAGCCCGCAACAGTCCACAGCAGGAGTTGGGGCCTCACCCACGCAAGGGTAGGATATTGCCATAATCTCCACGCTTGGCAGGCGGCTTGGAGATCGCAGTGTTTAAATATAACAATGCAAAATGCTGCTGCCCATTTTCCAGACTACGGAGACTCTTGATCTTTTGCGTCGAAAACATTAGTTGCCTTGTACGACACCCAAGGGGTTGGTGCTATTCTACTCTGCCGGACACCACGGCCAAGTAAACTTGCTCGAGGGTAATCCGACTTTTTCTTTCGGTTAGATTATCACAATGAACGACGGCTTAGGGTAAATGCTCTTGACCGTTTATTCCAGAAATTCACACCAAATGGGCCACCAGTGGGGATTGCAAATGATTTTTCCAAAAATTCTCACTGGACAAATAAATAGCATTCGAGTGTGGATTTTTAAGGACTATCTAGTAGCCTATGAAGCCCATCCCTCAACTTCAAATCCAATACTTACGCACTTACTTACTTACTGCGCTGGCTTACCGACCCAAAGTAGATTTCTGGTGTCAGAGGCCAATATTAATCCAATACCCCATGTTTTAATCTCCCCATCCTCTCCATACCTCTACGGGATGCAGACAAGAGAGAGTATGTAGGTTAAATTAAGTTGATGACAGAATTAGCCGACTAAATTAAGGTGCACGACAATATGGCCAAATTAAATAGGTAGGCTGTACGCGCAGGAACATTGAAATGATGACCGTCGTTAGTGACTTCTCCCGTGTCTAATTATGCTGTGTAATTATACAGACGGCTGCCGTAGTCATTTGCACCATGGGTTGGGTTTGTTTATTTTGTGGTCGCAATAAAATATAACAGGGAAGGAGCTTGCTTGCAAGTCCGAAAACAAAAGTTAAGCAACGGTTTCCCGTTAATCAAGGTCGTTCATCCTCACACCTTGGAGCCAAATTGGTGGCGAATTGTACGGTTCCAAAGAAACTTTCTCCCACGCACACGTAGGTTGTGGAGTGAACTACCTGAAGAGGTTTTCCCTAGAGAGTACAACATGGAGTTCTTCAAGAAAGGGGTGACAAAGTTTTACGGGGTGATGCCCCTGGTATCGCAAACGTCCATAGGCTGCGGTGACTGCTTACCATCAGGCAGGCCGTAAGCTTGTTTGCCACCTTAGTGGTATAAAAAAACGCACGCTGGTGCCGGGCACTGGAAGGGTGACCGTTTCTTTCTTTGAAGCTAATCGAACTTTAGCATCGCTACGAGCTCGCTAATCTAGAAGGCGAAGCGAGGTTAACCCAGATCTTCCGCTGGGGCTCCTGAGACTGGCTGAATAGTCTCGGGAGCCGATTACCACCACGTGACTGTATATTACTTATATATTTTTAAAACGTAAGGTGAGAGAGTATATTGCTACCTTTCAACTCAACTCAAATTAGTTCAAGTTTTCAACTTTTACCCTTTGTAAATTGGAAGTTCAGAGAGTTTAAATTACCTGGCAATAAATGTATAAGAACCATTGATTCGCTGAAACTTGTTAAATTAAGGTCTTCCCAATTGATTTTATTACATTTAAAATTAATTTAAGAAAAGATTTATCTATTAGTCTCAATTAAGCTCTCGCAAACGATAGCCGAGTGGTGCCCGGCAGAGTAGAATATAGCACCAACCCCTTGCACTCGTGGGTGTCGTACAAGGCGACTAATGTTTTCGAGGCAAAAGATCTTAGAGTCTCCGTAGACTGGAAAATGGGCAGCAGCGTTTTCCATTGTTATATTTACAACACTGCGATCTCCAACCCGCCCGCCAAGCGTGGAGATTATGGCAATAACCTTCCCTTTCGTGGGAGAGGCCCTAAGTACTGCAGTGGACTGTTATGGGCTGTGATGATGATAAACGAGGGCCCGGGGTCCGCCTTGACCATGATACAGGATTTGGCAGATCAAGTAATTACAGCGGAGCGACTGCCATCTGAGCTCCGCGAGCTTGCTACCAGGGATACCTCACCAGATTGGATAATGGTAACACATTCAGTCGCTTATGCCTGTACCTCTTGCTTAACCACCTCGGCCACCGAAGCTCCTCTTTAGGGGGAGCAATATTATCAATATTTATCCTGGTCACGCAGTAAATTAAGTCACTGACCACGGCGTGTAGCATTATTTATCCCCTAGAGAATGAGCCCCTCTTTTTAATTATCTTTCTAAGGTCCCTGTCGAGGGTCATCGAGACCTTGAAGCTTCTAATCGACCTTACCTGCATCGTGGTCCCAGCAATTAACTAGAAGGTTACAATGGCACGCACTCAAGGATCTGTTGAGAGTGGGGTCCAAAGAAACGAGGTGAGCGGCAGCACAAATTTTTATTACTAGTGGACTCGGCGCAAATTCGTTCGCGTACACCTACTTTGCCTCTATTTACCCTTTTTTCTGACTGATAGACCTTTCTCTTGAATCACTCTATCTATTGTTGAAAACCGCATTAAAATCCGTTGCGTAGTTTATAAGATCTGAGCGACATACATAGGGAGAGACGGCGGGTAGCGAATTTGATTAATACTATGTATAGATTGTTGTTATTAATTTTCGAATACACATACCTCCTCAAGGATTTGATAATCATTATCGGTACGTGAGGCCCCGGGGTCCGGCTTCCTACTCTTCCTGATCTGGTGTGATCTAATGAAACAAGATTATGGTTTTGTGGTTTATAAAACTATTCAAAATTTAGTTTCTTTAAAAAATAATTTATCGTAATATAATATGTCGAACAAAATCCGAGCAGGTAAGTAGTACAAAAAGCTAAAAGCCTCAACTGCTATTAAAAACTGATAAACAAAAATATTTTAGGTCACGACAACAAGTTGGATAGAAAAAATATAAATGGTTGCCGACAATACCAGCCACTGTGTTGAAGCCACATCCGCTTCCTCTCTGCGTGTTCCTCATTACTGAGGGTCGCGAATCCCCCGATGAACAATCAATTTCTGCTTTACGATGTCTCTCCACCGGCATCTGTCCTTAGCATCATGGAATGTATCATGCAGCTTCATATTGAGTGTTGAGCGGGTTTGATCGGATCTAGTAGGGCTGCGAGCTCTCGGCCGTCTTCCATCGATCTTACCTGTCACCATAAGCTGCTCGAGATTATGATATATCCACCTTTGCAGCTACATATTGTAGTTAAAATATTAGCCGTTCGATTTATAAGCCCCTTTATGGTGGGCCCACAGAAAACCAGCGTTGTGTTGCCACAACGTTATGCTGAGGGGGTCCAGTTGCACCGGAAACAGCGACACGGAGTTTAAACAATGCCACTGGGTATAGATAAACTATAGGTAGGTACATTTATTATTTTTATTCTCTTTTTATTTTTTAATATTATTTTTATTTTATGTACACTTAGTTCTATGTTTTTTTATGTCGTACCTAATTATCGTATAGTGGTGTCTACGTGCAATAGGTAAATGTTTTCTTTCTTTCTATTTTTTATTTTATTTTTATTTATTTGGGAAACAAACAGCTTACAAATAGTACAAATAAAGTATTTAACAATATGTTATTGCAAAAGCCAACAAAGTTTCCACTATATTAGTTGTACATTTATTGCATTAAGATTAGTTTTCCTATTAAGCACTTAATAATCCTAAACAAAAATAAATAAAAGTAACTAATTTTTCTCCTTTACAAGTGATACATATCTTGCGTATTTGTTGTGAAAGATGTCAATGTGTTCATAGTGCTCATCATAGGTCCTGCACACCCTTACCACAAATCTATTTCTATCGTAATTGGTTGAACAAAAAGGTTTATCAAAGGTTGATGTTGATCGTGTGTTTACTCTTGGGCATTTAAATTTAATCTTGCTTATCAAATAATGTGAATCCACCAAATTATTAATCAATTTATACAGAAATATTTGGTCTCTTTGTTCTCTGCGTGTCTTTAATGTTATAAAAATTTCCTTATCAAAGTTCCTGAATTTGTATTTGAGGCGCTTAATAAATTTATCCTGGACCTTTTGCAATTGCTGAATATATTTAATATATGATGGATTCCATGCAATAGATGCATATTCCAAGTGTGATCTTACATAAGAATTATATAGTGTTATTAATGTTTTGGGATGACTGAATTCTTTACCCTGTCTAAATATAAAACCTAGCATTCTATATGCTTTAGCAGAGATTTTATCCATATGAGACGAAAAAGTCAATTTACAATCTAGCTGAACACCCAAATCTCTCACCTCAGTCACTCTTGGAAGTGGAATGTTCCGAATACTATATTTATATTTGATTATATGCTTTTTTCTTGAAAAAGTAATTATGGCACATTTGTTTGCATTAAGTTGTAATTTATTCTTCTGGCAGTATTCACTTAAGCTATCCAAATCCAACTGAAGATTACGAGAGTCCTCTTCCGTTTTAATCTTTGCATATATTTTTGTATCATCGGCAAAAAGTAAGACTTGGGAATGATTGAAGCAATCAACAACGTCATTAATAAATATATTAAATAACAGTGGCCCGAGGTGTGAGCCCTGGGGCACTCCAGATGTAATCGGCACAAAACTAGATATAAAACCCCTGATTGTGACTGCCTGAGTTCTGTGACTAAGATAAGAAACCATCCATCTTAGGAGGTCACCGTGTATACCGATATGTTCAAGTTTCTTTAGTAATAGGCTGTGATTTATTTTATCAAAAGCTTTGGAATAATCGGTATACACGGCGTCCACCTGGAAACCATTACTCATGGCCTCAAGAGTAAAATCCAAAAACGTACACAAATTTGATTCAGTTGAACGTTTATTAATAAAACCATGTTGTTGTTCAGACAAGAGAGATCTAATCGCTGGAAAGAGCGAGTCGTAGACTATTTTTTCGAATAGTTTAGGTATAACTGATAACTTAGATATGCCCCTATAGTTTTTAATGTTGTGTTTATCCCCATTTTTAAATATCGGTACCACAAAGGAACGCTTCCACATTTTGGGCATTATACCCGAATTCAGAGACTTTTTGAAAAGATAACTAATGGGATACGCCAATTCAGCATGACAATTCTTCAGAAATATGGGGTGCAAGCCATCAGGGCCACTACCTTTGGTAGAATCAAGTTTTGACAAATATATTTTTACTATGCCAGGTGAGATAAGTACATCACTAATTAAATTTACCCTACCTGATTGACTACCCATGACATCAGCATCCCCCGGCTCAAAAACTGAATGGAAAAACTTATTGAACATATCAGCTATGGATTGGCCGTCATTTCCTTTGATATCATCAAGATACATGGTATCAGGAACACCATTCTGACTCATTTTTGATTTAATAAACGTCCAAAAATGTTTACTATTATGTCCAATATCTAATTCTGCCCTTGCAATATATTGTTTATAGCATAACCCTTCCATGTCCTTGACTTGTTTTCGCAAACTTGAAAATGTCATGTAATCGCTATACCTACCATAAATTTTCCATTTTTTATGGAATTTCCGTTTTTTTGATATTAATTTCATTAATGAACGTGTGAACCAAATAGGATATTTATCATCGTGTACAACGAGGCGTGACGGAACAAACTTCTTTACTATATTATGCAGTGTAGTGTGGAACGTTTCCACAGCTACTTCAATGTCTCCAGTTCTAAGATACTGGTCCCAGTCAATTTTAGATAATTCAGCACTGATGACACTGTAGTCGAAGACACTTCTAATATTATTAAGCCTTTAAATCTCACATCTTGTGACTTAGTCCACGGGAGAAGGAAGAGGGAAGATCTCGAATGCTAAACTCAACTTCCAATTAGGTCAAGTGAACAGCTCATCGGCCAATACGACACGGCATTTAATTGATAAATTCGTTTTAGTTTATTTACTTTGCAAGTAGATACTTATTAGTACATACTTTAAAAGGAATTACTGTTTTTGTAAAAACTAAATGTTGAATATTTTGGGAAGTATTTTAAAGATTAGGGAAACTGGAAATTATGAGCCGGTTGCAAGCAATAATACCTACAGTGTTAAACTTTTTTTTTTTGTTGGATGGTAATTACCGAGCGTCGGTAAATTATAAATAAATTAATATGCTTATAAAAATTCAAACTATCTATATTAAATTAGCCCAAAGTAAGCAATTATCCAGACCCGTAACAGAAATTTAAATTCATCATTTCTATTTCTGGGACCTCTCGTAGCAAACCAGGATGTTGACCAACTGAGCCACTCAGGTCGTCAAAACCATAATAACGAAGTCTAATCTAAAATTCATTATTATCATAGTCATAGAATTATTTTTCTATTGCATCAGTAAGTTCATCAACTTCTTTCTTATCACCTACCAACCTACTTGTTAGCTTTTGTTCTTTATCTTTATTTGATTTTTACCTTCCCAGTCGCTGAAGCGAAGATGCGAAAGAGTGCAACGAGCATTCAGCGTTTATAGCCGCGTAAAACGTCAGTTTCATGTCCCACTCAAGATTTTTGTCGCCTTTTGACGACGTCTACCAGAATGGAAGTACAGTTAATCGGGACATTTGAAATGATAAAGTGGCGGTGGCTTGTTTTGATACAAATTTTACGCTCAGTTACGTACGGTAATGATGTCTCTTTTCTCTGTAGACACGTAGGCATGCTTCGCTTCACGTTTGTTGGTATTGGCGCAATCAAATGTAGTACCTACAGGCTTTCTTTGCTTGGTTATATATTTTTCTTTGGGTATATTAAAAGCTTTCATGGGGTTTCTTACCGCTTGGTTTACCAGTATTCGGATATTTCGATCTAGTTTATCAAAGTTAATTTTTATTTCAGCTTCAGATTTTAATTTAAGCAACCTTGCGTCCGCAACTTCGTTAAAATTCAGATATTTTTGGAGATATAAAAGTAATCTTCAGATAAACATCAACCTCGTGATATCGATTTCAAGACTTTCGTGGTTCACTACACTTTCACTACACGGGTTTATTACCGTAGTTAGTATTGTTTTTACCTCATAGTCACGTGTAGACTAGTGCTGCTGTGTCCAAATCTGTTCAGCGGTTTAGAATACCCAAGAAAAGGTCAAACTCGCTTCTAAAAAGCTGGGTGTGCTTAACAAATCAAAGCAATTCATTCATTCGGAGTATTGCTCCCATCTATGGGCGGGAGCACTGGCATATCAGCTTATTCCTTGTGACTCGATCCAAAAGCGCGCTGAGAGAATTGTCGATGATACCATGCTCACAAGTGGTATTGAGCCGCTGAGCCAGCGGAGGGATTTCGCCTCCCTTTGTGTGTTCTACCGCTTGTACAACGGTGTTTGTTCTGAAGAACTGTTTTACATGATGCCTACAGCTATATTCTATCATCGCACCGCTCGCCATCGACAGGGAGTTCATTCTCACACCTTGGAGCCAAATTGGTCGCGAACTGTGCGGTTCCAAAGGAACTTTCTCCCACGCACACTAAGGTTGTAGAATGAACTACCTGGAGAGGTTTTCCCTGGAGAGTACATCATGGAGTTCTTCAAGAAAAGGGTTAAAAGGTTTTTACGAGGTCGGCAACGCGTGGGTGATGCCCCTGGTATTGCAAACGTCCATAGGCTGCGGTGACTGCTTACCATCAGGCAGGTCGCAAGCTTGTTTGCCAACTTAGTGGTATAAAAAAATACTGGCTGGCTAGCTGGCTGTAACTCTTTTGTTTACTTACCTGATTAGATCTTGCGTCAATATCCCGGTTGTGTTTTCGTGTGTGAGGGCCCGAGGTTCGCCGTGTCAATGGTCTGGGGTTTTTTTTTATGTTATCCGACAGACATACAGGCATGCGGACCACCTGATGGAAAGTGGTCACCGCCGCCTATGGACATCAGCAACACAAGGGGAGTCACCAATGCGTTGCCCGCCTCTGAAGAGACCTCTAATATACCTCTTGAACGATCCCATGTCATAGTCTAAAGAAAACAGTGTGGCTGGGAGCTCATTCCACATCCGAATCGTACGAGCGAGAAACGTTCTTTCAAACCTTCGCGTGGTGACCAACAGAGGGTCTACGTAGTGGGGATGGGTATCCAGCCCACGGCGGGTGGTGCGATGGCAAAATTGTGCTGTGGGCACCAGATTGAAAAGTTCCTCGGAACACTCCCCATTGTACAGCCGATAGAACACACACAGGGAGCCAAGGTCCCTTCGGTTAGCCAGTGGTTCTAACTTGCTTGTTTGTATGGGATCGTCGACAATCGTACGGCCCATCTTAGTACGGAGTCCAGAGGATTAAGCAGGTCAGCAGTTTCGCCGGCCAAAAGATGGAAACAATACTCCATATGAGGCCGCACCCGTGCCTTGTACAGCAGCAGGCACTGCCCTGGGGTGAAGTATCGCTTGAACCGGTTATGCACTCCAAGCTTTTTTGAAGGTTGTTTGGCCTTACCTTCTAGGTGACTCCGGAATCGCACGCTATCCGATATGTCGACAACAAGGATCCCGATACTACTTAAGATGGAAAGGGGTGTTCCTTGGAACTGCGGCACCATGACAAAAGGATCCTTTTTGGCGGAAAATGCCTTTGTCGGGTTGAATTCCACTAGGTTCACTACCTGACACAAGTCATATTCGGCTTTCCGACACCACGGAACGAGGGATATTCGCACGGCCAGTATAACGAGAATCTTTAGTATCTGCACAACAATAATTATTGGGAATAGTCAGCATATCATCGATATGCAGAAGAAACAGCGTGGGAGATAGCACTGAATACTTGGGGGATGTGGCATATCAGGTTATTACAGTGCATTTAATTAGTGCAGGAATTATCCGATGCTCTTCCGCACCGTACAAATATGCGATGCGATGACTGACCATAACGATTACTGCATGTCTTAAATTGAGGAACGACTTTTGGGATATATTTTAATGGAAACTTGTACGAAGCTGTTGCGTTGAAATTTGCGACTGTCTGTCTACACCTAATGACAACCCATTAGATACTATATATAATGAAATTACAGTACTATGAAAGATGAAATTAAAAACTCCTTCCGCTTCTAGTTTGACACACCGATTCCAAGTATAAGCCAGCTTAAAGAAATTCTCAACTTTGAAGAACTTACTACTTCAACTGTAATCAACAGTGGACCATACTTCAGCGGGTGTATTAAATTATGAAGCCGTTCCGTTCACAAACTAAGCAAGTTAGCACAAAGTTGATAAGAAGCTTGATGAATGAGCGTGTTGTATAGTTTAATAAATGTACAGGGACAGATTACAGCAGAAGCTGGAGAAACATGTACCTCATAGCCACCTTCATCTTACAAGGAGGCCATGAGTACCTACAAGGCGGTCAATGACGTACACCGGTTACTTTTGGGTTTGTATTTAATCACACGAGTGCGGCAGAGGCAACGGCAACGAAGCTGAACTAACCGATGTGCATTATTCCACACAGTTTTCAATTATCAATCATCAATCAATCCGAACTCCCAGCTGACGTAATAATCGAATCACAATTTTTTTATGGTGCATATAACATGTCCAAAGGGACGGCTATAAGTTGTCAAATATCCCCCATTACCATGCTATAGTCAAATTTGGTAGCCTTGGTCACCTAATGCCCCATTTACATTGGCAAGGATAGTGGTGAGTGTCCAGGCAGTGACTGTTTACAGTGAGTCCAGTGCTATTTTTATGTCGATATGGATGAGCAACGTCAACAAATACATGCAATTTTACTACTTATTATACGACGCCAGTGGCGAGTGAAGTGCCGCGCGGGGTTTGAGCCGGCGTGGAGGGGTGCACTTGCCATTAGCATGGCAGCTTGCCAAGTTTTTTTTTATGTAATACGGCAGACAAACAGGCAAGCGGTCTACTTGATGCAAAGTGGTCACCGTCGCCTATGGACATCAGCAATACCAGGTGTATGTAAGTTGACTTGCTACTGTCCGATCGGTTTCCACCGCTGTAGTTGTTACCTTAGCTGAACACTTACTAATGGAAATGGGACTTTAGGTAGAGTTTAGACTATTTGACGCGCCAATTTAAAAAACTTCTGCCAATGGAAGTGCAAAAAAGAAACACTCATGATAATTATAGTCCCAGGATTCATATTAGTGACATAATAAGATCCGTCACACAGTACATCCTGTGTTCTCCAAAGGATGAGTCAGGAGAGAAAATGCACAAGATGACTCGTCGTCGTCGACGTCGCGTTTGCGACGGACGCTATTTTCAACGGCCGTGAGGTAAGCTAGGGGAGGGGTAGTATTCTGTGGGAACTATGCATTTGTTTTACAGGTAAGTAGTTGGCTTTATGATTTATCGTGGCAGTGATTGAGACATTAAAAATGTTAAGATAATTGAGGTAGGTACTCAATGGTTTTGACGTGAATTTTGTGAATCTTCATTCTTTGATAACGCTAGTTGTTCAGTTGGTTAACATTCTTGGATTCGATTCTCGGCCGGGCAGAAATTGCAATGTTGAATTTTGATTTTGGTCTCGGTGTTGTGTGTGTTTAAAAAATATATAAGTAGTTTACACAGCTTTGCTTACATTGGGGCTAGATTAAATTGTCCAAGCATATTTATTTCTTATTTATTATTTATAATTACGGATACACGTAGGTTTATTTATTTATTATAATTATAACTAACTAATTCTAATTGACCTATCTTAAGTAAATATCTTAATTCTTCACCCATTGGGCTGCGTTTTCATCAGGAGAGAACAAGTCCAAAGAGACTCCAGTGTATTTCAGCTTTGGACATTCGTAATACACGAAGGTACCCGTAATATACGCGCTATACACACAAGCGCTACACACACACACAAAGCGAGTGCGTTTTGATACTATTTTTACCCGACCGCATCATTCGTCATGACTTACGAGTCAGTCTTACCTCCAAGCGGACCATACGTTTCCCTTAATAGCAAACAGGTCTGAAGGAAATGTACTGGAAGTCCCATCACACAGTATATCCTGTGTTCTGCAAAGCGTGAGTCAGGAGAGGAAGTGCAGCCGACTACCGCTCGTCGCGTTTTACGACGTCATTTTCGACGGCCGTGAGGTAAGTTATGGGGATGGGGTGGCGCCGTATTTTTAGAATATTATAATAATAAATATGCTTAAACAATTCACACAGCGCCATCAAGCCCCAAAGTAAGCGAAGCTTGTTTTATGGGTGCCAGAAAACTGTAACTACTTATACATTTTTGAAAACACCCAGACCCGTAACAGAAAATAAAATTCATTATTTCAATTTATTGCTGGGCCAGGAATGTAGATTTTAATCTACTGTCTACAATAATATCAGAAGATAAGCCACATGACGGTAAGCGGCAACTGTCGCCTAAAACATTTACGATTGGTTGGCTTCATATATCGAATATGCAGATCCACGTTGCAACTATTCAGACTAAGTCCCTTGTCTATAGTTCTGTGGTACCTTTTTATACCTACATTGTTATGTCCGTCGGTTGACCTGGGTACTCGACAATAATGTATTTATAAACCAAATATACATATTTGACATTATTAGAGGACCTAGACATTGAGTAATGTTATATGAATTTGCACGGAGGAAGTTCCGGTCAAAAGTTAATCTGAGTACTTACAATACTATTCCATTCTATTCTATTCTATTTTTCCGACTTTATTTATATCTTTCAATAATGAATAGGTTTTTGAAGGTATGTTTTTCATAAAAACAATTTATAATCTTTTCCATTCTTTTAAGGTATTGACGTTTTTATTCAGTGTTTGTACAAATGGCCGTTATTAAATGTATCCAAATGAGCGTGAAATGAAATCCAACGTGTTAATATTACAAAACAAAGCAATAAAAAATAGGTTTTTAGGATTGAACTGCTTTATTTATATGCTGATGTAGAAAACTAATCGCCGCACCTTTGAATACATTTACTAAGAGTATAAACCATATTTCAATTACTAAACACTCAAACGAATGAATGAAAGAAATCGTTTGATGACAATTATTTTCAATCACGCTATTAGTAATCAAGTTGGAATTTTCTCATTTTCGTTACCTACAATTTAATGGAGTTTCAGTGGACAAAGAATATTGTTCAGTTCAACAGTTTGCGCCATCTTAAAAACTTATCAGACAGCTACATACCGCACAGCGTCCTTCCTTGAAGACTAAGCCAATAACCATAGCGGACATCGGCTGTTAGATAGTACTGTCAGCAGAACAGGGATTGAAAACTGTGTAATACTTACAGGATTGGAATACCACGTGATGCTTGTAATCTTGTTTTCTATTGAACTATCGCTGCTCAATTTCACTCGGTTATTATAAACTATGTGTTATATAATAGTTTTGAACATCTTTGAGTCATATACCCCGCGTCTTTCAGCTAATATGTAGATGATATTGATGATGAATTTTGAGTTGAATAACCTAACCGACAGAAAAATTCGGATAATACCCTACCAAGTTTTTAAACGTAAATATTTTCTTCATATACGAGTACGTTACCGATTTTAATGAAACAAAGCTAAAAACCGTCACGATTAAACTGGCTTCCAAATAGAGAAAGAGAAGACCGCATCCAATTCGGTCAATCTGTTAGAAAGCTACGATGCCATAGATAGGCACACAAAGTCACAGCTACACAGATACACATGTGAATCTTATAACACTCCCCTTTTTTCGTCGGGAGGATGTTTTCCCAAACTGGAAGAGCAACGGTTAGTATTCAACTAATGTACGTAGCTCTGAAAAGAGTTATTGGTACATAGTGGGATTTAAACCCGATACTTCTCGCTTGCGAGTCAGATACCGAAACCACTCGGCCACCGACGCTCCAAGGAAAATAAACAAAATACAAAATATATCACTGATGTTTAATTTCTGTTATGGATCTGGGTGTAGTATGTATAATAAGTATGTAGCAAAAAAATTATATAAGTAGTTTATCAGTTATCTAACACCCATTACACGAGCTTTGCTTACTTTGGGGCTGGATGGCGCTGTGTGCATTTATACAAGGATATTTATTTAAAGCATATTTAATAAGCTTCTGTTTATACTGACGTTACTGCAATGAGTGGCGGTTATTACCGGCCATATTTTTATAGAGCCACATCTAGAGGTTCTGATTGAATTTATCCGCTGACCTGTTTACTCTAGGATTTAATTTATTTAAAATAAAATATAACCATAGCACGATTTATGGAATAAGCTATATAGAATGATGATGGCGGATTATTTCTAATTTGACTGACTTTCTAGAAAACATGTCAAAAACTTTCGCTAAAATTTTGAGACAGCCGTTAAAGTTTTTGCTTAACGCCAATCCCACCAGTATGCATATGTAGTATGCAGTAGAAGGATGGGATTTGTCGCGCCTCTTCTAGAAGGTAAGAAAATGATTTTACTTACAGCTATTTTTTCTATATATTTGATGAGTTCTTTTGCTTCTTTGCCAGTAAATCGAGATTTTATTAGATTCGGATTCATTTATTGCCCAAAGTGAATACAAGTACATTCATATATCTAGCAGTAAATACAGACAAAAATGTGCATTCATTTAGGGTTCGTCAATAATAATTAGCGATACAATATAATTATTTGAAACATAATAATAATGTCATTCTTCTGTACAAAGTACCTACAAAATCAAGATGGCAACGTAATAAATCAATAGATTGAAAAGTAAATTTAAGAATGTCATAATAAAACGATGGAAATGTCAAAATTCAAATGTCACAATAAATAATACTACTATTAGCCTGAGGAACCCTATCCGCGGAGTGAAGATCGTGCGCTAACGTCACGGCGGTGAATTTCGCGGCTGTAAGCAGGACAGCAGATAGCAGCGATGGAAGACTTCACTTTGCTGGAGGCGCTCGGAACGGAAGGACGTGCTCACTAGCCATTACTTGTGTTAATTTCATTGTGTATATTTTTAGTTATTTTCATTGTAACAATTAATTGAGAGAAATATAGGTTTTGTTATGTTGTTAATATTCTTTTTAAGTAAATGCTTGGAGATTTGTAACATCAGAAGTGGGATAGCTCCCATAGCTATCCACCGCTTTTGGTTTTTCATATTTTCATATTTTTCTTTGTTTGCTATTTTTACTAATTGCCTAAGTTTTGTTATTACCCACATTTTACAAGTAAGTAATTTTTTTTCGTAATTATGGCTGAACTAGCTAGAAAAAGACGTAGGGGCAAACCTCGCGATGCACCAGATCCGAGTTTGCAGCAAACCCTACAGGCTATCCTATCTCGCTAAACTATTTTAGAAAATTCTAGTGATGAACAGAGTAATAGTCAGTGTAGCGCGATTGACTCGAATGTCACGGCTTTGCCGGGGTCATCCGACGTCACTAGGAGTCCGCCGTACGGGTCGCCAGCGCTGTTGCAGGCCGTATCGCCGCCGCGGGCGCAGCCGCCGCCGCCGCTGCTGCCGACGTCGCGGGTCGAGGCTGGCAGGGCTGCCAGCGGGGCGTTTGGCTCGCCGACGCGGGCGTCCAGCGCGCCATGCGGACCACCCTCAACCGCTGCTACCCTGGATGGCGTCTTAACCGAGGTGACGGATAAGCTAGTCAGCGCCATTGGCGCGCTTAATCCGGTAAGATCTAACCATGTCTATATTTCTAATTTAGACCCGGCTATTAACGATGTCGACGTATGATTTAGTGAGGTCGATCATCCGCGTTTCATTAATAGATGGGACGAGAGAGAGTGTTTAGCACGTATAGATAACTGTTTAAAGGGGGACGCGCGAATATGGCTAAAAGAATGGGTTTCGAACGATCGGACTTGGTCAACTTTCACACGTGAGTTCAAACCCTTAAGGCCTTGCCACATACAAAGCTCGGCGCGAGCGCGGCGCGTTATTTGCTAGGCAACCATCGCGCCGCGCGATGGTTGCCTAGCAAATAACGCGCCGCGCGATGGTTGCCTAGCAACTATCGCGCCGCGCGGTGGTTGCCTAGCAAATATCGCACCGCGCTCACGCCGCGCTCGCGCCGAGCTTTGTATGTGGCAAGGCCTTTATGCCCTCGCCGTGTAGATATAGCTAATATGACTTATTAAACAGGACTCTGACCAATATGCCGCATATGCTGAGTATGTACGCCGATCTCTTTTACGTCTTCGGATTGTAGGCGGTATGACTCATGAATTAATTACTGCTATTGTTGTTCGCGGTATATGCGATCCACAAATTAGAGCGGATGCGACGAACGCTAAGTTATCCCCGTACAGCCTAGTTGACTTCCTTTCGATTTAGATAAAGCCGGCGACAATGTCTGTGTCTCCATCTTACAATAATTATAGTCGAAAACGCGAAAATTTTGATTAATTTTCAATGCCAGGGTTTTACACAAAGTTTTTCCTGTGGAATTTATGGTCATGCCTATAACACATGTGCCCTAAACGTGTCAAAGTAGACGGACCGGTGGTACCTACACCTACACCTACGAATAGTTCGCGAACCTACCCGCAAAACCAGACTAAAAATAACATTAACCCCCAAAAACCCGTGCCATGTACCTTTTGCAAAAAACTAGGTCACAAAATAAAAAAAAACAAACGTTAACTTTTGCCGTGACACTGAGAATACTTATAAAAGGATGATACCTCAACTGCTGTCATACAAGGCATACCTGTCGATATTTTATTAGACAGTGGCTCGATAATTTCATTATTTCATAAAAGGCGTTTTTCACAACTTTGACTGTCGAATTCCAAGACATAACTCTTGAAATAGATTTTCACGTTGTCTCACGAGCTTGCATGAACGTTCCTGTTCTCATAGGCACGGACGTACTGAACAGGGAAGGGGTGACCTATACGCGTACCAAAGGTCAGCAACGACTAACACGAGCTGCTGTTGTGGACAATATTGTCCGCGAAAATGTCCCCAATAATACGCCATTGGTAGGCGCGGAAAAGGAACGCTTCTTATCATTATTAAATGATTTCTCAGCTTATTTTGTTACGGAGACTGGGTCGATGCATATACAGCTTAAAAATGAGACCCCAGTTGTTTACAGGCCCTATAAATTGTCTTGACGAGAAATCATTAGGGAGTCAGAATCGCTGTTTATAAGTCCTATCCTTCTCGTCAAAAGACAGACCGAGGCGATAGAATGTACGTGTACTTTCGAGCCTTAAACGCAAATACCTTAAAAGACCGCTATCCGCTTCCTCTGATGGATGATCACATCGATCGCTTAGGTAAAAGCAAGTATTACAGTAGTCTTGATATGTCCACGGGCTTTTACCAAATCATTATGGACTCGAGTTCGGTGCACAAAACGGGCTTTGTCACTCCGGGGGGCCACTTCGAATATTTGAAGATGATCTATGGTTTGGCAAATGCACATGTGGTCTATCAAAGAATAATAATGAAAACGTTGAGTTCATTCATCGAGTGTGGTCTTTACCACTCTCTACCTTTGTCTATATCGACGATGTTTTAATACGTCGAGGAGGGCTTGCAAACCCTAAAAGAGGTTTTGCAGACCTTAACAGCAGCTTGTTTTCGATCACTTAAGAAGTGCACGTTTTAGGTAATGATATTGATTACTTGAGTCGTATGATTAGTAATGGCCAGGTCAGGCCGAGCGTTTATAAGGTCGATGCATTGGTCAAAGATCCAATCCCGACCAATGTTAAATAAGTTCGCAAATTTTTGGTGCTAGCGAGGTATTTTAGACGGTACTTACCTGGATATTCAGACAGCGTGCATTGCTAACTTGCTTCTTAAAGGGGTACAATTTCGTTGTAGTGACGAGCAGGAAGTGGCCCGTAAGGATTTAATAGAGCGACTAACCAGTGAGCCGACTTTAGCGATTTTTAACTCGACATTACCGAAGGAGGTGCATACGGCTACGTCTGCTGTTGGATATGGAGGTGTCTTGTTTCAGACTCATGATTGTGGGCGCAGATAGCGCAGGCAACCACGTGTATTTAATGTTGGAGATGTAGTATTTGTACATAAAAATAGCTAGTCTGCTGGTAAATTGGACTCGGGAATGCGAGGGCCTTATAGTTTTTAAAACGCACTCCCTCATGGCCGCTATGAGCTAAAGCTCCTTGCTGGGTCTTATAAGAAAGATAATGCAAGCAGCTGCGGAATATTTGTCTATGGCGAGAGGAAAGGACCCCCGATGTGTGCACTACATTATTTGAAAGTGAGTATGAATACTTTGTTTGGAACATGTCGATCTCTGTTTCTTGTAAATGATTCATACTTGTGTTGTGTCTGGGTAGTAACCCGAGGGCAATTCTAACCCACCGTGTTAGACGCAAGCGTATTGCCAGACATGCCGAGGCCTCTGTCTGTGCTTATTTCTACTTTGTTGCAACGAGGTTGTGTCAAAGTGAGTGATTTACACAGAGACGTCTGTGTGTAGCATCCCGAGGGCTCTGCTACTTAAGAAACATGCCGAGGCCTCTGTTTCTTAGTACAGGCATGCCGAGGCCTCTGCCTAGTACTCTTGCATCGTGATGGGCATCCCGAGGGCTCTGCTACTTAAGAAACATGCCGAGGCCTCTGTTTCTTCGTACAGGCATGCCGAGGCCTCTGCCTAGTACTCTTGCATCGTGATGGGCATCCCGAGGGCTCTGTTACTTAAGAAACATGCCGAGGCCTCTGTTTCTTCGTACAGGCATGCCGAGGCCTCTGCCTAGTACTCTTGCATCGTGATGGGCATCCCGAGGGCTCTGCTACTTAAGAAACATGCCGAGGCCTCTGTTTCTTAGTACAGGCATGCCGAGGCCTCTGCCTAGTACTCTTGCATCGTGATGGGCATCCCGAGGGCTCTGCTACTTAAGAAACATGCCGAGGCCTCTGTTTCTTCGTACAGGCATGCCGAGGCCTCTGCCTAGTACTCTTGCATCGTGATGGGCATCCCGAGGGCTCTGCTTGATGCTGTAGTTGAAGGCAAGCCGAGGCCTCTGCCTGATACTACGGTTTTATTTTATTTTCAGTTGGTATGCATTGACAAAGCATTGGTATGCATAGGGCCATCTAACGCTGACGATGATGCTGACCAACCAAGGCAGGCTGAGGAAACGGGCGAGGTCGCGCCGTCATCAGGAGAGGCCGTATTAGCCTGAGGAACCCTATCCGCGGAGTGAAGATCGTGCGCTAACGTCACGGCGGTGAATTTCGCGGCTGTAAGCAGGACAGCAGATAGCAGCGATGGAAGACTTCACTTTGCTGGAGGCGCTCGGAACGGAAGGACGTGCTCACTAGCCATTACTTGTGTTAATTTCATTGTGTATATTTTTAGTTATTTTCATTGTAACAATTAATTGAGAGAAATATAGGTTTTGTTATGTTGTTAATATTCTTTTTAAGTAAATGCTTGGAGATTTGTAACACTACAATAATAAAAAATGTCGAAATCATAACCAATTGTTAATAAGTTGGCCTGTTGTGTCTATAATATATTATGTAATATACTTTTTGGAACATGCTTGTGTACAATAAATGGTTAAATGGTTAATTAAATATTACCTAGGGAGGCACGGTGTATTCCTTGTATTCGACCTGGCATTGGTACAGTGGCGGCTTGTTGAAGAAGTCTCATATCGACATGCCCGAAGATGGACTATTATCATCATCTGCATTATCATCGTACACTATTGGACATGGACCTCCTACAACGCCTTCACAGTCGTTTGACTTACCTCTTGCATCCATTAGTTCTCTACGTCCATCAAACGTCGTGCGTCCATCACATGGGAGGGTTCTACTTTGCCATTAAAGCCTGTCTAGAAACAGCCAGCTGCAGAGTAAACGGACCTTTCCATAAACATTAAATGCTATGATGGGGGAGGGGGCCCGTTCACTCTGAAGCTTGTACATTATGATGATAAAAAATACGGCAGCTTTTCAGCTTTAGTTCCGAAATGCGGTGTTCGCATGTCACAGGCATTAACTTTTCGACCGCCCGCGGGCGTAGCCGGGCCTAATTAAACGGTGGCACAGTTTTAAAAGATTAAACCGGAATATTTTAATATTCTGTAGCCCCTGCCCTCTGTGGCACTTTAATTTTATCTCTGATATTTTTTTGGAAATACGCTGCTAGCTTTATCCAGAGATTTCGCCCGTGCGGGTGCTGTGTTATGGCGGCTCACCTTCATGCCGCTTGACTATTAGACATAGAAAGGTTAGCTGTCATCTCAAAACTTTGACAGTGACACGTGGAGCTGTAAGTTTGGGAAAACTTCTAGCTACACAACATCGCCCACATCTCCGCTTTGATGTAGTTTAGGCAATGTTAGGGATGTTGGTGGCGTAAGCTCTCTACTATAATTGAAAGTGGCCCTCCTGAAGGCTTTAGTACCTTGTAATCCATTAGCGTTGGGGCACGCGTTTTGTGCTTATGAGTAAAAACTTCCGCGGCGAAGCTTTGACGGGCGTCAAAATTATAGTAGATAAGTAATTTTCATTGAATATCTTTATTGTTGATTGTAGTATCAATCTACTTTTTGTTTCTTGGAATGTATTATATCTTAAGCTACATTGTTGATTATGTTTTATTGCTGCAAAAGCTTTTATTTATTTCACAAATAAAAAGGGCAAGTATCCGTATCAAAAAGGATTTGTACAACTAAAATTATATGACAAGCAAAGGCACTTTTTTCTTATGGCGTTTTTACAATTTATAATTTAAAAAAAAAAATTTATCTGTCTCTGCTATCGTTCTAGGTGAGCAAAATGACTTGCAGGTATAAACGAAAATCTCACGTGATGCTACACGCCCCACATTAGCTAGTCAGAAGATAGTTTAAGGAATACCCTTATGGCGACCAAAAGGGGGTTCATCAGTTCAATGCTCTTCAGTGCAGCTGCGTCGACATTGAAAAACTGCCTTTGGGATAGTTTCGAAGAAACGCTGCGATCCTCTGAACAGATAGTGGTTGGAGTGGACTTCAATAGCCTAATGTTCCAGATGAAAACCCAAGACCGAACGAAACGGGCGAAGAACAAGCTGGAAAGTGGATCCTGCCCGACAGACGACGGGATGGTGATAATTTTATGGTTTCAAACATTAAAACTATATTTAACAATAATTAATAATATTTTGATTTGTGCTTAATAAAGGATGGCAGTAAATAATAAACATCGATTCTATCCAACAAAGTCATAGTGAGGCGTCCATCATCGCACGAGGCAACTATCCGCCACAGTAGGCAACTATCCCCCTTTTGAGAGGTCAAGTAAAACTGTATTTACTCAGAACCAATAATAATTATGTTTACAAATATACTATTATAGAAGATAATAAACCTATGTTTACAGCATAAGTCTTAGTAAGTGCAAATTTTTTAATAATAGATTTTTTGAAAAGTGGGGCAAGTATCCGCCTTTTACCCTATCAATAATAGTTAAGCTATGAAATACATCTATACGCAGATGCGTAATATTTCTTCGTCGAAATTTTTTTCGTAGGTATAATAGAGATTCGTGGAAAACATTTCATCGATCACTCGATTGATCACTACTCCGAAACACTCACTGCGTCGAATTTTATTTCTCGTGTAATGCTCAGTTTCTCGAATTTCGTTACATGTAGTTACTCTTTAAACCCACATAATCTTATTTGGTATAATACAGTTAGTATACCGATTTTAGCTACTCATAATTTTTTTTATAACGTGTCTAGTGGGCCTGGCGTGACTTTATTTGCGTAGCATCTTACCCCTACCCTACCATACCCTTATCCCTCCCTCTACCCTACCATATCCGTACCCTACACCTACCCTATACCTCTTTTACTTACCCTTTTTTCTTGCCTTTAACCCTTCCTCTTCAATCTCTCTATCTGTTGTTGAAAGACACATTAACATCCGTTACGATGTAAAATTGTATGACGATGTAAAATATTTTACTATAAATAAATGAATATGAGTAAGTAATTTATGAGATCTAAGCGTACACAAATATACAGATACATAGGGAGAGAAGAAGGTGCACAAACAATTATAAATTGGTAATTTGGTTACTTTGATTACGATGTAAAAGAGCGTAGAGAAAAGATTTGCACTTAAAATCTGTGAGTGTAGGTTAATAAAAGAAAAGAACAGTTGATTAGATTTGAATTCGGTAAGGCTAGGTCAGAGTTGTGACAAAGCGTAGAGGACTCCGTCAACTCGGGGTAGATACGAATTAATCACGGCAAGTATTCTCATAGATTAGCTATGTAACTATTCCATAGAACACAGGATCCTTCGTAATCTGAAGGAATCCTTGGACCACAAGAGCTTTTATTTTAAGTGGAGCCTTATGCCAAATTATGTATAGGCAATAATAATTCATTTCGACGAACGATGCTAATACAATAAGAACTTTATGTGGAGAGTACAATATGAAGTTCTTCAAAAAAGACTGGGTAAAAAGATTTTTGGGGGTCGGCAACGCGTGGGTGATGCCCCCACTGGTATTGCAAACGTCCATAGGCTGCGGTGACTGCTTACTATCAGGCAAGCCGTAAACTTGTTTGCCACCTTAGTGGTATAAAAAAATGGGAAACAAAATGATGTGAAAAGAAAATTATACAAATAAATACAGAACCATCAAATACACATACCTACACATACTCGCACTTACGCAAAAGCGAGAGACAGAGAGCCAAATGATCTTGCAAATAAAGTAAAACAATCTCCCGCCGTGTAGGAAGCAGAAATGCGCGCGAGTGTCCCGTTTTTTACTATTTTTGGTTCGCTAATGCAGCGCTGCGAATCCGTTTGCGATTTCCTGGAAGGGGACAATCGTTGCGGTGATAGGAATCACCAGATAAGTCACATACGTTTAAGCATTCATTCACGCTCGCATTTCAAGCCGTGTACAGAGATTATCGAGGCCCACAAGATACGATCCTGACACTCCTCTTTAGCCTCATCCACATTCTTACCACATCATCTTATTTTACTTCTATAACTCACATTCCAAATCTGTTAAACATAGCGTAACATCCACATTGGTTTTACCTTTTGCTAAGGAAAAGAGTTGATATCCGAGTGTTTAAAAAAAAACTGTCTGAACAGGTATAGTCTACACAAACAAACGTCAAAACGTCACTCGTTTCTCTCGTAGGGGTAGGCAGATACCACATTATTCCACTTGTTACGGTTCTGAAAATCCTCTCTCGCCGCTCTCGCTTCTTCCACATGCATCAACATTTTCGTTTAAAATGCTCGTCGGCTTATGTTTGATATAAACCTTTTCAGGGCCCTACTACTATAAAATTTATATCAAAATTAGATTTTTATTAATAGGAACTGCTAAGTCACTTAATTTCGAAAGACAATAATTTAATAAGACAACTTACCTATTCTGATTTCGTGAAAAAAAAACTATGATATCTGATTGTATGTGTGGTCAGAGCCATCCTTTCGAAGAGAGCGATATGCAACATCTGTTCCCGTTAATATTGAAGTAGATAAAAATAACACAATAAACTTTTAAGTGAAATATTTAGTTTTAATCCACATGTCCATTTTGGATTGTTAAATATTTTACTTGTATTCAAAATGTTAGCTAACAACATTTATATTTTAGATGACAGTTTAATATTTCCATAAAAAACTTTTTTTAAACCCTGTTGCAAAAAGCGGGCTCATGGACAATTTCATACGTCGGAATTTAGTCGAAAGTTTGCATCGTAATTTAGATTCCATACAAACGGTGTATGAAATCGAAATTCAGAGTCCAAGCAGACTTTCCCGCTTCATAGTAAATAGCTTTTTAGATAGTTAGGTACCTTAGGAACTCTAGATCTCCTCCATCCATGCTCTAGGTATTAATAATCAGATTGCACCCATAAAGTTTCCAGGGAAAGATCCAAGGTCTCCAAATTGTCTCGATTAAATGAAAACTGTTAATGTGCCCGCTTTTTGCGAAGGAGTGTAATAACCTTTTTTTTTCTTTTACTTGTGTAAATTGATATTAAATAAAATAAATAAATAAATGTGCTGGACAAAGTCACACCGCCATCTAGCCCCAAAGTAAGCAAAGCTTGTGTTATGGGTGTAAGAGAACTGATAAACTATTTATACACATTTTTTTTCTAAATACATATTTCTTATACATACATATTTCTCAGACCCGTAACAGAAATTAAAATTCATTCCCGGGAGTCGAACCCGGGACCACTGCGTGGCGACCGGGATGTTAACCAACTGAACTCAAGTCGTCAAATTCATATTATTTCTATTCTATGTAAATAGCCTTACAAGACTACAAAGTCATTTTACGTGAATTAGGAATAACATCAAACTTTTAAGCATGGGTTTGGAGAATTACTTTATACGTATAAAGCGAATTTAAGACAAATTACGAGCGTAAAGCATTTGAACTGTAATTATGACTTCGAGACAAAATGGTAAAGTTAAGGAAGTTCACTCACTCATGTACAGTCGCGCTCATAAGTGCATTATCACTTTAGAAAACAATAATTTGGAGCTACTGCCTTATACAGGGTATTAGGTGCATTGTCAAACAAATGGATTTGGCTAAAAGAGGAAACTATTAACTGTCCCTTAGGCATCAAAATCTAATTTTTAAACAGCAGGTTTTATTGTATAATACTTAAAACTTGCTTTAATTTCAATACAAGAAATTTTATTTTCAATTCCACAAAAGGAAAACTGACAAAATGATTCCGAATTGCAAAAAAAATATTACTACAATTGATTTTTTACATGCCATAAAGCCTTTTAACAGACACTTATGAGCGCAGCCGTATATACAAACATAATTTACCACCACATTTTACATAGATCACCAGAGTTCCACTTGCTACGGGCCTGTCTAAAAGATATGTACAGATATATACTATCTCACGCATAAACTATTTATAATGTTTATATTTTATATATTTATATTTTATGTCATACGGTAGGCAAACAGGCAAGCGGGCCACCTGATGGAAAGTGGTCACCACTGCCTATAGACATTAGCAACACCAAGAGTATCGCTAATGCGTTGCCCACCTCTTTAACACGTTGCTCTGGCAGCAAAAAGCAAATGCCACTCCACTGCCAAAGCCACGGTTCCCCAAATCCCCACCCCATGGAGCACTGGAAACCTTACTCACCGGCAGAAACACAATACTATTTAAAAGAGTATTATTTAGCTGCGATATTCTGTAAGGTGGAGGTACTTCCCCAGTCGGGCGGCTCCAATTCGAACGAGATACCCCGCTATGCCCTGCCTCTCTTAAAACATAATTGTGTACATTGTACATTGTGCAGTGTGTTTCCATACGAGCACACATTTTAATATGAGAAAGGTCGTTTGTTAATTAGTCTATGCAATTAAGCGTAGGTGATATATTATTATAAGAGAAAAAAGAGTAGGAAAACGGAAACTGCCTGAAGCCAGAATTGACCGCCACGAAGATGAAATAAACACTGTTGCAAAAACAACGTGTAAGTACATGGGCAATTATCATACAATCGAGACACTTTGGAAACCTTATATCTCTCTCTGGGAATTTTCTGAATACAATCTGATTATGCATGTCTAGAACATGGATGGAGGTAAGGTACCTAACCGATTGAAAGGCCGTATCGGGAATGTTTGCGTCCGAGTTTCGATTCCATACAACCGGTGTATGAAATCGAAATGCCGGCGCAAACTTTCCCGCTGTGGAGTTTTTTATTGCCTAGGGAGGCACATGGACGGACGGTCTACTTGATGGAAAGTGGCCTCCGTCGTCCAGGACATCTAAGGGAAACGGATGCGGTTCCGGCCTGTACACATGTTTTTTGAAGAACCCCATGTTAAAGTACAAAGTAAAGACTTCGGGAGGGAGCTAACTTTACATATTGCACGTGTGCGGAAAAAAGGATCACGGTGCCCGTACGTTAGTAAACGGTCTTTTGGATCAGTTAGGTACCTTAGGAAGTCAAGACCTCCTCCATCCATGCTCTAGATATAAGTTATCAGATTGCACCCAGAATATTCCAAAGGGAAGATCCAAGGTCTCCAAATTGTCTCGATTATATGAAAATTGTCCATGTGTCTGCTTTTTGTGCGAAAGAGTGTATTAAGGATGTTCGGAGAATCAATTCAATGCACAAAAATCGATCCTTTTATCACTTTGTAGTGTGCTTGAAAGAGTGGCGATCTCTCTTATCTACATGCAACTCATCATCATTATCATCATAATCATCATCATATCAACCGAAAGACGCCCACTGCTGGGCACAGGCCTCCCCTAGAGATCTCCACAAAGGCTGGTCTTGTGCCTACCACATCCAGCGATCTTTACCAGGTCGTCGGTCCACTGATTTTACTGTACTTTTTTCACTGTTTTATCAGGTGGTAGGACTCTGTCAAGCCTGAGGAGTCAGTCTGGGTGAGTACCACCGCCTTATCTATTTCTGCCGCAAAGCAACAATGCTTGCATTGTTGTGTTCCGGTTTGAAGGATAACGTAGCCAACGAAATTACAGGCATGAGGAATTTCATCTTAGTCATCACTGTGACACACACCTGCGGTTTTACATTTTTGTTACCTGCAACTTAAATGACAGTATTATCGTTGATGTTATATTCGACAATTACCATTTATTATCAGGTGGGTTGTCTGCTCGCTTATCACTGAGTAGCGCATAAAAAACACTGTAGTTTTAATTTAGTCGATGTTGCGACTATTTACCACACTGTTACCAACATCTTACCACAAAATATCCATTTAACTATTTTAAGCCATAACATGGGGCTATAAAAATAAATGTTTTGACATTTTTTACATGTCCTTTTTATAAGATGGGATGTATTTGAAGTATCCTCTTTGATGTTTAAAAGCGTTAATTTATGAATTTGTGTTGGTTCCGAATGTAAACATCGTCGGAAGTAGGGTGTTAGGTTCGAGTTTTTGTCTTTGTAATTTAATATAATGTGTAAGTACCAGCTTGATCAAAGACGATTACTTTGATATATTCTTTCGTTTTTTAATAATGTTTTGCGATTTGCTGTATTTCTGTTTTCCGGTCCTTTTCTCACGATTGATTATTTAGTTTTATCAATCATTTGAGTACCAATATACACGGTCAAGGAATGGAACGCATTACTTGCAAGTGTGTTCCCTGATCATTATAACCTAGACGCCTTCAAGCTGTTCCTAGACAGCCATGCTCCATCATCGGCCGCATCGTCACTTATCACCAGGTGAAGTGGCGGTCAAATGCCTGGCTAGTCAAATAGTAAAACAAAAAAATAGTAACAATCTGAACGTTTAACAGTTACAAAATTTAAGAAGGCACCAATAAAGACTTGAAAATTTTATGTTCTAGTTCTACCTTTCCTTAGTCAATATAATTAGAATTTTATGACATCACAAATTCCAAATTCCGTCATAAATGTCGGCAGCCACCTAAAAAAACTTTATTTATGATAAGAAAAACGCAGTTCTCAATTTTAACACAAGTTTCGTTAGACTTAAGCATAGAAATGGGCACGACAATAACTTTTTATGGCACCCTAACTTATTACCATCAGCTGCTGTGTAGGCGCTTAATAAGCTAGCCGTGATATTTTAAGGTTACATTGAGGTTCCGTAAGGTTACGTTTTAAGAAAAATTAAAAGCTACGACTGCCATTAAAATCTGAAAAACATTCATTATGCAGATTGTTCCATACCTACTTACTTGAAATTTGGTTAGTTTAAGTTAGTTAAACTCGAACAGGGGCGTCGGTGGCCTAGTGGATAAGGTTCCCGACTCCTAAGCGAATTTGAAATCCCACTGCGGCTATATACCAATGACTCTTTTCGTGTGTTATGTACATTCAGTTATGTACATTACTTGAATGTTAACTAATTCTCTTACGATGAGGGAAAACAGTTAGATGAAACCTGCACATTCAGGCGACGGATTTTGTAACCATGACTGGTCAGGTTCCCCTGGTAGAAGGGTCACGTAGGTCAGATAGCAGTTGCTCCATTTTAATTATCTGATCTGCTAAATCCTGGATCATGGTTCACCGCCTTCAGACGGACCCCATACCCTCGTGCGCGAGAACACAGCCGGGACATTAACGCCAAGAATATAATTATTTTTATTAAGTTATGTAAACTTGAAAGTAAGTTGGACTTTGGAATATACTTAAATTCTTTACTTAAGAAATTGTAGTTTAATTAAAACTTGTAAGCAAGTGGGGCCTTGGAGTATAATTAATTTTTTAAAAACCTATAGGTTTGATTGTTTTTTTTATACTTTTAAGGTGGCAAACAAGCTTACGGCCCCCCTGATGGTAAGCAGTCACCGCAAACGTTTGCAATACCAGGGGCATCCCCCACGCGTTGCCGACCCGTAAAAACCTTTTCACCCCTTTCTTGAAGAACTCCATGTTGTACTCTCCAGGGAAAAATTCTCTAGGTAGTTAATTCCACAACCTTGGCGTGCGTGGGAAAAGGTTCCTTTGGAACCACACCACTCTGATATATCACAAACTTAATACCGATTTAAATAATATTGAAGAAGAAAACGGGCCCTTCAATTCAACACACAACCATACAAGCAAACACATGCATACCGGTCTTCTTTTGTGCTAAGCCACACTCGGGGTATAAACAAAAAGCTTACACATACTGTGTGGTTCCCGGAACTTTTCTCGCTTACTTAGTTTCCGGAATGAACTTCCTAGAGAGGTTTTCACTACAGAGTTCAGTAAGGAGGATAGGGAAGCGTTTTTATGAGGACAGCAACGGTGTTTCAAACGAGTGTCGGCTGATGTAGGTTCTCATATTATGTTGATAATAATATGTCCGCTATATCATCTGGTGTAAGTGACTATGTGGACGAAGGCATTCCATTTTGTTCCTTACGACAAGAATATACTGAGTTGTCCTCGGTCGCTACTCGGTTGCGAGTCATGCAATTTTAAAATAGTATACCATACAAAAGTAATTTGATAGTATTTTCAATATTAAGCTATCAAAGCTAATTTAACTTTGTAAACGTGTTTCGGAAATTAATATCTATGCTTGAAGTTTGTCAGATTTACGTTAAAATATGACTGGGTGGTGTCCGGCAGAGTAGAATAGCACCAACCCCTTACACTAGTAGATGTTGTATAAGCCGACTAATGGGTTTCGAGGCAAAATATCTAGTCTCCATAGGCTGGAAAATGGGCAGCAGCATTTCCATTTCTATGTTTACATCACTGCGATCTCCAACGCGCCTGCCAAGCGTGGAGATTATGGCAATAACCTCCCCTTTCGTGGGAGAGGCCCTAAATCTTGCAGTGGACTGCTACGGGCTGTGATGTGACGTGATCTCCAACGCGCCTGCCAAGCGTGGAGATTATGGCAATAACCTTCCCTCTCATGGGAGAAGCCCTAAGTCCTGGACTGTTATGGACTGTGATGATGGCATTAAAATATATCGTTTCAAAGTTACACGGGATTAAAAATTTGTATGGAAATCTCGGAGGACACTCCTCTTTAGCACAGTTTCCTAGGATACCTTTGCCGACATGCGTGGTGCGTCTTTTGTTTTATGGCGGCCGTAAAACGTTTGACTATTGAAATTGCCTATGAAAACAATATGGCGCGGTTTTCAGAGTGGTGTCAAAAAGTTGTGTCGTTTACACTAGAATGATCCTACTCACAGCTGAAGTCCCAATCTATATTTCGTTTAATTTTTTAATAGTGCATGTAATGTGTCTAAATGGAACGGCTAAACCACTGATTGTCAAAGGTGGCCTTGGTCACCTAATGTTCTATATTTTTGTATGAAATTGAGTCATTTGTATAGAATTGTGTTCTGTTCCCAAACGTCGTCTGTAAGAGATCACTAAAAGCGATAATTTGTACCTGACTCTGTTATTTCTAATATATTGTGTGCAATAATTATTTTTTACTTACTAAATTAAACTAAACCACAAGTGTGTTACATTATAAAAAAAAACCTCTCGAATTTCCTGAAATTATCCTGTATTATACCACTTCCTACTGAACCCTAACAAGGGAAAAATGTTTAAGAGCGTAAACTCAAATTAGTCATCAAACGCGGAGCCCCCATAAAGCCCCCAGAGGACATTTGAAGGTGTAACGAAAGACGTAAAATTCTAATTTACTACCTTTCGGCAGTCAAGTCAGCAGACGACATGTTGGTAAGAAGGGAAATGCCAAAAAAATATGACATTTGGAGATCCTTTGTGCGAAATGCAAAATATTATTTTTGGTGAGTTTTTGTACGACTGGTAGAAGGACTCCCTGGATTGGTACCATCGTCTTATCTTGACGACCTGAGTGGTCCAGTTGGTAATCATGCCGGTCGTCACACTGAGGTCCCGGGTTCGATTCCCGGCCGAGCAGAAATTAAAATGATGAATCTTAATTTCTGTTACGGGTCTGGGTGTAGTATGTACCTATATTAAGTAGTTTATCAGTTATCTAATACCCATAACACAAGCTTTGCTTACTTTGAGGCCAAATGGCGCTGTGTGATTTTGTTCAAGTATACTTATTTTTATTTATTTATCTATTTTTAGATTTATCTTCTTTTGAATTGTTATGTTCCGGAAGGATAAGGAAGCCAGCATTTACAGCCATGCTGCTTATGTTTTTAGTCCTCACAGTGACAACACACCTGTGATTCTGCATTTACCGTTTATTATGAGCTGGGTCTCCTTCTCACTGCTTGTACTGAGTAGCATAAAAAATGCAACCTGGCAACAAAATAACAGACACCCAACTGATGGCAAGTGATTACTTACTACAATAATTAGGGCCAAAAATATATGCGTAACGATTACGATCCAATTTATATTTATATCTACCAATACTAATATTATAACGAGAAAATATTTGTATTTTTAATTGTTTTTATTGCCTAGGGATGCACAAGAACGGGCAGTCCATCTATTTTTGTTTGTTTTGTCTCTACATATTATAAAGCAAAGTCCCATGCCACGTATGTCTGTCTGTTCGCGATAAACTTAAAAACTACTGCACGGATTTTCATGCGGTTTTCATCAATTGACAGCATGAGGAAGAATAAGGTATATGATTTGTTAAGGTAACTACCCTTGCGAATAAATAATCTCAAAAACTACTAAACCGATTTTAAACATTTTCTGCTAAATGCTATTGTAGTATTATATAATTATCACAGAGAAACATGGGTAACTATTTATCCCGGGAAAATAATAAGTAGATCCGAACTGGACGCGGTTGAAAGCCGCTGAGAACGGCAAGTTAGTTATATTTTTACCCAACTACGGCGAAGCAAAAATAGCAGTAGGCTCAGCTCTCTCAGTACATTTATGGGCTACTGATGACGATGATAAGCTATCCCTGTGCAGCAAAAGTAAAAAATAAATACGAATCAACAAAAAGAAGCTACAAATAGTTCCTGCGACAATAAAACTAAAAAAGTCGCCCCCACTCATTAGCTAATACAAACGACCGCATCCGCCCACTTTTTCCAGATCGTAGATTACTCTATAAATAGTTTAAATACGCCAGACCAGGAATTTGTCTTTTTTACCGCAAGAAGTAAAAAATAATAATCATCTTGTCGTTAATGTCCCGGTTGTGCTCTCGAGCACGAGGGCCTGGGGTCCGCCATGACCATGATCCAGGATTTGGCAGATCAGGTAATTATAGTGGAGCGACTACCATCTGATCTCCGTGACCAGGGGAACCTGACCAGAGGATCATGGTTACACATTCAGTCGCCTGAATGTATAGGTTTCATCACGATGTTTACCCTCATCGTAAGAGCATCGGTTCGGATTCAACTAATGTACATAACTCAGAAGAGAGTCATTGGTACATGGCCGATGTGGGATTCGAACACGATACCTCTCGTTTAAGAGTCGGATGCCTTAACCACTCGGCCACCAACTCTCAAGATTACCTACACCATAAATATAGTTTAAATACGGAACCCTCCTCTCAGACCAGAAATTAGTCTTTTTCACCGCGAGAAGTAAATACTATTAACTCGAACATTATGTTGTTTACGTCAGTTCGGAAAATGTCGTTCGGGGGAGGTTTGAATAAATGCTGAATAGCTACTGAAATGCCTCGTGATATACTGTTATGTGCTTTTTTGTTGGGAGCATAGATTAAAACAGATAATGGGATTAAGAGTAAATTTACCCTTTTTGTTGACATGGTCTACACGAAATTTACTACTGTTTTAAATCGGCCACTTTACCAAAATAAGGTGGAAAGCGTAGGCAAGTAGATATCGGAGCGTATGGATGTTTGCAATACCAGTGGTACCACCATTACATCCCTATTTTAAAGATGTATTCTTTTTTTTAGGAATTTTAAAATTGATTAGTAAAGGCCGGATAAACAAACCCATCAGTTATTCAGAGTTGGTAATACTAAGAGCTAAAGTGGAGTAAATTTTCTGGCTTACTTGCTGGTCTAACTTCATGACATTAGCTGTTGGTAGAAGGGTTGTATACTCTGAAGGACTCGAACTCAAACTCAAACATATTTACTCAATTTAAGATTTACGAGAAACACTTATGAACGTCAACAATAAATACATAACAAACAAATAGTACAGGTTAGGCAGTAGTTTGCGTATCTTAGTAGTCAAGACAATATTTCAATGTATGATTTCATAATGATAATTACATTACATTAATTTCTCAGTCAATAGAATACTGAATGAATCAAATCATAAAAATTAAAAAAATACAATATTGTTATATAATAAATCCCATGTCAACCAAATCATTTAATAAATGAACAAATTAAATAAATTAAAATAAATTATTCTAACACTATGTTCAATCACATTCAGCTTATAAAAATAAATTCTAATAAATAAATTAACAATAAAAATACTGTCTCGATCTGCGCAGCAGGAAACATAAAACATAGGTCGGATCAAAACAATTCAACTCTATGGATTTTTAACCTCAATGAAATCATTTATCGACGACTTAAACGGGTAGTGTATCGCATAACATACAGTCGATGATATAGTTGTGGCCCAGAATTGAACTCTTTTCAGTTTCAACTAACAAATATTTACCGTACCTTTTTTTGCAAGCGGGCCACCCGATGGAAAGTCGTCCTTCCAAATCTTTGAAAGTTTTTCCACTGACGATCTAGTTACGGCGCATCGCCTCCGAATTTATAGACGTACATGTTATAAATTGATGCAATAAAGAGATTATAGACATACATACATACCCATGATTCGAAGTAATCTTTTGATTTCTGTGCTCCTAACAGCATATACCGTGCGTTGTGGATAAATATGTCTTCAAACTACGTGTTTTGAATCGCAGCGAGGCAGAGAACTAATCTCGTACGCTGGAAGAATATAAAGTTCTTAACAGATTTGAAATCAAGACGCCAGGTGTTAGCTTTCAGATTAGTGGGATCTTTCAAGCTGTTTTTTAAAAGATACTACGATATTTTTACCTTTGAGTAAGTGTTATGTATTGAGCATCGGTGTCCGAGTGATTAAGGTATCCGACTCGTAAGCGAGAAGTACCAGGTTTGAATCCCACTGCGGCTGCAGTGGGATTTAAACCCCAAACAGTGGGAGTGGGTTTCTATAGACTGCCTCCGGTATCTATACGGTATTGACTCTGGAGGCAATCTATGTCAACAACGCCTTCAAAGCATTCCCAATTATTTTAAAAATATAATCTCCTATCTGTACTATAGTATTTAAAATTTGCCAGTACCAAAAATACTTCCAATCTTCTAACGAGCCACTATTCATCATAATAAGACAAGCGTCAAAGTCTCGATAAATTATGATTTATAGTGCGCGGGAGTCGGCTTCCGTTTTTAAATTTAGAACGGCTCGGTTCATTTGTTTCGTTACGGTTTATTGGCTGCGGGGAGGTCGATTGTTAATGGTGTGGTTGACGGGGTGGTACCTGTAAAATGGCTTTAGAGAATGCCACTGCGTTATTTCGAAATGGTTTTTGATGGACAATACTTACCATTTGTATGATAGGCCTTAAAGAGGACGCCCTATTAATATTATAAATGCGAAAGTTTGTAAGGATGGATAGATTGTTACTCTTTCGTACAAAAACTACTATCATCATCACAGCCCGTAACAGTCCACTGCAGGACTTAGGGCCTCGAAAACATTAGTCGCCTTGTACGACACCCATGAGGTTAAGGGGTTGGTGCTATTCTACTTTGCCGGACACAACGCGGCCAGAAACTACTAAACAGATTTTAATAAAGGAACTACTGTATCAATTTAGATGCTTTTATCAAAATCCGTTCACGCGACAGGAACATCTTAATACACACCTAGGCCCAAGTGTTAACAAAATAAAAGCAGCGTATATTTGAAGAGTGCATGCTAACTGACAATCATCGAAATCTCTGATATTTGGCAATCCAGCACAGCTATCACAAGGGTGTCCGCGATACAGCTCTCGCCGCGAGATAGCGTTTGTTTCCTTCTCTCAATAGCATGAAAAAAAAATGGCAGTACAGGGGCTATATCTTAATTCAGCGGATAAAATAAAGGTGAGATTATGCGTTCTTCGGTTGACTTCGGCGTAACGCCACGCAGATAGTTTTGCGTGTAAGCAGGTTTCTCGGTGCCGGGGTTAAGCATTAGTCGTACAGGTAAAGCGAGATTCACGAAGTCCGTGAGAGAGACCGAAGTCGTCAAAAAGTCGTGGAAACTAAAAACACTTAGAACGCACGTAACGAAACCAATTGAGTGATTTTTTAGATATTTTTTTTTACATAACAGGTTCAAAGTATGTTTTTAAAAAGAAAGTGTAGAATATTTAAAATAATTTTTAAACAAATACGTACACCCAGACCCATAACAGAAATGCATCATTTAAATGTCTGTCTGGCCGGGAATCGAACCCGGGACCTCTGTGTGGCAGGCCGGATCTTAGTCAACTGAACCACTCAGGTCGTCATTTCCCTTAACATTAAATGCTTATCTCTCTCTATTTTTTAAATGTTACTATCATGCGAAAAAAGCACGCCATACATGTAACAAAACAACAATAAGTGCCAATACCTACTGTAAATTATATACCCAATACTATTTACAGTATCATATAATTTAAATTTATTACACACATTTATGCGGTTAAAATTTGAGTTATGGGTGAATAAATGTGTGAAGCAAGAGCGGGGTAATAAATGTAACCATGCATATTAAAGTCACCCCAATTTATGATAGGTAGTTTGAAATATCTTGAATGAGTAGACCCGACAGCTCTACTAAATAAACTATAACAGTGCAGTATTCTACGGATGATCTAACATTTGTTTTTTACCGTCGTCGTCTTAATTACAGTCCAGAGTAAGATTCTAACTAGCCTTAGGTGATGTCCTAATTGGCAACGGTCGTGCCACGGGCGATTTTGAGGTCTCTTATTAGTCGGGCGACGTCCGTGGTATGACCATAGTCGCACGGCTGTTGCCAATTACGACGGCGCCTTATCCGCATACAAAGCTGGTGTCGCTGCCTGGTGTGGTGTATTTAGGCACCACAATTTCATGTCTATGTTAAATACATATTAATCTTCGTTTTTATTGAATTATTTTTACGAAATAGACAGTGAAAACGCGTTTAAAGAGCTTTATTTTAAAAATAAATCCTAAATGGCTTTAGGAAATGCCGATGATAACTAAATTTCCTGTTGAAAATTCTTTTTGTGGTTGCCAAGTTATTTTTTCTGGGAAACTCGTGAAAAATATTCATAAAGTCGTTTTAGATTACGATAAATTTGAATAATAGTGTGTTCTTGGAAGATTGTACCTATGTAGATGTAGGTGTTACGACTCTGCTCAGCACATTAATCTCACCTCTTTCTTTATATATTGCCTTATTTATAAATGTCGGATCATAACCAAACAAATTCATGTTATAGTCGTATATACTATGGGTATATACTAGCCAGGAATCTCCGGCATGAGACATTATCATCATGCTTCAATTGTACCTAATATAGTCTTTATTTTTATATTAATATGCCATACGAATAAATAAATAAAATCATGCTGTCAATGTGTCCGCAGTTTTGGATGTGTTCATCATCACAGCCCATAACAGTTCACTGCAGGACTTAGGGTCTCTCCCATGAGAGGGGTTGTTGTTGCCATAATCTCCACGCTTACCAGGCGGGTTGGAGGTCGTAGTATTGATCGTTGAAATGGAAAACGCTGCTGCCCAATTTCCAGCCTACGGAGACTGTAGATCTTTTGCTTTTGATTTTTGCGAAAACATTAGTCGCCTTGCACAACACCCGCGAGTGTAAGGGGTTGGTGCTATTCTACACTGCCGGACACCTCACGACATGGACGTATTACGTGAAATTAATCATCATGCATCGTAATTAATTCATCTTATAGACAGCATAAAAACAACAGTCGCTTCCCGTGTCTGTCTGTCTGTATTTTCGCTAACTCCTTCTAAACCACGCAACAGATTTTGAAGCGGTTTGTACTATCATATAGATAATTTCTACCGGAAGGTTTATATTTATATACATGCACGCATGAAATCTCCAGCACAGACGAGCGAAGCTCGGTCGGGTCGCTAGTCTAGTCTAGTCTGCTCGTCTGTCACGCAGTAGAGTAGTATAAATAAATGTGAATACAGGACAATTCGTTCCATGTCCCAGTGACTATTTCGAGCGTGACCCCCTTTACAACAAATGACTGAAACCACAAAAACCACAAAGCGAATAAAAGATGGCCGTAATGTGGCTAATCTTACACGTCGGAGGCTCGCGTGCCCGAACGCTGCCTAAGCCACAGTACAAAAATATTGCGTCAGCAATTAAAGTAAGTATATGTGTTTCAGCCGGTGATTTGGGGGATTTGAGGATCCGTGGCTTTAGCAGTGGAGGGGCATTTGCCTTTTTGCTGCCAGAGCAATGTGTTATAGAGGTGGGCAACGTCTTGGCGATACTCTTGGTGTTGCTAATGCCTATAGGCAGTGGTGACCACTTTCTACCAGGCGGCCGGTGACAGATCAGGAAATTACAGTGGAGTGACCGCCATTTGACCTCCGTGACCCTCTACCAGAGGAGCCTGACCTGAGATTGGATCATGGTTACACTGATCTGACTGACTGATGAAGCTATCGGAAAATGTCTAGAAATCCTAATCGATTTAGCAAACTCCAACTTTAGATAAAGTACAGTAAAGTATAGAAGATTTTAGCACTATTCTTGTATGTTACTCGGGGAATCACCGGAGCCGATACGACGGGAGCGACTTCCGAAATGACTTACTGGGTCTATTGTATACTGTGCCTGAAGGCAGAATGCAGCAATCCAAACTCATTTGTAATATCGACTGGCTGAGTCGTAAAACAAATGGCAGGAAAATTACGATGTATACCGTCGAACTCGATTCGCCTTGACTCTGTTTTATGTTTAAGCTTAAAACCGAAATGGAAGTACAAATATAAAACCGTAGGTCTCAGCTGAATATCGAGGCTATGACTGCAGTACATACCGAGATGGTTTTATAGGTTCATCTGCAGAATCGAATGTGTCACACCTAAGTACGTGACTCAATCGGATATTGAGAACCGATATCCGTTGGAAAACGTCATATTTATATTTGGTGACTGGTCAGGAACGTCTGTGGCCGATTGGTTAAGGTATCCGACACGTAAGCGCGAGTCACAGGTACTTGGTACAGGGAGGTCAAGTTGCAGTCCTCCACTGTAATTATCTGATCTGCAAAGTCCTGGACCCAGGGCCCCCGTGCCGATGATATTTGGTGACTTGTTAAGGATGACAAGCGTGTTAACAAACTCACCAGTAAACGCCAGTTTATGTGTTGTCGCTTATAAACCGAACAGAAACGCATACGTACGCGTCGTGCCTGCGTAGTCTTCAGAACAACCAGACAGAAAGCGTGCAGCCAACACCATTGACCCGGTGAATACGCGGGTGCTGCACGACGACTAGGCAGATGCGTTGTCTGTGCGGTGACTATGGGGGCGCTTTGCGTTTGCTGACACATAATTCGCTTCGCTTGCGCTACGGTCGGCTTCAGACAACATTCTGTCGGCCCCGTTCATGCGTTCCGGGTACAGCTACGACTCGTATACGGTAAGGGCAACTCGCTTGTGGAATGATCTGCTGAGGGAGATCCGCCGGTCCGAGTTTTTGACTAGTTTTAAGTCAAAGTTTGTTAGTGTTTAGATAAATGCACAATGCATTCTCTTACATCCTGTGGCTCAACACTACCTGCTGTAAAATTAATGTCACAATTTCTGTAAAGGTTGCCGGGAAGAGATCGCTCATAGCTTATAAAGCCGCCTTTGCTCATACGTGTTCCTTGTGATTATGATAATGTAATATTTTATAAGCAATAAAGCGATTATCGATCTATCTTTCTGTCATTAGTATCGAAACGAAAAAAACGCATTTGGGAAAAATCGTGCAAAAATAGTGGATCGTAATGACATGCTTGCCAACAAAGTCACCAGTGAGACGACAAAGGCTGAGCGAATCGAATATAACATAGATGATGATGATGATGATGATGATGATGATTTGGACTCCGGGCCGTCCCGCAACGCGCTAGGATACAACCGAGATTGACGCCAGCATGATGATGATTTAGATCATCAGTTTGGTAGGCGTTTTTCTAACTCTTTTTAATGCGGCATGGGACTTGACCTCGCTGTCTGCACATATTTTCGCTGAGCGCTACAACTTGGTCTCTTTAAGATGAGAGTGAATAGGTAGTTAATAGACAGGTATGTTCCTACGTAGACTGCATTTGCACTTAACATCGGGTGATATGGCGTCGAAACCTGATTATTTAACTATATTAATTAAATTAACTGCCATATTATTTAAAGTTGTTACTTACAAAGTATGTATTAAGGAGCCGGCGTACTTACAGGCACGACACATATCACCTATCTGTGAAATTTTTGTTAGCTTCTAAATACTGTTAAGCAAGTAGCACGCAAATAATTCACATAGACACAATAAATTCTTATCGAGGGTCGTGGCCTTGTAAAGAACTCTTCGCAAATACTTTCAATAAAATTACGACGACAATAATTTCAAATAAATTTCCCCCGCTCAGAGAGTTATGGACAAAAGACTGACAAATAAAAGGAATAAATCCGCAAACTCCTGTGCTCGCTGACCTTGGATTTTCAACAGCCTGTTTACGGAATACGATATTTCCTGAACACAACAATCAAATATACTTCCCGATGTCAAACATAACGGGGCAAATAAAAAACAAATGTTCACGAAACATGCCTCGGCTTGAAATATACTTTTGTAACTCGTTAAAAGGCAATCAATTTCTTTCCATTCACAAGGAATTTGGAAGGCGTTTATACAGTATGTTGGTACGTTGGAAGCATAAGAACATAGGCAAATCTTTTTCAATGTCAACGTTTCGTTCCTAATTATAAATGTTCTATACACCAATGCAATGTTGTAAGTTGTATCGAGTTTTTAGGATAATGTTACAATTAATGTTGAAGATGGTAAGTTTCATTTGTTTGTTATTGACGAGCCTTTTGTTCAAAGTTCTCATTGTAATAATTTTGTATTCTCTGATATATTTTGTATTTTTAGTGTACGTATCTCGTCACATTTCGTCACTTATATCCGTGGGCGGCATTTTCAGTACCCTAACATGTCTCAAGATGGCTCTGGGCGTCGTTCCTAACCTAACTCTGTACATAAGTACCTACTAGTCTGAAGGACAATTTGACACATATACTCAAAATTCAGTGTTCAAGTTCGAATATAGTATCCCTATAGTATGACTACTGTGGTTTCATTTCCAAAGTAGTACAAATAATAGTCCAACCAGTTTAAGATTTATTTATTTATTAAAGCTTTATGCACAAAAGTACAGTGATGGACTTAAAGCTAAAATAGCCTTATCTGCCAGTCAACCGGGATAATCTAAGCCTGAGAAAGGTAGGCGGTGCAGGAAAAGAAAGACAAAATAACATTTATGCAACTATAGTCTGGAAGCACATACTAAATATATACAAAACCATAAAATAAACATATGAACTTAAAACTGGATACAATTTATAAGTAAAACCAAAGGTAAAATAATATTCAATGTACGTAAACATTCCCCAGCGAACTCTGGCTATCCTACAGAAGGAGTCTATATTCAGCAGTAGACTGTCACTTCACCTGGCTGGGAGCGTCCTAATCTATGCTTGTCGAGTCTCAAGATTTCGGCCTACTGCCACTTCTGCTTACTATTTATGTGGGCTATGAGAAGAACTTTGGTCATAAGCGAAACTCTGGGAATAGCGGATTCCTTATCACAAGATCTTATAAGCGACCTTGAACTGACCAGTCGCACGGTCAGTTTAAGGTCGTTCGTAAGTTTCCTCAGTGTTAGGTCAGTGTTCGTTATTTTATTACGTTTTCAACCATTGCGTTCCAGTAGGCTAATTACGTAACTCTGTTCCCAACAATTCTATGATTTCAATGATTGAAATTGTTACGTGTGTTCGACTTCATAATTTCAGTTTATTGCAATAGAATCCATGAAAAGGCTCATGATGCCCGTACGTTAGTTGGTTGGTGACATCAAGATGGTGTGGATGAAATGATACATCCAATATATGAATGACTTGTGCTATTGTACTGTACATTATGTACGGCTTTCATCTGTGCCTTATCAGAGTAACACGGACGAACTATAACATGATTTCTGGTTACGAATTGTTGTTGACTTTGAAAATAGATATTCAGCTAAAACTAAATTACAAATTGCAACGGCGTAAAAAAGTATGTTTCGCACTGTCATTTTACTTACTCGAATAAAACAAAACTTAAAACAATTTTTCGCAACATTCGTCGAATTCAAATGCAATTTGGTGTGAATCGTCAAACGATTTAAATTTTTCAATGTTGCGTTGATTCGCAACAAACAATTGTTTGGAATTGTTATTGTTAGCTATAACAAATACTAAATCGAGTTATGTGTTGAAGCAACAATTACCATCCTGTACGTTCGTCGTATCGCACGCACGAAGCACGAAAATATGAATGATACATGAAGCCCTATTACTCATTCTGGTCAGGGAATTCCTTTAGGTCTTGTGTGCGATTGCTTATCTAATGCCCTGTGTTTCGATGGTATTTATCTTGGCGGTAACAAAATGACTTGATCGACGAAAAAGGAGGGGTGTTGTAAGTAGTAAAGTTACATAGCGTTCGGCCCTACCTATGTATGTATGTTTACCGATACATCTTTCTATAGTGGTTTCTTTCTATAGTGTAAAAGAGTACCTAGAATTTAAAGTTTGAACGACAAATTATTTAGATTCACAATGTTTGCACACTTGCATGCAAGTTGAATACATACCACTGTATTAATTTTAAGAACTGTATTATCAACTACTATATTCTTGCAAAGAAACTATTTGATTTGATTTGATTTGATATTTTGGCTAAGTTTTGCCAAAATTATCGTTCCTACATCTATACACAACCATGTTATAACTTAGGAAAATTTTCTTGGGAAAAGATACTTTGGAAAATCTGTGCGCACGACGCTAACAAAATAATCTTGGCTTTAATGTTTCGGTTGTAAGTAGTCTCGAGCACGAGGGTCCGGGGTCCGCCTTGACCATGATCCAGGATTTGGCAGATCAAGTAATTACCTGTTTGTGTTCGCCTGAATGTGCAGGGTTTCATAACGATGTTTTCCCTCACCGTAAGACGTGCGCACGATGCTAATATGCGTGCATAATGTGAGTATTCTCTTGTGTTATTGCCACGCAGAACAAACACCACATTCACAAGCTCACTCACTCAAAGCACCTCGCATAAAAAAGTTTATGTTACTGTAGGTAATATGAGCAGCACTTTCACCTCCATAAATATGAAATAAATATTTCTCAATTTGTACCTACAGGTTATTTTGTATAAGCATTTATATATGGTGAGCGTCGATGGCTGGGCGGTTGAGTATTCGACTCGTAAGCGAGAGGTACCGGGATCGAATCCCGCTGCGTCCATGTACCAATGACTCTTTTCTGAGTTATGTACATTAATTGAATACTAACCTATGCTCTTACGGTGAGGGAAAACGTCGTGATGAAACCTGCAAATTCAGGCAACTCAATTTGTAACCATGATTCAATCTGGTCAGGTTCCCCTCGTAGCAGGGTTACGGAGGCAGATGGTAGTCGCTCCATTGTAATTACCTGATCACCAAATCCTGGATCATGGTCAAGGCGGACCCCAGGCCCTCGTCCTCGAGAGCACAACCGAGACATTAACGCAAAGATGATTATTTTATTTATTTATTCATAGATGGTGTTGTAATGGAACTAAAATATTCTAGTCATAAAGTGTAGTAATAAATGCTGTCAAAGAATAATCACGGTCACGATTTTTGTTTCGCGACTTTTCCATTAGCTTGTGACACCACATGAATGACTGTGCAGAAATTGTCACGAGTGTCTGGTACGGAAACTGTGATTTTGGCATGTCTAATGACGTCATTCGACACCCGAGTAAACCTTACGTACCACGTAACAAAACATATATTTCATTGCGCGTAACATTTCCTTCAAACCCATAAAACTTGGTCATTTCAAATTGGACTTCAAAAATTCTTTCACTGGGTTTTATAGCTATGAAAATGCGTTCAGATTTTATCAACAAATCTTTAAAATTCTACCTAATTAAAGGTTTAAGCATATTTTGTCCACTACAATAGTAAAGGCTCAGTACAAAAACAATGTAGATGATAACTAAATGAAGGTAAAACCATGATTTCCGGGTATCATGGACAACGTAAACACAGCGATGTAATCATAATGTTTGTGTTATTATCGCAATTAAGGCTAATTCGTAGCTTAATACGCAGTTGAAACATTAGCCGTGGTGTTGTCTATCATACTGTAATTTTGAATAATTTTGCTTTTAGTATTAGAGTCCGATATACGCAAGTTACCACACAAGTAATAATACTGGAAAGTTAAGGGATCAAAATATTTCTTCCAAAATAAAAGCTCTACTTTTTTCAACTACACGCAGTGACAAATGAGGTGACAGCCAACCTGATGGTAAGCGGTAACTAACAATCGTCCATAATATCTACCATACATGCACTAACTTTGGTTTCTTTCAACGAAAATGTGGGAGACCTAAGATGAAATGGCTAACAATGACATCCCCGGAACACAACAATGAAATTATTTTTGTTTTTACGCCTACTGCAAAGTGTTTAATGGCACCCTTTAGATAAACGAGGGAGAGAGACAGAGGAAACTCATGTGTACTCGCAAGAGATCTAGGCGCCTACCAGCTAAACTTTGCCTTAGGAGTACCTATAGCCTGAAAGGCTTTTCAGGTTTCATCGAATGCGACACCTCATAGGGATGGAGGTAACACAGTGCTATAGACAGTCACCCCAAAGTTATATATGTCGCAGCCAAATGGTTAAATTAGCCGGTTAATCAAACGGCTAGCTATTTAAGCAGTTATTTAATTGAAAATTGGCCATATTCATTAACTTTGAAAGTAAAGTCAAATGAACGATATTGCCTCGAGTTTACGGAGCTCTTCCATTCATTGTCATAATGCTAACCTAAACTAACCGAATAGAAACCTAATGCAAACTATGATTATACTCTGAAGTTATTGTGGGTAGGTTAGCATTGGAACAATGTGTGGAAGAGCTGCGTAAACTCGAGGCAATATCGTTCTTTCAACATCACTTTAAAATCTTATGAAACTGGCAAATTTTCAACTAAATAACTGCTCAAAAAGCTAGCCGTTTAGTCAACCGGCTAATTTAACCATCCGGCTGCGACATATACACAACTTTCCATAAAAAACGTTAGCCAGAAAGCAACACATACCAAACTCTAAAACGAAGCACCGCTACCCCACGACAAGCGCGAATACGAAAAATATATTCATGTACCGAGGGGTGGTGCGATACAATCTGCGAACGTACATGTGAATAATATTCCCGTAGCCCAGAGATTGTATCTGGTGGCCAAATTCATAATTTATGAAGTAACCGATACCTACAGTTACAATGTTTATGGAATAACGCGCCTATGACGTATCGACGCGGCGGTAATAACTTTGTGCAAAGCAATTTTGGGGATACTCAAATATTCAGGGCGAAGTTGTGATTAGAATTTTAAGTGCGTACGCAGAAACTCCTGCTGGATCAGTTTAATTTCTCATTTGATGGAGGTATGCACTTAATTGTGATGGGTACAACTCGTTTCGTGTGACAGTTTCCGTTGGTTTTGTTTGGGAGTTGTGGTGGTGTACTGTGTTGGGCCTAGTCTGAGATTTACAAGTTTGTACAAATGTACTTCTATTGCCACAAACTACGCATTGTATACCCATCGAGTTTGGGTTCGTTTGATTAGTCTTCACAAATACTCTGACTGATCATAGAGAACGTGCGATATGAAAAAATATTTTTAAAATTCAAATATCGGTAAATAAACTCGCAGCGCCCGCATTGTAACCTCATAAGTAACATGTCGCACCCGCGTAGTCATCGTGCCGAACCCGCGTAGTCACCGCGTCGTGTGAGCACAGTGCACTAATAGGGTAGATTGCGCGTTTTCTGTCCGGCTACCACGCGGTGACTATGCGGTCAGGATGTAAAACACGTTTTCAAACGATGTATAAACGGCTAATTGTCTCCTATTTCTAGGGAGGCGTAAGCTTTATCCCATCATCATCATTAAGCATTTTTATGTCAAAATTGGCTAAGTCTTGTAACAAACGTACAATTTCTTAATACGCAAGAGGACATTTTTTTGGATATCCAAGCTAAAGTCAGATTGGTCCGCGTCGCGTGATGTCTAAGAGCCGACTGCGGCAACTGCGGTCCATGGACCGCAAAACGTGGTGCAAAGAAAATAGTTGCGGCGTCTTCTCTATTACGTAAGTATTTTTTTCTCTATGAGAACAACGAGACCCTGACCTATAGACGCAGAAAAAGCGGATTAATACCTTATACCGTGGCCGTGTGGTATCCGGCCGAGTAGAATAGCACCAACCCTTTACACTAATGTTTTCAAGACAAAAATTCTAGAGTCTCCATAGACTGGCAAATAGGCAGCAGCGTTTTACATTGTTATATTTATTACACTGAGATATCCATCCCGCGTTCCAAGCCTGGATTTTATAGCAACAACTTCCTCTCTTTCGTGGGAGAGGCCTTGAGTCCTGCAGTGGGCTATGCTGATTACAATATACTTCGTCGTGATACGACTTTTTGACGGTATACGCCCTATTTGTTTTCCACCGTCCAGATTTACTATTTTTCCAAGCCATACTTGATTAATGTTATTTACATTCAGCGTCAAAGATGAAAAACACCACGGAAAAACACATTACCCTGTATGCACATACAAAGTACATATTTTATTACCTCTCTATTTACAGTCACCTGCTCCAAAGCCAATGAACTTGATTGATGAATAATTAACCTGGACGTTATTACTTGCCCTCAGACATAGTCCCCATTACAGTGGGGATGCGTCCCTCACCTTATAAATTTTAGATGATTGCGACATAATCTTATTGTGGTTGACGTGGACTGTGGCTCAGAATTTGTTTTGCAACTGTGGTGGTTGTGTGTTTGGTAGCTTCATTAACATACATACGTACCTATATACACACTCTTGTCTGTATCCTGTCCTGTCTGTATCATTTATAGATGTGATTTGCTGTGATTTCTTGTTTAAGCTGAAAGTCGTTTTATTTAATGCTGTAGTAGAATAAATGTAATCGAGTAGACAGTCCACTAAAATTCCCTAAGGAAAATTATACTTTTTTTCCTAAGAACAATTATAGGCAGGTAATTTTCTTGAATAGTCAATTTAGAGGAACATAATGTTCATTCCAAGTCATCATAACCATACAATCATAACTTCTATAATTTGCTAAAAAAAATTACCGTCAAGGCTAGAGTGAATAGGTTGTTCTAAGACATGTGTTCCATTTTCGGCTGCATCGTCACTTACCACCAGGTGAGACGGCGGTCAAGTGTCTGTCTGGCAATGCAAGTGTTTAATCCTTTTTGGTAGCTGTTTAAAATATTTTAAAACAAAGTATTTAAGTATCCCTATGGGATACAATCGTGATTATATATGTGTGTAAAGTATAAAATATATCCTGTGGACTAGAGATATGTTTTTTATGTCTAGAACTAGATACTAATGCTACTAATAGTACTAGAGTTGGAAATATTTTGAATCACTAGGTATTGATGTAGTTTATGCATCAAATACATAAACAACAATCTGCTTATTTTTTATAGCAGTTGCGGTTTTTGTAATATGAGTACTCACTTTTAAGTGCACCAAAATATAGAAATAATAGCCTCTGCTTAAAAAGACGTCAATATTTTATTTTACTTAACCATTATCAATTCAGATAGACTTCTACTACTAGCACAAGAACAATTAACAACACAGCGTTACTAAGAAACATGCATAAATATGAGTATCTCCAACAACAGCCTCATCAACCTCCTACATACTAAAACACATTACTATGCCATAGCACTTCAATAACCAATCTATAGGCATTACGTCTTATCTCTACAATACCGATTCTATCCCGGATTCCTTGCAGAAACCAAATAATTTAAAACAATATTGGCGTTAGTGTCCCGGTTGTGCTCTCGCGCATGAGGGACCGGGGTCCGTCTAACCAAGATCCAGGATTAAGCAGATCAGGTAATTACAGTGGAGCGACTGCAATCTGACCTCCATGACCCTGCTACCAGGAGAACCTGATCAGATTGGATCATGGTTACACATTCAGTCGCCTGAATGTGCAGGTTTCATCGCGATGTTTTCCCTCACCGGAAGAGCATCGGTTAATATTCAACTAAAGTACATCACTCAGAAAAGCTGATGGCCACAGTGGGCTTTGAATCCGGTACCTCACGCTTACGAGTCGGATACCTTAATCACTCGGCCACCGACGCTCCTAACACATTACTATGCTATAACACTCAAGCAACCAATCGGGAGGCATTACTTGTAATCTGAACAATGCCGATTCTAGCCCACACCCGGATTACGGAAACCAAATAATATTGCCCGGTAATCCCTTGGGCCAACGTTCCCCTTCCGTTCTTATACGATTTCTGTACAGTATCGATTGGCTTCTTTCTTTATTCGTAAATCTTTATTGCATATCATACTAAAATGAAGATGCGAAGGTCATTGTAATAATGATGTATCATCCTATACACAGCATAAAACAAAGTCGTTTGCCGCCGTCCATCCCAATGTATCTATAATCTGTCTAAACTGACTTGTCTTATTTGGTTAAAGAAATTATATAGTATTTAAATTGATAATGTGCAGCAGTATTCGTTGAAATTCACATTCTATGTGTTTCTTATATGATTCTCGACATCTATACACAATACACGTAGCGTGATTGATACGGCAAGTCGTGACTTTGGACATTGTTTGTTCATCAAATAAGACAAGTCAGTTTAAACAGATCATATGTATGTATGTACGCGTAGATCTCATAAACTACGCATAAAACTTTTTTAAGCACACAGCCGTTTTTTAACAATAGATAGAGTTATTCAAGCGAAAGGTTTATTTTAAAGAAAAAAATAGTAGGTGGGGATAAAATATGTTATTTTTATTTTATTTTTTAGTTAGTAGGTATACTATTACGCATTCCCATAGTATTATTGACAATTATACAATGTATTATAATTTTGTGTCAACTGTGACATTATTAATTTAATTTTTATTCATTTGACATTTTACTATTATTTATTATTGTTGTGGATTTTGCATATTTTGAAAATTTTTTGTATGACATTATTTTAATTCTATTTGACGATATCTTTGTGACTTACTTATATTATGACATTCGCCTAATATGATGTACATTTCATTGGTAAATAAATAATCTAATCTAATCTGAAATAGGTGCACGCGAACGAAGTCACGCCGGGTTCACTACTTACAGATAAAACGTTTACATGAATATTGAAAAACAGAGGCTGTAAATATCGCGATTGAATATATTTAGCGAAGACTGATTTAAATTAATGTAGATGTACATAGCAAGTACGCGCGAAACCCTACTGGAGGTATGACTTTATAATGAAATAAATCAATTCAATCAATTGGTACATGGCCGCAATCGGACTCGAACCCGGTACCTCTCGCTTATGAGTCAGATTACTTAACCACTCGGCCACCGACGTTCCGTGTCATCTTCCTACCTATTTGATTCTCTTTCCATAATTTCCGTATTTCCATAGCTCTTGCCCTATAAGTGTGAAACTTGTGAAAGTATGATTTATGCGTTAAATATTCATAGCTATACGAAAAGAGCCTCCTACAAGGTGGACCGACGACCTGGTAAGGATCGCAGGTACCAGCTGGATGCGAAAGGCACGAGACCGGCCGCCGTGGAGACCTCTGGGGGAGGACTATGCCCAGCAGTGGGCGTCTTCTGGCTGATATGATGATACGAAAAGATAGATTTAAAATAGTGACGCTTCACCATAATTTCCATGGTAATTTCTATGGTTTCCATTTCAATTACCAAAAAGACCGCCTACTTACCTTTTAATAAGGAAAAATCCACTGAAATATTACTTTTTTGTAAAACGAAATGAGGTCGAAATAAAGCATGGGCATAATTCATGTCGTAAGATTTAATAAGAACTCCTAAGAAATCCAATACACGACTGCCTAAATAAAAATACATTCTCCATAGGTAGTTCATTGTAGGTTTATTGTCTACTTAATTGAATTGCTTTTCACAACAATTCACGTAATTTTTTTCACTTGTCTCGTTAGCTATAAGACACACGTATAATGTAATAAGTAACGTCAAGAATGGATTTAATAAAGCGAATTTAAGCTCGAATGATATTTCAAAAAGGTTGCCTTAAAATAAAATTTTCTTTTGGAAACTTTTATCCTTTGCGCTAAATTACTGAGACGTGTATCTCATAAAAAGCCTTTTCATACACTCGGGTACCTACTGAACGTAAAATACAGAACTTAACGTAAAATATAAATCTTTTGAGAAGAGTTATGCACGTGGTAAGGTCAGGTAAATAATACCCAAAACCGATGAGTAGTGTGAAAATGTTGAAGAACGTGGTAAAAGCGAGAGAGATTTGTCAAGACCATAGCTAGTAGAACAATATGGACTCTGTCTACCCTTATGGGAAAAGGTGTGACGTTAATGTAAGTATGTCTACTTTGAATTAATTTTTGTAAGAATGTCACTAGTGACCCTATAATTGTCTCCGTGTTTTATGTACTTTTTTTTGTGTTAAATGTAAATTATCATGTCGTGGCGTCCTTTGTAATAAATATTTTCTTTCTTTCTTTCTTTCTTTCTAGTGTGTAAAAGCCGCCCGGGTCAGATTTTAATCTGATAGGTAAACCGTAGTAATATCGCTTTTGTTCTGTAGACTACTGACCATACAAAAGTGTATGGATCGATTAAACGACTGTTTCATAGAGCTCGAAGCATTGGCAATTCATGTGCGCTGATTACATTTGACAAATTCAGTCGTCTAAATTCGTAAGCAAAAAGCGTGAGAGCAAATCAAACTGGAAAATATATTGTCTGAATTACTTCTGCATGTAGCCAAATGTAATAAGCGCAATATTTATTATCGTTAATAAAACAATTTCAGGGTTCTTAATCTCGAAAGCCTGATCTCTTTCAGAATGTATTCTTCCTAAAAGAAAACAGATCGCTGCCGCCTCCCTTGCGGGAGTGTACCCATGATGCTGGCGTTACCTCTTTGAATGGCTAAACTTAATCTTAGTTTTAGTTAAAATCTCACAGTAATTTCACACAAAAATGCCTTGAGAGGCAATAAACATTTTATCGCTGTAAAACTGTGTAATAAATAACAAAAGAAACAAACTGAATGCGAAACAACATTGAGAATGCAACACAAACATTCAATTTGCAACTGTAAAATCAGCTTAGGTTTGCTGCAGATGGGGCGGGGCACAGCTTTTGTTAGCGCAGTGGTCTGAGACTTTGTTCAACAATTACGTGTAGCTGGAGAATTCTACTTTTAAGCCTCAAGTTGTAAGGTGCTCGTATTTAACACTGCTAGTGTACGTTACGTTTGTATGAGAATGTTGCGAATATTGCGAGGTATTCCTACTCTTAAAATATATGTGATGAAGTGAGTGTTTTGACGAGAACCGTCTTTAAAATCGCACAGAGTCAGAAAAGTGGAACGAAACGAAAACGTGAAAACTTTTGGACCAGCCTAGTAGTATAAAACAAAGTCGCTTCCCGCCGTCCCTATGTATCTATGTGCACTTAGATCTTTTAAACTGTGCAACGGATAATAATGCGGTTTTCAACAATAGATAGAGTGATTCAAGAGGAAGGTGTATAAGCAAGTAATATGGGTAAGTAGGGGTAAAGTGTATCGCGCCGGGTCCCCAGTACAGTAATAACTGCAAAACTATTCGTTTTAGAAATATGAATCTAGCATCATTGTCTATATAATCAGCTCGCTGTTTTGACCTTGAAAATGCGTTGGGTGGGGCGGAGGGGGAACGAAACGCGCTGCCGCGCATTCTATTTACTGTAATTCACGACTCACAAGTGATAGGGCGGTGATTCTTGCGTGTATTTATTGAGTTTGGTTACAACAATTGATTCATATAAAAATAGGCGTAATTTGGACAATATTTGTTGTAAAAATAAGCAAGAAGTCGGACTCAGTCTATGCAAGAGCCAACAAGAAACACAAATTACGGCAATCGTCGGAAAGAGGGGGCCATGGGCCATACGTGAGTACCCCAATGTCCAGCGCTAAGCGAGCGAGGCGGTTTCGAGAGCGTCTCAAAGCTGACAAAGTAAGACATTTCACGTTAAAACCAATGGCCGTGTATTTCGACACAGTTGCTGCACCCAATTTTTTAAGTGGAAAACACACCATTTCCACCGAAACATGACACTTGCCGCCGACACATTTGACAGTTACGCCGAAATTGAGTGTCGCCGCCGTGTTGTGTCGGCGTGTCGGCGGCTTTGGCGTGTACATGTGTCGATGGATTTTTATTGTTCAATGAAAAACAAGCAGCCAGCCTACCTGTTATACAGCGGTAACTGTCGCCCATAATATCTACGACAGACGACTACTACAACGACTTAAGTTTCATTTGACACAAATGCAGAACCTCAGCAGATCCGTTCTCGCTTTGAGGAAGAAGAAGAAGAAATACCCCATTCCTATAATTGCGCTGTCTACAATAATGAGCATGTGATCATCATAATCAGTACACATCTAAAGAGCTCAAGTCAAGTGCACCCCATCCAAAATATAAAAATTGTCACTCTCCAACAAACAAAATACAAAGCTGCAAATCTCTACCCGCACTCGCTTTACCCCAAGCTTTACGCTTTACACGAACACAAGGTTGGCAAGCATCCGCACATAGATGGCGTTGACCGTGCTACATCGCGCTAGAGAAGTGTGCCGACTTAAACGGCATATATACTACTTCCGATGATCAACTGTCGGGCCCCTGGTCCCCTAGTCTCAACACCGTCACAGGTGGGTAATTACCCTTTTCCACCTTCTCCATCTTCGCTTGCCAACATTGGCGGGTACCTATACTCTCGCGTCCTTTGTAATGAACACCATTCCCAATACACAACAGAAACCACAAATCAGCAGTTCCCAGCAAATCAACTCCAACCCACTTTATATCACTCCAAAAAATTGCTATAAATCTGTCAATACAGAATTTCCGGCCACGTGCCATTGTGCAATAAATTGATTATTTTCGCTCATTGTAAACTTCAGCCGCATGTAGGTATCAATTGCAGAATGAACTATATACTCTATAAATAGCACGGACTTATCTTTGTCTTCTGGCACACGAACAACGAGGGTTGAAATGTAATACACGACACTATTGATTACGTTGCGTAGTCACGCGCACTACATCAACTGTTGATGTTTTGATGTTATGGGATGCTGTGTAGTTATGTAGTGAGACTGATAATAGGTATAGTGTTTCGTTTGTTAATGATGTTGTAACAGAAACTAATGAGTATTTGCTTTGCAGATCATATTCATATTTATGCATGAATATACATCACTTATGTAATTGACTAGTATTATATATTGGTAAATATGTGTCTAGTTTTATAATTAATTACATTGTCTAAGATAAACTCGTTTAGTTTCCTACATCCAATTACATAATAAATTCGATACAAAATATTATGAAATTATAACATTGAAACCAAGATTTCATGGCTGGATCAACGAAGTTATGTTTGTAAAAAACTCAGTAATTGAGTATGGTGCAATATAAATGAATAGCCGTTTGAGTTTCTTGGCGAATATTGTCAGAGGCGGCATCCTTTATATCACAGGGATAACATCACAAGGATCACAGGGATCACAGTATCACAGGAAGTTGTAGACGTTAGGTCCTATTAGAGACAGGGAAGCATTTGCTTTTGTTTACCTCTTTGGGGGATAATCTATGACATCTATTTCATACTACACTCGTATACACAAACAATATTTGTCTAAGAAAATTAGCGTTACTATGTAACACGTTGCTATGTGTGTATTTATACGTATGTGTTTGTGGTGCAGGTATGTGTGTGTGTTGTGTATGTAGAATTCAATACGGCTCTGTGATTGGTCAATCTTTTCATACTTGCTCGTCGGTTCAGGGTACTATTTACCTGCCTTTCCAAGATTGGGCCTAAGATAAAATTGAAGTAAGTATTCCCAAAAATACTACAAATCTAAAACCAAAAAATACGAACAACAAAATCTCCCACCGCCACTGCATATTTTTAATCCGAGCAAAAAAGACCTCCGAACTTATCCCACGGAGGGATCTCCCCTACCCATTGCCAGTATGGCTTGCACGCGTACGCTGAGATTTGATACGCACAATCGCACGCAAGTTGCGTCGCCACGCATACCGTATCAGGGGTGTTACTACGAATGTGTTCTAAGATATTTCTTTTTAAGGTAGAGCTCGTCTAATCTAAAATGACGCGCCCCACTATCGCATTAACGCACACAAGCAAGTTTAAAATATGGACGCAATACATATACAAATGCCGTTGTAATTGGTCATTCAGTTGCCGGTGAGATTCAAACGTCGGAACACGCGTCGTTCATTGGCTCCCACACAGATAAAGTGTCGTTATCAATATTTGCACTCACACATCGAAATCAACTAGCTAAGTAGTGGGGCGCGTCATCTTAGACTAGACGAGCTCTACGCAAATATGCTCCCTTGTTATTTGTTCCTCCTGTTTATTGGATAATTTTTAAATTGTGTGTGGGGCTAGAGTGAATCATTATGTATAAAGTAGGTATAATTCAAAAGCATAAATGTATGATCACCTTAGGAATCATATTCGTTTGCACTACGTAGTATAGTTGTTAAACGGTTTTTATGGCTTCCTGAATTAAATTTTTACTTCATGTGTAAAAAATACAGCTAATGCTCTTCTTATGGCAAACTGATTTTGGCTGAAGATGCACCTAATACCATGAATGTTGTAGTGTATTTCAGTAGAAAAAGATAATATAAAGGTTATTTACAAATTAATGGTGACAGTAAAACCGAGACCGACTAGACGAACGGTTTTTTTTAATTAGACTATCCAGGCATTTGACCGCCATCTTGCCTAGTGGTAAGTGACGATGCGGCCCAAAATGGAGCATGCCTGTCTAGGAACAGCCTATTCACTCTAGCCTGGAAAGCTTCCAAATTATAATTGCGGATAGCTGAAAGATCCACGACATAGGGATGACCTGGATCGCGATTCGCGATGGCGTATGGAACATAGACATAATAGACATAATATTTATTTGGCAATTTCTACAATATAAATTAACTAAAATATTTCTTACTAACATAGATTAGGTTCAATATTGTAGTGTCATGCCAAACTAGAGCTCAGCTCAGCATATGCTGTAGGTAGTGAAAACAGAAAGTGTCCTTTTTCGCAATTTTAATCCAAGTCGCACTCTTCACTTCACACTTGTAAATAGACCACACTTAGTCCAAATCGCTTATTGAAAAAAAAACTCTGCTTGGCAACTTACATATGCAAAGTTTGTAATACGTCATATAACGTCATTCATAAACAATTTCATTTCTGTTGGATTGTTTATTTTCGTGAGTCATGAAAAATATTATTAAATAATGGGCAAAACAATTAAAAATCCACATTTTATAATCTTTACTACTGTCAGTCAATACGGAATTATCGTGGCCCTATTAAATCATACTTGGATTCTCCTTTTCTATTGAAATACATTTTAAGCTTTATTCCTTAAGCCCATTACAATAGGAAACAGCTTCGATTTCTAATAGGAGGCGTCTTCTATTCAGATGGAATGTGGATGCGAAACGTTCTACAAAGCGGCTTCCGAAGTTTAGCCGTTTTGTTAACAGGGAACAGTAGAATGACACAATTTTTTGTTAACAAATCTTTATAATTAAATATTATTTGTGATATTACCAATTTTTATCAAGAGTTTTGATTTCGGGGACCATTTCCATCACACGGGTTTCCAAATACCCACCCACCTTCATGTAAGAGTTCATTGTTAAGGGCTTTTAAAGTAAAAGCTATAACTGAAGGCGCTCCAAGCACGTTTTCTAAGGGCTGTAATCATCACTGTGAGTACTTACCTACATACTACAGAGAACGAAAACGTTGGTACCACCTCCAATAACTAGGTCGAACGATAGCTTTTAAGAGCTGAACAAACGGTATTATGGCACCTAATTTCAAATATTTTAGGTACTCAGTCTGTGTCGAATTATCCTGTACTACAGAGCGGTAGGGCATAGCGGGGTATCTTGTTCGAATTGGAGCCGCCCGACTGGGGAAGTACCTCCACCTTACAGAATATCGCAGCTAAATAACACTATTTTAAATAGTATTGTTTTTCTGCCGATAAGTAAGGTTTCCAGTGCTCCATGTGGTGGGGATTTGGGGAACCGTGGCTTTGGCAGTGGAGTGGCATTTGCCTTTTTGTTGCCAGAGCAACAAAGCGATACTCTTGGTGTTGTAATGTCTATAGGCAGTGGTGACCACTATCCATCAGGTGGCCCGCTTGCCTGCTTGCCTACCGTATGACATAAAAAAGAAAAAAAAACACTCTAAGTATATACCTATCGCGTATTCCTAATTCGACATGCACCAGTAAAGCATATGGCGGAACGGAGTCTGATGTTTGGTAGAAGCCGCCATAGTTACTTTCGTTAAAGTCTAGAATAGCATTCCAACGATGTATGACCCATGGAGATGGGTAACTACCTCAGTTCATAGAGATCTTGGTATCATGGTTCTATGCAACTTTGCTTTATATTTATACGCACTCACCACTAGGCCGAGATGTTTATCAAATACCCAGCTATTACTGCATAAAATAAAGAAATTACTATCGAAATGATTCAGTGTTCCAGAAGTTATTTCAGTCACACAATTCCCTTTAACTTCGTGGTAGGGCCTCGCTATGGGAGATAACCTCCCTTCACAAATACAAATGTGTTCAGAGAATTCACACCATGTCCTTCGGCGTATCTTTGGCGAGATAACAGAGTGCAGTGTCTTTTTCTTAAAGGATTTTTCTTTTCGATAACATTCTTAGTACCTACGTATATATTCTCTGAGCACGGACTTGTTTTTCTTTGCTTTTTTAGTGTTTCCTCTGCAGTACAAGATGGAGTTCTTCACAAGGCATGTGCCTTAGGTTGCAGATATTCTGGACGACTGTGGCCACTTTCCGTAAGGTGGACCCGTCCGTGTGCCTCCGTAGGCGATAACAATACAAAAAAAGTACTAGAATATATTTTAGAAAATTATTGCGATTCTATAATATTTAAAAATGTTTTCTTTAATCGACGTAAAGAAGCGTGAAAATACATTGATTTATCTAAAGATTATCATGAATTATTGTTACATTTAAGACACAAAGAAGTCTGAAAACACATTGAATTCTCTAAAGATTTCAAAGAACTATTGTTACATCTAGGTCACTTCATAGGAATAAAATAATCCAAAAATGACGGTCGTTATTTCAAAACCAATAGAGAGTAAACTAAAGAGCTTTTGCAATTCGCTTTAGAAACTCCCAGGTTAAATCAGTGAAGCATAAACATGATGGCAAAAACTGTTCACAAGCGTTTGCCCCGAAGCCTCGAAACAAGGACAGCAAAATATTTAAATATTTCCAACCTCTCTATGGAGTGGATGATGGATCATTGCATTAAGATTTATAGTGAGCACATTTTTGACAAAGCTACTTGCGCACGTGACCCTATCTGCAACGCACCTATTTAGAAGTTCGCTTGGGGTGTTTTCGGATTTTAGGGTCCCATTTTATTGTCCAATTGTTGGTGATAAATGCGTGAAGATTGGCCGTTAAGTTAATATGGTGGTTATAATGGCTCGTCTGGAGGACAGAGGGTTACTGTTATTGAAACGATAGTTTTTTGCGAGTTCAAAAATGATTGTTTTTTGGTGAGATATTTTTGCTTACTAATTCGATATCTCGATTTCGATGTTGAGTTTTAAAAAGTTTTGGGATTACGCGTGAACACACACATGTCATGGTAGTGATTGAAAATTATAAATAAAATTCCGGGGTGTGTCTGAGATCATCATTTGTCTGCCACAGTATGTTTTCTTTCCCTATTCATCAGTATCTGCTGTCAGCTGTCCTCGATGTCATCTGTCCGCGATGTATCTGATAGAAGTGTGTTTTTGAAGTTTTTAGTTGAAGGTACATGGACCTATTCATTAGCCAGTTAGAATTAAAAAAAAAACTATTAAATCTAAGCAGACAACAAGTTTAACTAGTATTTTATAGTAGATCAACTTATAAAACCTAAGTAAGTACCTAAATTATTAAAAATTTAGCACAAATTCGATTACAATTTTATTATATTTACTATTCTTATTTACCTTTCTTTAGACGTCCGTCACTAGTTCAAAGCAATAGTTTACGCACTATACATAGTAGCGTTGGTAGTCTCGTAAGCGAGAGGTACCGGTTTCGATTCCCACTGCGGCCATGTACCAATTACTCTTTTCTAAGTTAAATGCTAACCGATGCTCTTAAGAGAAGGAAAAACATCGTGATGAAACCTGCACATTCAAGCGACAGAATATGTAACAATGATCCAATCTGATCAGGTTCCCCTGGTTGGTAGCAGGGACACAGAGGTCAGATAGCAATCGCTTCACTGTAATTACCTGTGCTGTCAAATCCTGGATCATGGTCAAGACGGATCCCGGGCCATCGTGCGCAAGAGCACAACCGGGACATTAAAGCCAAGACAATGAAAATTATTGTTGTTCTTGTATGTAACCCATTGTATTATTCAAAATGTAGAATAAAATGTTATTCAAACATTCATTACTATTATTTAAACGTCTGTTGCTAATTTAAAGCAATAGTCTACGCACTGATACTGCTTACACGCGCAAAGAACTCATCCCACTTAGATTCTATCCACCCCAAATAGAAACCCAAAACATCACCTAAACCCCATTAGGTACTCAATTCAAGTTTCAATGACGGCACCACAGTTCAGTAATTAGTTGATCACGTACCGCCTCTAAATTCCCAGGCGCGGTGCCTAGCGCATACATATTAAATCTAGGCATCCTAGGTTCCATTCGGCGAATCCCATTCCGGTTTCATCCAGCTTAGCGGGTGCATCTGCTCATGTATTGTCGCTCATGTGTTCCCACCGACCTTTATAATATACCTACTTTGCGTTGGGAGTTCTTGTTTTGGATTTCAGAGATTGGGTCGGTGACTATAGGTAGGTATTGATTGCGAACTCTATAGCAGATTTGAATGCGTTTTATTTTCGAGCAAATACATACCTATAATTATAGTTTTCTTAAGGTCTTTTCACGCATCATTTTTTTAAATGCAATTTTTACTATGCAATGTTATTGAAGATGATTTAGATAGGAGTCGGTGTTACTATGTAGTTTTATTTTTATGTCGCTTTTTACCATTAAACCCAACTTCTGGTGATAATTTCTTTTTCAAAACAATTTCATCTCCGTCACAGATCAGAATTGCTAAATCTAGTAGAAAAAATGGATAGGTCAGACTCGGAAACTCCGATCGTCAAATATGCGATCACATTATAATGATGTAATACATATTTGACAACGTGGATTTAAGTAGCATTTGATGATCTAAAATATGTAGGTAATGACACTGAATACTTATAAATACAAAAAACTTTTAAATTGTGTTGTGTTTCTGCCGGTGAGTAAGGTTTCCATTGCTCCATGGGGTGGAGATTTGGGGAACCGTGGCTTTGGCATTGTCTTTTTGCTGCCAGAGCAACGTGTTATAGAGGTGGGCAATGCATTGGCGACACTCTTGGTGTTGCTAATGTCTATAGGCAGTGGTGACCACTTTCCAGCAGCAGGCCCGCTTGCCTGTTTGCCTACTGTATGACATAAAAAAAAATCACGGGTCTGGGAGTCATATGTATAATAAGTACGTATTAAAGAAAAGTAGTTGATCAGTTTTCTGGCACCCATAACACAACCTTTACTTACTTTAGGGATAGATGGCGCTGTGTGAATTTACAAAGCTTATTTCAGTTTTTGGAAGCCAAACAGTGGCTATTGGATCTGGTGATAAATAAATACACGTGATTATAAACACTGTTGCTGTTATGCTTGAAACTGCCAACGAATATCAGGCTATACTAACTAAATTGTATGTAATTATCATCTTAGCGATATTAGCTATTATTAGTTTAACAGATTTGTAGGCAGATTGTATGTGAGTAGGACAGACTTAGATATACAATTGCAAAAACATAATTATTAATGCACTCGCTACTAATCACTCCGAACCCACCCACAAATCGCGACCCCTTACCTTTTTCAAACGGACCCCCAATTCTAATTTACATTGTAACGACAACACATGTTACACCCACTAATCCTCTGGGTTCCGTATATTACAATTGAGACTATTAATAGCACCCAGCTCTGTTCGCACCCCTACGTGTAATCCCTCTATTGTGCGGCCAAGTCGGCAGTGGTTGCATTTAAATGTATTAACATATTAACAATTAAGGAATTTGGGAGCACAGTGGATTCAGAGGAAGCGTTTGTCGAGTCCGAATTTGATATTGCGAGTGTATGAGGGCAGTTACAATTTAAACTGTATTGTTTATACGCGTCTAAGAGGTCTGTAGACCGAAAATAGAGAGCATTGTTTTGCTCTTGAGATAGAAATGTAAAAGGTAGTAATAGTAAAAAGGGTTTTTTATATGTTTTACTAGATTAATTATTATTTTAAAATTCCTAAGTATTCATCATCTTGGCGTTAATATCCCGGTTGTGATCTCGCACACGAGGGCCCGGGATCCGCCTTGACTATGATCCAGGATTTGGCAGATCAGGTAATTACAGTTGAGCGACTGCCATCTGACCTCCGTGACCCTGCTACCAGGGAAACCTGACCAGATTGGATCACGATGTTTTCTCTCACCGTATGAGCATCGGTTAGCATTCAACTAACTAATGTACATAGCTTAGAAAAGGGTTATTGGTACAAGGCCGCAGTGGGATTCGAACCCGGTACCGCTCGCTTACGAGTCGGATACCTTAACTACTCGGCGACCGACGCTTCTTCCTACACCACCATATATTGGCATTCTGCCAAAAAGGCAAAATTCTGTCACATAATTATGTTCACACTGCTCGCGGCTACGGGGCGTACATATCGCAACGGCTTGCTCGTGCTCTGCTCGTGTGCACTTCTTCAATAGATTAGATTCATTTATTGTGAATCACATGTCATTTAGAAAATAGATACCTAAAACATTCAATTTGTATGTTCGTATGTGTTAAAGTAGTTTATCAATTTTGTGGCACCTATAACACAAGCTTTGCTTACTTTGGGGCTAGATGGCGCTGTGTGCATTGTCCAAGCATATTTTGAATGAATGAATACTAGGCGGCCTTATCGCTTAAAGCGATTTCTTCGAGGCAATCTTTGGGTAGTTAACTATCAATACTGACATGTTTATACCTACAGAAACTGATAGCAAGCCCGTTCAGCGAAATGTCATGATGGTGTACCTACCCTTGTCCCAAATCAAAATTTTATTTTATTATTTAAATACCTTTTATTTTACAGAGACAGTAAGTTACAACGCTTCCTCACATTATATTTTCAATGAGATTTTGTATGAAGCACAATGTTTGACTATAATAGATTCTTCATTATCCATAACCAGTTGCGCCTGAAAAAAAAAGAGGATTTTAATTTAACAGCACTACATCCCTTTTACAAAAAAAACGGCTCTTCCAATTTCTATCATAAAATAACAAGTACTACAAGAAATATGTTTTAATTACTTTGACATCTTTTTATAAATCTGTAAAGATAAATCATTTATCGATCATTGAAAGACAGAAAAAGAACATTATATAGGGAAATATACTTAGATAGAAGAAAATATAAGAAATAATAGAACAGGGACCTGCTTGAGTGAAAGAAGATGTAGTGGCTACGACAGGGAAAGTTACAGTTGTGCTTAGCTTAGAGATTATCGAAAAATATATAATATGGCAAAAGTGAATGGAATGATCGGAAGGGGAAGGCCGATACGTACGTATCACTATCAAATCGTTGATATCTTAAGCAAAGGTTGATATCTCTGCCTACCCCAACGGGAAAAAGGCGTGATGTTATGTATGGCGTGATGGATCAGAAAAATACCAACTGGCCGCTTTGCATTTGGTGAAAAAACGTGCAAAGAAGTTAATTTGTGACCCGCGGTGGATTGAAGCTAAGCAGCAGAGCCTCGAGCATCGGCGTCGGATTGCGCGTCTGTAGGTCTTCAACAGGTTGCATTTCAGTGAGAGTGCGAAGCAGTTACACCACCTTATTCCTACGGCATCTTTCCGCCAACACGAAACGCGAGCTGGGCGAGCGCTTCATTCTTATGATGTGGATCTTCCAGCTATCTGAACAAGCCGCTTTAGTTTTTAGCCGCTTTATAATACGTACAGCTATGTTTATAGTTTATTATTATAAGTTAATAGTTTCTTGTTAACATTGTTTTATAGTTATTTTTGTTATTGACATTTAATCTTAAATAATGTATTTCCTCTTTGTATTCTTGACATTTGATTGTGCCATTTACCAATTTGACATAAATTTAATTTATTATTTTATCGAATATTTTACCTCCTGGGTAACTTATTAATGTGACATTGGAGACAATTCTTTTCTTTATTTTTTATATAAAACTTTGGATTATAAATTTATTTTTGACATTTATATTATTTATATATATTTTTAGGTCAATTGTACCATTGTCTAAATTTTTATAAAATTTTGTATTATTTTGACGATCTCTTTTATATATATATATATATATGAATGATCAATATAATATTTATATGTTAAGTGTAAAAGAGTAATGAATAAATCTAAATGTAAATCTATGGAATGGAACACGTTACCTGCGAGTGTGATCCCTGATCATTATAATCTAGACGCTTTCAAGGCCATAGTAAATAGGCTGTTTATAGACATGCATGCTCCATCATCGGCCGCACCGTCACTTACCACCACGTGAAATGGCGGTCAAAATATGTATATAAAAAAAGAATGTATCTATATTTTTGTATGATAGTTGTTACCTGTATAGAAGAAGGATTACTTTTATCCCAGTAGGAGGTGACCCTGTGGAACCCCCCTATCAGGGTTTGCTCCGAAATCGTTGACCGACGACAGCCCTCCTAGTATATGGTACGGATGTATAGGAGCTGAAAAATCAGATTTTAAATTTTTATATAGGTACTTATTTACGTCACTTTTCAATACTGTAAAGGGCATGACTAAAAAGTCATAGACAAAAAATCCAGAATCGCCAGCAATGTTATGAATAATAATGTGTTCACTATAGTAAACTTACTATTAGTACTTAATTCTATTCATGAAACTATTTTAAATGACGATGTATGATTATTACTACGAATAAATGAATATGAATATGAATATGTTTTAAAAAAATCATCCTCTTAAACCATGTAATATATATTAGTCTTGCTAAAACTCGAAAACGTCTAGTCCGATTTTAAAGGCCTTGCCACACACAAAGCTCGGCGCGAGCGCGGTGCGATAGTTGCTAGGCAACCATCGCGCGGCGCGATATTAGCTAGGCAACTAAAGCGCGGCGCGATGGTTGCCTAGCAAATATCGCACCGCGCTCACGCCGCGCTCGCGCCGAGCTTTGTGTGTGGCAAGGCCTTAATAATTCTTTTTTTGTTTTGTTCGCTATAATATTGGGATCGTTTAAACTCAAAGAACCAATTTTTTTTTCATTCATACAAACTACCCCTGCATAACAACCAACAAAACAAGAGAAGAATTTTTAAATCGGTCCAGCTGTTTTCGAGTTATAGCGAGATTAACGAAGAGCAATTGATTTTTCGTATGGAGATTGTATCATTTATAAACAAAATATCTAATATGCCACATTTATTTTACATTATATAAATAGTAAATTATTATATATGTTTGATGTACATATTATGAATCGAGCGTCGGTGGCCGAGCAGTTAGAGTATACGACTCGTAAACCAGAGGTCCTGGGTTCGAATTCCGCCCTTGCCATGTACCAATAACTGTCTTCTGAGTTATGTACATTAGTTGAATACTAACCAATGCTCTTACGGTGACGGAAAACATCGTGATGAAACCTGCACATTTAGGCGACTGGATGTGAAACCATGATCCAATCTGGTCAGGTTCCCCTGGTAGCAGGGTCATAGAGGTCAAATGGCAGTCGTTCCACTGTAACAACCTGACCTGCCAAATCCTGGATCATGGTCAAGGCGGACCCCGGGCCCACTTGCGCAAGAGCACAACCGGGACATTAACGCCAAGATGAGATAAGATGTACATATTATGAATATAATAACGGCATATATAAAATTTTTGGCGACTCTGAGTTTTTTTTAGCCAAGACCTTTGAAATATCTTTAATGTTACATTTAGCAGCTAGATAAGCAGGTATTTGACTGCCATCTTACTTGGTGGTACGCGACGATACGGTCTTTTTCATTTTTTAAAAACTTTTCTGATTTTGATATAATGATGATGTTGATACCCCATTTAGGGATACCTATAACCTTTACCATCAGGCAGGCCGCAAGCTTGTTTGACACCGAAGTCCGTTCTGTTCAGGTACAACACCAGCCAACAATGCATTTGCAAGGGTATATGTAGGTTATATCAGCAAGAACCGGTGGTTCCGTCGTCTGTTTTGTGACCCATAAATGTCAATAAAGCTGAAGGGACAGGTCTATAAGAGCATCATTAGAGCTGCTCTCTTATACCGCAGCGAGACTTGGCCCCTACTAGATAGCCAGGTTTTGCGCAGACCGGTAAAATAAGTGGGGAACAAATGTCTGGCCATGCCACCCCTGCCAGGCACGGGAAGGAGAAGTCAGCCCAAGAAGCGTTGGCTTGACGTGGTCAAGAATGACATGCGCGCCAACAAGATCACCACTAAGGATGCCGAAGACCGAGCAAAGTGGGCCAGGAAGAGTAGGAAGGCGGATCCCGAGCCCTCACGTGCCGCGCGGCACAGGACGTCGAGATGATGATGAAGCCCAGCGGACAAACGTGGGAATTGTTAATTTTAAGCGACACCACCCCTCGTCCTCTACTGATTTGCAAGATTATTTGCCACCTTAGTTGTATACAAAATCAATATTACAATCTACTTACGTGACTGTCCTAGTACAGCACCAAACACCACTACGCAGATGACGACTAAGATGACAATAATACGAGACATGGCGATTGATAGCGCTTCTAGAAAGGAAACTGCTTTATACAGACCTAAATCGATTAAAAACTAGTTTGCAAAACTAATAACAAACATGGTCCATACTAATTTGCATTAATTAAATATAAAAAATAGCAAAATAGTTTGTTTGTTGTAATGTATCTGAAGTTTATTGCGGGATTTTAAAAATGTATCTGAAATTATTAAAATATTGAGACCGTCAGTCTGTTATCTCGAATACATCTAGAACTATATTTGTAAAAGAAAATAGATAATTCGTTATTAGGTTTAAAGTGATTCAATTCCTTAATAAATACCGCACGAAACCCAGACAAACCCATAGACTTGTATAATAGCGTTAATAAGACAAACCAGTAAAAATTTTATCGAGGAATTTTTTGCAAAAACGAAAAGGTCACCGACGTCTTGTTCTTATCTTGCATAAGTAAGTAGTTTACCAACAATCAAGGACTTCTATATATTAGCGTAAACAATTTATAATGCACCTCACATTTATGAGAATTTATGGGTCTCACAATGAACATAACAAGTCTTAGATATAAACAGAGATAGATTTTATTTGACCATTTTATTATTTTATCGATGACCTATGTAGTGCCTCTCAACAAGTAGGTCTTAAAATGAACATGGACAAGACGAAAATTATGTCGAATGTCCATGTTGTGCCTACTCCAGTGACAGTTGGAGGCACTCTTTTTGAATTTGTTGACGACTATACATACCTAGGACAAATAGTCCAGCTAGGTAGGTCCAAATTCGTTCGGAGTTTCTTTGCGCGATCGAATCAGAAATGAGGAGATCCGCAAGCGAACCAAGGTCACCGACATAGCTCTAAGGATAGCCAGACTGAAGTGGTAGTGGGCAGGGCACATAGCTCGAAGAACAAATGGCCGATGGGGCAGTAAAGTTCTCGAGTGGCGATCAAATACCGGAAGACGCAGCGTGGGTAGGCCTCCTACAAGGTGGACTGACGACCTGGTAAGGATCGCAGGAACCAGCTGAATGCGGAAAGCACAGGACCGGCCTTTGGGAGATCTCTGGGGGAGGCCTTTGCCCAGCAGTGGGCGTCTTGTGGCTGATGTGATGATGATGCCAAACTCTCTAAGAACTCGGCTTAGCATATGCTGTAGATGGAAAAACTATAGCACTGATTATAAACCGAGCCCCGCGTGCCAAATGGTTGAACGAACGTTCGTTTACGAAGTGCCGTACATTTATCATAACAACAAATATTTGTAAAAATACAATAGGATTAAACTGTGATCGAATATTTGTTTCGCATGACAATAATTTGCGCGTCGTCGGCCTAGTGAATACGGTATTCGACTCGCAAGCGAGAACCATGTGCCGATAACTCTTTTCTGAGTCTGCCAAATCCTAGATCATGGTCAAGGCGGGGAAGATCATTTTTGTCGTTTTATTACAATCGAATAGCTATCCTTAAACTGACACACCTGACATCGGATAACTAAGTATATATTTCGCAACAGCGTGTAATAGACAACTTCGTTCGATTAGAAGGTCAATATAAAAAGGAAAACAACATTTTGAATGGCAGAGTCGTACGCTGTCAAGATGGAGCGTGTGGCATTGTTAATGTTTTTATTATGGTTTATTATTAATGTGTTCGTGTTGTCTGTGATGGCAGGTACGTATTATTATATTTTTATAGAGAGAGGCATGTTATTCTGGCACAGCTTAGTCTGGGCAAGGTAGAGTAAAGACTGGCTTCTGCAGGGAATAAAAATAATAGGACCACGATAAGTCCGTATTGACAGACAGTAGTAAAAATTATAAAGTGTGGATATGGCAATAATCTGGGGACAATCTGTCCTTGTCAGTCCTTGTCAGTCCTTCTTGTAAACATTCAGTTATTTGGTCACGATTTGCTTGAACTTTTGTCTAAATTATTAATCATGCTAAAAAAAAAATCCCGCTTCCCTTTTAAATGTTTCGCCCATTATTTAATAATATTTTTCATAACTCACGAAAATAAACAATACTACAGAAAACAAATTGTTTGTTATGACTTTTAGGAATGACGTTCTATGACGTTTAAAAACTTGCCATACAGAGTTTTTTTTAATTTTTAATAATTCAGACTTAGCGTGGTCTTATTATAGCTAACAATTAAAAGTTACAATAAACTACAATTGCTTTATTATCCTACTACTGCATCTAAGGACTGTAAGGACTGTATTTTTAGTAAATGTTTACGTAATTAACTGTGTTTAATCTACCGTTCTAAGTTTATTGTGCACTTATAGTACCTGTATTTAAGTTAAACCTGCTCCTTTGACTCCAAAGATTGCTGGTAGAAAACGGAATGAATGAGTTAAGCTCGCCTGTGTACATCTCTTTTACCGTACTGTATCATAACGTCATGTTTGTGTACAATGAAGAATAATGGAAAGGCTGTTCAGATGGACGTTAAGATATTTTTTCAAGCAAAAACTACTGAACGATTTAAAGGAAATTATGCAGCTTATGTTCAAGGATATTACGTAGACTATTACGACAAAACTAGTTCTAGCAAACTTTCAAATTGTGTCTGTTAAGAGTGCCTATAGTCAGGAGCAACAGTATATCATTATATCGGATTTAATTCGGATCACGGATAAAATCCTAGATGAATCAGAGGAATCAGATAATTCAGATGAATTCCGCCATTGCACCACCCGCCGTGGGCTGGGTACTCATCCCCATTACGTGGTCTAGTTGTGTCCACGCGCAGATTCGGAAGAACGTTTCTCGCTCGAACGATTCGGATGTGGAAAGAGCTCCCAGCCACAGTGTTTCCTTTGGAATATGACATGGAATCGTTTAAGAGGTATGTTAGAGGTCTCCATAGAGACGGGTAACGCATTAGTAGCCCTGGTGTTGTTGATGTCCATATGCGGCGGTAACCACTTTCCATCAGATGGTCGGTTGCCTGTTTGTCTGCCATAATACATAAAAAATGCGTGAGCGAGACAGGGTGAAATCACTTAACAAAGAACAACCGTCACACCACTGATAACTTATTAATATGCTTGGACAAATTCCCACAGCGCCATCTAGCCCCAAAGAAAGCAAAGCTTGTGTTATGGGTGTTAGATAACTGATAAACTACTTATATACTTGTTTTCAAATACATACTTATTACACATACTACAAGTCCATGGGACTGAAGTGCTATACAGGTATTTACTTTTAAGATAGTATATAGGACAAATAATGTATTAGTACATAAGACATGTTTGAAAAAAAAAAAAAGAATGAACGTAGGCTCTGTGGGTTTCTTGCCGTTTCTTTCCCCCACGGAGAACGAACTTGGAAGCGGCGTTAATTTTCCTTCCTCTCCCACACATGGTGTCTCCTGTCTGCGCTAGGGTAGGGTAGTAGTTAGAGTAGGGGTAGGGTAGGGTAGGAGTAAGATAGCGGTAAGGTAGTATAGGGTGGGGTAGGGGTAAGATAGTGGTAGGGTCGGGGTAAGATAGTGGTAGGGTAGGGGTAAGGTAGTGGTAGGGTAGGGTTAAGGCAATGGTAGAATAGGGTAGGGGTAAGGTAGGGATAGGATAGAGTAGGGTGGGAGCGACTACCTATCACATGCAGCATGTGTGATGCACGCTCACTTAAAAGTCTGTCTGGCGGTGGCGTGGGGGCCGGGTCGCTCTTTTCCCTCAAATATGGTTGAATTGGACGATGGCTGGGCCCTGCGTTATACTCGTGAACGGATGCTGCCTTGGTGGACTGGCTTACTCTTGCTGTAGTTTTAGGTGGTTTTTCTTAATTACACTAGACATACCCATATAATATAATATAGCGTTCCGGCTCTGCCTGGCATTGTCGAGCATGGTTCGGTTGTGGTTGGCGAGGGATACGTTATCTACGGCCATAGGGCGGTCAGCGTGTCACTGTGTGTTTCCTTCCGACTTTCCTACCCCCCTCCTTTTTGACGATTGAAAGAGATATTTAATGTCCTAATCAATAAAGAAATTTTGAATTTTGAATTTAGAATTTTACACCTAGACCCGTAACAGAAATTAAAATTCACTGGGAATCGAACCTCTGCGTGGCGACCGGCATGTTAACCAACTGATAACTTATATGTCCAGTTCCTCGTACGTTGATCAATTGCTTATTACCAATTAATATTCGCCATTCTTATCTACGGCGAGTTGTAGACAGAGACAGTAAGAGTTTTAATCGACATTGACAACCGTTTAAGAATGTGGTGGTTAGTGCCACTAAAGAATTTGAACATAGAGGATAGATATAATAGGACCACGCTTAGTCCGAATCAACTGACAGTGGTAGAAAATATAAAATGTGGATATGGCAATATCTATTGGATATCTGTCCTTGTCAGTCATTGTCCATTATTATTTAGGCGATCCGCACACTGAAACGCAGCACCATACAGTTGCGCGTGACGTGCATTAGTGCGTGACATAGAGTTATTTGAACTGTCATCGGTTTCTATGGAAATCACTCATAGGCGAACACACTGATCCGTCGTCTTTTTTTTTTAACACATTTGACACGGTCTGCGGGTCAGATAAGTTTTTGGCGCTGTACTTTCTACATAAATAGGCCGCTGCTGTGAAGTGAGGTCTCCAGGATTATTAAATCGCTATTCCGTTACTCAGTTCTCAAATTATTTTTCGCCTAAATAATATAATTTTATAAAAAGATTATAACAATTTGGATATATTTTTCAAATCAGTCAAATTCTTTGTTATGACTTTTATGAAAGACGTTCTATGACGGATAAAAGACATGGCATTAGTTGCCATACAGAGATATCTATTTTATTTTTTTTAAAAGCGTTTCGGACTTAGCGTGGTCCTACTATAAGCCTACTCACAGGTGAAGTCACAATTTATATTTTGTTCCCTTTTTTTATGGCGCATATAACGTGTCCAAAAGAGACGGCTATAAGTTGTGAAATTGCCCTCGATAACCACTGGTACTATCACCTTTTTAACAAATATAACCATATTATGATACCAAATAAAAAAGTCACTTACTGTTTTAGCTTTGGACAATACAGCTTATCGAAAGATGTATGTTGATGATTTCACAAATACAAGATATACAGTACTGAGCATGTACTGGTTGAAAAGTTCAAAAATATATTACATACGCCCTACAAATGCGCTATTTCTCGACCTCTTGTTATAACTAGTCCCTGAGGGATCCCTGTCATTGTTTTTGTTGGGAGATGATCTTGTTGCCTGTCTGTCAAACTTAGTACTGTGTTTATTTAGGTGCAAAATTATCTTGCGCGCATTTTACACCATTTCAACATATTCATTTTTTATAGGACCTGGGGAAAAGTATTAAATATCTATCTATGCACATCTTTTTTACTTGTTTAAAATCTACCTGCTCTAGCTTTTATCAAGAGTTTATTTACCAAGGAATTATAAGATTTAGAATAATTTCAATAAGGTGAAGAATTTCATTAAATATAATTTCTTTTCACAGACACAGCGGATGGGTCTACAAACTCCGCGACAACGATGAATGACAAAAGGCTACCCAATGATGTGCTTATTCATTTACTGAGTGGTTGAACTGTTAATTTATAAGTTATATTTTAACACTTAGTTATGACCATTATTTTTGTTAAATAATACCCGAGGTGGTATCAATGTGACCCCATCTCTTCAACGATTTTTTAAATTTATTTTAATTATGCTCAATGAAACTTGTAACACACTTCTACAGCATTAGTGTTTAACGATAGAGATCTTTTGACATAATGTTACTTGAATTTATTAATAAATTGGAATTTAAATTTTTGACATGTCGATGATATTATATTTAGATCTTGACATTTAAATTGTAATACTTATGAATTATATTTTAATTATTTGACATTGTACTCATAACGTTGATATTCTAATGTAATATGGACTACTTCGTCTGAAATAAATGAATTTTAATTTTAATTTAATAATGAGTAATGGTGTTTTTGGAAATTTACAAAATGTCATGTTATTGGGGACGCAATTTTCAGTTTTTGTATACAGGGTGTTACATAATATATGTATGAAGCCGTGAACCGGATGGAATGCTAAATGTATGAAAACGATAGGTACAAAAATTTCGCGTACGACATAAATAATTGTACCTAACGTTTAGCACTCCATCCAGTTCACGGCTTCATACATATACGAGTATTATGTAACAACCTGTATAATCGTTAAAGTTGATATAATATTAACAAAAATTACAATTTTTAGCTCTGATAAATTTATGCTCTAATAAACAATAAATACAATAAAACTACTTACAGATAAATGTTATTTATGTCATTAATTGGACGTACTCTTTGGACATATTCAGAAAATGTATATTTTTTACAATAAAAGCATCGCTATGTGGTTTTTATTTTGTTCTGTCACTTCTGTTTTTCTCATTTGATAATACACACCCTCTGCATGGTTTTTAATATGTTGTAGTTTTCATCGCATTCCAAATTCTAGACGGACTTCCTAACTACATTATGGGGAGAGTTTTTTTCATCATGAATAACTTCGTGGAAGATGTGTTTCACTCTTTTCTGATATAATAATAATTTTATCAATGCATTAACAAAGTATACAATTACAATTACAATGTTGACACTAAGAATACAGTAAAATTTCATCGCAATATTATTAATGCATCTATTCCACAGGGTAGTGTCATTGAGTATCTTCTGTTTCTCATATATATAAATGACATCCCTAAAACTATAGAGGTACCACTTTGTGTCCTGTTTGCCGATGACATATCACTACTCATCTCAGGTCAAAATATCACAAATATAAAGCAACAGCTTACCTCAGCAATAGACGAAATAGTGCAATGGATGAACGACCACAGCCTTGATATAAATTTTACCAAAACTAAGATCAAAACTTTCTACCCGCGCCAAAAAAATCCATTACATCTAGATTTTAACTATGGTGGCGTGAAACTGAAAGTTGTAAATGAGTTTACGTTGCTCGGATTAGCCGAGGAAACACATATGAATTGGAAGACCATGTACTTCCATGTACGATATTAATATATATATATATTTGCTATGTTCAAAATTATACATAAATGAATGTCTATTGTTAAAGTTAATTAATACCTGTAAAATAAAAGTTATTTAGTTATAAGTGCTCAATACTGCCTCCACCGCTCTTTAGATCTCCTTTCAGAGGGTCTAAGGTTGGCTGGAAGAAATCCCATTGTGGGATAAGCCCGCCTTTGCTTTGTAAAATGATATTTTTCTACCTACTGTATTTCTTTTTAATTGCAATAAAGAGTTTACATACATACTTAAAATAAAAAATAAACTTTCAAGTTTCTCGTATGCACTTCATAAAATCAAGAAAGTCACTGATTTAAAAACTGCCTTAGTGGCCTATTATGCATATGCCTATGCTTGACTTAATTATGGTATTATATTATGGGGTAACAGCCCGGGAGCCTCGGATTTGTTCACCATGCAGAAGAAGCTTATAAGAATACTTGTTAACATAGACTCAATGGACAGTTGTAAACCACACTTCCAAAGAAACTGTATACTTACACCGCCATCTTTGTATAAATTTGAGGTCTGTAGGTTTGTAAGACGCCACCAGGAATATTATAAAAGGCGGGATGATATACAGGGAAGTCATTTATTGCGACATAGGTACAGGCTGATATTACCAAGCTCCAGACTTGTAATACACTCCTCGAGTCCCCTAGTCATGTCTATAAAAATATTTAATAAATTACCAGATATATATTAATAAAAAATGAAAAAAAGATAAACGCTTTCAAAAACTTCTAAAAGAATTATTAATAAACAAAGGTTCATTAGATGAGTAAATGAATGATAAATTTTAATAACTATTGATAATATAAAATGTAATAAATAAACATTATAATCTACATAAATTAATTTATAATCAATAAACGAAGTTCATAAAATTTATATGATAAAGGAATTGAGTTAATATTGATGGCTGATATTACCAAGCTCCAGATTTGCAATACACTCCTCGAGTCCCCTAGTCAGGTCTATAAAAATATTTAATAAATTACCAGATATATGTTAATAAAAAATGAAAAAAAGATAAACGCTTTCAAAAACTTCTCAAAGAATTATTAATAAACAAAGGTTCATTAGATGAGTAGATGATAAATTTTAATAACTATTGATAATATAAAATGTAATAAATAAACATTATAATTTACATAAATTAATTTATAATCAACAAACGAAATTAATAAAATTTATATGATAAAGGAATTGAGTTAATATTTAATATAATAGATACTAATAATATAATACAAGTTAACTAATAACAAAGGAAATGTCATATTACACGTATAGATAGAGTATGAATATGAAGCAAATCAAAAATTTTATTCGCATTACGCATGTAGAGTCGTCCTGGAGGCCGGTCCCGGCTTGCACCAGGATTCGCTTCGCTACTTTTGCTCCTCCAATTCGCTCTGTCTTAAGCGTACTAGACAAGTATTTACTAGTATTTAAACTCTATGTTTACATATATAAAAAATATAATTTTGAACGTATTTTATTAATAAAACAAGTGCCTCCTGTCTACCGGTATACTGTGCCCGATCCGGGTCCATGTTGATACCCATTATATAATTTTGTATTATGTACAATTACTACCTTTTTAAAACACATGGAATGCTAAATAAATAAATTGAAATTGATATTTACTTTTATGGATCTAGAAAGTAAACACTTTTAACTTTTTTTTCAGTAACGTGGTACACTTTTATGACAGTTACCAATCAAACTAAATAAGAACGTTTCTCGCTCGTACGGTTCGGATGTGGTATGAGCTCACGTCCCCAGTTTCCTTTGGACTATGACTTTGGATCGTTCAAGAGGTATATTAGAGGTCTCTTCAGAGGCGGACAACGCATTGGTAAGTCTCCTGGTGTTGTTGATGTCCATAAGCAGCGGTGACCACTTTCCATCAGGTGGCTGTTGCCTGTTTGTCTGCTGTATTACATAAAAAGAGGTATATTATAGGTCTTTTAAGAGGCGGGCAACGCATTAGTAAGTTCCCTGATGTTGATACTGTCCATTTGTCATGTAGGTACGACTTTCCATCAGGTAGCCCGCTTGTCTATTTGTCTGTTGTATAACATAAAAATATAATATAATATCAGTTTTTTCTCTTTTTACAGCACATAATCCATCTATGTCAGTTTGTAAGAAATTAAATAGGTTTATAATATATTCTTAGAATGTTTTGTTATACTCGTAGTTGTTTAAAATTCATTGTAATTCTTGCTAATGATACTGCTCTCCTAATGATACTGCTCTGAATTCACAAGTGAGTTATGCGGAAAAAGTTCAAGTAGAATGAAGAACCAAAAGAAGTCAAAAGCAGCATCACAAATAATTTAATTCCCAAAAATGTTAGTAATTAAAGACGTAAAGGCACAGGAGAACAGCTTTCTCAAATTATTTCATACCCGATAGATCCTGTTGTTAAAGATAAAGAGTAGATTAAAAAATTTCAAGAGAAGAGCAAATCAAATACTGATAAATTTGAGTTTAAGAGATTCTTCACAAAGATCAAAGAAACGAATTTGTGTGATTCATCATTTGAAGAAAAAGTCTTGTCGGTATTGTGTATTTTTGTTAATTAGGTTAAGGTCTTTGAATGTAATTTCCTAAGAGGTACCTAGTAAAAGCAGATTGTTAATATGCAGCAGGAATAAAGTCGCGGACAGTACCGCTCCCTGAGGAACTCCCTCGTCGATAGCCTGAAGATTAGACGAGTAGCCATCGATAACTACACTTATTGAACGCCCACTCAGAAAATCCGATATTCAGGTGCAAAAGCCATCAGGAATACCAAAAGAAGGAAACTTGCTTAGAAGGCCCGCATGCCAAACCCTGTCAAAGGCCTTGGAAATATCAAGAGACACACCGAGGGCTTCACCATGTCTCTCGATGGCCTCACTCCATAACTGTGTGGCATACACCAGAAGGTCGTCAGTAGACCGACCATGGCAGAACCCGTACTGGTGATCGCTGAGGAGATAGTTACCTTCAAGATGCGCAAGGAGTTTGTTGTTCAGTGCACGTTCCATAATCTTACAGAGTATGGAAGTGACCGAAATAGTAGACCGAGGTGGTTGGCAGGGTCGGCGCGGCTGCCTTTTTTGGGCACGGGCTGCACATTGGCATGCTTCCACGACTTAGGTACAATCCCATAACATTATTGTCTCAAGTGAGAGGCGATACAGGCGTGTGAGAACAGGAGACAACTCAGGGGCACAACTGCGCAGGACTATTGCCGGTATACCATCAGGTCTACTACTCTTGTTCACGTTTAGACTGCAGGATTTTTAAAATCTTTCTCGGACATATTCGCACCTCTGCCATAGCGCAGTCTGCACGGGGTTAGATAGATGGTGTTTTTCCTGCAGTATCCAAACGTAAATTCGCCGCGAACTGCATGAGCAGAATTTTTGTCATTGCAGAGAAAAGTTATAATGACATCGTTTTTTTTATGGAAATAGTCAGATACCTATTTTGTGGTATATCCAATGTAGGGATTCGTGAGACGGTGCCAAAAATATAATAACGCAATAGTGTGTAAAAATAATCTTTCAGTTTCCTATTTTCTAAATATCTAAGTCGCATGTTTCGTATAAAGTCAACCTCATTATCATTATCATAATCATCAGTATTGGGACCTATACTAGTACACTGCTGGACATAGGCCTCCATCCAGCTTCCACCCGCAAATCGTCACTCCATCTGGCCGGAGGGCGTCCCACACTACGCTTACCGAGTCGCGGTCTCCAACTCTCCACTGAAGAACTCGTTTACTCCAAGGAAGGAAGTTGGCGGTAAATAATTCACACCGTCTGGTTTTTGGCTTCGTGCTTGCGAGAGAGACGACAATCTAAGCGGATTTCGAAATAAAAAAGAGAATTTGCCGATGTGCAATTTACCGCCGACATCTTGTACACTATCTAGGATCTAATAAAACTTAAAAATACTAATAAAACTATTCATGCAAAAATACTAAACATACAATACAATATTACCAAGGGTAGAGTAAAGTACAAACAAAATAACAAACTTTTATTTATTTATTTAACACTTTGTGTTGTCACTTCATGATGGAACTCCATTATTATGAATTAAATCACTTTTTGTACACTAGTTCCACTTTATTATATAATTTTTATTAAATTGCAACCGGTTTCGAATTACTCATCTTCAGGCAATTTTATTTATTTATTTATTTTATTTATTGTACAAATTTATTTTTATGTTAGTTGATATAATATGTAAATAAATTTTTATTTTCATTTTATACGATTGTCACATGGAATCCAATTATAATTTATACAAATAATTACACATGTCAAGTTAAAAAAAAAATTCTTTTTTTATACCACCAAGGTGGCAAACAAGTTTACGGTCTGCCTGATGGTAAGTAGACTCCGCAGCCTATGGACGTTTGCAATACCAGGGGCATCACCCACGCGTTGCTGACCCCGTAAAAACCTTTTAACCCCTTTCTTGAAGAACTCCATGTTGTACTCTCCAGGGAAAATCTCTCCAGGTAGTTCATTCCACAACCTTAGTGTGCGTGGGAGAAAGTTCCTTTGGAACCGCACAGTTCGCGACCAGTTTGGCTCCAAGGTGTGAGGATGAACTCCCTGTCGGTGCCGAGCGGTGCGATGATAGAACGTAGCTGTAGGCATCATGTCAACTTCAAAATAATATATAATTGTTTCATACAATGAAATGCACCGCGCAGCTCGCGCGAGCCGTTGCTACAACGTTAAAGAAATTTAATTTTCTTCTTCATATATCTCATGTACGTGCCTAAACCAAAATATTGCTGCTGTTTGACAATACAATACACTACGAGCACTTAATAAATAACTGATATTGCTTACGGCTGCATAGGGCAGCCCATCATTCATTTTCTGCTGACGAGATTGCGAACTAAATATTATTTAGCAATGTAACTGTTCTATAGCAAATGCACACTCGCTCATTCTATTCTCATTTATCATCGTTAATTATATTTTCACTTTCATATTTCTGTACTCGCTTCGTAGGTACTATAATAATTATAGGATATTTTGCTAAATGGTCTAGCTTCATTATCAGGCGCTATCAAAATTTGAAACTGTCGTACGACGGTTTTCAGGTGTCCTAATTGGGCGTGCGACGCCCGTCCTACTACGACCGTGGTCGCATGACCGTTTCCAAACAAAATAAATTAAATGAAATGTAATAAATCGTTTCAAATCGCAATCAATTGGAAAAATCGAAAAAAAATATACATAATCTCCGCGCTTGGAGCTCGCAGTTGTTATAAATAAGTATAACAATGGAAAAATATGCTACCCAATTTCCAGCTACCTCCGTAGGAGAGTCTCCACTCTAGATCTTTTGCCTCGAAAACATTAGTCGCCTTGTACGACACCCACGAGTGTAAGGGGTTGGTGCTATTCTACTCTGCCGGACACCATACGGTCCACCACCCTCGGCCCCTCGGCGGAGGTATAACTAGGTATAAATTTATAATTGATGGTAGTAATTAGCTACTATTGTAGATAGTAACAATGAGAAAATGCCCGTAACATTATGTAGCAAGTGTTCGTTGCTCATACTTGTGAGGACCGATACCTGAGAATGTTTCCTTCCATTGAATTTATGCCGTAAAATATCTTGCACCATGGTTAGGTAGTACACATGCAGTCGCCTGAATGTGCAGGTTTCATCACGATGTTTTCCCTCGCCGTAAGATTTTAGCTGATTTATTCCGATTTATTCCGATTTACTCTGATTTATTCCATTTCATTTTATGTGATTTTTACATAATTTATGTAATTGAAACAATTTGACATATTATTATTATCCAATTAGTATTTTAAATAATTTGAATAAGTAATTATGTTATGCCAATTAGATATTTATATAATATTTGTATGTCTAACGACGGATCACAGCGGTATCTTTTAATTGTAATATCTAACTGTACCTGTGTTTCACAAATAAATTATTTGATTGATTGATTGAATTTTGTTTAACGTTTAAAAGAGCTTAGCGTACATATGGACGGACGGTGGGAAACGACTTTGTTTTATACTATGTATGAAGTATGTATAGATTGTAGAAAACATTACCTAGCAAGTGTCCGTTGCTCATACTTGTGAGGAGCGATACCTGAGAATGTTTCCTTCCATTGAATTTATGCCGTAAAATATCACCTGTACAACGAACAAAGCCAAAATGGAGACGGCAAATTTTCAGTTTCGCCAACGTCTTCATAATTTTAATGAGGTAAACACAACATTCTTATACAGCGGGTGTATGAGAAAGTTACGGCGTAGATTTATTCAACAATATCAGATATTTACGCTTGTGATTCTTGTTTCACATCAACATTATTAACCATTACAGCTGAGTGGGGTATATAGTTCTGTGCTCTATTGACAATTGCAATGTATTTGCCGACCCCATCTTAAGAATATCTTTCACTACCAACAGAGTCACGGTATTTAAAGTACGACACATTTCTTTCTCTTTATCCTGCACATTGTTCTACCAAAAAGGAAAAACCTAATTTTACCATCATCTTACGAGCTTGCAAGTGGAGGGGGATAAACAGTCTATGTCCATCCTTAGGTGCTAAACAATCTCCTGAATTTGATCAAAATCGGTGCAGTAGTTAAAGTTACTATCGCATTTATGATATTAATAGGGAACATAGCCCGAATTATTGCCAGGCTAAAGTGGCAGTGGGCAGGACACAAAGCTCGAAGAACAGATGGCCGATAGGGCAGTTAAGTTCTCGAGTGACGACCACGTACCGGAAGACGCAGCGTAGATAAGACAAGGTGGACCGACGACCTGGTAAAGATCGCAGGTACCAGCTGGATGCGGAAGACACAGGACCGGCCTTTGTAGAGATCTCTGAGGGAGGCCTATGCCCAGCAATGGCGTCTTCTGGGTGATATGATTTTTTTTGTCATACGATAGGCAAACAGGCAAGCGGGCCACCTGATGGAAAGTGGTCACCACTGCCTATCGACATTAGCAACACCGAGACTATCGCCAATGTGTTGCCCACCTCTATAACACGTTACTCTGGCAGCTAAAAGGCAAATATCCCTCCACTACCAAAGCCACGGTTCCCCAAATTCCCACCCCATGGAGCTCTGGAAACCTTACTCACCGGCAGAAACACAATACTATTAAAAAGAGTATTGTTTAGCTGCGGTATTCTGTAAGGTGGAGGAGGTACTTCCCCAGTCGGGCGGCTCCAATTCAAACGGGATACCCCGCTATGCCCTACCTCACTGATGATGATTATGAGGAAAGTAGGGATACGAAAAATTAGGGATAATAAGGATTTTCATCAAAAGGTTGCCCCGAATCTCATAGCAACCTGTACACGCGATCTCGTGTTGCGTAAAGCGCGAACCGCACAAAATTAAGCGAGTTAAGACCTTGCCAAATGCGGCCTCTGTAAATTTTACGGGAGCCCGCTATGTCGGCGGGTTTTTGCATCTAATTTATATGTTGCAGTAACTTGTAGGCGCTCCTAGTACGTAGCAGAGTAATTTATTCGCAGTAGATTATCTTCAATGTTCCATCTCACGCATAATTTTATCGCAGGCTCCCTGTTGTGAAACTGTTCATCATCATAATCGAGATCTTTTGTTAGACAACATGGATTTTTTTCCAAGAAAAGTCTTTGTTTGCACCCATATTCGTATTCGATGCTATGAGGCCTCATAGTGCGCGTTAACGCACTAGATTCAACCTAGACTGTTGGGGCACCGTAGGCTATCCTAGATCAACGAGTATAAGAAAAATTCCACTTTTTGACAAAACTTATATATCAAATTTTTGACTTATTGTTGCGATAGTATCTACTTATATATCCTCATGTATGGGTTCTATAAGTAAAAAAACCGGCCTCCCTCATATTCTAACGACAGTTTCGCTTTTCAGCCACGTTATAATCATCAAAAAGAAAAGTCACTTCAATAAAGCTGAAAAGCGAAACTGCCAAGAGGATGAGGCCGACCGGATTTTTAACTTAGTTATGGCACTATGCGTCCATCAAAATGAACGAAATTGACCTATCATAGATGATGGTGGCCACTTTCCGATAGGTAGACCATCTGAACATATGCCTCGATTAGCAATAAAAAAGAAAAATATCATAGAGCCGTAGGCCCGTAGATACAAAAATGGATACCCACATACAAAAATGAACCTTATTTTGTGAGCAATATTTTCCCCTTTGCTTTGTTTCTGAATTAAGACCACTCAATTTAGCTAAAAGTAATAAGCGCATTAGACAAATATAGTTTGTGAATACAGGTGTCAGTGACAAATGAGCATATAGTCCGCCTGATGGAAAGCGGTAACTGTAAGTCATAACATAAACATGTCGAGTCTCACTTTGTCGTAGATAATATTCGATGCGTGCACTTAATTTTCAAGTGCGACAGCGTATCAACCTACCGATACCAGTATAAAATCAGTTAACATTGATATGCGCGTCTATTAGACGCTAGCTCATCATAAACTGGTAGGTATGTTGACTGTACCTAACAAAAATCCAGTGGGTCTAGCCAAGATGCCAATCACATCGTAGAGATTCTATTGCGATGGATAATCGGCATATGTCGGGCCATCTATGTCTGGTTAAAAGATCTAATAGACAAAAACGTGAAACAATTACCTACGCACTGATAATCCCTTACCATCCAGGGCAAATACTCTTGTCTGTTAACTGTGTAACAGAATCTGTCTTTTTTTTTATGTCATTCAGAAGGCAAACAGGCAAGCGGGCCACCTGCTGGAAAGTGGTCACCACTGCCTATAGACATTAGCAACACCATGAGTATCGCCAATGCGTTGCCCACCTCTATAACACGTTGCTTTGGCAGCAAAAAGACAAATGCTTCTCCACTGCCAAAGCCTCGGTTCCCCAAATCCCCACCCCATGGAGCACTGGAAATCTTACTTACCGGCAGAAACACAACACTATTTAAAAGAGTATTGTTTAGCTGCGGTATTCTGTAAGGTGGAGGACTTCCCCAGTCGGGCGGCTCCAATTCGAACGGGATACCCCGCTATGCCCTACCTCTCTTTCACGTGTTGGCCTCTACAGTCGTCAGAATAAAGCCGTACCATTAAAAATGAAGTCATCTATAATATATGTCTAAAGCCAATGATTATGATCCGTTCCATCCAGTGTTGGTCTAAAGTTGGAATGAAATCCCTACCAAGCGACTGGCACCTTGGTTAGACCCCAAATATGCGTTGTCTCAGCGAAGACTTCTTCTTCTTTGCCGACTAGTGTCAAACTTGCGTCAAATTTGCGAGTTTCAGCGAGAACTAAGATGCTAGTATGCCTTATATTTGTAATATGGGGGCTTACGAGTTTGCTTCCCATTTCCCCCTTGATCTAATCTACTCTACCTAATCTTGTGGATTTAAGTCACTTCACTGAGCTTCTCGTTTTCTCTCTCCTTTACCTGTATGTGTTTATATAGTTATGTATACTTGCTTATCTTACCTTTGTAGCTTTAATATTTTTATATAAATTTCTTAGTAGTAACCCATCTCATTATCTTGACATTTATCTCTATTTCGGTTTAGTTGCATAAACGGTTTTTCCCGTTCCCCTCCTCCATTTTGTCTCGTAGCTTCTCTTGCATCGCCTACTTTTTCTACACTTACTATCTCTGTGTTGACTGGTAGATAATGTTATTTTAGCTTTAAGTGTCCGCCATTGTACTATTTTCGCCATAAAGTTTTAATAAGTAAATAATAGTGCTGGTTTGCTGGTTTCTTTGAAATATAGTCGGTCCATCTTACTGATGCTGTCTAATGCTGATTTAAAATTAAAATCAACCACCCCTTGAAGCTTTGGCCATATGAAGGATGTTTTTCAGTATTAAACATTTTACGGGATACTGTTTTTGTACAGTAAGTATCGAGCACATATATAATGAGTGAATGAAAATGATTGAATGAAAGTGATTGAATGAAAATGATTGAATGAAAATGATTGAATGAAAATGATTAAATGAAAATGATTGAATGAAAATGATTTAATGAAAACAGTGAATGTGTAAGTTTACACTACAAGGCCGTTGAAGAGCGACGGTGGCCGAGTGGTTAAGGTAAGTATCCGATTCGTAAGCGAGAGGTACCTACCTAAACAATGCCCTTACGGTGAGGGTATCAAACCTGCACATTCAGTCGCCCGCATGTATAACCATGATCCTATCTGGTAAAATTCCCTGGTAACAGAGTCACTGTGGTCAAATGGCTGTCGCCCCACTGTAATTACCTGATCTGCCAAATCCTGGAACATGGTCAAGGCCTACCCTGGCCCTCGTGCGAGAGAGCATAATCGGAATATTAACGACAAAATGATTATTTGTTATTATACACTACAAGGACGGTTAGTTCGGCTTCAGTGTCGTCTCTATTAAACGCGTGTAAATAAATACGAAGCCGATACCAGTCGAGGCCGAAGCCACCACGAAACAATAACAATTACAAAATTGCCAAAGAAAACATATAAAACAATGAGTAGCCTCCCATGTCACTGTCGGTGTCGCTGCGGCCACAAATGGTACCCACTCAGCATAGGGATTAGGAGTGCCACAAGCCACGATTCAATATCTCGTTTGCTTCTTTATGGATATTACATTGCAAACTCCAGTACTTATACATTATACTTCAAATACACGGAAGAAATGTACTTGGTAAATTGATCCGCCCCATAATCCTTAAATGTAATTAACGGATCTTGCCCATTCCCTAACAATCTGTATTGTCGATGTCACCCTTGTCATTATCGAAATTGGTTCTTAGATTGAAACTAACGCGCCACAAACTTATCCAATCCGGTGTACAAAACTGGAACTAAAATAAGCCATTTTGAAATGACATTTGCAATTCAATAATAGCGACGCCGTCACTAGGTCAGATAAATTTGTGGACATGGTATGGTATCAAATTCAGTTAGGGTGACCACGGTATAGAAACGCCGACGGACTATCCGTTATTTTATTAAGATCAGTAAAGGGCTCATTGCTATTTGTCATTCGTCGACTTTGATTTGGATATAATATCTGGCAGGTCAGGTTGGGGAGTTCTAGGTCAAGCTACAAATGTTTATTTTACCACAGAGACTAATTCTGAGTTAACTAAGCAACGGAAAAATGAGGGAGCTTCTAATAAACTAATTCGCTTTTTTCAAAATACCACCTGAATAATGGCTGATGATTGAGTCGGAAGGTGGTCTAATCAAATCAATAAAATATAATCATCGTGTTTAGGTTCGTTGGAATGGACTTTATGAGTACTATACCCCTAGGTACATTCAAGGTCTGATGCTGATGACGGAAGGTGGCCATGGGAACTACTGAACGCAAGAAGATCACCCCATCGTGTTTGGGCTGATGAGTACTACTGCGCGATAAGAGCTTGTTAAAAAAAATGTTTTAGAATAGAATAGAATATCGTTTATTTATACTTCATGCACACACAGACAACTTAAACTTAGAAACTACATGAATAAAAACATATGCAAAGAGGTAGACTGATTAATTAATTTACTATGTAGGTATAATAATTAAGTAGTACAGCATAATGAAGCCGTATGTGTGTGCTGCAGCACAAAAACGTTATGGCTCAGCACAGTGTTGCCATTTGGGAACTTATTTCATTAAAAGCAATGGCTAGAGAAAGTTCTTATCCCGTAATGAGAACAGGCTCTATGGTTCAATGTCTATGGCGATGACTGGCTTCGCTATATTGGGATTTTAGGAACCCATCGGCCATTTCCTGTTAGGCACAGTTATGTTTATTTGACAGTATGTTCTGTTCTCTTAAACGGAGTTTATTTTGTATTTTAAGATATTGTTATTTCACTTAAACACACGCGATTCATATGAAAAAGAAGTTAAAAGGAGACATATCGACGGAAAAAAGATACAATCTCGTTACCTGTGCCGTGTGGAGAATGCAATAGGGCCACTATCAGCATATGCCACGATAGTCGCCGTGACGCTGGTTTTCAGTGGGCCCCCTGATGTTTCTGAAATGAGATTCTCTGGGATGAGGAATTATACAAGAACTTTGTATAATACCTTATATTATACAAAGTTCTTGTGTGCTTCCTTCCTACTTTCCTACCCTATTTAATGTCCTAATCAATAAATAAATTTTGAATTTTGAATTTTCTTCTTCCAAGTTTTCCACACCGATCGATCAAGGCACCGGTAACTATCAATTTGCATAAATACAATAAAATCGACAATAAACATGAAAACGCCACTCTGTATAATATATTGAAGTGTGTCCGAACTACGTCAAAAAGTAGGGACCCTATACTTCATTCGAACAAAGTACTATAGTACAGTGAGTGTTAAATTATAAGGGATTTACTTAGACTTAGGGACACAATATATTGAAACAACGAGGCTCTTATAGATATCCCTTTAATAGTTGCTACTAAATCACATTAATCTGCAAAGCTTTAAATAAATCCTTTTAATAGGTATATTATGCGAAAGTTCATAAGGTTGTTTGGAGCTTTGTTACTTATTTACTCAGATTTTGATGAAACTTCATCATCATGATGAATATTATGAATATGATTGTTAGCTGATTCGATCGCGCATTGGGACTCCGAGTATAGTCCTTTCCATTGCCCTTTAGGTGACATTGAGCTTTCTTATAAGGCCCACAGAAGCGGCCACATCTCCGTTCCGTCGGTCATCAATGGCAACATTCACTGTTTAAAGACCTTCGTCTCACATTAGCACAAAAGCTTTTATCGCGAAATTAAATTTGATCCCCTGAGTACTCCGAGACTGCTTGAACAGTCTAGAGAGCCGATTGGTACTCCTTGTACGTATAATATTAATTAATATGGCTTCCGCAGGAACGTCGGTGGCCGAGTGGTTAAGGTTTCCGACTCGTAAACTAGAGCTACCGGGTTCGAATACCAATGCGGCTATGAACTATGATCATGCACATTAGTTGAATTCAAATCAATCAAAATTCAAATACTCAAATACTCTTTATGACATAGTTTCAAAATTTTACATGTCATCGTTAGATTAAAATTTAAATTATACAGTCAATACAGGTCAATATCGACGTTATTCTGCACCTTCAGGTGACTGAATGTGTAATCATGACCCAATCTAGTCAGGCTCCTCTGCTAGCAGGGTCACGGTGGTCAGATGGCAGTCGCTCCACTTCATTGATCTGTCAAATCCTGCATCATGGTTAAAGCGAACCACCGGCCTTTGTGTGCTTGAGCCCAACCGGGATATTGAGGCCAAGACGACGTGGATAAAGTCGCGGGAAATTGCTAGTATACTCATATAGCCATGTTCTTATTAACTAATCATTATGTTCTAGATATTATCGTTCTAGGTGATCTTCCTTTGTTTCATGTTCAAGCACTAACAGGAGTTATGTTAATTAATTACTAGGCTATCTGATACCCTCAACATCTCAAGTGTTTGGATCCTCTATCCTCTGTGATCGGTTTACTACAAACGTAATACACTAGATTGAATATGATCAAGTGACTAATTTGATTTAGCTAGTGCGGTGAGGTAATTGAAAGTGCCTGTTGTGGGGAAATTATTTTTTTACTGAAATTAAAGTGGCTGTCTTTAGTATATTCTGACTACTCCTCCTGTGCACCTAATTCATGACATTTATGATGTACCTATGTTATTTCATAATTAAATCGAATTATAAACCGCAGGCATCAAGCTTGTTTGCCATCTTAATGGTACCTACCTATAAGAAAAATCTGTCAAAGTCGATAAAACCCATTCGAAATTCAAGATAGATAAATTCCATTAAGATTTCAACAATTATCATCCTAATCAGAAATCAGAAATCAGAAATCATTTATTGTATAACTGTAGTGTACATTGTATGTGATATTTGATTTATAACAGAACTATAACAGTTTACCCAAATTTGGGTGTACAATAGTATATTATAATTTTACAATTTCCATTACTATTAAACTAATAATGTCATAACAATATTTAGATTATGTCAATTCAATTACAAGTAATAATGTCATCATAATATTCAATTATTGTCACAGATTGAAAAATTCACTTAAACTATAAAATTCCCTGTCAATTAACCATGCCTTTAATTTAGTTTTGAATGCGTTGCCATCAAGCATTTCAATGTCGAGAGGCAAACGATTGAAAATTCTTACAGCGGAGACAAAAACACTTTTAAACATTACTGAGCCATTTGACTTAGGGATACAATAATCATGGCTGTAATTGCTACGTAAGTTGCTGCGATGTGCTGATTTTTTAACAAAATATTCATTATTATTTTTCAAAAATACACATATTTCTAATATTTTAATACCAGTCAATGTTAGTAGATTATTTTTCTTAAATATATTGCGCAGAGATTCCCTTTTATATATATTAAAAACAAACTTGATACATTTCTTCTGTAATATAAAAGTGGATTGGGCATTTACAGAGTTACCCCAAAAGATAACTCCATAGGTAAGTGAAGGATAAACGGTACCATAATATGCGCTCTTAGCGACCTCAGTCGATGCTACGGCTGCTAAGATTGATAAGGCATAACAGCTACTTGATAGTCTTCTGTTGAGAGCACTTATATGTGCTTTCCAATTTAGATAAGTGTCAATGGTCAAGCCAAGAAAATTTGTATCAGTCACTTCTTCAATAACTTGTCCATTGCTTACAACATTTAAACGATTAGTATTCTTATTGTAATTTTTAAATGTCAGTATTTTAGTTTTAGCTATATTTATTTTACATTTTATGCCGTGTGGTGTCCGGCAGAGTAGAATAGCACCAACCCCTTACGCTCATGGGTGTCGTACAAGGCGACTAATGTTTTCGCAGCAAAAGATCAAGAGTCTCCGTAGTCTGGAAAATGGGCAGCAGCATTTCCCATTGTTATATTTAAACACTGCGATCTCCAACCCACCTGCCAAGCGTGGAGATTATGGCAATAACCTCCCCTTTCGTGGGAGAGGCCCTTAGTCCTGCAGTGGACTGATACGGGCTGTGATGATGATATTTATTTTTAAGTTATAAAAATAAATATAGCTAAATATATTAAGTTTCATCCGTAAAGAACAACATCTAAATAAACTATCCTTACAAACGCAAACGACTAATGAAATAACAATTTTATTAGCGTTAGCGTTTTGTTAGCGTTTACTGGTTTTGTCAACTGTCTTTCATTTTTAAGGATATGTTCTAGGTTTCCTACTGCGTACTTTTGTTGACTCCCCCTCCCTCCCCCTCCCCCTCCTGTTCGCAGCACTCCAGTCGTCCCGTGACCATGATGCATGCAACTGTGTCGAAATATCGGGCTATTCTTCAACATAGGTAAGCGGTAGGAAACCCGGAACATGCCCTTAAAATGTGTAATAATAACCGCGATAGCTTAAAACATTATGTCTTTCATTTTAATTGCACGCTAGAAGACAACATATTGACAAATATTTGTCCAGTATTCAGAAGAAAAATATGGTCAGAAGAAAAAGGATTTTTTCCCGTTGAGCAAACAATTTACTTTAGTTCAATAAAATGTTTACTATGAAGTCAAATCTGTACGCTCAATGGTTCGGTTCTTATAGGCTATTAGAATAACTATGCCCTCCGCATCCAGCTGGTACCTGCAATCTTTACCATTTCGTCAGTCCACCTTGTGGGAAGGCTGCGTCTTTTGATACGTGGTCGCCACTCGAGAACTTTACTGCCCCATCGGCCATTTATTCTTCGAGCTATGTGCCCTGCCACTTCAGCCTGGCAATCCTACGGGCTATGTTGGTGATCTTGGTTTGCTTGCGGATGTCCTCATTTCTGATTCTATCGCGCAACGAGACTTCGAGCATAGCCCTTTGGGTGACAGTGAGCTTTCTAATAAGGCCCACAACGACCGACCACGTCAATGTTTTCTCTATAATACTAATTTAATTCTTGACGATTTCGAATCATGATAATTGAATAATATTTTAGATTTTTGATCATTTTAATTAAATGTATTTTAACATTGACATTAACTATTAGTAAATCTATTCATTAAACTATTTTAAATGACGATATATGATTATTACAACGAATAAATGAATATAAAATTAATATGAATATATATTTTCATAATTTTATTATAGCACCTCTGACGACTCAATAACACATTACACACACGCCAAAAACATAATTTTTCGTACCTATGTAATTACAGCCCTGCCGATTGAAAAGTTTAACTTTATAAAGGTTTTAAATGAAAAAGTAACAATAATCCGAATTGCACCCCATCGCTCAATGAAAAAGTGCTTCAAATGAAAAAAAGTGCTTCAAATGAAAAAAAGTGCTTCCATAAAACACCGCATCTAACCAAAACAGAAGCGAAGATAAAAAAATATTGTCCACGCATTTTATTTATTACAGAGGCAACGCTTGAGTGTAAAATTGTTGGTAATATTATAAATCATGCCTCTAAAATGATTTATACTGGACGTGTGTTGCGTCCTGCCGCACATTTCCGTTTTTAGCAACTACAACATGTGTCGCGTCGGCTTTTTATGTTTGTTTTAGTTGCGGCATGTGGTGCTCAAAGTTTTGGCCTACAGCACTTGTGTAGTGCCGGCGTCGCGTCGGCGAGGCGTGACAAGTTTCTGGATTTTCGAAGTGTTTTTGGCTTACAAGATTTCAGGTTTATAGTGCCAATAGTGTCTTGGTAAGTGTCTTGTTTAAAAAACAAGGACTTTAAAAAAATCACTTCAAACAAAGTACATCGTAAGTGTTAGTAAGTACCTACATATTAGTATGTTAGAGACTATGTCAGTAGGTGCAGTAGTAGTAGTAAGTAGATTTTTGAGGATGTATTCGAAATTAAGTTTCCTAAACCTGTTCTTGCTTTATTTGTTACAAGTTCTAAGACAAAAGTTGCTGGTTATTAGCGTATCGTTCGTTTGTTGCAATACATTGGGGCTAAGCAGGATTGACCATGTTAGGTCTGTTGTTTCGCCAGTAATATTTCTTCTGTAGCAGAATCATCATCATTCAAGCGGTCAATCTCAGCTTCTGGCAGGGTCTGCTTACCTGGTCTTTCTCACTTCGCGGAATCTTCTGCATCCTCGAGTCCATAAGCGCTACGTCACGTCAACGAGGACGTGCAACGAGTGTGGATGTGGGCGCAAAACAAAGCCCTCGCTGTCAAATAAAATTTAATAATAATGTCGGCCGATTGCGCTAGCACGCGGGAGGGCCGGGGATCCGTCTTAACCATGATTCAGGATTTGGCAGATAAGGTAATTACAGCAGCGCGATTGCCATCTAACCTCCGTGACTCTGTTAAAATAGGAATCTGAACAGACTGGATTATGGTTGCCCTCGCCCTAAGTGCAGGTGAAACTGTTGCGTTTTTATTTGGGACTAACGCCGCTCTGACGAAAGTAACCACTCAGCAACGTGCAATTTGTTTGAATGGAGCTAGGATTTAAATTGTCAAATGCTTTATAATCTTTAACTACATATATATTTTCAATTAAACTTCGCGCAGCACATTATTTAAAAGCTTAAAAGCGCAACATATGAACTGAAATCCCTTTATAAATAAAGTCGTCGAGTTCCTCAGTACAAAGTTTAAAAGTATTCTAACTGAATCTTTGAAATTGTGTTAATTTAATTATTGTGTCAACATTTATGGGCTACAACAAAATTATTGAACAGTCGCATTGATAAAACCATTACATAAAAAAACTTATAATATAAATTCTTACTCTCTATCAAGAGACGCCCCTGCTTGTTTGCCTCCCACTATTATAAATAAAAATTAGGCCTTCACAGTTTGAGAACATACCATTCGCGTTATGAATGCGAAATGTTTAAGCCCGCTGCATCTCAGCTATATATTCTGAATGGTTAACATGTCCACTCCAGGTTTCAGCATTTGAATGGTTTTTATTGCTCGTTAGTAATGTGCCTAATTTTTATTGAAGTTTTTACTGAGTGCATTCTATGAATAGCAATTTTTTTCATACTTCGAACTAGCTTTTACGTACGACTTCGTCCACGTACAATTCGGTTATACCGTATTGCCGTGTTTCTGTGAGAACTACTAACATAGATATTAATACTGAGAATGTTCAACAAAAATATTCCATGTTTTCTGTGAAAATTTCAAGCACCTGCCAGTCACGGTTCGAAAGGTATAGATAGGCTTTTGACAAACTGATAGACAGACAGCGGAGGCTTAGGTTACTAAATAGGGTTCATTTTTACATTTCGGGTATAGAATCCTAAAAAAGATAAATATTAATAAAATAAGTACATAAGAAGCTAAAATTCAAACTTTACCTACAATTTATAACATCTACGATTCATGCATTAAGATAGCAGGTAACAAAAATACAGACACGCATGTGCGTTGTCACTGTTGAGAATAGTATAGTTTTAATTGCGCTGCCTACCTTATCCTTCAAACCGGAACACAACAATGCAAGCATTGTTGCTTGGCGGCAGTAATTAATAAGGCGGTGATACTCACCCAGGAGGAATCCTCAAGCTTGACAGGGTCTTACCACATCATAAAATCGTATGAATTACTTCTGCCGCATTTGTCGCAAAAACACGGGATTTGAGAGTAGCAATCCTGGAAAGAAAGTTCCGTATCCCGAGAGAAATCATTTAACGAGATCTTATTCCAGAACGTGTTGACATCTAGACATAAATTCCTATTTTACGGTGTGTTATGACAGGATACGAAATGGCCAAGTTTGCTGGCACTCATCCAATTCTAAGGATAAACTTTAACTGAAATAGGTGCCTAATATTTCTAGTATTCCATTAATGCTTTGCCAGTATACTGCTTCAATGGATTATGAAACGTATTACTCTCTAATAGGTTATACTCTGGAACTTTAACTTGAAAAAATTGGCATCAATCATTCCTATTTCCTTTAAACACTGAATAGTTCAACGGATTTTGATCTTTAGTTGCTAAAGCATACATAGTTAAATCCTTCAAAGCGACAAGAAATTTCTTTTCCTCAGTGGTATCTTGACAAAGTTATGATAAATGACAGGACGTGGAATATTGCTGGGGCTGGCCTGTGTCATTTGGCGTTTAAGTCGTAGAGGTGTCAAAAATCTGGCCACTATGGCCACTATATTAAGGACCTATTTATTGTATGAATTAAAATAATAATAATCTTGGCGTCAATACCCCGACTGTGCTCCCGCGCACGACGGCCTATGGTTCGCCTTTAGCATCGTATATTGTTGTCTTATTATATGAAATATTTATTCCACGCATATTATGTTCCAAAAGTACATTTTGGGCAATAATTTGCGCAAAACTGCTGACTGCGACTGACCAACTTGGACAAACAAACTTCTACTTCCGCATACAGATCATAAGAAAATATGATTTTGACGTCGCAATTAACGATCTTATTTAACGAATTAGACTTTCTTTATTTACAGTAGTAGACAGTAGATAAAATACACTGTCTTCCACTAGTTCTATCTAACCGACCTACACCGAGCCTTAATATATATCAGACCCGGGACATAATCGATTTCCGAATATTCATATTCCCGTTCCCCGGCCCCGCTCCTTCCATCGCGTCCTCTATTTTAGAATATTCATATTATTTGGCTGCGTTCAGAGCGCTGTCACGCCAGATTGATGAATCGGCCGACGGTTCGTTAGCTCCGGAGAATACTGGATGTAACGCAATAACAGAGCTCTTCGGTTCAGGGCTTATTGCTTCAGATGAATCGGATTTATCTCCCTTTCTTCAGAGCGTAGGTGTCCCGCTGAATATTTAGATTTAGACTTTTGGATTGATTAAATTTTTTATTCGGAATCGGGCAGCCCCAAGTCGATTATGACGGTTGCGGACGGTATACGCATTGATGAAGGGATTTGTTCAAGTTTCAAGTACTTTTGTGTGAAACAAAAGAAAAAAAATAATAGAGAATAGACAAATTTAAACAAATTAAAAAGATAAGCAACACAAGCACGAACACAACAAGGCAAAATAGAAAACTACAAAAATAATATAATCCCAGACAATTTTTTCTGAAATGTCTCACGATATTTACAGTTTAAAAATAAACAGTATATATGGCAGATGGCTAGACTGAACAGAACCCTAAACAGCAAAACACATCATGTCAACAGATTTCATTGAGATAAATAATCCAATTTTGCTACTCATTTTGGGTAATAGCCCCAATACATTGAACACCTACGGCCGATCCCTTCCCAAGCCCAAATACCGTGTCATTACTCAATGATTAGACCCTAATAGTAGTGAAAACAATACTCTATCAAGCGTGTAGAGTGTGTAGAGATACTTACGTAGAGCCTAAACCAACATACTATCAACTAACTTCGACGTTTGCTAAGGCAAGTGGTTAATTGTGCCCTTTCAAGGTTCAGTGGCTATAATTGAATTCTGAAAGCAGTATTTGTGATAGACTCTAGTGTGATTATAAACAATGGTATGTGTGACTAATGAATGTTTGTTTTGTTCGTGTTTTACTCTATGTAGCTTTTAAAAGTATGAGTGTGTGGTTGTGTAAATAGTAATTAGCTTGGCGTTGATATCCCGGTTGTGATCACGCGCGTGAGGGCCCGTGGTCCGCCTTGACTATGATCCAGGATTTGACAGATCAATGAACTACAGTGAAGCGACTGCAATCTGACCTCCGTGACTCTGTTGACAGGGGAACCGGACCTGATTAGATCATTTCATAAATTCAGTCGCCTAAATGTGCATATTTCAACAATCAAAGTGTTCAACTAACAATACTTATAGTATATAACTCAGAAGGGAGTCATTAGCACGTGGCGGCACTAGGACTAAAACCCGGGACCTCTCGGCTACGGGTCAGACCCTTAGCCAACATGCCGCCAGCATTTCTTCACCCTGAGGGTCGATTACTCATTTTTTTATATAAAATTATATATCTACCCGATAAAAATAATATACTATCTTAAGAATCACTGTATCAATTGTTGAAAACTGTGTTGATTAAAACAACTAATAATCGTACATAAGTCATAGCTACTAGCGGCGGAAAGCGACGTTGTTTTAAACGATGTATAGATAAAATCTAGCAAAATAGCAACCTCTTCTATTCTAATAAACCGAAACAGATTATTGAACTAACCAAATCACCCATAGCAAAATCGAAAGCGGCCCTGTCATAAAGAATATTAGATTTGTTAATGCTACGCCACCGGGGCGACATGTGGCGAATCTAATAATATCGAATAATGCAAAGCAGCTGACTACTGATTTGCGAACGCCTGCCTGTTCTGGAAAATTACCAGATGGTTGACAATTGTACGTTTGTAATAACCGTGTTGTAGTATTTGGGGATTGGAAAATTGAAAGGTTCTCTGATATGGAGGTTGCCTTTAGAGGGGGCTGGTTCAAATGTGAAACATTTTAATGGTTAGTTGAGAGGCTAGAGTGAATTACTGTTTTTTGACAGGCATGCTCCATCTTCGGTCGCATAGTCACTTACCAACAGGTGAGATGGCGGTCAAATGCCTGTCTAGTTTAATATTTTATTTATTAATTTTTAATACCACTAAGGTGGCAAACAACCTTACGACCCGCCGGATGGTAAGCAGTCACCGCAGTCTATGGACGTTTGCAATACCAGGGGCATCACGCACGCGTTATAAATTATAAGGCTACTCATGACCACAGTACTGTTCATGTCCATCGCGCGCGCACAAAGTGTCAATGGAGGTGACAAGTCCGATAATTGTGTGAGTTCTTGCGTTGTGAATTACCGCGAAATTCTTAAAACATAAAGATGTATTTGTGTTTTTGTATTTATGTTTTAAGAATTATGTAATCTTATCAAAAGTTATTATAGTACACAAGTTACATAATATATTATCAAGTTACGTATAATTCTGTCATTTAGTAAGTATTCTATCAATATCGATCTCAGTCAGCCGGACGTATCCAACTCGCATCACACAACATCATTAGGTATAGATATTTATGCATCAACGTAGCATGTTGAAGTATGTAATAAAAAAAATATTCCATAATTTGGGGCGATGTTGTTAGGTATACCACCTAACAACATCACTCCAAGTTATCGAATATTTTTTATGTTACGCGGCAGACAAACAGGCAAGCGGGCCACCTGATGGAAAGTGGTCAGCGCCGCCTATGGACATCAGCAACACCAGGGGAGTATTATATGCGTTGCCCGCCTCTGAAGAGACCTCTAATATACCTCTTGAACGATCCCATGTCATAGTCCAAAGGAAACACTGTGGCTGGGAGCTCATTCTACATCCCCGAAATATTATGGCGAATATCCACATAACCAAAGGAAAAGTGACTTCGATGTGTCTGAAAAGTAGTGTAAGAGGAAGTGAGGCAGACCGGTTTTTGTTACTTCTAGGACATAAGTACATAAGTGGGTAAGTAAGAAACTACCTAATAAGTGACTGAATTCAGAAACAAAAAGCGTGAGAGCAAATCAAAGTGGAATGTATTGCTCATTGAATAAGGTCCATTTTCGTATCTCGGATTTTTGAAAAGCGGAGCGACGTGTGCCTTAATATAAGTGATACAAAAATGGACAATACATTCCACTTTGATTTGCTCTCACGCTTTTTGTTTCTGAATTCAGTCGCTGAATTTAAGAATGTGTAATAAACGCATTATTACTACTAACTATAACTACCGCTTCGCTAAGAAAAGTCAAAGTATGAGTCACAAAAAAAAAACATTGAGCCAGGTTGCGTACGGGCAGACTAAAGTTTTGTCGGTCTTCTAAACCTCTACTATCTCTTCAAAGTGGATTTTTTCTTGTACTCGATGACGTAGGGTAACCTACGGCTCCCTTACTGTGTATAAGTAGGTATAATTGGTAACCGGGGCACTAACAGGACACGGCCCGTATAATAAACACCTTTTCACTATGGGTCTGACGGACAGCCCAGTATGCAGAGCATGCTAAGAGGAAGAAGAAACAGCTGCCCATGCCTTGCTCAAATGCAGTGGCGTGGCTTCTTATAGATCTAAGTATTCAGGATAACCAACCACACTCTCGGAGATCTTCCGGAGACCGAAGGGTGTGCTGAATTTTCTTGACGAATTGGGTTGGCAGGAACATTAGTGTCGAACTAACTATAATTTCCATACTCACATAAAAGGGCGCACGGTCGTCGAGTTACGGTTAATGCTTGGGTATATCTATCTAATCTAATCTATAAGTAGGTATTAATGACATTGGCTTAATGACTCCGCTGGTTCGACCTAAAGTGGATCTTCTGTTAGAGGTTATTGAAATTATTAACAAAATAAAAAATAGATGTAAAGAGATTAATTACAGCTCAATATTATATTAAGCTGATTAATTTAACAAATTACTGCGCAATTTAACACAGATTTTAATAACATTAAATAAATTAGTTAGTGGACACATTAAATTAATGTTTAAAGTAAGCGCGTTTGAAATATTTTCGCGATTAATTATCGTCTTTTCGCGATACCAAAATAACGTCAATTATTCACGATGTTATTATGAAAATGGAACATGATATTAATTCGAGGCACTGCCATCAGGCCAAATTACAAGTGTGACTCGCGAAATAAACGCTGGGGGTGTTAAAACTGGCTATTTCATCCCTAACCTATCATTAAGAACCCTTACTAAACACAAATTACACAGTGTAGGGTTTAACATCGCTGGAACACTTAGCAATGACAGGAAATAACTTAATTTGTTTGTAAGGTCTTTGTTTACTGGTAATAGCTTTCAAGCTAGGACTCAAGCTGGAAGCGTATATCGTAACCTTCGCTATACCCAAACAAAAACGAGCCCAGGACAGTTCATTGTGGAGAAGCATGGGGACCTAGACTCAGCATTAGATAGAATAAGGTTGAAACAGAAGGCGAAAAATTGTAACAGTTGTTACATTTATGTATTAACTTAGTATGGATTTTCATCAGTTTGTTTGCCTCCCTCCATAATAAAAAATAAGTATGACTTGTACAAAGAAAATATGATAAGCGCTAACTAATAAAGACTTTAGGTTCATTAAAATTCAGTAAGAAAATCTAGTCCGCCAAAATTATCTTTCTTAACAAAGTACTAGCTTAAATATTGAATGGGGAATACCTAGATCATCTCTTGGATTCATTTCTTGGTAAGCAGTTAAGGAACAGCTTAAATATTTAGAGCCCGTTTATAAGTCGCCGCTTACAGACTGGACAGTAAACGCTTACGATTCGTGTGCGATTCGTACGACACAAAACGTGCAGTCTACACCATTGGCACGCCCACGACGCGGTGACTGTGCGGCTGTGATACGATTACTATGCGGGTGGGACATTTTTACCGAGCGTTTGCTTTTTACAAACCAAAAATTGCATAAGCTGCGTGTGGTCAGAATATCTCAGAATCCTGCCGAAGTAAATCAAAATGACAGTTCTCGGGCGAATAAGCGAGTAACCACTCACTCACTAATCACTATAATGCGGCTTGTCATTTTACCCACATAGTGTTGAGTTGTCTAGTAGTCAAGTAACTTGTCAAGCGGCATCAAAGTGAGAGGTTGGCGTTATCGTTATTCATCAGACTTAGATTGAACATTATCGAAGTTATATCAACCTTCACTTTTTTATTGTTTAAGCGGGGGGTTTGTACGGGCGGTTCGCATGATTAAAATCGGCCACCATCGTACACACAACTGCAACCTAAGGGGAACGCATGCGTTGCCGGTCTTTGAGCTACCTGTTAACATGCCTTTTGAAGAACCCCATATTAACCCAAAGGGAGACTTCGGGAGGAAGCTCATTCCACATCCTGCATGTGTGCGGTAAAAAGGCTCGCGATGCCCTCACGTTAGATGTCAGGCATTTAGATGGTGTGTATGAAATATATTCGGTTACTTTGATTTTTCGACGAGGTACCATTCCATTCTGATTGCGCACAGATTGATACCAATACAAAATCTACCTCCCAGCTTATCTCAAGTCATCACTGCGGCACAATGCTCCCGCCGTAATACCACGTAACACGGGACAATGCCCATAGACGCCGCCTACACTCGGCTAATCTCGATTCTGTAAACAAAGCGATTCGTCTTGATCCGGGACAACGTGAGACGTTAAACGAGATTTACAACCAACCGGTTCCTACCGGTTTCCTGCTGGATTCGTGGGAAATTAAGGAGTGTGGAACCAAGACGAGTGGTATGGTTCTGTGAGCATTTCAATTGCCTATATTTTTTCTTGGTGTAACAACATGATGATTGCATCTTATAGGTGATGACAAAATATGGCCAGTAACTATGGAAGTGGCAGTGGGCAGGGCATATCTCGCAGAACATATGGCCGTTGGGGCAGGAAAGTTCTCAAGCGGCGACCACCTACCGTTGGTAGGCCTTCCACTAGGTGAACCGACGATCTGTTAAAGATTGCAGGTACCACCTGGATTAGGAAGGCACAAGATCGGCTGTTGTGGAGATCTCAGGGGGAAGCCTATGCCCAGCAGTGGGCGTCTTCGGGCTGATATTATGAGAGGTCTATGACCGATGATTATCGATTGATCACAGAATGAAATAAGTGAAACGCTGTGATTTAAAGATAACTGGCTTCCACGGGTTTTTCTTTGTACCATCAGTGTAATGGTGGACATAATTTTTGAATAATGTATGTACTTAGCTGGATATAATTTGGTCACGCTACGTCATCATGTTGTGTCGTTGTTAAGTTAACATGACAAGAACAAGATTGTAGTAATGAGTAGATTATAAATTACTAGCAGCCGCCCCGGCTTCGCACGGGTACCACTACGGGTACACGGGTATATAGCCTATGTCACCCGGGGATAGTGTAGCTTCCCAACGGTGAAAGAAATTTTGAAATCGGTCCAATAGTTTCGAAGCCTATTCAATACAAACAAACAAACAAAAAATCTAACTTTTCCTCTTTATAATATTAGTGTAGATGTCTATCAGTGGACTGATATTGAATTACAGTTCGAATAAGGGCGTTGCATATCGAAGTATTCGCAAAGCCGCCTATAACATATGAAGCTTGATTTATAACTAACTGGTTTCCAACGTATTCACGCTGAGCTCAGTGGAAATTAACGAGTGTGTGACCAAAAGTGGGCTAAATGGATTTGTGGGCAATGATTACCCGAGAGACATGCAAAAGGATTTCCGGATTCAATCGGCCGCTAGAAATTGAACGTTAAATTTGGAATTCCGTTTCTAATGGCTTACTCTATAGTTAAAGGGTACCATAGTTGTATTTGGCACTCTTCGAATCAGGAACTGGATAAATGGTTTAATTATGGATTGAGTCACATAAATTACAAAGAGTAGAGTCCAAATACTAATCCGTGGACACCATCAGTAAACACCGCAATAAAAGCACTTTTATAATTACTATTTAATCGGTGGCTATAATTTAATTTGGAGATTGCGTCTGATTAATTGAGAAGATTATCGACACCCGAAACGCTTGAACTGGTTGCGTGTTCCGCGCGAGAGAGAGATAAAACTAGCACTTTGGTTGGAGTAAGCGAGACACAAAGTTTTATCGCGCGCGACAATGCTACGCAGACTGGTTGCGTGTTCCAAATAAGTGTCGAGGGAAACACGAATTAAAGGGCTATAAAATTAATTGACACACATTATTCCTTTGATAATAAAAATTCACCGACAAATTTAACCAAACGACATAATTGTAAGATGTTTGTGGGTTGTAAAAACGCTTTAGTTTTAAATGAATTAATAATGAAGATATGAATAAATGGAAGGAAGGAAACGTAGAAAGCGTAGGAGTCTGTCATCCCCAACGTTAGCAAATAAATCTAGACGAACTAATATTGAAAGATAAAACAGACGTAGTTCCAGAAGTTCCGGAACAAGGTCAAAGTAACGATTGACTCGAATTGGCCCAACTTGACTGTAATTGTACTCAAGAAATCATGACTAAGGGCGCAGGAAGTTACCTTAACAGTAATGTAGCAAAGTTTCAATGTCAAATGACGGTGCCAAGTTTCGTAATATCAGGCGTTTATGCTTAGTATTCGTGTTGAATGGCCAAGGCCCTTTTAATTTAGCAGCTTGTCGATGTTCTAATTGGTCCGTTTCAATTTGCGAGAATTCGAAATTAGTAATTTAGATAAGTGCTTCTACTAGGAGCTTATTTTAATGAATTGGTAATTGTAGTTATTGAATTCTGGAAATATAGCGTCCGTTAAGGTACACATAAAATATTTGCAGGAAAAATAAAAATACACACATCTAAAATACCAAAAATAAACACAAATACAAGTAAAATATATATATTTTTTAATTGTACGATGTGTTGTGTAACCACATAGTATCTTCTGGTACAGTCACTCGTATTTTTATGCTAATCACTAACAAATGAGCAGACAGTCCACTTGATGGTAAGCGGTAACTATCGCCCTTACGTATCGCATTGCATCTACGATTAATGCACTTAGATTTCACAATAAACACAAATTATGCACAATATTGTTTAATGGCTGTAATTTGTTGTAAGAGCCTAATAAAAAAAAAAATGCGGAACAGCAGGTGCATTGCCAGTGTGAAGAATAAGATGAAATGCATAATGCCTGTGATTGCACACGCGACCCTTCACACCGGATCACAACATTGCCTACAATGTTGCTTGGCAGCAGATATTAATTAGGTAACGCGGTGGCCTTTTGTTATTTTTTCAATTTTTTATTTATCTTACAATGTTTGTAAGGCAAATCTGGCAAGCCTAATTTGACCCACTTCCCTATGTTCAATTGATCTGCAATTTTGTGTACCTATGTAACTTGGACGACAATGCATTAATATGGTACCATGCAGCTAGTCTGATGTTAGAGTCGGAAGGTGGTGATAGGAATTACTGAACGCAACAAGATAACCCCATCGTGTTTCGGCTCGTTGAAATGGTCTTGGTGAGGACTATACCACGCGATAAAAGCTTGTTAAGAAAAAAAAATTATTTATTTTAGAACTTATTTTTAAGAGATATCTTAAATTGGGACAACAATTATAGGCCTATAGAGGACCTACTAAAAATTACAAGGTTTTTACTGTAATGATGATAGGTGGGTAGGCTTCCTACAAGGTGGACCGACGACCTTGGAAGGATCGCAGGTACCAGCTGGATGCGGAAAGCAAAGGACCGGTATTTGTGGAGATCTCTGGGGGAGGCCTATGCCCAGCACTGGGCGTCTTCTGGCTGATATGATGATGATTATGATGATAGATTAGTTCAACTAAATAAGCACAATAACTTCTACTTCCGTCTCTTCCACTGATATCAATATTCTATCATGTTTGGTGTATTTGGATTGGTCTTCATGTGTCGTATTGTGTAAAACATGATTTTGTTTTTATGACGTTCATAAGAGTTTTGTAAACCTAAATTGAATAAAAAATATTTGCCTTTGACTTTGACTTGACTTCATGAGTACTATACCGCGTGATAAAAGCTCGTTATGATTTTTTTTTATTTGTGATCCTAGTTTTTAGGTAACGGTGTCAAATTTTCCCAAGTTTGGTGTATCGAATGTGGCTGTGTTGGTTGCTTTTTTTTAGATAAAATACATCGTAATCGGCAGAAACCACATATTCTAGTAAAAAAAAACCTACAGCCATACTCACCCGCTACACCTCGAACGAATAAATAGCAATTCATGCGTCTCGACTCGTTACGGAGTATGATTATTTACGGTAACATTAGAGGGTTCCGTGACGGAATATTATGTCGATCCATCACTCGGGCAAAGGAGAAGCACGTCGCATATGTGCAAAAGGATTTATTACGAAACAACTGGAGTGCCCGTACAGGAGTGGGTACCGGAAAGGTTTTGGTACATTTTTATTGTATTCTATTTCTTTTAACCCATTAAAAGAGTGACGGTGGCGTAATAGTTAATGGGTTCCATTCGTAAGCGAAAGGTACTAGATTTGATCCCTGTTAACAGGGAGGCCTGACCATATTTGGTAATGGGTCAGTCATGTTCAGTAAGAGCATGTTCAACTAATGTATATAATTCAGATAATGTCTTCGGTACAGCACTGCAGATAGAAACTCAGTACCTCTCTCTTGCGAGTCGTACCCTATAATAATTAGGCTACCGACATTTTTCGCGAGAACAGAAGATAACAATGGATTCGTTGATGCTTGGCTCGGACGTGAGATGTTCTACACAGATTCGAGTGAATCTAATACTTAATCAGGTATACCCTGTATGTGACAGCCTGGTAGAATAAACCCCTTCTACCTTTTATTCACAGGTATCGCACGAGGAGATTAATGTCTTAGAGGCAGACCAGCTAGGATCTCCGTAGATCAGAAAATATTCTGTTGTAAATACATTTACAACACATCGATCTCCAACCCTTCTGCTAGGATTAAGATTATAGAAAACCCTCCACTATGGTCGAACATGTTCAATTCTAGCAATCGACTGTTACAGGTCTAACAACGAAAACGTCCACTAGCTATGCGTGCCTTATAGCATTGCTGATTATGGCGTTCTTTATTCCGTATCTTCAACATTTATCTCCATTCAATGACATTGCAATTACCAACATCAGTGATATCTGTACGCAAACATGGCCATGACAGTCCTGCGGTTGTTCTATCATTCATCACTTTTATATCCTGAGATACGACAAGGATATGAGATGTTACGCGAGACAAAAACTTCGACGAAACCGCCGCTTTGCGCCATACTGGTTTGGTGTCGGTTCGAACGAATTATTTGGCTATTAGCAACGCCGCATGCAAAATTGCAAATACTTTTGCTCGTTTGCCCTTAGACATGCTTTTTGCATACATTTTTTACTAGTGTGGTAATGTTTCTTGTAGTTAAAAGATTTTGCCTGACTTTAAGGAAAGTGTTATTATGATAACAGTCCCCGATTAAACTATTTGTATTACTGACCTTTATGTACTTATAAAAATCATCGTACGGTGAGGGAAAAATCGTGATGCAACCTGCACATTTAATTCAGTAATTCAGTTTTATTGCATAATCGACTTAAGGCGACTGAATGTGTAACCATGGTCTAATCTAGCCAGGTTCCCTTACTAGCAGGGCCATGATCTCTTCCAGGCAACCCTTGTCCAGAAAGAGAAAAAGATAAACATGAGTCGTACAAGCAAACAAAATAACAACAATATTAGTCCTCACAATGACAAGCACCCGCGGTTCTATATATTTGTTACCTGCAACCTAATGTATGAATTGTAGATGTTATTGGGCGACAGTTACCACTTACCATCCCGTCGGCTGTCTGCTCGTTTGTCACTGAATAAAAAAAAAGATTGTCAATATTAGAAAGGTTTACTTAGGTATCGATTCTGAAAATGAAAAAAAATTAAAATGAAAAAGTATTTATTGAATTAGGAATACGTTAATTCATCTCTAAAAATCGGTAATATAACTTCGTAGAAACGTTTATTTCTAGACGACTGGACCAAGATAACCTTGAAATAAAAAAAAACCTTACAATATACCTATGCGAGATTTTTCTTTACACATTTTTCTTCCCTTAGATGTCGATTCACGCGCCCTTCCAAAGTAAATCTACATTCTGAACCCTAACAAAATCTTCATTCTCCATTCTGACATATTTCGATAAGTAATATAATATTCACTGAATTTAAGAAGGGAACAACGACCAGCTTAACTAGACCTCTTCATATCGCAACTTTCACAAGTGACTACACAAAACCCATGGACCAATTTAATTTGGGCAGGGGAACTACACACAATTCGGGTAACCACATACAAAATATATCAGATCCTTTGGGAGTATATTTCAAGTCGCTACCTCTGATGTCAACTTGTGTTAACGTACCCTACTTTGATTTGTTGTCAAGTAGGTATTTTTATTATATACATTTCATTGAGCGTTCCCTTTGTGATATTTCACAGGCCAGATACACAATATACCTTGTAACTAAGCCTTTTATTTTTAACGTTTGACTTTGTGAAACCCCAGTCATCGACGGGTTATGTAACAGGCCAAGTAGCTAAGTCAATAGAGGCTAGGTACACTTGATCCTAGATCTCAGACCCGTAGCAGAAGATAGGATTGACCAGAATTGTGATGATGGCTTATAAAGTAATTTATTGATAGTAAAAAGAATTTAAGGAACGTTGAATTTTTGTCTCGAACCTTATCTCGTTTAAACAAAACTTCGAATACTTAAAATAAATAAATTCACGAAATAAAATTTCAACTTAAGCTACATTCATAGACAAGCTTTTATCTTGCCTAGTCTCAATGATAAAAAGAGCTACCTTGCCAAATTGTTATCAAAGCAAAGTTTCTTGGCAACGTCTTCTTTAAATGTGCCCTTTTAAAGAAATGTTTACCAGACTTAAAGGGAACGTTTTAAAAAAGAAATTATTACTAAAATAGGCTACATTTTAGTAAATTAAACGAAATAATATTAAGACTTGTAATATAGTAGGTATCTTAAAATATGATCAGCGAAGACTATTTGGTGAAAATATGACAGAGGTTCGGTTGGACAGCTGGGCTCTGCGTGCTGGATGTGACAAGATCTGATTATCGGTTTCTCCAATTGATTGGTAATTAAGGCTTGTCTCAGTGAGACAGTATGTCAACTCTCATTAGTAAAAAAAATCCTCTTATTTAATTTGGTGCGAATGTGAATGACAGGGTCGATAGAGTGCGCCCGAGAAGGACATAATAGTGATCAGAGAAATGATCTGCTCCAAAAAAGGCAAGTCAGGACTCCTGACTCAGGAGTACCCTCAACCGGCGTAAATGCATAAAAAGATGCATGAATGTGGAAGAGGCGAAAGAGATGTATCAGGATCGTAGCGTACGATAGTATCTGCCTACTCTTATGGAATCGGCAAATATATTATATATTATTTGTTTAATTTTCTAGAACCAAAAATAACTATACTCGAAGAAGGTATAATACGCCTGTGATTAGAAATTTATTTTGAGTAATATCCCTAATTTGAACATTTGCGTGGGAGAAAGTTTTTTCATATTCATATTTCGGTACCAGATCACAACATGATAGGATAGATAGAGAGTAACTTCCTGGGCACCATTTACGAGTCCCTTTATGGGCGCCATGCGTAGTCCCTTCATGGGCGCCAGTTAGAGTTACGTCGCGGGCGCCATTGGGTTTCTTCGCGGGCGCCATTGGGTTTCTTCGCGGGCGCCATTGGGTTTCTTCGCGGGCGCCATTTGGTTCCTTCGCGGGCGCCATTTGGTTCCTTCGCGGGCGCCATTTGCTTCCTTCGCGGGCGCCATTTGGTTCCTTCGCGGGCGTCATTTGGTTCCCATACTATTGATGTAACTAAAAAAACGCACTCTAACGTCCTTGATACAAATGCATCATTAGCGGCGATGTTTATCTAAGGCTGCAAAGAGCAATCTAGCGATTATCTGTGCCAGTTTTTACTTAAGCAGAATGGTTGAACTTAGTAGAGTCCCGTCGTGGACTCTACGTATAGTTCCTTGCTGTAAGTTTATAGCTAAAATAGGACCACGATAAGTCCGTATTGATTGGATATGGCATAATCTGGGGATAATCTGTCCTTGTCAGTCCTTCTAGTAAACATTCGGTTATTTGGTCAGTATTAGTTTGAACTTGTACTTTTAGTTTGTCTAAATTATTAATAATGCTGAAAATGATCTCCGGCACATCCTTCTTTAATTATTTAATAATATTTTTAATAACTCACGAAAATAAACAATCCTACAGAAATCAAATTGTTTGTTATGACTTTTATTAATGACGTTCTATGACGTTTAAAAACTTGCCATACGGAGATTTTTATTTTTTCTTTTTCTTTTCTTTTATTTTTTCTTCTTAATAAGCGTCCGACTTGGCGTGGTCTTATTTTATCATGTAGTCTCTTCGTTATTGCTACGTTGAGCCACTTCTTGTATAGTCCCTTATCGGATTCTACGTGTAGTAAAACTCCGTTTTATCAATTTGATATGATGGTTTATTCTCCTAGTTTAATTTTATTTTGTTTTACATGATTCTTGAAAAGTTAGATGCGGATTTGAACTCACAGTACACTCGAAATTATCGCACCCGCGAGGCACCAAGTACCGATACGCACCGTATAGGTACAGTCAGCCTCTAAATGAGCGGACCACCCCAACACACATGTCACTTCGTAGATGCCATGTAGAGTTCCTCCTTGTGCGCTACGTAGAGTCTCATCGCAGGCGCAATATACAGATTATCCTGTTATCTTCAAATTCATTATACAAAGAGGTACCGAATTAAAATTGCCGTCAGGGAGGGCATTTTAATAGATAGTTTTTTTTTATCTCATATGACAAACAGGCAAGTGGTCCAGGAAAAATATCACCGCTGCCTATAGACATTAGCAACAACAGGGTTATCGCGAACATTTAAAAGAAAAATATTTTATTCGTCAAACCTAATAGGGTTGAAGAATAAAATATTTTTTGGTTTTCATTGTTACTAAGCTTGAGCAATGAGCTCCCTGGAGAGTACAACAAGATATTTCCAAAAAGGGTGTCAAAACGTTTTTACTGGTCGGTAGCACAGGGGTGATATTCCTAACATTGAAAATATCCGTAGGCTGCTGTAACTGCTTACCATTAGGTAGCCCTATGTTTGTTTGCTACGTCATGGTACTAAAATGGACCTTAGCCTAAATAAAAAGTGGTCATAAATTAAGCTCATTGCCGAGTTGGAAACGAGCGGTTTCATTTAATTATAATAAAATTCTATATTACATCACATATTCTGAGTCTTACCAATTTTCAATATAGGTTTCTACTATTTTAAACTAAACATAATTTATAAATTTTTTACGATGTTATTTAATATGATAAATTTTTGAGAGATTTTACGTAGGTCGCCTAACAAGTTACGCTATGTAGGTTAATAAGAACATACATTAAAGTAAAAACCGGTCAGAATGTTACAGATTTCAATCATAACACAAAATCCTGCGGAAAAGGTTAAACAAATTAGGTTAGACATTAGCAAAGGTCGTAAGTATCTTAAAAATGTAGACATGACATTCTACTTTATAGGAGTACTTATAGAGCTGAATTTGGCATGTGGATGCTGAAAAATTATTTTTGCAAGTTTTTTGTAAATGAATTTTATAAGTGTTATTTGAGTCTGTACTTTGAGAGTAGTTCCCATGAAGAAAAGTTTATCCATGATAATGTTTTCCTTCCAATTCGCTTCGCACCCATACCCACCAAATCCACAGCGAGGCAAAATGTTATCTTCCAGACTCGGTTCATTATTACGCGCTATTAAGCTAATAGGAAGTAATAAATTACTTTTAGCCATCTAATCGGGAGCGTGGTGGTGTCTAATGAATACATACAGCAGACTATCTGCTTCCTTTCATTTGTCAGGAGAACAGGTGATATGGCAAAGCTCATGTATAGAGCTGAATACGTTGGGATAGGGATGCGATGTATGAGGCCAGATGATAGGATCAGTCAAGAGGAGGTTCGTCTGGATTTGTAGTCTGATAATAATGATCTATGTTTGTACCTAACAAAACCAGACATTTTATCATGATCATAGCGGATGGTAAATGGTGATGCAGCCGATTAAACTTATTAATCTCTTTATGAAAGAAGGAGTCTAGATTGTACTATATGGGAAAAAATTTAAGAACATATTTTATACTGAATGGAATAAGCAATATAGAACTCTGAGTTTTAACTCCTTAGAGGTAAGGCGTAGTATGGATCTACTTATGTCTGCAGTACGTTTTTTACGAGGCGAATCAGATTGTCCCAACCTGGTTGAGCGAGTTTGCTGTCTATCGGTTCCCAGGAAACACACGCGTCCCCGCAGTCACCGATTGATCGAAGTGGAGCCTGTGCGAACTGTTTCGCATTTTATCTCTCCGTTGGTAAGAGCACGCATCCAACTTAACAAATTATTGCGTGAGGTACCAGACTGCAATCTGTTTGCCGATAATTTATTGAATATGCATACAATAATAGCAATGTTTTCTGAAAATTGTACCTAAATGATAAGTATATTGTATATAATAGCTGTAATTTATAACCTAATTTATGCAACGCATTAGTTTTAAGCTGTAATGTTGTACAAAAGTATGAATAAATCAATAATAAATTGAATCAAGGTTAGGTGCAAGAGCTTATTTATCTTCCTTCTCAATATTCTAATTGTAAAATATTTTATTTTTCTTTAGAAACTTAGAAAAATATTACCATGATTTCGTTTGTTTTGGTTTTTACATACCCTATACAGAATATAAGAATATAATCTATCAAATACAAAATTCATGGTAAGTGAACTTAAAAAGGAGATTTAAAATTGTAATGCTGATTCTCTTACGTCGCATAATCACTTATCATCGTGGAGCATGATGTGATAAATGTACGTTATAAAAGTATTTCCGTGGTATTAGGACCAAATTCAAATAACACAGACTAAAACCAAACCCCTTACAAGCTCCATCACTAGAGCTAATTCACAAAGTTAGCCCCGCAGGGGTTTCGCGACCTCCATTCAGTGTTTGGCAAGTTGCGAGTTTTAACGAGGCGACAAAATTTATTTAGGCAGGTGAAGTTTGGGACCGGTTTAATTTGAATCTCCACACCTATGCTAACATTCTGTTTTGTCACATGCTGCTCCGATATAGACTAATATCAAGCACTCATAGCTTGTGTTTATCTCAATATATCTCAGACACAAAATGAGGACTAGGTATTTTATGCCAATATGTTTGCTGTTGAATGTCAATTGCATATCGTATTTATAGATGCTCATCACCCTCTAGATAATACCTATATAACTGAGTTCAAATGTGTTTCGTCTTGAAAATGTTCTGCCACCAACTATTTCTGACAATACCATTTTTGCATAATTTCTTTGTATACTCAATTCTTGGTACTGGTACCTGTATATTGGGATCCATATTTTTTCCGTGTTTTGAATTAATTTAATATAGATAGTACTTTCTGTTCTTTTATTTGAATTCTAAACGGGTTTTATTTAATATTTAAATTCATTTAAAATTCTACACATAATACGTAGTACGATGACATCATTCAATTATTGCCTATAATAGAATAAATCGTCAGAATTCTGCTTTGAATTTGGTTCTAAGCATAACTAAAATTAATTAGGTAATATATTTCTTCTACTTTGTGAATTTCCCTCATTCACCTACAGTAAAATTATAACTTTGTATTCTGTGTCCTTCCGTTCACAATTTTCATATGAGCGTGTTTTGATTATGTTAGGAGTTTAACTGTTCTATTGAATTTGGACCCGTGCTCGGGAATTGTTAAAGTGATGACTGTTTGAGCAACGTTGCCTTTCAATATTTGCTTAGTCGAATTTTCAGTTATAAACAAACACTTCTTAACTTGACTTTCTAATAGAGGGGTTCTGGATAAATAAGGACACGGTAATGGAAATGATTAGGCATTCTGTTTGAGATATTGATAAAGGTACTGCGAAAGATATTTCTAGAGAATATCATAGAAATAAGTAGTGCCTGTTGTGTCGTTTATAATGGTGTTTTTTCTTGTGGGATTCATTGTGCAAAATAAAAAGTTAAATAAATAAATATTGTATCTCATGAAACTACACCGCTCATTATAATTATTTTCAAGAGACTCGAGTCTTAATCTTTCTCTATGACTGGAGTATTCGTATTTTACAATACCATTTTAAAAAGCTTTCAACAATAAATTATTTGAGTAAATCTAATCTCGTAATGAAAAATGAAGCACCTATTCCGTCTTGCTCGTCAAGTCCCAACTAAGGGGCGATAGTGAACCATCCGTAACCCCTCAGACACATCACACGGGGCGATATTTCAAGATAAACTACAACTCGAGCCGGCCGGTAACGCATTGCGACCAGTGTGTTCCTGATGTGTAGGCGATTCTGCTGGATCACACTTGTGGTTGTAGATTTGCGATGCTTTTACGACTTTTGCGGCAGACTTTTGGGTTTTCGTTAATTAATAATGGTTTAAACTACCGCGGTTATTATCATACATTTTAAGGGTGTGTTCCGGGAGCTACTCGTCAACAAAGTTACGCGGTAGGAAACCCGAAACATACCTTTAAATTTGTTAATGATGAAAATGTAATGATCGCTATGATAGTGAAAGTTATTGGTTGTTGTGTATCCATAGATTTGTGAAGATTCTAAATCAACCAAAACACGAAAGAAAGGACTACCTTAAGAATCTAACACAGGTAAAGAATGTTAAGCTACACAAATTATTTTATACATATTAATCAGATAATACACAAGAGACGAATATTGGAGCAAAATAGACGAAAATAGAAACGAATATTGGAGCAACCGAAGTAAAAACTCAAACACCAACAAACAGCAAACCGAGTGTAACACCGTTATGAGACACATATTAAGCCAAATTTCACACAAAACAAGCGCCAAAGAGAGACACTGACGCATGCTTAGATAAGGAAACGAACAGAAGGGGAATAAATCCCGGCTCGAGAATCGGATTCTCTAGTCTCCCGTCTGCAACGTAACTGTTGGATTCAATAACGATCTAGCAGATAAATGGGATGGGGGCCATTACAATTTATGGCTGGTTTGCTTTATCTGTGCCAGAAGTGATACTTTCGGTAGTAAAAATTGTGATAAACTCCCGCTTCTAAACGCTGCACGGATTACAGCGTGTGTGCTAAGGGTTTCGTGATAAAGACGCTGGTTTTTGGTAATAGATTCTGTAGTGAAGTTTTTGGTAGTAGATACAGCGTTTTAGTAATTAAATCTCGCGTCTGAATCCGGATTTTTTTATACCACTAAGGTGGCAAACAAGCTTACTGCCTGACTGATGGTAAGTTAGGCATATGGGCGTTAGGCTTGAGGATTAAGGAACATATATACCTAACTCTAAAAAGCAGTACGTACCTATACTCTGTTTACCATTTTGCCAGCGGCTGTGTCGGCGTTGAATACATTAAAATTTTCCCCCTCTAATTCCACTCAATATATCTACACAATAGCTATCTGTATTTTTTATAACAGAGAGACGCAAACAAGCTAGCGAGTACCTGATGGTAAGTGACAACAACCGGGAGTCGCAATCGCCAAATGTATATTTTATTTTTTTATATTCTTTGACGACCTGAGTGGGTTAATGGTCAACATCCGGTCTGCCACGCAAGAGGTCCCGGGTTCGATTCCCGGCCGGGCAGAAATTGAAATGATGAATTTTAATTTCTGTTACGGGTCTGGGTGTTCTATGTATAATAAGTATGTATTTAAAAAGTATTTAAGTAGTATATCAGTTATCTAGCACCCATAGTACAAGCATTGCTTAGTTTGGGGCTAGATGGCGCTGTGTGAATTTGTCCACGAATATTTATTTATTTATTTAATAAGACTCAAAGGAGAATTTACTGTACATTCATTGTTATAATCATAAGAATACATTTAATCCAATCTAATGTACATATAATTGTCGTAGATACCACTCCAAACTATCCGCCGCGCCATGACTGTGCATTTACGACGGAAACAACCCAAAATCGATCGCTTATCTAAATAGGTGTATCCGACATAATCGTACTACACATGTTCAACACATCCGATAGCTTTTTATCCGGCACCCAATCGAACATCTATTTAAACTGTCGCCTAAAGATCCAGCCGACGGTATCGCAAGCAAATATTTCCTTTGTGCCGTTCACAAACAGCGCCTTGACTCGCTAAGCGAACAATCTCTAGACGCTACTATCATTCCGAATTCGACTTCGGACGTATCCCCTGAGAACAGAATATAATCATTGGAGTTTATATTCGAGTTTCTCGCTATTGTTCTACCTAAAGCGACGCAGTTTTTAGAGAACACTTTCTTGTAGACAATTTGTTAATAGCAACTAAAATTGTTGGTGCGAAAATAATGTTTGGTACTGACTGTCTTTTCCGAAACACAGACAAGGTCAAGGAGACAGGATGTTATAAGTAAAAGGATTCCCGACTATGACTTTCTCGCTAACACTTTCGCGCTCCAGATTTTAGTTATAGGCTGTGGGTCGTCATTTTGGCAACTAAAATTGTTTTGTGCGATAATTCTGAAACGTCATAAATACGTAGTGTTAACGTGATACACCCGCAGTATTTTCTTTGAGCTATGACATGGAATCTTTCAAGATATTAAAGGTTTCTGGTGCTGTTGATTCCCACAGGCGGTGACCAATTCCCATCAGATGCTTGAATTAAACAAAAAAAGGTTCTTTTTAATTTGTACGTGTACAACAATAGTTATTTCAGCGTTCTGGAAACAAGATTACGAAACAAACGAGTAGACAGCCCACTGGATAGTAAGCTTCAACTAAAAAACGAAGTCACGAGACTGGAGTTACATAAAAAATAACAATGTCCATTAGTAAGGGGTATCGAAGCAAACAAACTGAAACGGTAGTTGGTATTTGAAGAAGAATATCAGGCGAGAGTGAACTCGTGACTCCGAATGATACGTGGGAGTTAGCAGAAGAGACCGTTGATCCTCTGCATAAAGTGTTGATACTCTAAATGTAATAATAAAAAGGTCATTAAGTACGGACTTGAGTACGCACTCCACCCTCCGAATCACTCGTAGGGCAAATATGAAATATGAGCTCTATTGGATTTTGTTTGATTTTATATTGATATTCAATGTTTCAATTTTATATTTTACGAATTTGGGAATTGAAAAATTATTTATGAGAGAAAAGATGAAGTGATGTTTAAAATCTAATCTAATCTAATCGTGGACAAATTCACACAGCGCCATCTCGCCCCAAAGTAAGCAAAGCTTGTATTATGAGTGCTAGATAACTGATAAACTACTTAAATACTTTTTAAATACATACTTATTATACATAGAACAACCAGACCCGTAACAGAAATTAAAATTCATCATTTCAATTTGTGCCCGGCCGGGAATCGAACCCGAGACCTCTTGCGTGGCAGACCCCTGTTGACCACTGAACCACTCAGGTCGTCAAAATATTATCGGTGTACAGAAAAAAAAATTGTCATCATAAACAGAATGATAATTTTCACGCGAAAAGCATGGGTAAATATCTGGATATCAGTGTATCTGTCTGTGGCATCGTTGCTCCCGAAGGGGTCGACCGATTTCGAAGCGGTATTTAGGTATTTGAAAAATATTTTTGTGATTCAAATCGGTTCAATAGTTTGGGAAATATTTAAATACTTTGTCAACATCGGTTGGTTCGGTGAAGTTAGGTAAAAAAAGGTAGGTAGATTTTGAATCTTGATAAATTATATGTAATATAATTACATATAATTTAACATTATTATTATCACGGTTGTGCTCTCGCTCGGGGTCCACCTTGATCCTGATCCGGGATTTTACAGTCACAAAAGAGTCTCTGCAATCTAACCTACGCGATCCTGTTACTTGACCAGATTGGGTCACGGTGACAGAATCGGAGTCACGATTTGTCTCCCTAAGAACATTGGATAATATTGAAACGAATGTACGTAACTCAGAAAAACTCATTAGAACCCACTAACTGAACTGAACTTACAACCCAGTACCTTTCGTTTACCAATCCAACCTGTTGGCCATTAGACTACTGAAGCGCCCTCGAAAATATACATAACCTACAATAATAATAATAATAAATTTTATTTATTCAAATAAAATTAATCAAAAGTTACAAGTTAATTAAAAATACAACATACCTACTTATAGTAAATGGCTACATATTTACAACTCTTGCACAAATAATAATAGGTACTTAATTCTAGTTATTGATAGTTTGGACACCTAAACTAAGTCAATGATTTACTTGTATCTTAGCCAATAAAGCAGACGAATGAAGAGACTTCATAAAATGACAACGTAAACTAACGTGAAAGTGGAAAAAACATTGGGTACATATGAAGAAAGAAACCACATACTGTGAGCACATTTTAAAACTTCCTATCGTTCGCAATTTTGTATTATTACCCATTTTGTTTACCAATTTCCGTGTGTTCCCAGGGGAACCTTTGGCAAAAGCCTTCGTAGATACTAAGCTTTCAACTTACTACCATGACGGGGTCTTGGCTCAATTTCGGCAAAAGAAGAACTTTCATTTTATTTGTACAGAGTGGTACCTACATGTGTACGAAAATATATTTTTCTTTCTAATAGTTTTCTGTTGTTTAGCTATATCATATCATTTAAGGGCCCCTTTTTACTTCACTGTAAACGTGCAGTCTACTCTATTGGCGGGTACATGACGCGGACACGACGCGGCTGCGGCAAGACGGCTGTGCGGGTGCGTCACGATCACTATGCGGTGACTACGCGGACGCTGCGCGTTTTGTTATAAATTTTAAAATAGCTTTTTGTCACGGTTACGTCACTTTTTACCATTTTTCTTGCTTATAAACCTTTCTCTTGAATCACCCTATCTATTGTTAAAGGCCGCATTAAAATCCATTGCGTAGTTTAAAAGGTCTAAGCGTACATAGATACATACATAGGTACATCGATAGGGACAGACGCCGGGAACTTTGTTTAATTCTAAGGCATAATATTCAATGTTTGTTCTGTTTTGCTCACCTTCAATACATTGTTTGAAAGCTATTTTTGAGATGAACAAAAGATATTATGGAGGCGTGTTCCAAATGTTAATCCGTTGTCAATACAAATACAATACATATCCTTTTATCAATTGCCAACACGTAGTACGTATTATGTATGGTCTTATTTCTGTAAACATTTTTGATTGCGCATAGTAAATAATTTTATACTTCTAGTGAATTGATAAAATATTAAAACGTATAAACTCCACCCATATTTCAATATTTATAGCAATAACGACATTGATCGGTTCACACGCGTTCACAATTTTATGCGAAGAGGCTACAAATAAAAATATTCAAATAAAACTTTCTTATTGCAGAGACAAGCATGAAATGTCAAAGAAAAAAGTTGGCAATAGCCTCGGGAGCTTCGAGATCGAATTAATATAACTTTTCATGTTAACCCATGCCCGTAACTATTTGAGTCGTGAAAATTTGTGATTTTCGCAAATGTTGCTCAAAATAGGCATAAATAAAAGACAAAAATTTTGTTTTTAAAAAGATAATTGAAAATAGTGTTTTATTTTGTGGGTCGCTAACAACCCCATGTGATAATAGATGCCCTAAAATGTACGATATGAAATGATTCGTCAACTGTCAAGAAACTTGTTTTGAATAACAAAAGTGTAGTAAACAATAAAAATTACTAATTGTATTATTCAAAACACAAGTGCGGTAGCTATCGAGGTTATACGTCATACAATGAAGCTCTTTGACCGTACTATAGATCAGAGACTTCACCCGGAAACCTCCGTGTCGGATTGCTAGTACGACTTCAGGCCGGACTGCAGCAAAATGGATCCTATATTTGTCCTTAGAGTCCTCCAGGAGGCCTATTGCAATAATAGACTCTGCACTCAGGAATCAGCCTCTGCACTTCGCATTCCTCGATCCAGAAGCTTTTTGACAACGTATCTCGAGAGGTAACCTGGTGGGCTCTGAGATAAAATCTTAGCTCCAAGCAAACTTTAAAAATATCCAGGGCATGTTCACCATGACTGTGAACGTCGTCAAAACTATAGTAGGCCATGGGGTTAACACCAGTATCCTGTCCACAGGACCTACTTGCTTGTGTTGTACTCGACGTCCTCTCACTAGAAATTCGGAACACGTCAGCAAATGACGGGAGTTCATGGCAGTAACCTGTGACCCCAAAATACCTGTCAAGGTGAGACAAGGGACTTATTTATGAAAGATAATAACTATTCACCTGATGCTGTCTAGCTGCGAGACCTGGTCCGCGCTGACAAAGAACGTCCGCGAACTCCACGCCAACGAGCTGATAATGCTACGATGGATGTGTGGCATTATCCGACTCGACCGAGTCCGTAACAAGTACATTCGTGGCAACCTTGATGTGATAAACATATCCGATAAGATTAAAGAGGCTCGCCTGCACTGGTTTGGTCATGTGCTACGCAAGACCCAGATGCCTAAACCTGCTTCCCGTGAGAGGCCCAGGAAGCGATGCATTGGCATCATAGAATTGGAAGCGAGAGCCAACGGCTACGACGTGAACAATTTAGGATGTCGAAGTGTAACGATCACTATGTACCATAAGCTCGTCACCGTACAATTTATTTATATATCATATGGTTGTAGTTAATGGACTTGGAAATAAATACGCATATCATACACAGAGCAGTGTGTGGTTAAAAATAGTTTGCTTATCATGATTTCTTTTAACAAATGCTCTCAAATACTTAACCAAAACTTGGTTTTGTAATAAACTTAAACAATTTATTTGACGATAAGAGAAATATTTTACTTCAAAAGCCCGTAATAAATTTACGCTATTGATTGGTTGTACGACAGGCGAAATATCGTGAATATCTTAAATGTTTGGCGTCAAGTATGGGACTCAAGAAAAATACTCACAAGTGATAGTGATGTGAAATTCATACAAATACGTTCCAACGAAATATCGAAATAAATAATTGAATAAAAGCACACCTAAATATTAAACGAGTCTAGAATTTAATTTTAATCTACTTGTTTGATGACTCAAATGGATTTGCTTTATAGGAATTATATATCTCTATATTCAGTCTGATGAAACATTACATCGAGTTTATAGTACCTAAAATGTCTTTATATTGTTTACTTATAACTCCCTACATTATAAATTTTGGTCTAAAGAAATTACACATCGAATCCATTTGCTTACGTATTTTTGTTTGCGTTGTTTAAATTTAATCGACTCGGTAAATAAATAAAACGTCGTATGCACACATCCCTACATCCCTAGCTGTTGTAACATTTAACTATTTTCGGTTTATCAGGAACATTTTGTAAAATTTATGGATGTGCGAACGTTATAAGAGCAGTCGCTTTAGACCTCATAAACTTAGAAATATTTCATTTTTTGTTTGTTTGAAATATTGAACTGTGGGAATTTTGACGATAACGATTTTAAGCAAGGTGGCCAGAGGAGTAGAAACGGGACAGTCAGCCCCTGGGTCGCGTCGCGTGAACATCATCGTATCCATTTCTGTAACTAAGAAACCCCAGGCTTTTCCAAATTTCCTCGAAAAATTCATTACAACTCGCGTGCAGTTTGTTATATTAATTAGTGCTTCATTATTTTGTGTTATTTTTCAGCTTTGTGTCGTTTCTTTCGTTATCTATCTATTTCTTTATCCCCGTAGTGTCAGTGATTTGGTTTGTTTTACATTTGTCTTTGTTTCTAAGTTTCGAAAGCGTAAGTTACATTCTCATTACTTTTGTGGTAGTTAAGAGTATTTATTAGGGCTCTTAGAGATTTCAACGTAAGTGTGAAAGGTGAAACACAATTTTTTGGGGAAAAGATTACCAAATTACATATCATCAGTACTCACCCTCACTGAACGAAAAACTATAAAACTAACCTGGGACACAGTTTCGGATGTGACATCGAATACACTCTAAGAGAATGAGTCCGGCACGAATCCCGACTTGGTCTCAGATGGCCTAGGCGCTCTAACTAAGTCTACGCCTAGGTTTGCCGCCGAATTCTGGTACGATTTTGGCCCATGTTCCGTTTAATACCCTTTGTGCTTTTAAAGCTTTAATGACATTTTCCTACGGACATGAATCTCGAGTTTGGATCGAAACCTGGCCCGAGTCGTTATCGTCCCTCACATAGGCACACATCTTACACACGCGAAGTAAATAAAATTTAAAATAATAGTCTCTCCTTGGACTCGTGAGTCGATAGGTAGGACCTTAATAATGTCTGACGAGATGATCGGAATATGTGTGACGGTTTGAGCGAAGTAAACAATAGGTCACTGGTTCGTTTGATTTCGAAGGCTTTGCTGGTTGGCTGAGATATGAGGAGTGATGGGAGTCTCAGTTCCTTATCGATTAGGTAGGTTTTCCGAGACCAAATGGCCTCTATTCTATATTATTTAAGTGAGGATAACGTTAGGGTTTCGCAATCATAGGGTTAGAGTGGCCACAGAAGAAAGAAGAATCCGTTGCCGTTTCGAGTGCTGTCAAAGCTAAGTCGCATGTTTACTTTACTTATACTTTGTTTGATTTTTGTACGGATTTTATAAATTGTTTGACTATTTCGATTTGCTTGAATTACATTTAAATCATCTTATTTACGTGGATTTATGTTTCAACTGTTTAATTTTAATGATTTTGATACTTTTATTTAGGTGAACTATTTTTTATTCATTTGCGATAATCTTCCGAATATTCGTACGGTTGAATTACAGAGAATTTCTATAAAACTTACATATTTCTTGGGACGTTTTTCAAAATGTGTACACAACGTAATAGGTCTGAAAATTAAAATCAATAACTAGACGATCACTTGCTTACGGCCAAATCACAATATGTGAAATGATATTTATTATGTTATGTCTACTCTTTATAGGTAGATACTCGTATGTGTGTATTTATACAGACAGATAGGTACTAGGGTGACTGAGAAGTTACAGATTTGGTGCGCGTGTCCAGGATAATTGCGTCATTAAAAATTGAATTAAATTGATTCAATTACGCGACAAAAGAACCTGGTTACTATGAAACACAACGTAGCATGTCATAACCGTTAGCTTTTCTGCGAAAACAAAAATAATAAACCGATTGTGAATATCTTGGGTCGTTCGCTCTTCACAAGGAATGCATTTTTTGTTGCTTAATGAAAAAAAATATGGGTCACTCATCAGTTAGAACAGCTGAGGTCCCTTTTTGTATCATTTTGGATTTGGATATAGACGAATTTAAAATTGATGTATTCGTTCAATAAACCACGTCTTTGTTAATTACAACAAATTATTCGATAGCATTATTTTTTTATTTAAGGGGCGTTGAGTGACTGTAGTTTATCATGTGCATTCAAAATTTTAGTAATGGAAACTTTAAAGATTAAAGTGACGAATTCTATAAAAGATGATTTGAGAAAGGTGATACGTAGGAAAGCTTTGTGTTCCTTAAATTAAAACATTTATAGAAATAAGGGGCGTTGAACAAGTACATTTAGCTCGTCACTTTTGTTCAAATTTCAATACTTAATAGAAAATAATAGTTAAAGCAATATTTGTGTAAATGTGAATACTAAATCTTAAGATTTAGAGAATTAAGGGGCGTAATACAATGCATATGCGATTCTTCAGTTTAGTTACATGGAGCGAGGTAGTTACTACAGTATGGCTTTGTGTATATATGTGTCGAATCATGGGCGTTCTCGGGCTAAGTTCTTGTGGAGATGAAAATAGGAGCCCGGGATTCAACGTCATATACTATTGTAAACAAATGTTAGGTAGATACACAGTATTATCGCGGGCGTGCCTCTTCAATCCTAGCGGGCGTCCTGCCGCCCCGCAGCGATGCCCAAGCGACGCGCATTCCTCGCAAAAGCACTTGACATATTCAATTGCCATTGGTATGAAATAAAAAACGCGCTACTATTAGCTGGCAGCGTGTACCGATTAGTTTATAACGGTAAATGGCGCAATGCGCATCAAACTTAAAACTACGATGATTACAAATGTAGTCATTGGCAGGAAATTATATTACATTTTGGTTTAATAAATTGTAATCTACGACATATTATGTATGTAAATCGTAGTGTGGGAAGAGTTTGAACCGTAGATTCTGAGGAACATTTTCTATTTTCAATCGGACCGACTTTCTACATATTTGTCGCAGATGTTAAGGGGCGTTTCGCTTATTAGTAATTGCGTAGGAAATTAATATGGGCATCTTATTTTTCATTTTTTTTGCTCTTCCAAATAGTATAACGCGATTTAAAAGCTTACCATCTGGCGGACTGTGCGCTTGCTTGCCGCCTTATTGGTAAACAAAAAAAAAGGGGAATCCGGAAATGTTAATACTTATAAAAAAACGAACACACGGTCATTCACCCCAAAACAGATGCGTATGAAAAAAGGGATCACTTTCAGCACAGATGGTGTGACTGTGACCTTTATAAAAAGTTTGCGAGTGACATTGGGTTTGCGATGTTGACGTCAAATAGTGACAAACATATAAGTTTTCTATTTTGGGTTAGGTATTTGAAAGGATTAAAAAAATATGTACTTTTTAAGATTGCAAGGGGTGAAGAATGATAAAATGCAAGCATCAATAAGTTTGGTTACTAAAAGGGGAGTACCTGGGGCACGGATAGAATTAGTGTTATTTTCAAATCAATCTAAGAATTTGGAATGTATGAGGCTAGCTTTTATTCTGTACCCGACTCAGAAAGAACGCATAATTAAAATATGACGATTTAGATTAGACATCTTTGTCGTTTTCATGTTTTTCAAGTGGTGATTTTCCACGTTCTTCTTCCCTTCAGGAATTAAGAACATGTTCAAATCAAAGGGGCGCTCTGTAACGATCACTATGTACCATAAGCTCGTCACCGTACAATTTATTTATATATCATATGGTTGTAGTTAATGGACTTGGAAATAAATACGCATATCATACACAGAGCAGTGTGTGGTTAAAAATAGTTTGCTTATCATGATTTCTTTTAACAAATGCTCTCAAATACTTAACCAAAACTTGGTTTTGTAATAAACTTAAACAATTTATTTGACGATAAGAGAAATATTTTACTTCAAAAGCCCGTAATAAATTTACGCTATTGATTGGTTGTACGACAGGCGAAATATCGTGAATATCTTAAATGTTTGGCGTCAAGTATGGGACTCAAGAAAAATACTCACAAGTGATAGTGATGTGAAATTCATACAAATACGTTCCAACGAAATATCGAAATAAATAATTGAATAAAAGCACACCTAAATATTAAACGAGTCTAGAATTTAATTTTAATCTACTTGTTTGATGACTCAAATGGATTTGCTTTATAGGAATTATATATCTCTATATTCAGTCTGATGAAACATTACATCGAGTTTATAGTACCTAAAATGTCTTTATATTGTTTACTTATAACTCCCTACATTATAAATTTTGGTCTAAAGAAATTACACATCGAATCCATTTGCTTACGTATTTTTGTTTGCGTTGTTTAAATTTAATCGACTCGGTAAATAAATAAAACGTCGTATGCACACATCCCTACATCCCTAGCTGTTGTAACATTTAACTATTTTCGGTTTATCAGGAACATTTTGTAAAATTTATGGATGTGCGAACGTTATAAGAGCAGTCGCTTTAGACCTCATAAACTTAGAAATATTTCATTTTTTGTTTGTTTGAAATATTGAACTGTGGGAATTTTGACGATAACGATTTTAAGCAAGGTGGCCAGAGGAGTAGAAACGGGACAGTCAGCCCCTGGGTCGCGTCGCGTGAACATCATCGTATCCATTTCTGTAACTAAGAAACCCCAGGCTTTTCCAAATTTCCTCGAAAAATTCATTACAACTCGCGTGCAGTTTGTTATATTAATTAGTGCTTCATTATTTTGTGTTATTTTTCAGCTTTGTGTCGTTTCTTTCGTTATCTATCTATTTCTTTATCCCCGTAGTGTCAGTGATTTGGTTTGTTTTACATTTGTCTTTGTTTCTAAGTTTCGAAAGCGTAAGTTACATTCTCATTACTTTTGTGGTAGTTAAGAGTATTTATTAGGGCTCTTAGAGATTTCAACGTAAGTGTGAAAGGTGAAACACAATTTTTTGGGGAAAAGATTACCAAATTACATATCATCAGTACTCACCCTCACTGAACGAAAAACTATAAAACTAACCTGGGACACAGTTTCGGATGTGACATCGAATACACTCTAAGAGAATGAGTCCGGCACGAATCCCGACTTGGTCTCAGATGGCCTAGGCGCTCTAACTAAGTCTACGCCTAGGTTTGCCGCCGAATTCTGGTACGATTTTGGCCCATGTTCCGTTTAATACCCTTTGTGCTTTTAAAGCTTTAATGACATTTTCCTACGGACATGAATCTCGAGTTTGGATCGAAACCTGGCCCGAGTCGTTATCGTCCCTCACATAGGCACACATCTTACACACGCGAAGTAAATAAAATTTAAAATAATAGTCTCTCCTTGGACTCGTGAGTCGATAGGTAGGACCTTAATAATGTCTGACGAGATGATCGGAATATGTGTGACGGTTTGAGCGAAGTAAACAATAGGTCACTGGTTCGTTTGATTTCGAAGGCTTTGCTGGTTGGCTGAGATATGAGGTGTGATGGGAGTCTCAGTTCCTTATCGATTAGGTAGGTTTTCCGAGACCAAATGGCCTCTATTCTATATTATTTAAGTGAGGATAACGTTAGGGTTTCGCAATCATAGGGTTAGAGTGGCCACAGAAGAAAGAAGAATCCGTTGCCGTTTCGAGTGCTGTCAAAGCTAAGTCGCATGTTTACTTTACTTATACTTTGTTTGATTTTTGTACGGATTTTATAAATTGTTTGACTATTTCGATTTGCTTGAATTACATTTAAATCATCTTATTTACGTGGATTTATGTTTCAACTGTTTAATTTTAATGATTTTGATACTTTTATTTAGGTGAACTATTTTTTATTCATTTGCGATAATCTTCCGAATATTCGTACGGTTGAATTACAGAGAATTTCTATAAAACTTACATATTTCTTGGGACGTTTTTCAAAATGTGTACACAACGTAATAGGTCTGAAAATTAAAATCAATAACTAGACGATCACTTGCTTACGGCCAAATCACAATATGTGAAATGATATTTATTATGTTATGTCTACTCTTTATAGGTAGATACTCGTATGTGTGTATTTATACAGACAGATAGGTACTAGGGTGACTGAGAAGTTACAGAAGACCAGGGGAAATGGAAGAAAAATACTCTGGCAGAAGTCGCGACTGACCACTCGTATGGTGATAATGTGTATTACACTAGCTTGCTGTTGTTAGCGGCTGTTTATACCTACAATCTTTGTCTGTCAAGTCACTGCTGACCGTCACCAAGCAGATCCAAGTATTAATCTACATGGCTAACATATTTCTCATTCATTGTATGGTCTAAAACTTTTAAAATTTCGAATACAGTCAAGCCACGCTTCGACCTGGGACAAAAATGAAAAGGTCAGGGATTATCCCAATGGGTCGCTGGCGACCCAAACATGTTTACGGTGTTTTTATGTACGTATAAAAACATATAAACGTATAACAAACACTTCACTTACATTCGTCAGATATCTCAAAACCACGAGACAATTAAAAATGTTCATAAATGTAACTGATAAAAATAATATTTAAATCTTTCGTAACTCCGGACACAGAAATGTTTCTTCAATCCCGAATAAAAACTTTTCAGAGCTCTAGAAATGTGATTTATACTTAGATTGACTAAACAAAATACCTATAACGTGCTTCATCTATCTATCAGACAACTTCCAACTATCAGACAGACTGGACTCAGAGTAAAATAATATTATACCCTAAAATATAAAAATTTTTGAAAGTACCGACTAATTTTGGGTCATTAAGGACCCAATGGGATAATATAGGTTAATATCAAATTATGATGATGCATACAACTTTACCATAAAAAATCATAATACGAACATTTCTTATAATAAGTATCTATTATTAAGTAATATTTTTAATGAGAACATATTTATTCATTCATAAAACAGACAAAATGACCTTTCATTTTGTCTGTTTCTTTTTTCAAAGTAAATACCCTTGTATTCACTTTGAAAAAAGAAAAACATAAACAAGCACTATATATACGCTAAGAATTTTAAATGTCGTCCCATGGAATAGTGCCTAGAAAGCTGGGTGCATTACTTCTTATACTTATTTTCTGACCAAGGAACGAGCCAGATCTCCGGTCACCTGTGGTGTCTATTAGTCATTTACAAGTTCCTAAAATAACTTTTAGCGCTAAGTAATATTGTGGTGAGTTAGTTGTATTGTATTTAGTTTTAATCAAATGCTTTACTCGCTCACACAATCATTACTTCAGAGGAAATTTAATTTAAAACTTGTGGCACACAAAGTTCGCTAACAGTGTAAACATTCCACTGGAGGCCCAGTTGAGCTTGAAAGCTTTTGAGAAGCTCTAGTTTGTAACAATGAGAGTAACGTTTCAATTTGAATCTTCTATGTGATTGTTAGTGAGGTTTGTTTCAGTTGTGCCTATACATTTGGCATGAAATAATAGACAATTATTGCTTTATTAAACGAGTCTTATACGCGACGTACCACGAGAAGGCTGCGATAGAGAGATGGAAGCTGCGGTGATGTGCGGTAGTTCCTACCCTCACATAGAATTGTGACATTACCTGTATCCATGTGAGGGTAGGAAGTTTACCCGCACATCACCGCAGCGATTACTCTACTGCAGTCTTCTCGAGACCACGGTGGGTGTAACCCTACCGACATGTCGGGAAAACAAATCGAAAAGGTACGACGCTTTAGAGTTCCGTTTAATATTAATAATATGTGTAAAGAACGCGAGTTTAGTTGGAAACAATTATCGTTTGTTGAAACAAAGTTTATTCAGACTGAGCCAGTGTGAATAGATTTTTTTAAATCACAAAAAATTTCGCTTATTAGTTCTCCGTACCGCTTCGAATATTTGGCACCATTTACCTTTCAATAAATCACAAATCTCCGCCCAAACGTCAATATCACTGAATCCAAAGCCGCTATCACGCAAGGAACCAACATCCAACAATAAAGCAATTACAACCGTCGGAAAATTCAATCGTGTCGGACGCTTACGTCTTAATTCCGGCTTATACAATAGAAGCGAACAATGACCGTCTTTCATTGTGAAATATCGACCCTGGGCATTGTCCATCGGATGATATATCGGCGTATCCAGTATGGGAGCCGCAGTTTTCCATAGAGTGACTTATGGTCTTTGCCGCTGCCAATTCTTGGGAATTGCCAGCCCTTATTGTCTTCAGGTTTGGAGGATTAGCCGCCTTTAGGAACAGTCTGGGTTATAAATTTCCCATTAGATAGGAACTTTGTGACGTGAAAAGTTGTGACGGTTCTTTTGTTAGATTACTAAGTACTATTGTAGATATAAACTGTGTGGTGTCTGACCAGAGCGTAGTAGAATAGCACTAACCCTTATTCTTCACTGGTATCGTACCGGAGCTGATACAACAACATCTTCGCGTGGAGGCTTCAACTCCACGAGAATCGGCGGCATTGAAGCCCCCATGCGCCTCCGACGTAGACCGTGATGAGGAAGGATTTGTCACGGTCCAGAAGAAGAGTAGACGTCGTACTGCTCAGAATTTTCGCGGCACCGCAGTAACCGGTCCCAACTTCCTGCTGCGCCCTGCGACACCGACGACGGCGCTCTACCTGTCTCGCCTTCACCATACGGTGACGGCAAAGGACGTGGAAGAGCACATCCGCTTAACCAAGAAGTACCTCGTGAGGGTTCAGCTCTTGGAATCAAGCCATGAACGTACGTTCAACGCGTTTGTGGCGTTGGTTCCCACCGCAGATTTGGATTTCTTCATGAGGGAAGATTATTGGCTTAAGGGTGTGGTGTACCGGCGATTCCGTGGGCGACCCAGAATTTCCGGTGTCGCCGAACGACATTAAGTGCCAGTTAGGTTTTAAGATATTAATAAATTATATTTTTATATATTCGTTTACAATTTATATTATTTTGTATTTAGGTATAGTTTTTATCTTAGTCTATATTTTGTATCAGTTTATTTTGTATTTATGTTGTGTGTGTATTTATAGATATGGGCCTCAGTTGCCTGAAATAAATGAATAAATAAATAAAACATATCTTTGAGTTAGACCATCTAGGTTCTCCAATAAACAATACAGCGATTAAGTTTGTATTCGCTAACGACATAATAAAATAATCCTATTATCTCCTTTACTAAGATTACTTCAACAATACAGTATTATTTCTAATTCGTCCTCAAAGTAATACATTTAGCCACACGTTATTTATGGCGTATTTCTTCATTTCCTTCCACATATAATACGCGACTTAGGACGTAATCCCCAAACGTTTCATGCCTGCGTCGCTAGTAGAAACTAAACCTATATGCCTAGGCTTAGCCTTTCGTAATAGGGACCTGACCTATTTCAAGTCTATTTTCAGAGTATGTAAGGCACAGTTTCACTGAGGTTGTGATGAATTATTAGGTACATAGGTATTCCACCAAACTAGAGGCTTTACGAAACCGTTACGCTATATTTAGATGACCAGTTGACGTAAGAGTAAGTGTTTAAGTTCCATCCTTCCCCTAGCTATTGCCTTCTTTTTTCTTAATTCATTTGTAATTTCTAGTCGGTCTAGCATCAGCCTCGCAACAGATACATCTCCGCACGAATTTATAGAAAACCAAAGGTATGACCAATGCTCACTATTATCTAGGGCTTCGAAAAAAGCTGTCACCTTATAAGCAATTTTGAGAGAGAGGCTAAACGAAGGGTTTAATAGGGACGTCATCGGGCATTATTATCACCTGTAAAACTATGCCTGAAATCGAAAGTTTTTTAGCCGTTTTACTTTACAACATATGGTGCCGAGATGTGGATACTTAGGGACGGATTATATCAAGCATCATTGTGCTGTCAACAAATGTCACTTCAAAATTGTATGAATGTCTGAAGTCAGTGGGTTATAGCCACATTATGTTGACGATCTGACAAGTACTGGGGAATTAATAAGGGGAGACTCCGGCTCAACAAACTTTGTGTAATCCCTTTTATGTGGATTGATGATTTTTAGATGCTCTCCAGCCAGGTGGAGGGACTATTTTCGGGGGCTTCAGGTGAAAGCTGGATACTGGATTGGCGATAACTGGGGGAGGCCGATATCCAACGGATTAATATATGGTTACCTCTTTAGGTGTACTTTTCAGGTAAATTTGAATTGTCTGCAACTAGGTCCTTGGTCATTCATGACTACCTTCTTCCCGCGATTTACTGGTGTAACCTCATATAAATAGAAAATTGTTACGCGGACGATGTGGAGGGATGATAGAAGATATTTCGTAGTTTTCGTCGAAATGAATTAATTTATTACAATTCTTTAACTACTGCAATGCATTTGTACACAGCCCTTTTGTACCGTATTAAAAAGTTGAAATCATCATCATCATCATCATCGTCCTACTGGCCAATCCCGCTTTCTGGCAGTATCCGTTTTCCTACTCTTTCTTCTCCACATGTGAAGAGACCATACAGACATACATGATTTCTGCACGGTTCGTCCAAAATGTTTATGCAATTTTGGTTTCTGTACTAATTAGTTATTAGAACAGAATATGTATGTCGAAAATGCATAACATCCGCCTAGTCACCGCACATTCACCGTGTCTCACCCGCATAGCTGTCATATCGCGCTCGCATACTTATCGCGTCATCTGCGTGCCAATAGAGTAGACTGCACGTTTTCTACCCGTTTTCTGTGACTATACGTTTTCTGTCCGGGGTCTAAGCGGCGACATATGACAAAATTCCTAGAAACCGTCCATAACAATTATAGACGCAGCATTTATTTATATTTGCCACCGTTTATCTGGACCGGAATTAATGGTTTCCGCAATTTCACCGCAGCTGCACTTTACGAGATATCAATAAAGTTTAAATGGCGTAGTGTGTCTGATTTATTGGTAGTTAATACATTATTTAAATAAATTTTGTGCTTGTAAATTTTAATGTGGTACTCGTAAGCGTGATTGATGACCTGCTTGTTCAGATGATAATCCGTGTTACTTGTTCAACTTACAGTCAAAAATTTAAAATAATAAATACATAAGGACTGACCTAAGGTGAATAGAATTCTGGCCTATTGCATGTCTGGTAAATTGCGAATTTGAAATATGTCTACGGCTCAATTTTTCAATAAATGTATTTTGTATTTCTATGACGTTCATAAGCGCTCTGTAAACCTAAATTGAATAACATTATTTTACCATTGACTATAATAGCCAACCAACAATTGGCAATACATTCAAGTGTGCATGTATTTGGTTAGGGAGTAGGCCGACGAAGCAGACGATAGTGCAGTGGTATCGGCTGGGTTAGTGCAGAAGGGATTAGTCTGGAAATGTAGGGTGTCAAGTACTGCATGCGTCTAAAATTTTTGGATTATATTATTTCCAACATTCCAAGCCGAAGATTAAAAAGGCAACGGCTGTGAGCCTGATATTTCGTTTTAAGGCTGGTTGACTGCCCTTGATGAATATAAACCAGACATTACATTGAATAAGTCAAAATTTTGAGGTCAAAGGGAAAATTAAGCGGTATGTGCACTCGTGGATTTTGTAGGTTTTTTGTGTAACACAGGTTTTGATTCTCATTAATGATAGTTTAAGGCGTAGCAAATATCTTTGCAGTTAAGTGTGCAGCGTTTAAAGAATGCTACAAATGTGGGCTTTCGGGCTGCCCAAAGATAATTTACATATACTGCACTGTCATTACTATCGAGATCTTGTAGGAACCGTACCGCACAACGTTTCCCGAATTTGTTTATACTAAAACATTAATAATAAAAAAAATTACATCCTTTTTTTTTTATAATTTTAATAATTTAAAATAATCGTGGACAAATTCACACAGCGCCATCTAGCCCCAAAGTAAGCAAAGCTTGTGTTATGGGTGCTAGATAACAGATAAACTACTTATTTACTTTTTTTTTTAATACATACTTATTATAGGTACATAGAACACCCAGACCCGTAACAGAAATTAAAATTCATTATTTCAATTTCTGCCCGGCCGGGAATCGAACCCGGGACCTCTTGCGTGGCAGACCGGCATGTTGACCACTGAACCACCCAAGTCGAACCATTCTACATTGACATTGGCTACATCAACGCGAAATAGAGGGACAGGTAAGTCAAGGTATTGTGCTAGGAAAGATTTCTTACCCGTGTGTCATCTAGGAAGAAAAGTTTCCCCGTTGTCACCCCGAAGGATAGTGCTAGAGGGGACTGTTAGAAATAACTTTATTCTAGTACCTATAGTAATAGTGTCGGAGGCCAACATCCACTTCGGTTCGTTGAGCCAGCTCAGTAAGAAAGTATTGTAATTACAAACAAATACAAGTGACTTTTTGGAAGCTTTAGTGTGTGTTAATGAAGAAATATTTGCTGTGCACGATCTCACAAAAGGTATTTAAATATTCAGGAGGCTTTGCCGGTTTATTTCAAGAATTTGCTTCATTAACTGAAGTTCGCTAATGTTTATTTTCGTGCGCATTTATTTATGAGATCGTTCGTAAGAGTGTTTCATTATTTAAATGGTTTCTTTTTGTACAACGGGCATTGCGTTTAATTCTAAAGTTGCAACGCGCAAATTTATATTGACATATTGTTATCAACCGACAGCATATAATAATTTTATTGCGATCAAGGATTCTGAGAATCACAATCTGGGGTCCTATTTTTTAATTACTCGCCACGATTCTTTTTGAATCGTACTCTTTCGAAGTTGCCATGTTTAAAAATATTGAATTTTTCATGTCTAAATTTAAAATTGAAAACAGCCCGAATCGATGCGGGCTATTCAAAAATAGAGCCCAGTTTTCATTTCATGTAACAAATATGCTGAACTGTGCTTGCGTCATTGCGAAGATATATTGTAAGTTATATGCATCATGCACTGTTACTCATTTGGCCATTTTGGAGATAATTACTTATTTGATCACTATTTGACTATGTTCCTGACTGTCCCATACAGACTTTCGAAAAACAATTAGGCGAACCACCAAACTAGACACAAGCACTCGTGTTATAATTTTATTCTATTATCCACACTCATAGTTTAATATTCCGATTACATATAGTCGAAAACAGTCTTTTAAGGACGAAATTCAAAAAATTACGATACTTCAATTTGTGTTTGTGAATATTTTTTCTTTCTTGAAGCAAATAAACAGATAATGTGTAAAAATGATAAGATGAAAGAAGTGAAATGATTCGCAGCTTACTGCTTACCTACCTAATACTTAATGATACCAGCAAAGTTGAGAAAATTATTGGTACGAAATTTTGACATGAAATTGTGAGTGTAGATAAAATAGTGTATGCAACTGCATATACTCAGGTATTAAAACACTCGTGTCAAACTATTATCAGATGAGGCGCTCAGACACAATTCATGTTTTAATACCCCCTTTTATATGCGAATTGCATAAACTACCATTATAGGTATTGAAAACAGACCTTGTACGTTAAAATTGATGACGATATCTCATTATTTTATTGTCCTCGCATAATAAACTTGGTTATTGTCAATGGAGGACGGAAGGTGGAGCCCATTACTCTTCTTAATGGCGCTCCTATGGGGCTTTCGAGAAATATAGCTCACAAACTTTTATAAGTGACCACATTACGGCATGGGTAGGTAATACGGGCTCTATATTATAACGTATTTTTGTAGCGATTTTTCGTAACACATTTTCACTTTTCGGTCATAATACAAGACCTTTAGGTTATTATTTTGTCTTATTTTAATAATAAAACATAATAGGTAAGTACGTATAGTATTTGATTTGGTGTGTGAAAATAACCGCGATAGTTCAAAATGACATAATCATATTATATTGTATTTTGTCTTATTTTTAATAACTTAACGATCTGAGGGCGTATCGGCTATCTCAGTGGACAACTGAATTTGACATAAAAAAATCTGACACTACTCTAATTTGGTAGACGCTATTGCCAGTTTTCAACGTAGATGACGTGGTGTAGAATTATCTAGTGTCAAATACAGTTGTCAACTGAGTTAGCCAATAGCCCCGCAGATGACGAAACCCGATAAAGCTGTCAAATGATGTTCGACAAATAAAAGAGCATCGAAATTAGTACATCCGTTCGGGACAACATTTAAAAATAAAACTTTTTGCTCTAGATCTCGTCTAGATGTAGATCGTCCAAGACCGGAAAAAATGGGGCTCTTTGCGCCTACGTTCCTACCGCCTACGTTCCTACCGCATACGTTCCTACCGCCTAGGTCTACGTTCAGCTCTGGACTAGATATTGATATAGATAAAAATAGATATTGGCTTAGGTACTTTGGATATGTAAATAAGAAAGGAGAATTTAATTTGGGTTCAATAGTTAGAAAAATCGCGAAACTGATAAATAATTTTGTAACATTTAACAGGAAAGCAGCTAAGACTTGTAACGTAACACTCCCGACGGGCAGTGCCAAGTTCAGTTGATAAAGAAATCTCAAAGATTCAGGGTAGTGGGTTATGATATTTCAGTCCAGAAAGCTAGCTACTACAAATGAATTTTTAAAAATACTCTAGTAAAGCACGATAGTTCCAAAAAGAGTCTACTCCACATAACATTAGTCCAGGCAGACATAATTCACTTGGATAACGTTAAAGCAAGCCGAAAGTACTGTTTGCAAACTGACTAAGCGACTAAGTCAGCTTGTGATTTTCAAAGAGGAAGGATTATTGCAACTATGTGCAATTTTTTGTTTAAGACTTCAGAGATAAAATTTTATGCAACCCTTGTGCATTTTTTAATTTGAGACCGATCTCTTGTATTTATTTTTCATGGCGAAATTAGTAACATCTATTGGTTACAATATAGATCCACCTTCTAGTTTGAACGCTGGGAAAACTCTGCAAATCCCACCGCTTTATTTTCTATTGACAACTCGGGTCGTCACATAAACACGTTCGAGAACGATTTGGCACAAAAGAAGATAAAGTCTTGATAAGCAGTAGTCATAGTCAACCAGCCAGTTCCCGAAATGGACGATATTAATTTTCGGACGGTCTCGTGTTTGACGGCCAAGGATATAATTCATACAGACATGATGAGGAATTGGATCCAGCAGTTATCTAGAATAAGAGGAGCACAAAATAGATTAAAATCTCCTTTGATTATAAAAAGTTGTCCGCATGATGTGACAGGAGTAAAAAAAATAAGTGTTAAGTTGGATCCTAAAATGTGTGTTTTTACGTAAAATTAAACATAAAACTCAAGAATTGCCATCCCCATTCGGCAGGAAAAACGTTGAACGTGGCATTGGTTCCCGTCTGGATCCATATTGATAAGAAAACAAGAAGTTACGAAGGTAAGAATTCAGACACACACACCCCAATACCCCTGTTTTTATCCAGATACCATATGTACATTTACCAATTGGATATTTAAAAAACGAGAAATCATTTCCCGAATTTATTTTTGAATCAAAACAATAATAGAACGTCGTTATAACGTAGTCTGAATTTACAGGATTAACTTATTTTCCAGGGTAGAATGATGAGCAATCAGAGCCTGAAGGGCCAAATCCAAAGATACCCATAAAAACGATATAAACGTATAAAAATTTAAAATAAAAGTGTCAACGTGCTTAACAAACGTTTAATAGGAGACCTCATAACCGTAAGTAATTAGTATAAGTCAAGGCTGCAGCAGAAAGCTGACGCACTCATCAATTGCCCATAGCAAGTCAAGCGTGTTTTTCAGTTGGTCATATTTTCAAATTATCATATTTTCAAATTATCAGGTGTTTTTCAATCCGCTCCATGGCTTTCCATCGTGACGGGGCAGATGGAAAATTAGATTTATCAATCATTGTTGATTGATTTAAATCGATTCAGAAAACAACTGCACAATTATCTTGTGGAAAGAACGTTGTACACTGTTGAAGAATTTTTTGGGAAACCAGAAGGTAGAGGAACATAATTTATTGACTAGGTATTGTATTAGCCGGGTGTTACCCCCACTGTTGACATTCATTAGCTATTATGTATTTTTGTTTTAATACCGTAAATTTAAATTATTTAATTATTTTTTGAAATGTCATTTGGATTGTTTTAAATTAAAATTTGTATTCATATTCATGAGTTGACATTGATGAATCTAATTCAGAATTTCGCCATGCGTAACATCATATACTTAATTTTAATTTATTGACATTACGTACCTATAGATATTCTGTGACATTAGTTATATTTTGAGTTTATTGATACTTTTATTAAGTATAGTTAACGAGACATTTTATTGTTTTTTTTAGAATAATCCCACTGCTTCATTTTGTACGCCGAAAGGCAAGTCACAGCGGAACTTTTATATTGTATTGTACTCCAACAATTTTTACCTATGTACAAATAAATACATTCATTCATTCATGGTTTATCATTTGCCTGATATTTAATTTATTTCGTTAAAATATTGTATTTTTCATGCTCAATCATATCCGTATGCCTATACGTAACTATTACGTTTCTTTGTCCACATTTTAGTTCCAAAATTACTACTGTTGTTCTTTATTTATAGAAATAATTGATTAGACTGACATTCCCCATTAATTTAAATCTATATTAACCTCATTATTTAAACAAAATAGATTAAAATACATGTGGTGGTGTGATGTGATGTGGTGTGTGGTGCCGCCACTTAAAAGAATAGCACCACCCCATCTCTTCCCGTGGGTGTCGTAAGAGGCGACTAAGGGAATAACCCGGAAGATGGGCAGCAGCATCTTTCGGGTACATTTACATCTACTTCACTGCGATCGCCAACCCGCCTGCCAAGCGTGGCGATTATGGCAACCCCCCCCTGATAACAAGCACACACAGGCCACGTCCCCCAGTACCCGGCGGCCCCGCTATTCCGGACTATGGTAGCGGTCACGGTAACGGCGGGGCAGGGGGTGCGAAGAATCACCGGATGCGACCAGGCTACCACAAAGCACGACCACTGGCCCTGGCTACATACAATGTCCAGACACTGCGGACCGACGAAAAGCTCGTGGAACTGGAGGAAGTAGTAAGCAGATTAAATTGGGATATTATAGGGTTATCTGAAGTCCGAAGAAAGGGGGAGGACTCGATAATCCTAAAGTCCGGAAATCTGCTTTACTTCCGGGAGGGCGACCAACTGTCCCTAGGTGGTGTCGGGTTCCTCGTCCACAAATCCCTCGTGAACAACATAGTCAAAATCGAGAGTGTGTCGTCTAGGGTAGCGTACCTTATACTCAGAATTACCAAGCGGTATTCGTTGAAGGTCATACAGGTCTACGCACCGACTTCGACTCACTCCGACGATGATGTGGAGGCTATGTATGAGGATATTTCTACAGCCATGCATACCTCCAAGACACACTATACCGTTGTCATGGGGGATTTCAACGCGAAACTGGGCAAACGAGGCGGAGACGAGTTGAGAGTGGGGCAATTTGGAATTGGAAGTCGGAACGCCCGTGGCCAGATGCTGGCCGGCTTTATGGAGAAGGAGGGACTCTTTATGATGAACTCATTTTTCAGGAAGCCGGATCATCGCAGATGGACGTGGGTTAGTCCCGATGGTGTCACAAAAAATGAGATTGACTTCATCCTATCTACGAAACGGCATATATTCAATGATGTCTCGGTGATCAATAGCGTTAAAATTGGCAGTGATCACCGCTTGGTAAGAGGCACATTGAATATTAATCCCCAGCTGGAAAGATCGAGATTGATGAGGTCCACGCTCCGGCCTATACCCATCCAAATCCAAAACCCCGAGAGCTTTCAACTCGAATTACAAAATCGCTTCGAGTGCCTAGGAGAGTGCGTCGACGTGGACGACTATAATAACAGGTTCGTGGAAACTGTCTATACGGTTGGGTCAAAGTTTTATAAGGCCTGCCGTACAAACAGAACAAACAAAATCTCTGACGATACCCTCAAACTCATCGAAGAAAGACGCGGAATGACTCTGCAATCCCCTGATGATGTCTCTCAATTTAGGCGACTTAATCGACAGATTTCCAAGTCTCTGACTCGCGACATACGCCGCTTCAATACTACCAATATTGAGGCGGCGATCGAGCGGAACAAAGGCTCTAAAGTCTTTGCGAGAGATCTGTCGATTGGACAGAGCCAGTTGACGAGACTGAAAACGGATGACAGCAGAGTTGTTTCGACCAAGTCCGAGGTTTTGAGGGAAGTCGAGAGGTTCTATGGACAGTTATACACGACAACACGGGCACCTGTTACCAGTATGGCAAAAGACCCCAGAGCCAAGTTGACCCGACACTACACCGAAGATATCCCGGACATCAGCCTGTACGAGATTAGTATGGCTCTCAAACAGCTTAAGAACAACAAGGCGCCGGGTGATGATGGAATTACGGCTGAGCTTCTGAAAGCTGGTGGCAAACCTGTGCTTAAGACCCTTCAGAAGCTGTTCAATTCCGTCATCCTCGAGGGCAAAACGCCGGAAGCATGGCACAGAAGCATAGTCATATTGTTCTTCAAGAAAGGTGATAAGGCTCTCTTGAAGAACTTCAGACCAATATCGCTGCTGACCCATGTCTATAAGCTGTTTTCGAGAGTCATTACGAATCGTCTCGCACGCAGGTTTGATGACTTCCAGCCTCCCGAACAAGCCGGATTCCGAAAAGGTTTTAGTACCATAGACCACATACATACGCTGCGGCAGGTTGTACAGAAGACCGAAGAGTATAACCGGCCATTATGCTTGGCGTTTGTGGACTATGAGAAAGCCTTCGATTCGATCGAAACTTGGGCGGTGCTCCAGTCTCTACAGCGGTGCCAAATTGACTATCGATATATCGAAGCACTGAAGTGTTTGTACGAAAACGCCACTATGTCAGTTCGTCTCCAGGACAAGACCACAGAACCTATTCAGCTGCAGCGAGGTGTTAGACAAGGTGATGTCATATCACCGAAGTTGTTCACCGCTGCACTGGAGGATATCTTTAGGCTTCTGGACTGGGACGGACTTGGCATCAATATTAACGGCGAGTACCTCACGCACCTCAGATTTGCTGACGATATCGTAGTCATGGCTGAAACCCTGGAAGACTTGGGCAAAATGCTCGATGACCTCTGTAGTGCCTCTCAACAAGTAGGTCTTAAAATGAACATGGACAAGACGAAAATTATGTCGAATGTCCATGTTGTGCCTACTCCAGTGACAGTTGGAGGCACTCCACTTGAAGTTGTTGACGACTATACATACCTAGGACAAATAGTCCGGCTAGGTAGGTCCAATTTCGAGAAAGAGGTCAATCGACGAATCCAACTCGGTTGGGCAGCGTTCGGGAAGCTACGCCACATATTTTCGTCCCAATTACCGCAGTGTCTCAAGACGAAGGTCTTTGACCAATGTGTGTTGCCAGTGATGACTTACGGATCTGAAACGTGGCCACTCACTATGGGCCTTATAAGAAAGCTCACTGTTGCCCAAAGGGCAATGGAAAGAGCTATGCTCGGAGTTTCTTTGCGCGATCGAGTCAGAAATGAGGAGATCCGCAAGCGAACCAAGGTCACCGACATAGCTCTAAGGATTGCCAGACTGAAGTGGCAGTGGGCAGGGCACATAGCTCGAAGAACAGATGGCCGATGGGGCAGTAAAGTTCTCGAGTGGCGACCACGTACCGGTAGACGCAGCGTGGGTAGGCCTCCTACAAGGTGGACCGACGACCTGGTAAGGATCGCAGGTACCAGCTGGATGCGGAAAGCACAGGACCGGTCTTTGTGGAGATCTCTGGGGGAGGCCTATGCCCAGCAGTGGGCGTCTTCTGGCTGATATGATGAGATTAAAATACAACTAAAAGACATACCACTGTCCCCAGGGATTAGTAAAATGTTATAATAATAATAATAATAATCCATTTATTTCTCCACAACAACGTATACATAATATTTTTATGTTTATAAAACTAGGTACATTATTAACATGTTGGATACGTATACATATTTGTGGCGACTGGTGCCTGAACTAGGGAAACCTGTGCTACCGGTCACCAGGTCTCCACCCCAGAGCAAAACTATCATATTATTATAGAGAACAATTACAAATATGCAAAATAGAAAAAGGAAGTATATCCATTTGATAGAAGATATTTTGTAAACTATAAACAATGAGTATGCTAATAAGCTAAAATAAAAAATAAATAAATAAACCAAAAACATGCAAGGAACAGACTTATAAAATATTGTAATTGTGTGTGTGTGTGTGCGTGCGTGCGTGCGTTTGTGCGTGTTTGTGTGTGCGTGTGTGCGTGTGTGTGTGTGCGTGTGTGCGTGTGTGTGCGTGTGAAGATATGTTTGATGTATAACCGTACCGTACCGTTATCCACTGCCCAAGGAACGAACTAGCTCTGCGGTCACCTGTGGTGTCCTCTAGTCACTTTTAAAGTTCTTTGAACAACTTTCGAACGTCAGGGTCCCACGGCCCCAAAGTTTTATCCCCGAACGGCTGAAATATGAAGTCTCATTATTAAGAAATTAGAAACTGTTATTAGAAAAACAAACATCCATACCTACCAACAAATACTATGTTAATAAAGGGCGTTTTTTTTTTAAACTTTATTGCACAAATTACAGCAATTGGCAGACTTAAAGCCATTAAGGCTTTGTCTAACAGTCAACCTGCAGACCATGCAGAGAGTGACAACATTTAACTGAAATAAAACAAAGAAAATAGTATTTAGTATCAGTGAAACTAGCTTTATTGAAAAGATAATTTTATCTGTGGGAACCATATTGAATTTTTGGATAAATTATAGCCTATATGAATGCTATATTGCTCCCAAATTTCATTAAAATCCGTTCAGTAGTTTTTGCTTGAACGAGTAACAAACATCCCACCATACGTCCTAACAAACTTTCGTGACAATAAAATTGGCAGGATTTGTATTCCACTCCAGAAAACGTTTATCCCCTTTGTCTCGCCGGAACTGTACAAAGCTTATGACAATAACACTAAACCTATCTCCAACTTTGCTCGCAGGATTGACCTTTTAATTTTCTGCTTGTCTGCGTCTAGCCTAAACAAAATTAGCCAACATATTGAGCTCGAGTGGCTCCTAATCCGTGGAGTGGAAAATAAGGTGCAGCGAGCGGTTATTGGGTAGCGCGAGAAGATTTGTACTTGCTAATCAAATTAAGATAAGTGTATTTATTACATATACACAGAATATTTACATTAACAAAACAAAAAAAAAATATGAATAAATTAAAAAAGTTGAATTGAAAGTCATCATGACAGCCCATAACAGTCCACTGCAGGACTTAGGGTTCCCCCCACGAAAGGGGAGGTTATTGCCATAGTCTTCACGCTTGGCTGTTCCCGACCGGGTTGGAGATGGCAGTGTTATAATATAACAATGGAAAACGCCATTACCCATTTTTGAGCCTACGGAGACTATACTTTACTCGACCTTTTATCTCGAAATTAGTCGCCTTGTACGACACCCACGAGTGTATGGGGTTGTTGCTATTCTACTCTGCCGGACACCATACGACCAGTGTTTATAGTAGTAAATGAAAATGAAATCAAAAGCTATTAAAATAAAAGCCTTAATTGAATATATTCATAATGGTTTGTGGATTCATAAATGAGTTTTCATTAAGCATACCTAACAGACTGATCCAATCTAATTAGATTCCCCTGTTAACAGAGTCACGCAGGTTGCAGTCGCTTCACCTGATCTGCCAAATCCTGGATCATGGTCAAGGCGGACTCCGGCCCCTTGTGGGAAAGCACAACCGGGACATGATCGCTAAGACTGATAATGATTATAATAAAATTCTAATTAACATACTTTTCATAAACGACACGATTCCACAATTTCACTTGAAAGATATTTCTGATAGATTATATTTAGTTTCCTAAGTTATGCAAGCAAGTAACCAAAGGAAAACTTTCAGAAAGGAAAACTAGTTTCACATCCACAGTATCTGAACCAAACTAGACGATAGCTTTCAATATTATTGTTTAAAGTAGGTACGTACTAGAGACGGTGCCTTGATGAGTTCTCGAGTTCTCGACCCATTTCCTCTGTGTTGGAATGATATTCGCCTTTGTAAGCGAAAACTGGAAAGGTCGTGATTCAGTCTCCATTCTGTGAGCACATGTCGAAGTCATTTGGCGTAATTGGAACAAATCGCCAACAGTCTTATATCCCTATTTTTCATTTATTCACAATATTGATCGAATTGTTTATATACATATTTTATACTATACTTAAGTAACTAAAACTAGGTAACTCTATAACAAAATTTATCTAAAACTAAAAATAATTAAGAAATTAATCTAATGAAATATAATCTCAGCGCCTATATTTAATCTTGTCGTCTACCCATATATGTCTTTTGATATTCGTATTACATACCTACGGCAGATACCGTGTGGTGTCCGGCAGAGTAGAATAGCACCAACCCCTTCCACTCGTGGGTATCGTACTATGTGACTAATGTCTTCGAGGCAAAAGATCTAGAGTATTCGTAGGCTGAAAAATGGGGAGCCGCGTTTTCCATTGTTATATTATAACACAGCGGTCCCCAACCTATCTGCCTGTGTAAGTGCCGCAGTGGACTGTTATGGGCTGTGTAATTATTTAATTTTTATTTTTACTCCTCCCTATCCATGTTTCACGACTTACGGTCGTGGTCGTCTTAGAAAGGGCGTCCAACTTGTCCCGCCATCTCCATATGGGCCTACCGCGATAACGTTTTGTGGGTTTTACTCATAGAACAAATAAGTAGTTAGAAAAGCTAAGTAGGCGGTGCAGGCGCGCCACAACTATGCGCAAATGAGCTAGTTTCATCCAAAAGGCGCGAACGCGCCGTCAGTCTCTTGCACAATTCCGCGGAGTGCGCATTAAAAAAAAGCTGTGCCTAAATTGTAAAAAATATGCCATTTTGCGCAATAATTAACTGCAAAACCAGAAGCGATCAGGCTTCTAGAACATAAGGAGGAATCTCTTTTCACCGGTAAGTCTAAAAACCTTGTATTTATCAATGTTTTAGGAAAAATATTTACCCGCGCTCAAGGACACATTGCGCCTAATCTAGTGCTGTGCACAGTAACCGACCATATCGATAATTTTTTTTGTTTATCGATATAATATATTTGTTGTATAGTAGAATTGACATCAAAAGAGGAGGAAATTTTTATTTCGATTGAATGTACTTTTATTGTAGGTACTTGTGTTCCTTGAAATTTCCGTCAATTGTGGACCGATTTTGATGTTAGTTTTTAGTAGGGGTAAGGTAGGGGTACAGCAGGGTATTGTAAGGGCACGGGTGGGGTAGAGGTGGGATACCTATAAACTAAGGAAATCGCGATAGTTAATTGCTTTATAATTAATGTGCGTCGATTACGACGGCGCACAGTGCCTTACTTCCATACAAGAGATTGCTCGTAATTAAAAAAACCGAAGGTAAGTAAAGTCGATCCTTTTACTTTTATTTTAAAGACAACTTACTAAAGAGCAATAAAATATAATTTTTTTCCTTAAAACTCATTAGAACAGTAAAATATTTTAAGTTGAAGTATGTATATTCATTGTCGTATTGATACTTGAAAAATCGGGGTTTTTCTTCTTTGCGATTGCGATTTAATAAAATTGATGTACTAAAGTATATGGTAGTGAAAGTTATGCAACTTGCTAAAGAAGGTTTGGACTTTTAAAATATATTATTTTAATTGTGATAATACCGACTGTTTTAAATTAAGATTATCGTAAAGTTGTCATTGTATTCGTTGACTTTTAATTTTCTATATCAACTTTCGAAAACCAGGCAGAAAAGTGGTATTTTTTTATTAATATGTTACACTTCTATAATGCTAAACATATTATATTTAGGGCAATTTGTGCCCCGGAACATAACTTTTTTCAGGTGCAACTTGTACCGTGTTTTGTATGGTTTCCACCAAAAAATGGACAGTCTGGTAAAAATATGGACCCTTTCTACAAGTAGGTACAATTTGGAATGGCAGAAAATTCGAATAAATGATAATGAAAATAATGTTTAATTTATTTTTTATTTTCTCATGTGGAAACCACTGAACAACTATCCTGTGTGTCCTGTTCCACATACCTTTAAAACCATAAGTAAATCTGTGTTTACAACGGTATTTGGTATTTTCTGACTGACTTAAATTACGAGCAATCGCTTGTATGGGAGTGGAGCACTGTGCGGCGTGTAGAACCAAAGTAAAAAACGCGAAGCAAACCATTTGAGCGGCTTGAGCGAGGGATGCACCTGTTCGTAGTAATATTGATGACGTACATTACTTTTTTAATATATTTTATAGTTTTCCTAAAGAGCCAGCCATAAGAGAAAAATGGATTGAAGCAACTGGTAGAGAAGATTGGATTCCTACTAAGTACAGTACCATTTGATCGAGACATTTTAGAGAAAAGGATTATGCTGTGAAAAAATCTGGAAATAATACTTACTAGATGGTGAAATACCGCGTGAAAAATTTTTGTGTATTAAATCTTATGTATGTTTTTAACCGTGTGTTGTGTAATACCAATACAATTATATTATAATATTATGCATGCATATAAGTGTTTAATTTCATTTAACGCTGTCACTTTCCCAATGCCTTTTTAAAAATAGGGTAAAAATAAGTTTATACTGAACGAAGCTACTTCGTTTGAGTGGTTCCTATTCAACGAACTCCTAGCCCCCCTCTACCTTAGCTCTGCACTATCAGTAACCCTACCCTACCTCTGCCGTACCCCTACCGTATATCAGCCATGACCCTGCCATACTATAACTGTACCCTTACCTTAACAATAAAATAAAATAAATAATCGTAGACAAATGCACACAGCGCCATCTAGCCTCAAACCGAGCAAAACTTGTACTGTGGGTGCTTCTTCTTGGTCGAGTCAATTTTTGAAAACCCTAGATGTGACCTGCCGTGTAGTCGGCCACGGCAAAGGAACAGTTCCTCCCTAGTGCAGGTAGCAGGACAAAGTGGACAAGAGAGTAAATGCTCCATGGTTTGAGATGGGTGCTAGATAACTGATATAGTACTTATACACTTTTTTGAAATACATACTTATTATACATAGAACACCCAGACCCGTAACAGAAATTAAAATTCATAATTTCAATTTCTGCCCGGCAGGAAATTGAACCCAGGACCTCTTGTATGACAGACTAGCATGTTAACCACTGAACCACTCAGGACATCATACTCCTGACATAACTCTGCCGTACTAATGCCATACCCCTATGGTAAATCTACAGTACCCTTACTCTATCTCCGCTTTATGCGTCCTTTAGCGGCTTCAGCCCACCCCCCCCTCCCCCCTCAATATAATAACATTTTCAATTCATTATTATTAAATAATAAATACCATAATAATATCAAAATATTAATATCGACAAGAATTCGATTTTGTCAATCCCTAGCGTAAATGTAAATTCAGAGAGGATTTACAGCACACACGCAACGCAATGTGTGTATGTGGTAGTGACCGATTGACTAATCACCGCGCTCCGTTTGACTGTGCGTGTGCGTGCGTAAGCCTGTGCATATTAAGTTGCATGAGTAGTAGTAAAAATAGTGGGGTCGGGAACGGCGGCATCGGTTTCGGTACTAATGGCGAAGATGACACTTCTATCGTGTTCTGTGGTTTTACTTATATTAGGTGGCAAAAAAGCTTACAGTCTGAAGGTAAGCGGTTGTATTTGTCTATCATCCCAGTCGCATCAGTCTTGGCAGAGTGGTTCGTGGTCGTTACTAGTTGGTGGCTCGCTTCAACTGTCTCTCATCTGTCTCGCTTCTTCCCTGATGGCTGCTTGTCTTATTTACTTATGAAGGGGTCCATCTTAAACCTTCCTGACTTGATTCGTCCACCATCTTAGAAAGGATACGGTCTATCGGTTCATACTAAGATCCAGCCGGTACAAAGTGAATGAAAAACAGAAGTATGAAAAATACGGAACTCGTATCAGTTAAAAAAATAAATCTAAGTCTAGCCAATTCTTCACAATTATTTTTCGAAAACTTAATATTTTTAGCAAAACTGCAACACTCACGCGACACTCATGCAACACTGGAACAAGCCGTAGAGTAAACGATGAAAGAAGAAACTCCTTTTATGCCCGGAGTAAGAAGTTTTTTTCGTCATAGCGAATAGAAAACAATGAGGAAAGAAAAAACTCCTTTCAAGAGGAGAGGGCATTATGTTCAATAATGCGTGTAATGCATTCACTTTAAGAAAACACTGGTAATGCGGCGTGCCGCGTGACATACCTTTTGATGATGATAAAATAGCCGACGGATGTAGCCAAAATGAACTAGCACAGGAACTACATTTCCTTAGAATCATGGTATGTACAACACCTTGGTCGACCTCGCTTCGCCAACGGTATTAGGGGGCACACATAACGAGTTTCCAACTCGTTGCGGTGCTAACGTTTGACTATCCTCAAATACGAAATGGTTACCCATCCAGCTCCCTTGCATTACTAGCATTGCTTACCCTTGGTTTTTACTATACATATAATAAAAACATATCTGACATAATGGACAAAACTGGAATTAAGTCTCGTCATTTTGAAATGTCATGTAGTAACATGGTCTGACAACGTTATGGCTCTGTAAGAAAACTCCTTTTAAGGGGCACAACGGCAAAAATGCGTACAATGCGTGACACACACCTTTTGATACATAAAATGGCCGACGGATGTGGCCAAAAAGAAACTTAAAATAATAACTAGAATTCCCCAGCATCATAATACATATTATTATGGTTAATTAACTCGCTCACAGCCTATCATCGCCTTCGAAATCACAACCACAGGGCAGGTCTTCCTAACGGAGTATGCAGTTTCATTCGTCATTAGTGGCAGTGTATGACAAAGACAATGACATGCCTGTCATTGTCAATGTCCAAACCTAGGATTTTTTTACCTGTCTGTCTATGCAGTGTCACCAACTTAATCTGACCCAGTGACAGCGTCGCTGTTAATGGCATTGACATGACATTTCAAAATGGCGACACTTGATTCCAGTTTTGGCCACCGGGTCAGATAAGTTTGTGAATCCATACCTTTTTTCGGGTGTGTTCATAATTTCATGCCAAGAATGCGTTCGTTTCATAGCAAATTAGTAATATTTTAAACATTATTATAAAAAAATTGGCTAGCTAAAGAATTTAAATAATTACGAGAGGACATTACGTTGCATAAGCTTTATCCCTTTCAACTCTCATTATGCCGGCTGGTGGTCAGGAAAAAACTAGACTGTCTCCTTTGCTGCGTGCCCGGAACTCCTCCACACTGGCTTGCACAATTACTTGAATAACCTCTCGGTACAGAAATTATCACGAGATATGTGCCCAAACACGTCAAAATTATACTTTTGATGTAGTCTTGGATATTTGAAATACCAGAGAATATTACTTACATTATTGCCGACCCAGTAAAAATCTTTTCATCCCTTTCAAAGAACTTCATATAGCGGTGTTCATCTGAAACTTTGAACGGAAAAAGTCTTAGAAAGTTCTTTTGGAACTGCACAGACCGCAACCTTTTTCATTTTTTATGAAGTGCAGTGTTATTTTTTATGCTTGCAGTTATAAACGAGCACACAGCCCACCTGATGAACAGCAGTAACCGTCTTTTATAATATTTACGATTCATGTGAAATTTGGAAAGATAGATGATATATTATCGGATTTGTTACCACAGTTAGTCTGGCGCCCTGAGTGGTTTAGTGGTCAACATGCATCTGACACGCAAGAGGTCCCAAGTTCGATTCCCGGCCGGGCAGAAATTGAAATGATGAAATGATGATGATGGCCGTGTGGTGTCCGGCAGAGTAGAATAGCACCAACCCCTTACACTCATGGGTGTCGTACAAGGCGACTAATGTTTTCGAGGCAAAAGATCAAGAGTCTCCGTAGTCTGGAAAATGGGCAGCAGCATTTTCTATTGTTATATTTAAACACTGCGATCTCCAACCCGCCTGCCAAGCGTGGAGATTATGGCAATAACCTCCCCTTTCGTGGGAGAGGCCCTAAGTCCTGCAGTGGACTGTTACGGGCTGAGATGATGATTGTTATTTTCGTTTGGTTCGAAAAATCGAAGTGAGGGTATTCGTCAAATCCGAAAGAGGGTGGACCGATATGACTGTCCTTAGGAGCAACTTCTCCTACTTCAGTCTACTCCTGACAATGACGCATGTAACTGCGTCCAAATATCGAGGTAAAAACAATACTAACCGTGATCACAACCCGATAATATATGCAGTGAGAGTGTAGTGACTAACCACGACAGTCATAAAACCCATGTGGATGTCTATTTTACAGTAGTTACAACTTATCGAAAAATTGAGTTTTCGTGACAGTACGGCCAATTTTACGAGTACATGGACTGAGTTACTAAATATACAAGGCAATTTTTTTGCAGTTGGACACTTTAACGGAATACGTATTACTACAACTTCTATTACAGAAAAAAAATATAAAGTTCACAATTCGGGGCGGTCTCCGTAAAAGAAAATAGTAAATAAATGCACGTTGCACTTTATTATAAGATCTTTAAGGTCCCGGGTCGACATCCATTTGGCTAGTTCTTTTTATACTTATTTTCGTGCTGGCTGTTTCCTTGGGTTCACGTTGAAAGCTAGTTTTTCTAAGTTATTACCTAGTTCGTTATTTTAGTAATCGTAAATTCAATCTTAACTTATCTTAAACAATTCATAAATAAAGCGTTTAGAGAAAAAGCAATAGTCACACAGACTCTGCAAATTTCATTTTTTTATTCATTGTCAAACAATCTTATGATGACTTCTACTATGCTTGCAGTTAAGTTGCTGAATTACAGGGTACGATTATGGTATGCAATGCAGTTGTTATTACGTTGCAATGTAACTGTAATGTTACTATAACTACGTCGAGGTATCGAGTCAGTCCCAGCATCATCCCAGTTAAGTTGCAGTTAAATCATTGTTCGACCTTTGACATGTTTTCGTTGACAGAATTGAAGGCAGTTTGACAACTAAGAAAGATGCAACTTAGTTATTTATTAATTTATTGTACCAACCAAGTACCAACCAACTAACTAAGTACCAACAGCCATATAAAACCATAATGCAACTTAAGTACCAGAAAACGAATTGTGAAAAAGTTCGAACTCATGAAAGTTGCAACGCAGCATCTGTCATTTGAATAACAATCACTCGATTGACATGCGATGCAATTGTAACGTTACTGCAACTGAGACGATTTCCCTACCAGAATCGAAGCCCAGGGTACCGTTTCTGGTGTGCAATGCAGTTGTTATTATGTTGCAATGTAACTGTGATGTTACTATAACTACGTCGAGGTATCGAGTCAATCCCAGCATCATCCCAGTTAAATTGCAGTTAAATCATTGTTCGGCCTTTGACACGTTTTCGTTGACAGAATTGAAGCCAGTTTGACAACTAAGACAGATGCAACTTAGTAATTTATTTATTTATTGGAGTACCAAACGCCCAATTAAAACCATAATGCAACCAAAGTACCAGAAAACGAATTGTGGAAAACTATAAACTCATGAAAGTTGCAACTCAAAATCTGTCATTTGAATAACAATCACACGTTTGACATGCGATGCAATTGCAATGTTACTGCAACTGAGACGATTTCCGTACCAGAATCGAAGCCCAGGTGCGTTGTCACTATGAGGACTAAGAGTATACGTCTAATGCCTGTAATAATGTAAGTTTTATCATTATTTTATCATTCAAACCGGAAGACAGCAGAAGAATTACAGGCATAGGGCATTTCATCTTAGTCTTTACAGTGACAATGCACCAGCTCTTCTGCATTTTTGTAACATGAAACCTATGATCTGTTTAAACTGACTTGTCTTATTTGGTGATCAAACATTGCCCAAAATCACGACTTGCCGTATCAATCACGCTACGTATTTTGTGTAAAGATGTCTTGAATTATACAGGGAACACATAGAATGTGAATTTAAACGAATACTGCTGCACATTATCCATTTAAATACATAATTTCCTTAACCAAATAAGACAAGTCAGTCTGGTCAGATTATAAATGCACAGATCATAAATGTTATTGGTGACAGTTACCGCTTACCATCAGGTAAGCTATCGGCTCCTTTGTAACTGCGTAGCATAAAAAAACAACAATACAAACATATAAGGATGTGGTACCCATTCAGGCGGACGTCGTAACAGAGTCCTGAAACACGTACTAATAGTTTACGTATTTAAAAAAAATGCGCAGTGACTCCAAAATAAATTTAAATTGCAATAACATTTTTTACATTCGTCTTTTGTAATTGTTCTTGTTGTATCCTTGTGGATTGTCGCTTATTCTTGGCCAGCATTCACTGCTCGTCGTCACATACGTCATCATCATCTTGCATTAAATCCCGGTTGTACTCTAACTCGGCACGCGAAAGCCAGAGGTCTGCCTATAAAACATCATACTTACAACCATAAATACCTATTTCGATATTACATTTTTACGCATCCAACCTCTGACCCACATTCCAAAGAAGATAAAAAGTAACAAGCATACAAACTTTTAATAGAGAATGATACTTATAAAGTAAAAGTTATATGAACGTAAGGAACATGTTAAAAGGACGACGAAGAAATATTTTTTCAGACTTTCTGTACCTTTCTCCTTTATGAGCGTATTAATTATGGAAATATACAAATTTTTTTTATGAAAAATACTGTACGTAAAGTCCAATTTGTGCATGCTGTTTCCCAAAGATATGTAACAAGTTATAGTATTTTTTAGGAAAATCGTTCTACGAATCGAAAACCTTAAAAGAGGTCAAAGTTTTAATGGGCTTAACTTCTATGGAAAAGCTGTTAAAATTCAAGACTGCGTCATCAACGTGGTTAAATCTGTAAACAGTAATGATTTATGAATATTAATTAAAGTTCTTAATCAGTAAACGAGTTTTATAGCTACCAGGGGTCCCTCGAAACTATAAAAATGTAGTTGCATTCTTGAGGAACACCAACTTGGAGAAAGTGGCCATCGTTCAAAGATAGCATGATATCTAATTTAGAGTTTCGTAGATGTTTTGTCCCGTGCGTTATACGCTGGATTCCAAAATAGCCGGATTCCTAACTCGTAGGTTTTCTATATTGTCTGATTCCAGGGTCATCGGCTTCCAATATGCAGGTATATACTATTGGCTATACATTGTCCTTACATATTCAACATATAAAAGACATTCTACGATTAAAACCTAGTTTTATTTGTTTTGAAATACTGCTAAATGGGCTCACAGAATACCAGCGCTAAGAGCCGCTCCTTGCGCCAATGTTTTCTTTGTCAATTATATAACTTTTATTGTGACGTGCTCTGCTATGTTTAATAAATGTCTTTTCTTTCTTTCTAAAGAATCTTATTATAAAGGTGTTTTGTTTTGCCATGAAATAAATCATTATAAAGTAGCTGCACTTAAAAAAATATTATTATTATTGTTTTGTATCCACTCTACGCATTCATATCTGGGTTCACCCTTTGTGAACCCAAGTGTGTGAGTGTATCCGATAATTTTGGACTCCGGCGAGCTTGGTATCCGGCGATATAGGAATCACACAAGTTAGGACTTCGGCGAAGAAACCATTCGTAATATATTACCGCTTTCCATCGAGGATATTGTTCTAGGGCTTAATGTAACCATGGATAAGAGAAGTTAAGAAAACGACATATTCCCAAAGAGTTCTTTCTATATACGATGCGACTTTGCACTGGCGGTATAACACCATGGATTTAGTTCTGACCATTAAATGTGGGTAGAACAGAGAAAAATACTTATAACTGTGATACGTTTAGTACGGCATAACCCGGAACGGACTAACATTTACAACTAGCGCCATAGTTACTTTTGTTCAGCTCGAAAATAGCTATCCAACGACGTATTACACATAGCTATTAGCATACAAATTCTTGTACGCGTTTACAATGTTATATCTAGCGGCTTGACAAGATTGTTGACAAACCTATAAACCTATTCGACCCGGTGGCAAAAACCGGAACTAAGTTTTGCCGTTTTGAAATGTAATGTCAATGCCGCTGACGCTGTCACCCGGTCAGACATGTTTGTGGCACTGTAGACGGCGCAGTTTTATTTACTACGGTAACCGCCCGAGTTATTTAAGTTCATAGTTTTCCAAAAACATGGTGCGAGGAAAATACGTTGCAAAATTCAGAACCGCAGCTGCATCCGCGCCAACATCCAACTGGCATGAGGGTAGCCGATATATTTTTCACAGTGTGTCCTTCGCGTTTCTGATTCAGTCCGGAACCACGTGCATATTTCATTGTTCCTGCTTGGGATGATACGGAGAAGTTATTTCTCGCCTATTCTTGGCGAACGCGAACAGAGTAGTAAATAAATTATTACAGTGCTAATAATATTGTCGTCACTTGTAATAGAACAGTTAATTATCTTTTGGCGGCGTGTTTTCTTCTATGGTTATATTTTCCTGTCGTCTTCTTATGTTGTATTTAATAGTTTGTCACCAATGGTTCTTTACAAAATTTCGTTTGACTACAATCGAATTAGGTACAACCGGTGTTTCTGGAATATAAGTGACAACAATTCATGAAGTACAATCTGGAATGTAAGTAAAATGTTGTCATAATCCGTTCAACAGTGTGTGCGTGTAGGAGTAATATCATCATCATCTTCATCATCATCATCATCATCAGCAACAAACTATCAGCGAACTATTCGCTGATACCGTTTGTTGGTATACCTACCCGAAGTTACGCTAAGATCTGACCAAATAAAATCAGACGCGTGTTGTACTTTAATCGTATTGGTAAATAAATTGTAACAATAATCTTCAACGTTCCGCGATGTCATTTCCCTGAACAAAATCTAAATGATTCAAGCTTCGAAACGGGTTGGAGAGCGTTGAAAATATCTCACAGAAAATTCTGCTAGCCGCTTTCTAGTCTACAGAAGTCATAGGAATTATGGTAAATTCCATAACAGGACCTAGGCGGCTCCTTGCTATGTTAAATTCTTTAAGAGTGTAAACGCTGACAAAACATGTATTTCAATGTGATGAATGGTGGACGGTGGGATATGCATAGCCACCTTAAAATAATATTTTTTTTTGTATTTATTTTCCTTATTTAGGTTTACCATAGGAGAAAGAACGAGGAGGTGGAACAGCTTATAAATTTCCGAACCCAATATTCTGGGAGAGATCAAGGCCGCAAGGCTGCGTTGGCTTGGCCACGTGGAGACGATTGGGGAGGATCGCGCCGTAAGGAGAGCATATGTGGACCGGCCGGATAGACGTTGACCGGTCGGGCGACCCAGATATCGCTGGATGGATGAAAGACCTGCACGCACTGGAAATCCTCTATTGGCAGGAGATGGCGCAGGATAGGAACATATGGCGATCTCTGGTGTCGGAGGCCAAGATTCACTTTGGGACGCTGAGCCAGCGCAGAAAGTAACTCAATGTCCCGGTTGTGCTCTCGAGCGCGAGGGCCCGGGATCCGGCTTGACCATGATCCAGAATTTGGCAGATCATCTAATTACAGTGGAAACCAGTACTCCTTTACCTCTCGCTTACGAGTCGGATACCTTAACCACTTGGCCACCGATGATCCTATGTTTAAGGATCCTCATAAATTGATAATGATATCCTTATTAATATAAAAAAAACTCAATTTCAACTTTAAAATAGACGCCTTTGTGCATCTAGCCATAAAAGCTGAATGGCCAGCTCAGTTATGCTAGATTTCACACACTATTGTTGTTATTCGGCCGATGTACAGTCAGTGCCCTAACAATGTCCTCAATGTCCAAAGTTTTAATTTCACTTCATTACTGCACCAAATAGTCACATAATCAATGTGATGGAATGAAATTGGTTCTAAAAAAGAGATATAAAGCTTTAAAGATTATTGGCTGCTTCTTTCTCATAAAAAAGAGTCGACTGTATTTTAAATGGCGATATCCCGCGGCCTATTACGAATTTCAAACGAAATTTGTACGTATTACAATTTTATATCCCTGCGGGATACAAGCGTGAGTGTGTATGTATTTACGATTGTGCGTAGGTGTGTATGTGATGAGTCGATTTCGGTCCACTTTTCTCTTTTCCCTCCGACTATGGGATAGATTTCATCCACATCATCTAGATACCTGGCATCTTATTAAGGGATTTATTTCTACATAGTACAAAACAAATTGGATTTCCGCCGTATGTATCTATGTATGCTTAGATTTTTTAAACGACGCAACGGATTTTAATGCGATTTTCAGCAAGAGGAAGGTTTACAAGTAGAAAAAGTAAGTAAAGTAAAGTAAGAAAAAAAAGGTGGGTAGGTGTAAAGTAAGTGTAGGGTAGTAACGCAAACGAATCAGCCGCGCCGGGTCCACTAGTCAGACACAAATCCGTGTCTCGCACATACAAGCTACGCGTGACCGCTCTCTTAAGTTTGCCATATAAATATTTGCTCGTATTACTCGAATGTTATAGTCGATGACATCCAAAACCACAAATATGCCTTGAGAGATATTAGAGTTTCGACTGTACTCTCACTATGCACTATAGAGCCAGAAGTGCTATAGCAGTGATGCAACGGGGCGTGACGTGAAGCATAAAGTGCGTTGTGGCGACCGGCGCATGTGGTGGCGCTGACAGTTTGCGGTCCTGCCGGAGATTTGCACATCCTGTATAGTGGCTCCTATAACGGTGTGGGGAGCATGCTATATGTGTTTGGAGTGAAAGGTGAAGCGAGGGTAGGAATAGACTTTCACTAGACTAAGGAGTCTAGTTAAGATTTCATGGGAAATAAGTGTAATGTTTGACGATTTGAGTGGTTCAATGGTCAACATCCGGTCTGCCACGCACGAGGTCCCGGGTTCGATTTCCGGCCGGGCAGAAATTGAAATAATGAATTTTAATTTCTGTTACGGGTCTGGGCGTTCTATGTATAAAAAGAATATATATATTTAAGTAGTATATCAGTTATTTAGCACCCATAGTACAAGCTTTGCTTAGATTGGGGCTAGATGGCGCTTTGTGAATTTGTCCACGAATATTTATTATTATTTATAATTAGACAATCATTTTATTTTTAATACATAACTGGGCCTGATTTGATGACACTGTCGAAATTGAAGAAAAACGTCATAATCTCAGCATACAGTTTGGAGATCGTTGTATTAAATAAAAAACGCTGCTGCTCTGTTCGTGGTCTACGGACCCACAAACCTATATTATTTTATTTGTATGGGACCCTCTTTTTAAAACCTTCTAATACCTGCCATTTCTATATCTAGTAACTTTGCATATGCCCTTAAAAATATAACCCTTGCTGATTGATTATCCCGGCATTTGACCGCCATCTCACCTAGTGGTAAGTAACGGTTCGGCCTCATCGATACAGATTTCTTCCTTTTTCGTATTCATTCTACGAATCCCCAAAACAAAAAACGCTTAAGTGTGCACAATTAAATTCCAATAAAATACCGCGAGCCCAATATAAAACTTTCGTTTTACACTTGAGCATAGTTTAACTGACTTTAATTGCTTTTAAACGAGGCATAGAACTAGCTGCGGTGTTTGTTAGCTGATTCTGTAATTAGTGAGAATGGAAACACACTCTTTATTAATTGTGTTTAAAGCTACAAAGAAAACCCGCACAGTTGTAGTTGAATAGAAAAGTGTAAGTCGCCTTTTTCAAAACATTTTTCTCGGTCGTATATACGTGGTTTAACGCGGTGTGTTTTATTATAATTGCCTATTGTGTTAAGTTAAAATGTACACTTTGACCTTTATATTCAGAAACAGTATTTTTTTATTTTTTAAATCATATGCTAGGCAAACCCGATGGAAAGTGGTCACCACTGCCTATAGACATTAGCAACACCAATAGTATCGCCAATGCATTGCCCACCTCTATAACACGTTGCTCTGGCAGCAAAAAGGCAAATGCCCCTCCACTGCCAAAGCCACGGTTCCCCAAATCCCTACCCCATGGAGCACTGGAGACCTTATTAACCGGCCGAAACACAATACTATTTAAAAGAGTATTATTTAGCTGCGATATTCTGTAGGGTGAATGTAATTAGAGACATAGCCCTAAGTATTGCCAGGTTAAAATGGCAGTGGGAAGGGCGCACAGCTCGAAGAACAGAGGGCCGATGGGCCAGTAAAGTTCTCGAATGGCGACCATGTGATGACCGGACAACGCAGCGTGGGTAGGTCTTCCCGACAAGGTTGACCGACGACCTGGTAAAGATCGCAAGTACCATCTGGATGCGGAAGGCACAGGACCGGCCTTTGTGGAGATCTCTGGGGGAGGCCTATGCCTAGCAGTTGGCGTCTTTCGTCTGATATGATGATATGGTAGAATTTTTTGGGTTTGTTGATTAAATCTGAACGCAGTTTGAAAGCAATGAAGCCCAGTGAAAGATATTTGAAGGAAATGTCAAGCGAAATAAAATATGTGCTTTATTACGTGTTACGTAAAGTTTGCCCGGGTGTCGAATGACGTCATCAGACATGTAATTATGTTCTAGCGCGCGCATATATCTTCTCTGGTTTAAGGGATATCGTGAAAATTTCGTCACAGTCATTCATGCGAAAACTTTGAAAAACTACTAAACAAAAAAAGGGCCAAACAAAGATTTGTCTTTGTCTATGTCTTACGGCAAAGCCTTTCAATTCACAGTCAATACGTTAGTGGTCCTTTGCCAAGTGATCGCGCTGCCTTCAACGCAGCTCTATTATTGGTCAATTTTGTTGTTTTGTGAACACTAGACTAAGATATATTATATTAACTTTCTATAGATTATATAGTTTATCTCATATCTCTCTTTTTTTCTATAAGTTTTCTATTTAGTTGGGTGTACTTTCGGCATGGGTGATTTCACTGATTCCCAAGACACAAGTTATTCCTGGTTCGGGACGCAGGGCAACAAAAGTCATTATGTTCTAATCACAGCGGCCATTTTACGTGTACATTACTGTATTTTTATATTAAAAAGAGTGAAAAATACCATGTGCACAATAAGTGCTAATAAATAAATACACAAATAGCAATACTTTGATTTCTGTGCCTAGTACCAACTAAGCCTACGTTCACGTATTGTGATAACTTTTACTAAAGCAAACCTAGACCGAGAATAGTTTCAAACAATTCCCTTTTCCCCGAAACACCATCCTTTCCAAGTTATGGCACTATTACATTGTAAGTACACGGTTCCGAAAGAACTAAGCTAAATAAAAAGGCCCAAATCTTTGCCGGCTTGTGTCCGGGCAGCAGATTAGTTCATATTTACGAGAAAGACCAAACAATGTATCTTTACTAAGCAAGGCTTAGTATGTGGCTAGATGGCGCTGTGTGAATTTGTACCTAAGGTATTTACTTCCTTATCACTAGAGCAGGTATGTATGTGTTTTGAATTGGAGAAAGAAAACAGTACGGCTAGCACAAGTTGCTCTCGCGCGCGATAAGAGAGAAAAGGCGCGACATAGATATACTGCAATCTTTTTCATCTTATTATTGAGAGAAGGAAACAAACGCTCTCTCTCGGTGCGAGCTGTGTCGCGGACACACTTGAGATAGCAGTGCAAGGGTGTTCTATGTTGGATAGCTTCAAAGTACGAAACGGTCACCTATCCAGTTACCGGCATCGAGTGAGTTGCTTAACTTTTGTTATCAATATCGCAAGCAAGTTTCCACTAGTTTGGGGTCGCTTTCGCAGTCTAGTGGTATCGTTCAAATGTTACCTATAGAGCATATCAAGCATTTTCTCGAAAGTAAACAGTTTATTGAAGTAGACCTTGCTGATCTGAAAGGTCACGGGGTCACACTACCGAACCTGGTTAAATATTTAGGTGGAGACTGAGCAGTTCTATTGGTATTATGGCCATCAGGTGAGCCGTTGGTCAAGTACTAATTAGATAGTAAAAAAGAAAAACACGTGTTGCGTAAGCCTCAGGGATACGTGGTAAATAGGTGCCTGAACATCAGGTATCAGGAAAGAGGCCTCATGGGCGAAGTTTGTTACAATTATACCAAAATTGTCGACTGCGTCATTTAGTAATTGCTTAGGAATGCTATAAGTGCCTCTTGGATAACTGCTTATTTTTAAAGTGAAATTAGTTAAAGTGCTTTTTAATCAATTAGTTTGTATATTTTCTCCTATTTAACTAAATGTCGTATTTTCCGATTTTTGTGTTGTGGTGTTTCTGTTTGTGTAAATAAATATTTATTATTATTATTCTTAAATTATGATTGTGTTTGAATTATTCTTTTATTGTATGGTGTTCGATGGTCTTGATTCATATTTGTGATAGTATAATGAGTAGCAAGTACCTGTGAAAGTGTACAATGATGAAGAAATGCAAAGAAAACACGGAACTGAGCTTTCGGGTTGCTCCAAGAAGTGTCAATAGAACCTGCCATATCATTACTATCATGCTATTGTGAGATAGTAGAGACATGGCTACGATCTGAAAATAAACGTCATTAAACGTTATTTTTCAGCAGAATCAATATAGCTGGAACGTTAGGGCGGCTTGCATCAAATACTTAAACGCATAAGTTGTTACTTAAACAAAAAACTTCACACAAAAAGACGTTAAAAGTAATTCTTAAACATGTTTAAGAATTTGGTGCAAGTCTGGCTTAATGAATTATGTACGGTTCATAATTAAAGACTTGACTGTATGTATGGGCTAAAGTAGGATTGGGCTCTTTGAATACCTAATAAAGGATAAATTGGACCAAACATTCAAAACTATAAACAATGTGGGAGCTGCTTCTGAAATGAAAAAATGTTTACAATACTTTTTTAGTAGCCCTTTCCTTCAATTCCTAGAATTCACCGTAACTGTTCTTCATTATACTCAAGTAAGTCTAGAGTGAACCAAAAATTAAAGACTAATTAATTTGAGAGCTGCTTCTGAAATGAAAAAATATTTTTAATATTATTTAGCATTTCCAACAATTCCAAAGACAGAATTCACCGGAACTCTCCATTATACCCAAGTAAGTCACATCTAACTTGAAGTCTCCAGTAATATTATTAGCTCCTTATCACTGAAGCTTTCTTTCGCGTAAAAACGGAGTGCCCTTGTGGGCGCGTCCCTATTTTTATTCCTTTGGCCCGAGATCGTAAATACGACTTAACTGTCTTTTTAAGGTCGTTTTGACGTATTTGCCGACGCTTTTTGATGGAATTACAGTGCCGCGAACTAATCCTTTAGCGGATTTACAGGAAAGCTACCAAAGAGGTTGTGTTTTTCCTTTTTTTCGATTTTTAGTGCTAGTGTGATTTTTTTTCTGAAATGGAATAGAGTATGAATGGAGTTGGTGCTTAAATAAAATTCAGCAGCTTTTCTCATTGTTATATTTATCACTGCGATCTCCAACACGCCTACCAAGCATGGAGATTGTGGCCGAGCGCACCCCGTCCCTACGGGGTGTAGCATCCGATGAAACCTGAAAGGCCCTTATGGCTACAGGTGCTCCCAGGGGGTGTTTAGTACGTATGCGCCTAGGTTTCTTTTGGCGAGTCGTGCATAACCAGTCCGGCCGGCCGGCTGGTACTCATGAGAGTTCACCTCCTCCCTCCCAACCGCTATACCGGAGGGTGCCCATTTCCTTTGCTTTGGGCGCCAAAAAAAAAAAAAAAGATTGTGGTAATAACCTCCCCTTTCGTGGGAAAAGCTCTAGGCCCTGCAGTGGACTGTTATTTGTTGCAATGATGATGGTATTTTTTTGGATAGGGACGCGGATATGTATACTATCATGTGTGGGCTATTGTTGTGTTGAAGCGGTAATGTAAGCCCGAGTTTTGTCTATGTTATAAAATATATATCGTGATGGCTATTCCACTAAAAGGGTTGCCAAGAGATGTAAACAGAATATCCTTATTTTTTTAAAATACAGAGTATCCTAGTTTAGGTAAATTAGTTATTATTAATTTATTCACCTTTAAAACATATTTTCTAAGACTTTAAATTTAAATGTCTACTTTTTAAAAGTCTTACTTGTGTAATGAATTTATTATAAAAATAATCGATTTTAAACGATTTATCTTATTTATCACACTACAAATATCACTATAAGGTTACCTATAGTATATTATTAAATGCTTTGACCGAGAAAAGGCAAACAAATGGGGTGCTATGGTAGAATTTCTGTTTGTTCTTTGTACGAAAAACGTACGAAAACGTTTAATAAATAAAAAATCAATAGGCTATGCAGAGACTACTAAATATCGACATCAGTGGAACAGAAGGTAGTGGAAGTTCACGGTATTTGTATTACGCACCTAAGGAAAATTAAAGAATTATTCATAGTTAATTAATAATTTAATAACTTATAAAAATATTTATTCCTCTGAATCCCACTGCGGCAATATACCAATGACTCTTTTCTGAGTTATGTACATTAGTTTAATACCAACCGATGCTCTTACTACATGACCATGATAATTATCAGTGAGGAAAAACATCGTGATGATACCTGCAAATTCAGGCAACTAAAATTGTAACCATGATCCAAACTGCTCAGGTACCCCTGGTAGCAAGGTCACGGAGGTCAGATGGTCGACTACCATCTGACCTCCGTGACTCCACTGTAATTATCTGATCGCCAAATCCTGGATCATGGTCAAGGCTCACCCCGGGCCCTCGTCCTCGAGAGCACAACCGGGACATGAACGCTAAGATGATAATTTATTATTATTAATAATTTAATTATTTGCAGCATGCAAGCAAAGGATTGAGAAACTACTGAAAATTATTGAAAACCACAACAAATAAATCTTTGAATCTTGAATCTTTGGTCACAAGAATATACCCGTAAACAGTCTTAAATGAACAAGTTAATTAAAATTTATTGTGCCTATTTAGTTGAACTAGTCAATCATCATTACGTTAATCGACTTTGTAAATTTGCGCAGAGCGTCTATAGGCCTATAATTGTTTTCACAATTTAAGATATACTTTAAAAATAAGTTCTCAAATGAAAAATGTTTTTTCATGACAAGCTTTTATCACGTAGTATAGTACGTACTCATCAAGACTATTCCAAAGAGCCCAAACACGATGGGGTTATTGCGTTCATTAGTTCCTATAACCACTTTCAGAGTCCATCATCAGACCGGTTCCATGGTACCATATTATTGCATCCAAGTTACTTAGGTATACCAAATTTCAGCTCGATTGGATACCAACAAATGTTCGAAAAATGGTTTGCAAATTTTTACGGACAACTTACATACGAACAGTGCAAGTAAAATAAAAGGCTGCAAGAACATAAAATTCGTGCGATTATGGACAGGACTCACGTGTTGAGGGTTCCCAACTTTCATATTTACAAATAAACTCCCTAATACCAATAGGCACCCTAAACTAACCTCAAATTTTTAAAATTAATTATTTATTACTAAATTCCCCGAAAGATAAAGTGCTCCAACTTAATTAGCTGTGCAAAAAGTCGGGTAATTCGCATTTCCCTTCTCTGAGCTCTTGTAATAAATTAACAATTATTTTTCACGGATGCCGTTTGTCAGAGCCGTTCTTTTTAATTCTTTTTAATACGTCCAAATAGCTGTTAGTACTGGCGAGTTGAATAACGGCTAATTTGTTTGAAAAGAGAATCGCTTTGTTTATGAGGTTTTGTATTGTTTTTGCTGGTTTTATGGGGATCGAGGGAACAAGGAAAGGAAGGGATTTTGAGATGTTTTATTGTAACTTGTAACGTGATTCATTCAATACTGTAAATCGTAATCAATCGGAAAATTTTAATAACTTTTGTATATAAAATAAGGTCACTTCCCGCCGTCTATCCCTATGTATCTATGTACGCTTAGATCTTTTAAACTACGCAACGGATTTTAATGCGGTTTTCAACAATAGATAGTGATTCAAGAGGAAGGTTTATAAGTAAGAAGAGTAGGTAGGGGTACAGTAGATGTACGAATTCACGCCGGGTCAACCTAGTTACCCTATAAATACGAAAGTTTGTAAAGAAGTGTGTGTTGGATGTTTGTTACTCCTTCACGCAAAACTACTGAACGTATTTAGATAAATTTTAGTCAAATTTAGCAGTGATATAGCATATAGCCCAGAAAAGCAAGTATAATTTGTCCCGAAATTCAATGTGGAACGTTTTAACCGAATTTAACGCGGACGAAGACGTGGGCGATACCTAGTAGTGAATAACGTCGTAGGTAAATTAGAAAACATTTTATGATTCAATAATTAGAAATACTTTGTCTTTAGCGAAAAACAAAATAATTTTCAACGTGAAATATTAAAGATGTGCCAGAAGACCATGCCAAATAAACTACCTAAAAAATAACAAAAAACTTTGAAATTTCAAGAAAAATACAGCATCATAAAGATGAACCCGAAATGTTACTGTAATAATAATGTAATAAGACACCGTTGAAAATGAGATTTTGTTGAGAATAAAATCTCACTTTTTTCCTGAATGACCCAAAAATATAAACTTTTCCCAGAAAACGCGAACAGTCGCCATTAAAAATGAGCGAACTCTAGGTACAGGTAGTCTAGGACAGACGTCCATTAGAGCCTACGAAACCACGCGGTAAGAAATAAAATTCGACTGTCAGGAAGCTTTTAGTACAAAAACATTCATCAATAGCTTATTGACCGTCCAAAGTGAATGTCCACCGTGACGTCACAAGTTCCTTGGTATTTTCGTGGGATATTTTATAACCCCAGTGTGGATTTGCCACCCCGCTCGCACCATAGTGCGGTCTCTGTCACGTGCTCGAATCTGGAACAGCTCTAGTGCGTTTTGATCCGTCGCCTCGGGTGCACGCGCGTCTATTTTGAATTCCGAGCATGGAAGATCGCGATTTGAATTTTTAAATCGTGCGGTCGACGCGCGAATTGGTTCTTTTATTTTTAATCTGTGGTTTGGACGAACGAGTCTGTCACTTTTGAAAATTGTTTTTCTTTTCTGTGCAAAAGTGTGGTGGCGTGTTTTCGGATTCGCAATTTAAGAAATACAGTTTATGGATGTAAATACTCGCTTGTAAGAAGCAGTTTGAATTGGAAGTGTAAACGATTGAGTGAAAGACCGAATTCAGTGTTGTTTTGGGATACCAAAGGGGAAATTTTGAAGATTGTTAGAATAAGAGGTAAGTTTATTTTGCCATCAATTTCTGTGAACATAATAATTACTTACCGTGAAATATTTCGTACAAGTGAGATAGGTATTTGGAAAAGCGCCCGTAATTAAGTAATTTTCTTATATTTATTTAGTAAATTTTGATTTAGGGGTAACGGATAATGTAGAAAGAAAATTAAGCATACGGCTTGACGTATATGAAACCTTGTACGGTTGTCTACTTGTTAAAAATCGTAAATTATATTGAAAGCGCCGCGTAACTTTTCCATAAAGCAATTAATTTCCAATTTAATTATAATGAATCCAAAAAAGAAAACTTGGATTTGGGTGATAATGTTAATTATTTGACAATTATGACTAATTATCTTATATATTTGAAAGAAGGGACTTATATAATAACGGTCGATCTTCAGTTGGAAGTTCGTTTGATCATTTTTATCATGACATAGGTAATTATATGGTTCTAAGGTTTAGATTGGTACCTATATTGTGTTGTTGTTTTATTGTGAATATATTTTTGTGTCAGATTGAGTCTAAAGAAATTTTTCCGATTCGTCATTTAGTTAGTCACCTATTTAAAACTGTTGTAAAAGTCAATAGTAATAACTTGCCTAATATATATTGCTTCTCAAAACTTAGGCCATTTTACGAAGCTATCAATAAAAAAAAATTTCAAAGATAACTTACTCAGCTAGGCACTTTAAAATTAGTAACAAATTAAGTATTTCATCAGTTACTTTTGGTAATTTTTTATTTTTGATCAAGCAAATTTCAATGAAATGATATCATATATTACTTACATTTCAAATGATTGACACAATATTAAATCATAAACCTATCCTATTAGTAGGATATTATAAATACGAAAGTTCGTAAGGATGGATAGTTGTTAGGATGGATCATCATCATCATCAACATCGTTCTAGCGCTTATCCCGGCCTCTGCCAGGGTCCGCTTTCCCACTCATTCTCCTCCACTTCGCCAGGTCTTCGGCATCCTCGCTTCTTCAGCCATTGGCTCTCGCATCCATTGGATCGCCCTCGCGGCCTCTTTCCTGAGACCCGATGTTAGGATGAATATTTGCTACGAAGTTTCCTTCACGAAAATACAGAATGGATTTTATGGAAATTTGGCTATAATACAGTACAGAATATCCCATAATAGTACATAATTATGCTACACTTATAGAATTTCGAGGTAAATTATAATGTATCCCGAAAGTCAATGTGGTTCCCGCGGGAGCGGGTCCGGAACGTAAAAACCATTATTGTTCTTGGACGAAGTGTGGCCAAATGCTACTTTGATATAATCACATGTCATACAAACTCTTCAATGTTAGTACCTTAAAATATTAGTTATCATTGATATTATGAACATACGAATATCCAATCAGACAGTGTCCACTCTGAGACGGGTCTGGCGCCTAATTCTCGCGCAGTGACATTTGGAATTCGACATTTTTTAGCTAACTTCTAAATCTATTTTAAAAATGTAATTTAAAACTAGGTATCTTCGACAATGAAGGAATAGCGAAAATTTAAATAATTAAGAATAAGTTATTTGCTTGCAATAGTCTTTGATAGATATTTGTGGCTACAGACAATGTCAATTTCTAACGTCGTAATCGCCCCCTGGGATCTAATTCTCGGGCTGTGTCATCTTGAATTTGACATTTTTTTCCTGACGCAAATCTCTATTAATAATGACATTGAAATGTCTATTGCAGCCAAAACATATTTTCTCAACTATCCTCGACTGTCGTATGTTGTCGAAGATCAATTTCAGTGACGTTTTAACACAGTTTTTGGCTAAATAAAATGTCGAATTCTAATGTCGAAAGCGCGAAAATTGCCGCCCTGCTCCGCAAAATCGAATGACAAATCATCGAAGCTAGTCCCCACAAACAAGCACGAAGCAGAAATTATTCCTCAAGGCTCAATATAACGCATAATAGTAACTAATAAAGCCAAGGCAATATCCCCGTCAGAAGGGTAGAAATTGGCGATTAAAGACGAAATGTTAGCTAGCGGACATATTGGGAAAGTTGTATTCTGTCCGTATTGCGGTACTCATTAAATATCTTTACTAGTATTACAGATGAGAAAGTTTCAGTTTCTTTTTGTATGGTGTAGAATAAAATGCCAAATTCTACTTTTGAATAAGAGAGCTAAGTAAATTGTAAGTAATTTTGATGTCATGGATTATAAAAACTAGTGAACCCGGCGTGAATTCGTTCGCGTGGCATAATATCTCTACCTAGCCTTTTATCTTGCTTATAAACCTTTCTCTTGAATCACTATATTATCTATTGTTTAAGATCATATAAAAATCCGTTGCGTAATTTAAAAGATATAAGAGTTCATGGATACAGACGGCGGGAAGCGACTTTGTTTTATACTATGTTTTAGAAGACTTCGATAAAGGCTTGGGTCGGTGCCAATAATAATAATTATTAATTATGCAATTGCAATATTTTTAACCGACGACGGAAAATAGTAGTTTTATAAGTTTGACGTCTATATCTGTGGCTTTGTGTATCTTTAGGTTTGTCTGTATAATCGTAGCTCTAACGAATATACCGATTTGGATGCGGTTTTGAGATTAAGTAAACTTGATCAGGGTGTATCCGACTTTTCCTGTCGGTTAGTTTATTAGTTTTAAATGTAGGTGTGACACACATGAGAAAGGAAAAACAGTGAACATTGAGGTTGCACATTAGTAAAGACTTGCTATCTTACTAAGCAAAGACCAAGCTTAGAATCGCATAAAATGGAACTTATTTGATATGGTCTAAAGCTACGGGAAAGTGTAACATTGCAACTATGAACCGTACAATGCTGTTCATAGAGGTCATGTCATGATACTTAGCTACCTCACTCGGCTGAATTTAATCTGGTTTATGATCACTCTTTCGTATTAGAATCTTAGGTACGGTGAAATATTGAACTTCAGACCAACTTCAAAACTAAGTTTCTAAGATTTCGACGAAATTCCCACGGAAAGGGTGTGCAGAAGGGGGTGGAAAATTGTATTGAAAATGAGAATTATAGGTATAACAACTTCAACTCAGACGAAGTTTGGGGAAAAAATAGTTTTTAATTTAAATTAAGTTTAGTAAGGCCTCACAACTGATGTACACTCGCGCTCATAAGTGCATTACCACTATTAAAAAAAAATCTTTTGTAGCTACGGCCACATACCTACAGAATATTAGATGCATTGTTAAACAAATGGACTTGGCTAAAAGAAGGGATATTAGCTGTCCCTTAGGTACTTATAACTCATTCTTAAACTACTGTTATTTTTAAATGTAATAAATGAAAATTCTTAAAATTAAATTTAACAAGTTTTTTAATAATAGAGGCTCAGGAAATTTTGATTTTAATTTAGTTTGACAACTGACAAAATAATATTGAATTAAAAAAAAAGTAATTTGATTTTATTTTATTTTAAAGTTTTCTACTTTATTCTTTTACAAAACAGGATTCTAAATGATATAAATCCTTTTAACAGCTACAAAAAAATATGAAAATTATGGTGGTAAAGTAGTTATAAGTGCATCCACATACATACATAGCGTGATTCCTATTACCCATAGGGGTTGATACTACATTGTTGCCACGGGTGCTAAGTCCGAAGTCCTGACACTTCCCTCGCTTCTTTCATATTAATTAACCTTTTTATATATCTTGCTCGTCGTTTTGGGTAGGTACTTTAGCCCTGACCTTTCTTTAAAATATCTCCGATTTGGTCATGACAATTGACGTCAATGTGGAAAATACCGACGTAACGTACACTAACTATCACAGTGTAAAAATAACTTAAGCTTCTGAAACAATTTTAGATTGTTCACACACTACCCACGTTAAAGAAAGTTACCTATACCTCCTTGACCTTGTACGAACCGCGTTATCAACATGGCATTTTAAAATAACTGTAATTTTGAGACTTATAAGTAAAATATGTCTATTTTATAGAATAGATATATATTCATAAAAGAGACAAGAATAAAAGGTATTTACACTGAAAAAAATGAGGAAACCATAAAAGTACTATATTGTATAAGCATTAAAATTAAAAAATTCGTCGCTGCCCCTCGGTATTGTGCCCAGAAAGATTTTTTATTTTTATTTAAGATGGCTGCCGTTACCTCGTTGAATAGCAATGCTTGATCTCTGACCGAGGAATGAACCAGCTCTCCGGTCACCTGTGTTGTCTGAGGTCTATTTTGAAATCGCTCGCCTCGATTCGAACGATTTTTATTTTTATTTTCGGCATGAAAAATTCAATTTATATTATGTCTCATTGGCAACACCAAAAGAGTAAGAAAGTATCGACTCGAGCGATTCAAAAATAGGAATAGGTCTGACCTATTCGTACGAATTAACACATGAATAAACGAATGAATATGACTAACAATTATTATTAATGCTCACGCTAGCGTGGGATATGCCATAGAGCTCAAAGATCGGATTCACAAACGTTTAGAATAATTGTAACCGTCATAACGTCGAAACAGGTTATAGCAAAAAAAAATAAACAATACACCCAACTCCCTCCCACAGAATTCCGGAAATAATTCATTCCAGAATCGGATGACGGAACTCAGTCACGATTTTCTAATCTCTCTCCCTTTTACGATCGTTTTCCTCCCTATACACGATTTCAACTTTTCGATAAGAATTTGCAGTCAACAGTCTCTTCAAATGCCGTCCAAGTGAGCGCGCCTTTGAAGATAATGACCACTCGTTCCTGCTGTTTCAAGATTCTCTATAGAGATATATAGAGAATCTTGAAACGGTGAAAAATAATAGAACTATTATTATATTAAGTTTTACTAGCGTGTTTGTCTACTTGCCCACGGGAGCGTCAGTGATTAACGAGCTTGTTATAGACCTTTACTGCGAAGCTTCAAGATTTAGTACCTATATTTTTCCGTGTCTAGCTAGGTTTCTGGACTAAAAATCTAACGTGGATGTAATTTTATTGTTTGGTAACTAGATAGTAAACTAAGAACGAAAAGTGTTGTTTCGTAACTGGTTACGAAATCCAGTTACTAAAGTGGATGAAAGGAGTTTAACTTGCTCTTACCCCAACAAAAAGCCCTTAAATAATCTACAGATAAAAAAAATTACCCAGGTCTTCCCAATTAAGAAATTTCTTTTGACTACAATTTTCAACAGATGTTTATAAAATACTCTTCTCTAAGATATCACTAGAACTTTTAACATAATGTCGCATAACAAATTTAAAGTTCAGACACATTCTGTTTTACTAAGAACAAACCATTTTACGGGTAAATAAAATGTGAAGTGAAATGAAATATTATGAAATATGATTCGAAAGAACTTTTTTCGCTCGTACGCTTCGGATGTGGGATACGACTATGACATGGGATTGTTCAAGGGATATATTAGAGGTATTTTCAGAGGCGGGTAACGCATGGGTAACTGCCCTGGTGTTGCTTATGTCCATAGGTGACGGTGACCACTTTCCATCAGGCGGCCCGCTTGCCGCCTTGCCGTTTGTCCACCGTATAAGGCATAAAATAAAGTGAACTACAATAATATATTTACTCGTGATTACCACAAGATTGACAAAGAAAGATTGTTAAAAAAACATCAATGAGGTATTAAATTAATTAATTAATTAGTGTAAAATATCTATTGCTACTTTTAACTTTTAGTGTATTTATTATTATTATTTATTTAATTTTTTTTATAAATTTGATTGTGGTTGAATAAGCTTTTGTGTAATCTTTACTTGTAAGTAATCTTCCTGCACCGCATACCTTTTGTCAATTGTTATCTCTCCTGGTAGACTGGTAGATAATGCTATTTTAGCTTTAAGTCCGCCAATGTACTGTTTGTGCATGAAGTATAAATAAATAAATAAATAAATAAATAAATAATTAACATATATTATTTCTTTTATAAAAACAATGTTAAATACCAAAGCAATGAACCGAATTAATGTTAGTTTTTATGGTAATTGGATATATAATAAATTAAAGCGTCGGTGGGTTTGTGGTAATGGTATCCGACTCGTAAATGAGTACCGGGTTCAAATCCCACTGTCGCCATGTACCAATTAATCTTTTCTGAGTTATTTATGAATATAGTTTAGTATTCAACTGTTGTAGTTGCCGATGCTCTTACGGTGAGTGAAAACATCGTGATGAAACCTGCACATTCAGATGACTGAATTTGTAACCATGATCAAACTTGGTTCGGTTCCCCTGATAGCAGGGTCACAGACGATGGCAGTCGCTTCACTGTAACTACCTGATCAGCCAAATCCTGGATCATGGTCAAGGCGGAACCCACTTGTAAGTGAGAGGTACCGAGTTCGATACCCACTGCCGCCATGTACCAATGACTCTTTTCTAAGTTATGTACATAAGTTGAATACATATCGATGCTCTTACGGTGAGGGAAAGCATCATGATGAAACCTTCACATTCGGGCGACTGAATGTGTAACCGTAATCGAACCGTATCAGGTTCCCATGGTAGCAGGGTCACGGAGTTCAGATGGCAATGGCTCCACTGTAATCTGATCTGCCAAATCCTGGATCATGGTCAAGGCGGACCCCGGGCCCTCGTGCGCAAGAGCGCAATTTCTTCTTCTTTCAGTTCATACACTCACATTACCTTTGTATGTCCTCGTATCTTAGAATCTGACACTGTGATATATTTTAAGTGCAGCCGCAAAAGCAAATGTTTAGTGAATTCTATAGCATACCTATACTTTTGTACATATATACATGTCACGCCTCTTTCCGGTAAGGGTAGGCGGTGACCATTGTTCCACTTGCTACGTCCTGACAAACCTCATTCGTTTCTTCCGAATTCATCCATCTTTTTATACATGCTTGTCGTATAGGGGTAGATATGTATGAATCAACTTTGATCTAAGGTTTGTTTTAAATGAGGAACATTGGGTGACATATCTATCATATTTGTTATATAATAATACCACGCTAAGTCCGAAAAGCATATTCCAAAAAAAACGATGTGTGGCAACTTATGCCAAGTTTTTTATCCGTCATAGAACGTCATTAATAAAAGTCATAACAAACACATTGATTTCTGTAGGACTGTTTATTTTCGTAAGTTAAGAAAAATATGATTAAATAATGGGCAAAACTATTATTAAGGAAATGCGGAAGATAAGTTTCACCATGATTAATAATTTAGACAAAAGTTCAAACTAATCGTGACCAAATAACCGAAGTTCACAAGAAGGACTGACAAGGACAGATTATCCCGAGATTATTGCTATATCCACACTTTATAATTTGTACTACTGTCAGTTGATTCGGACTTACCGTGGTCCTTTTATATCTATACATACTTAGTATAAAACAAAGTCGCGCTCCGCCATCTGTATGGCAACGGATTTTAACGCGGTTTTCAACAATAGATAGACTGATTAAGTAGGAAGGTTTATAAGTAAGAAAAAAAAGGTAGGTTGGGGTAAAGTAGGTGTACGCTAACAAAGTCGCGCTGGTTGCAATAGTTTTAAGTAGTTGCGACGAAAGATTAACCTTATATTTTAAAAATTTAATTTAAACTTTACCTTTAGCGATTGTTGTAGTAAGCGAAACACTCTTATCGATTGTAGAAGACTTTTTGAGTTGAAATTATTTGATGAAAATTTTCAAGTAGAATGTTAAAAGATATTTACGGGTTCGTTCACATCAAGTAACACCCCTACCTATTGCTGACTCCCATTATAATAAAAAAAAAAGCGTCACAATCTTGGCTTTAATGTCCCGGTTGTGCTCTCGCGCACGAGGACCTAGAGTCCGCCTTGACCTTGATCCAGGATTTGCCAATCAGGTAATAACAGTGGAGCGACTGCCATCTGTCCTCCATGACCCTGCTACCAGGGGACCTAACCAGTTTGGATCATGGTTACACATTCAGTCGCCAAAATGTGCAGGTTTCACCACAATGTTTTCCTTCATCGAAAGAGTACTCTCATAATGTTCAGTATGTATTTTGACGTGAATTCGATGAACGCCTTCCTCGTCGTCCCAATGGGCATCCCAAGAAAACGGAGTCATGAAAGATGTGTACTTTTGAAAGCACTCTTGGGGCTCTATTTTGAACCGCTCGCATCCACACGAGTACTCGCCTTCTAATGCTTGTCTTTTCTATCTCTAGCAACTTACGACGAATGTGAAAGAGACAGGTAGCACACGCGAGCGCTCGCGTGAATGCGAACGTTTCAAACATAGGGCCCCTGATATTTAAAATGAAAAGAATATTAGTCATATCGATGTGAAGATCCATCCAGCGACAATACAAAAATTATGTTTGCTCTAATCTGTGACAAACGAGCATACCGCCTACCTGACGGAAAGTGGTAACTGCTGGCCATAATGCCGCTTAGGTGTTATGTCGCATAAATGCAGAATCGCATGTAGGTTGAAGGCAGCTTTGTGCGCCTCATTTTTTTTTTTTTTATGTCATACGGTAGGCAAACAGGCAAGCGGGCCACCTGATGGAAAGTGGTCACCACTGCCTATAGACATTAGCAACACCAAGAGTATCGCTAATGCGCTTGTGCGCCTCATGCCTGTTGGATGTAATTATAGTCATGAATGCTGACTTCAATTACATCCACTACTATAAATTACTATAATTACATGATATCCATTAGATATAATATTAGTGCGCATAATTCGACTATGTTATATTCCCGGTATTCGACTATGTTGTATATTAAATTTGGAGGGATTGATGGTATGTGTTATTCTAGGATTTCAGGAAATTTTCATAATCCGTAGCTTTTGCGCGAAATTTTAGGTGATGATAGTTTGGGCGCCGCACTATGGGCAATGGTAGAACAAGAGCATATCATAAATGGTTTTTACGAATATCATAATCTGGGTGATATTTTGATTTAAATTGATACTCAAATAGTCAAGTTATAATATTCAGTAAGATTTTGTTACCTAATACACAAAATAATATTATTTTTCATAGTCAGAAGTAAATTGAAGATAGAGGTGTCAAACTCAAGTCTTTGAGTGTTCATGTTTCAAAACAATATTGTGAAAGAAATATTAAGCACAGATATGCAGTGTATTACATTTTTAGGAAGGTAATTTTATGTACCTTACGAAACAGCTTTTTAATTTTCATTTTATTTTTAGAATTTTGGGAAAGTACTTAGAAAGGAACATTACCAAAGTTTTCACAAAAAAAATGTTCATTGATAGTTATGACTGTTACCCACGTCTCCCCATCCGCTACTTTTGTAGTAGTTCATAGTCTAACTATTCATAAACAAGATAAAAAAAAATCAGCTGCGAATATTTGCGATTGTAGAAGATATGAGAAAAATGTTTATAAAAGTCGGAGTAGCAATTCGTTATCTTTTGCGGTTTACCACAGACAGTGTTCGCACGAACAGTATGGGCTTTATCGTAATTTTTTTTAATAATTTCGTAATAACAAAGGGGTCTTATCAACTTTGCACCCGTTTCGCGTGAGAAAATAAGAGATAATAATTTTGTAGGTACCGATACAATATTGCAAAATAGTAAGTATATACAGGGAGATAATTATTATTCCAGCCATTCAGTTCAGTGTAACTTCAAGTGAAGTAAAGTTCATTTACAGCTGTAATTACCGCAGATTGTGTATTATAGTTATACAATGTCTTTCTTCAACTGTACCAAACAAGATATCATACTTCCATATAGCGAGGGAGGTAGAACCGTGGAATCATTGGTTTACTGGAAAAATTGAATGTTTCTGAAAACGACACATGTTGTATAATAAGTGACATACAAAGGCACATTCTTCCAACGTTTAATAAGCGCTGGGCCCTGGTATCTCGGAGAAAAGAAACATTTTTAGAGAAGAATAATCTTGGTTAGACACAGGGTATTCGGTGAATTTACCGGACTCTGATCAATATCCTACACCATCAACTTCTGGCCAACGAGGAAGACCATGCGTGGCTTATTTAGACTCCTCACAATCTACCAAGAAGAGGAAAAATACTCTTCTACTCGCAGAATATGGCTTTGAGTATATCAATAAAGCCTACGTGCAAGGACTACGGGCTATAGGTGAAAACACAGAAGCACATCTTGTCGAATCATTAAGGAAAGCCGACAATCAAAAGAAATTTTACATTTCAAGTATCTGGAATGACTCAGACCAGTTTAAAATGCTTTCTGACCCGGAAGCATTGAGTGCTTCCATTGATTTGGATTTAACTAAAGCACAATATATGTACTTAAGGAACTTAACAAATGAACGAAAATGTTGTATATATCCGCCTTACTATACAATACTGTTATAGTAATAGTGCTACCACGACCCGACGAAACCCCTGATATCCAAGACACAGGTCTCTGACCTACTTTGGTTTCAGAAGTTTCAATGTATTTGATTTGAATAGTACTATGTGTATTCTTTGCGCTATCTGTATACCTATTACATACATTGTATTTTTATTGCCTGTAAATTTTCGAAATAAATTATTTATTAAATTTATTATTATTAAATACAAGAACTAAAGAAATCTTGCTATCCACCATCTTCTACAATTGAGATCACCAATACTTCTGCTAAAGTAATTAATGTCCAAGATTTATTGGACTACAGTGTTGCTAGAATTTTAAAAATCGATTCAGTTTACCAAAAACAATATAAAACGTTAATCCTCTACAGCAAATGGGGATGTGATGGTTCATCTGGCCAAAGCCAATATAAGCAAATACTTCCAGAGGAGTCGGAAACAATTTCTTTGTATTTCACTTTAAATAAATAATTTACCACTTTTTTCGTGCTTATCCCATTTTTTGTCTCTTTACACTATTTACATTTAAACATATAATGAGAAATCGCTATAAATTCTATATCATTTGAATCTACATACATTACTGCATATGTACCAAATTTCATCACGATATGATAAAAAATCACGAAGTTATAGATTTTTTATCCGAAACTGATCTATATTTTCCATAGTGCGCCGTAGGTTATCCTACGTCATTAAGTACAAGAAAAATTCCACTTTGTAGTGATAGTGACGTTTAGGAGACCCACAAAACGTTGGCTAGCCCGTGCAGCCCGGCACAAAAGAAAAAAGTCTTTTAGTGATATTAATTTCGACGATTCGTAGCGATAATACTTACATGTTCTCTTGTATGGGTTCAATAAGTAAAAGAAGACGGGTGCCTCAAATCCTCTTAGCAGTTTTGCTTTTCAGCCACATAAAAATCACTTCTCACAGTCTATAAACATCCATGCATGCGACAGTGTCGTGGGAGGCTACATATTGTTTTAATTAAGATATTTTTACTATTAATGGCGACCGAGTGGCGACCACGTACCGGTAGACGCAGCGTGGGTAGGCCTCCTACAAGGTGGACCGACGACCTTGTAAGGATTACGGGTACCAGCTGGATGCGGAAAGCACAGGACCGGTCTTTGTGGAGATCTCTGGGGGAGGCCTATGCCCAGCAGTGGGCGTTTACTGGCTGATATGATGATGATGATGATGATGAACTATTAATGTGTCCGTTGTAACTGTTATTATGTCGTGGTGTGCTATGTGTAATAAATTTATTTTCTTTCTTTCTTTCATCCTTACAATTTTATATTATAACGTAAGTACTAGGAGAGAGAGAAAAACATTAATAGCAGACATCTTCAAGTTCAAGAAACAGTATTCCTCGTATTCCTAAGCTAATAGTTATTCCAAGAGCATTCCAAGGGCTAAAGTTTTGATTTTGATAGTAATTGGTGCTGGATTCAGTGAATTTAACAGTCTAGACTAGACTTTAGAATAACGATAGAGATGCCTAGATCAAGAGTCGAGTTTATATTAGGTCTTGAATTATGGAGTTCAAGATTTGTGTACATTATTTTACATGGTTGGCGCTGCCTCACTATGAAACGTGGTGGCTTTTTATACCTACCAGTAATATGGCAAATAAGCTCATAATTTTACTAGTGCTAAGTGGTAATCGCAGTCTATGGATGTTTGCTATACCAGGGTATCATTCCCGTGTTATTGCCCTGTAAAAACCTTTTACACCTCTCTTGAAGAACTCCATGTTGTACTTTCCAGTTAAACCCCTCTAGAGAGCTCAATCCACAACCTTTGTATGCGTAGTAGAAAGTTTTTTCGAGCGTCTGAATTATCAGACGATATATTTTATTATTTTTCGGATAACTATTTTTGGCGTAGAGCGGTTTAACTTGATCCAAAATTTCGACACCCAGTGCAAAGGTATATTTCATATTTATTTATTGGTAATATTCATTACATGTCAAGTGTAAAAGTTATAAAAATGTCACAAATTACATTAATTGTAATAAATAAATTTATAATAATCAAATGTCACAAACAAACATTTTTTACCTATCACAAGTCATCTTGCACAATAAGTAATGTAAAAATTAAATAATTAAATAAAATTTAAATGTCCATTTCCAAATAAGAATTTGCATTTCATTTAATTGTTATAATAACTAATAATAATTAATGGTATTCCTCCTGGCTGACAACTGACAAAAACCATTTTCAGTAAAAACCTCTATTTCAAGATTCTAGATTTGCTAGGCTGTAGTTCCATAATACCTATTATGGCTTGTTATCTTGACTTATCTATGACTGACCTATTTTTATGTTTTACGACCTGAGTGGTTCAGTTGACTAACAAGCCGGTCTGCCAGGCAGATGTCTCGGGTTCGATTCCCGGCCGTGCAGAAATTGAAATGATACTTGTTTTTCTGTTACGGTTCTGGGTGCTGTAAGAATAATAAATATGTGTTTAAAAATATATATAAGTAGTTTATCAGTTTTCTGGCACCCATAACACAAGCTTTGCTTACTTCGGAGCAACATGTTGCTGTGTAAATTGTCCAAGCATATAATAATATTATATATTTTTAAATATTATTTTATAGTAAATATATTAAAACATTTGACCACAGTATTTCGCTTACCACAATCCTTATAAATATTAATTTCTTCTTCTTTCATAAATGTTTCATAACATGTTGGCATACTACATAGTAAACAGCGCAGACCCTCACGAGTGTCCAAAGCGACTTAGAGGCAAATCTCTAGGATCACAGTAAACTAGTATTTTTCCTTAGTTTATTTTCAACATTTCGCAGAGATTATGGCGTATCCCTCTAGTCTAGAGAAAACTCAGAGAACAGTTTGTAGAGGTATAAGCTGTATGTTTTATTTACAATATTCTGGGAAACACCACAGATTTATCTATGGAATATAGACAGACAGATCAGATGTTATGCCTACAACTTATTTGCTTAAACTTTCTACGACTATCAATAATTTTCAGTAAGGCATCAAAATATTATCCTTTGTGGACTTGTAGCGATTCAAAATAAATTGATCTATTAAAGAAACACTAAATTAAATCCGCCTTTGTAAACAACCTCTTGTAATAATTGTTTTTATCCTGTTTCATGTAAAATAAAGTATATAATAATACATTTACAACAATTTTATCAATCAGCCTTTTAAATCAACTGCTGGACTTGTAGCCTCCTTCCACATCTGTAGAGGGGTAATATGTCATGATCTCCACGCTTGTCAGACAGGATACACCGCAGTGTTGAAAACCTCAACAAAAAACGCTGCTGCATAATAGGATTTTCATAACGATACAGTACTATATGAATTAAAGACTATCCGAGTAAGAGTTACCTAACCGATATAAAATGTCAGATAAAATCCGAGTTTACATGAACTTTAATCTTTTCTAAACTACAGAACCAATTTTAATGAAACGAATCTAAGAACCTCGATCAACGATTAATTGGCTTTCGGTCGGATCGGATCGGTCAATCCGTTCGGGAGCTACAATGGCACAGACAGATACATACGTCAAAATAATAACATCACTCTTTTTTCGTCATGTGTTTAAAAACTATACACACTTCCGAAGTGCTCTCTCTTCATAAGCCGTACCCCACTAAGTTCGCACGTATTACAATGCCGTAATATACATTATGTATTAATAAAGTATATGTTTATTTTATTCATATATACCTATTAGTATGTTTAGAATATTATGTATGTATTTATTTATAGTATATAATTATTGTTCACGTCGTATCTGCGTATATTTATCATATCTATCTTTTTGTAGGCCTGCTGGAAGAGCTTTTTTTAGACATAAGTAGTGCCTGTTGTCTAATATCTAATTTGTACTATCTCTTTAATTTTTTGTGTACAATATATTGTTAAATAAAAAAAAAAAATTAATAAGTTTCAATTTGGTCCAATTCACCAAATTAGTTTCAATGTAAATGCCGCCCTAAATAGGCAAAGTAAAGGAACTCAGAAAATACATGAACCGAAGGCAAAGCACTTTCCCGTCACAAAGACGACGTTAAGTACATCAAGAGATGTCACGTAAGATTTTAACGACCCGTCATAGGATGTGCGTGACATTGGGCCCTTTTTGCAATGTCTTTCTTCGGTTTTTTAGTAATTTTTCAACACACTGTCTTAGTAAAAGTTACATCAAAAGCACTCGTAGGTAATTTGTTTAAGCTTAAATAGTTTCTATGTCAAAATATTTGGAAATAAATAGATTTTAAGAGTTTCGTGGTTATTTTTCGGGGTCACGTTGTCAGCGGCACAAATCTACACGTGACCGTGACGCATGCAACTGCGTCGAAATATTGAGGTAGAAACAATACTAACCATGGTAATAAACGATGAACTGATCATCATCACTTTATGAACTTTGGAAATCAAACCTCAACTAAGTAAAGAATAAATCCAATGTACTTAATTACCAATAAACCTAAATTCAAAGAGCGTCGGTGGCCGAGCGGTTAGAATATATGGCTGGTAAGCCAGAGGTCCCGGGTTCGAATCCCGCTCCGGCCATGTACCGATGATATTTTTCTGAGTTATGTACATTAGTTGAATACTAACCGATGCTCTTACGGTGAGGGAAAACATCGTGATGAAACCTGCACATTCAGGCGACTGGATGTGTAACCATGATCCAATCTGGTCAGGTTCCCCTGGTAGCAGGGTCATGGAGATCAGATGGCAGTCGCTCCACTATCATTACCTGACCTGCCAAATCCTGGATCATGGTCAAGGTGGACCCCGGGCCCTCGTGCGCTAGAGCACAACCGGGAAATTAACGCCAAGATGACTTAATTACCAATAAACTTAAATTGCCTTGCGATAAGTAGATACTCCTTTACGATATGTTTAAACTTAGAAACCAATATCGCTGTATTGGTTCGCCATAACATTTTCGTATCAAACGACTCAAACATCGATATAAATTCTTGCGTATCAATTTCCTGATACAGGGATCGATATTTAATTTAGAAATACATTACGAAATATCTGTATCCTTTTGCTCGAGTGCGTCTTACTCATGTCGTGGGCCCTTCTGGGTCCAATAAATTGGCTTTATTCAACGCATGATTATCACGATTACCCAAATTTCATCGCAAATCCTTTTAACTTCTTGGCTGATTTCTGCCCCTTACCGGTACTGGACTGCTGATACTAATTTTATTGTTAATTAACATATTTACTCTTCTCGCGGGAATCACATTAAATTTCGGGATAAATATACCTATGTGCTATTCTGGACTATAAGCTACATTATTGCTAAATTTCTCCGAAACCAATGAATCGGTGAAGCAGCAACAGACAATCATTCAAACAAATGTCCTTACAAACATTAGCATTTTTAATATTACTATGATAGGACCTGTAGAATACGGCTACCGTTTACAATTATTATTCATTCATTACATTTAAAATTATTATTCTGGGAATACAAGCACGGTGAAATACAAAAGCATTTAAGTCCACTACCATTTTAAGTAAAAAAATTCTTGCTAATTCAGATATTGATAGTGAAAACAAAGAAAAGAAGTTTCTACGTGTACATTTTTCTATTCATTTTCCGTACTGATATAACTTGCGATTCTTCATTTTCTTTAATTACTGTTAATTACTTTTTATTTTTTGTTTGTTATGGTCGACACTAGTTGAATTTATTTAAATTGTTAATTTTTATGCAAAGCAAATAAATATTTTCATTGTGCTATGTGCTAAACTTCAAATCTGTCAGTGTCTGTCTAGGTTACAATCGTCTGTGCGTATTTTAGACTTTAGCGTGTAGAACGGGATAAAGGCGTGACGGTATGCCTGTTTGTATGTAGGACATGTAGTACGTAGTAGATATGGAACATAGAAGGAGGATATATAGGAGGTAGTAGGAAATGTATTTATGTATGTAATCCATCATAATATAGAATTCAACACACAATGCCTAAAATAGTCACGACGTCTCTTTGAAATAATCCTAGAAAAAAACAAATTAGGAAAGACTTGTTATGTGCTAGTGGAGAAGAAGTGGAAGAATCCTGAAGAGATTTTTTTACCTACGGGTACGCCTGCTTTGACAAAAATCCCAAATCCAAAACAGAAAACGGTCCAATACCAATAGAATTCTGCACAAACATACTGCCCGCATCGATTCTTACTGCCATAGCTGATCCCGTCACAACATTTCCAAATAACAGCCCCAATGTTTGGAATACAGCCAACTTCATTAGTTCACACGCTGCAGACAAACACGCTATGCCCCAAGCCGGTAATGCTGGCTTGTTAGCCGGTTCAAAAAATTTGATTTTGGCAAATAAACCGGTTTAATTTCGTAACTGAGAGGCTTTTTTGTACCTAGTTTCAAGCTCAGAAATGAAGGGAGTTGAGTAATAGGGGTGGTTTAAAGTGTAGGTGCCGTGTGGTGTTCTACTCGTGGGTGACGTACGAGGCGACTAACGTTTTCGAAAACAACATATTCTAACAACAACATTCCAGTCTCCGTAGGCTGAAACATGGGTAGCAGCGTTTTACATTGTGGTACTTATAACACTGCGATCTCCAACCCACCTGCCAAGCGTAGAGATTATTGCGATAACCTTCTCTCTCGTGGTCTGAGTCCTGCAGTGGACTGTTAGGGGCTGTGATGACGAAAGTATAGATATGATAGCTCAACAATGAAACGACCTGGAGAAAAGAATGTAAGATTATCGTGGAATCAGTCGAACTCCACGACTAATACCAGGCCTCGTGCCACGATTAATGGAACTTGTAGAATTAAGATTCCTTTGCCTCTTTAAGTCGTAACTTGTGATTTGTCAAACTTGTAAAATGTCAAGTGTGAAAGTTACGTCAAAATCCAAGACGAATGTTAATTGGTTGAGCGTTCAACGTTTTGGATGGGTACAATCATATTTAAAACATGTTTATAATATAACTAGTGGACCCGGCGCGACTTCGTTCGCGTACACCTACTTTACTCCTACCTACCCTCTTTCTACTTGCTTATAAACCTTCCTCTTGAATCACTCTATCTGCTGTTGAAACCCGCATCAAAATCCGTTGCGTAGTTTCAAAGATTTAAGCATACAAAGGGACATAGGGACAGAGAAAGCGACTTTGTTTTATACTATGTAGTGATATACTATATTCCACAAAATGAGAAAAAATGTAAAGATAAAATAATGTAAATTATCATCTTGGCGTTAATGTCGCGTTTTGCTCTCACGCAGACGGGGCCCGGGGTCCGCCTTGACCATGATCCAGGATTTGGCAGATCAGGTAATTACAGTGGAGCGACTGCCATCTGAACTCCATGACCCTGCTACCAGGGGAACCTGACCAGTTTGGATCATGGATACACATTCAGTCGCCTTAATGTTGGCAACACCAGCTGCAACTACTAAGTACAAGCTCCGAATTATTTAGTTTCCTATTTGCAATTTTGTGCATCTTCCTTTCTAAAAGTTTGATGGTTGTGTTCAGTATTACCCTGTGTGCGTGTGCTATCGTTAGTAAGTGAAGGCATTCAGTATAACGTACTAAAATCAATTAACACAAATTCTATTATTGTACCCTCACCTTTTAATAAGTTTACGGTGACTGGTACGAAGCATCGAAATACCCACTTTTTGCCATATTTTAAACGTCAAAATCAATTTGACGTTGACACTGGCGTTGACATTTGACAGTGACATTGACAGCGACTTGCAAGTGTTGCCAGCACTCATTGAATTACCCCAACATTTGGGAAATTGAACATATTTTGTTGTTTTAATAACAATGCCGATGAAGCGCACACCTCCAAAGACCCCGAAGCCCCAGGCTACGCCAACTAATAGCCAGCTACCTACTGCAAGCCCGAGTGTTTCAACTGTTGACATGGAGGTTATAGACTCACAAAATATTACTGGCCGTACAGTTGAGAGGCAGAGCCGTTCGGAATTGAGTGCATTGAAAGACGAGATATGTCAATTAATAGAAGCCCAGAACAATAAAATGGACAAGAAACTAGAATCTCTGAAAAGAGAGATTATAGCGGAGGTCTCTGCTCAAACAAATGACATATTGAAATCTATAGAATTTATCTCAAATCAATACGATGAAATGAAGACTCAATTGGCCGATCTTGAAAATAAAAGAAGAGAAGACCGTGTAAACATTGTTAAACTTGAGAATAGAGTTGAAAATATGGAACGTGTTCTAGCGTCAACAAAAATTGAGTTGAGGAATATCTCAAGAGAGGAAGGCGAAAATAGGGAAAAATTGGCGGACCTAGTGATGAAGACTGCAAATGTTCTCGAGATGCCCCTTCAAAAGCATGAAATTAAAGATGTCTTTAGAATAAAGGATAAAACAGATAAAATACCGAGAATCGTCGTAGACTTTGTTAGTGGAACTACTAAAGAAAAAATATTAAATAGTGCCCGGAAATTTAATAAAGAAAACAAGAATAATAAATTAAATACTGGCCACCTTCAAAGCAGCGGAACCATTAAACCAGTATATATAGCGGAATACCTAACTCCTAAAATGCAGCGCATGTATTACCTAGCACGCAAGTTCGCAAGTGACAAAGGTTTCAAATATTGCTGGACGTCGTTTGGAAGGGTTTTCCTGCGCCTAGATGATAAACTGCCCCATTACTTGATAAATGAGGAAGGCGATTTCAGTAAGATCCCGATTACACCATGACTAGCAAACTGGATGGTAATCCTTTTTAAGTATATACGCTTGCAAAAATTTACAATGTTGTTCGTACTTGTTTTTTGCTATTTGCTTTATTTCTGCTTTTTGCTTTGTCGCCTGTGTTTCTGCTTTTTTGCTTTTTGCTTTACTGATCTGGATGTACCTGCTATGCTTCTTGCTGTACTTTTAAAATTTACACAAATGAACACAAACATAAACATTAAACACACATATTTACAAACACTAACATACTCGGTAACCAATTTCATTACTTGTACCATGTATTTTCTCTTTTCTCCTAATGGCGTCCTTAGATCATAATATTATTAACGAAATAGATGAGATAGCTGTGGCTACGTCTTACCTATGTGACAATAGTACGTGCAACGCTGTAATTAAACCCGTTCCTAAATCGCTTAAAATTATTACGCAAAACATAAGAAGCATTTATAAGAATTTCGACAGTTTTTCTGCTCTTCTCGCTCAGTTTTATTTTGATGTTGACGTTATTGTGTTGACAGAATGCTGGTTGAGTAGCGATAAACCTATACCTACTTTTGATAATTACGTATCACATTTCTCAAAAAAATGTCTTAACCAAAATGATGGTATTGTACTTTATGTGAGAAAGGACATTCAACATACTGTTCAAGAACCGGATTCGGTTGGAGCTAATTTTCTGTTACTAAATATTATCCCTGATACTTATGTGTTGTCTGTATATAGATCTCCATCAGTATATTGCACTGATAGTTTCTTGGATTCAATAGACAAAATTATTCGCCCATTGCATTCAGCCGCTAATGTAATATTAATTGGTGATGTCAATATTGACATTAAGTTTCATAACACTGATCGTAACTCATCTGCATACCTAAACCTTACATCTGAACTCGGATTACTACCAGGCCATATTTATCCTACCAGACTTCAAAACTGTATTGATCACATATTGCTTAAAACAAGCAAGAGTGCATCAGTCTTTGTCTTGCAATCTACCATAACCGATCATGCCTCGGTTCTTTTAAGTCTATGCTGTACGTATAATAAAAAGAGGAGTGGAAGAATTGTTACTAAAACCGATTGGGATGCTGCATTATGTGATCTACAAAAAGTGAATTTTTCATTTATTTGTGACAATGCAAACGCCAACCTTGCTACTAATACTTTTGTCGAAACATTGTCGAATATAATTCATAAGAATACTAAAAAGGTTAAGGCATCATGTCGTAAGCGCATCTTCAAATCATGGCTTACCCCAGGTTTATTAAGGTGCATTCGACATCGAGACAAATTACATAAAAAGTTTAGGAATAACCCTAATGACTCTATTTTAGAGATTTCATTCAAACGTTACCGAAATTTCTGTAACGCATTATTAAAAAAACTTAAACTAGCTCATGACAGATCTATTATAGAGTCTGCAACAAATAATAAGGAGAGATGGAAAGCTATTAAGGCGGTCACAGATATCTCAGTGCATAGGTCGCCGGCCGAGGACTTAATTAAATCCTCTGATATAGCCGGAGAAATGAATACAATAAATAATTACTTTGCTAATGTAGGAAAACACTTAGCTAACAAAATAAATAAAGGTAGTAGCTCCAATAACTTTACGGTCTCCAATGTTGACAAGTCAATCGTACTACTTGCACCCGATGAACGAGAAATTGAGACAATCATAAAAAATCTCAAGAGTGATAGTGCAACGGGGTGGGACGCCATACCAGCCAAATTTCTTAAGCTAGCCAAACATGTTATTATCGCTCCATTGACTAAGCTCATTGGACTTTGTCTTTATCAAGGAGTTTTTCCTGAGGCTTTTAAGAAATCTTTAATAACACCAGTGCACAAGAGCGGGTCTCGAGACGATGCCACGAATTATCGACCAATTTCAGTCCTTACAGCTCTTTCAAAAGTATTGGAGAGGGTCTTGAATACAAGGTTGGTAAATTTTCTGGAACGTTATGAAATACTTTCCAAGAATCAGTTTGGTTTTAGAGCTGGTAAAAGTACAGAAGATGCTATTTGTGGGTTAACAGATTTCTTGAGAATGCAAATTGATTTAAAACATAAATGTCTAGGCGCTTTTCTCGATCTAGCAAAGGCTTTCGACACCGTCTCGATACCAATCCTTGTGGAAAAACTTGAACGCAATGGCATTCGTGGTAGCGCTCTCGGTATTTATAAAGATTTTCTCTCTGATCGTGTGCAGCAAGTCAGGATTGGAGACTACATAAGTTCTGAAGCTAGTGTAACATTTGGGGTTCCACAGGGTAGTATATTGGGTCCGAGCCTCTTCTTGTTGTATATCAACGACTTATGTGAATTGACAATCCAAAATGGAAAAATATTTACCTATGCTGACGATACTGCAATCATCTTTTATGGAGAGACCTGGGAGGAGGCTGTTAAATATGCTGAAATGGGACTTCATACGGTGTCCAGCTGGTTGAGATCTAATTTGCTCACTCTAAATTTATCAAAGACAGTTTATCTTCAATTCACAGTAAAATCATTTAAACCTGTGATTCCCGATCTAAAACTACATTTGTGTGACTTGACTAAGAACAATAGTTGCACGTGTCTAGTCATGAAAAAGTTATCGTCAATAAAGTATCTTGGTTTATTATTGGATGACCAACTGCGCTGGAAATCCCATATTGAACTAGTTGCTTCCCGGCTTAGAAGGACAATGTGGATATTTAAGAAGCTAAGACATGTCGCGGACTTTAAATTGCTTCGAACAGTTTATTATGCATTGGTCCAGTCGATACTTGGGTATTGTATCGTAGTATGGGGTGGTGCATGTAAGACATTTATGATAAATTTAGAGAGAGCACAACGATCGCTTCTAAAGGTCATGACATTCAGTCCGTTTAGGTTCCCTACAAAGTTACTTTACGAAAAAGTTGGTGTAATGACTGTCAGACAGGTATACATTCTACTACTAGTCTGCAAGCAGCATACTTTAACCTCGTTTGCTAAAAACAGTTATGCTAACAAGCGAACCATAAGAGATGTCTGTCCCTACATTTCTTGTAGAACCGTTTCGGCTGGACGCCAACAAGGCCCCATGGGTGTATTTGTGTACAACAGGATAAATAGGTCCCTAAATATCTATCCGCTTACACTTCGCGAGGTAAAAGGTAAAATGAAGAAATGGTTGCTCACGAAAGACTATACCCAGACTGAAGCATTGTTGCATTAGTTTTTACTTGGACGGGACACGGTTTCCACACAAACACACACACACACACACACACACACACACACACACACACACACACACACACACACACACACAAACACACACATACACTTTCCCAACTACAAGCAAAAACATTAAGGCAAGTGTTTTGTTTATATTATTCAGATATAATTAATTTTTAATATTAGTTTAATAAAAATGGTTTTTAATTATAACAGCAATTCAAGGGAAGATGCAACTGTTTCTCGTAACACAGGTATGTATGTACCTAGCTCGGGAAGCAGTGTGTAAAATGTAAGCAACAATTATGGAAATAAATAACTATTTTATTTTTTATTTTTTATTTTATTTTAATGTGCAGGATTCACCACTATGTTTTCCCTCACCGTAAGAGCATCAGTTAGTATTCAACTAATGTACATAACTCAGAAAATAATCATTGGTACATGCCCGGAGTGGGATTCCGGGAACCCGGTACCTCTCGCTTACGAGTCGAATACCCAAACCGCTCGGCCGCCGACACTCTTAAAAGATGCAATAATGTATTGCACATAAAAAAATGCGATGATTAACAAATTAGGTAAACATCTACACATTCTATACAGGTTGTTACATAATATATATATGAAGCCGTGAACCGGATGGAGTGCTAAATGTATGAAAACTATAGGTACAAAAATTCCACGTACGACAGAAATAATTGTACCTATCGTTTTAATATGTTTAGCACTCCATCCAATTCACGGCTTCATACATATATTATGTAACATCCTGTATAATTCAATCATGAAGCAATTTCCTACATTATACTTATTTATTTAATCTGTATCAAATGGCAATAGTATTAGTGCAATATAGGTGTGTCTACATTAGATTCAAATGCTATACGAGTCACGCTTCAGAAAGCAGAGTTAAATTCATATATACATAGGGTTACCCAGAAACCTTCTCATAATTTCAGATTTATGATTGCTTATAGCTTATATATTGCTCGACTAAATTATCGTGATACATTTTGTACTTCATTACAGAACCTGACTTTAAATTATAACTCAAGTAGTGGACCCGGCGAGACTTCGTTCGTGTAGAGTCCTATCAATACGTACTCCTACTTTACCCCTACCTCCCCTTTTTTTTCTTGGTTATAAACCTTCCTCTTGAATCACTCTATCTTTTGCTGAAAACCGTATTAAACTCCGTTGCGTAGTTTAAAAGATCTAAGTTTACATATAGATACATAGGGACAGATGATAGGAAGTGACTTTATTTAATACTATGTATAGATATTATATAGTTCATGAAAGAGATACGTCCCTAGTACAGATAATTGTGGATGCCGTATCCAATATTAGCCGCATTATAAGGCTTCAATTAGAATTTCGAACGTCGAATAGGACGTCGACCTTTTCCCGTTCAATGTTTAAATATCAAACATAGTTTCGTCGTGAAATCTAAAACGTACAGGAAGGGTTTAACATAAGCAGCTGTGATGGGTATTCGTAGTTATCTAAATACTAGGGGACATTCAGTTCGGAGCTCTGCTAACATTAGACTGGGATTGTCGAGTGTCTTTTATGATTCTAAGGTGGCAAACAAGCTCACAGTCTGCCTGATGGTAAGCTGTCTCCGCAGCCAATGAGGACGTTTGCAATACCAAGGGCATCACCCACGCGTTGCACACCCCATAAAAACCATTTCACCCCTTTGGTGATGCTGGCATTTTTCCCATTTCGGAAATCAGTTATTAGTATACATAAAAGAAAAAGGAATTTGACTGTATCAACTGCTGAATACATTACCCTCAACTGCACGTAGGTAGCTACAATTACATACTAATTGTATAAGTTGAGGAAAGATAGTTAATAAATTTCATTTCTCATTTAATTTTTTAAGACAGATTGGGCCTTGCAAGTTGGTAGCAAGGAGATCATGCTCACATTACCAAGATCAAGCTTAAAAGCACACAAATAGCTATTATAACATAGGCATAATGTAATTGACTGAGAATAATAAAATTGAAAATGTAAAATTAGCTCCAAACTAGCATATTCCATGGCTGAAATCAAGCAGGCTATGTAAATATACATTTCTACTTTTACAATGCAATTTAAATATTCTGAGTCTACCCAACACAGAGAGGCAACCCTAAGCGAAGCGCCCATGATTGATTATATGGTCTGATGTTGAGCTCTGCGCTGCGAAAGGTCCGAATATTAAAGTACCCAGATTACGTTCTGCCCAAAAATAATATTTCATTGCGTTCAAGATAACATAAGCAAAATAATTCATTTGCTCCTTAACCCAAACCCGTGGACTGTTATGGGCTGTAATTGTAGTAGTCAATATTGTTGATTATGAGAATGATGATGAGGATAATGATGACGATAGTTTGAATGAAGAAGTTGAAGTGGCAGTGGCAGAAGAACCGACAACCACTGGGATATGGGCAGCAGCATTTTCCATTGTTATATTTATAACACTGCGATCTCCAACCCGCCTGCCAAGCGTTGAGTTTATGGCAATAGCCTCCCCTTTTGCGGGAGAGGCCCTAAGTCCTGCAGTGGACTGTTATGGGCTGTGGTGGTGGGGGAGGGCTACATAGAATAGTGACGATGATGACAAAGTTATAAAGATGGTTATGCCAGAATAAGGCAGATTAAATATAAATAGTAGGTAGTTTAGTACGCATACTATCCAGCCTGTATTTCTGACTACAATAGCAACGTTGCACAATGCTAATAGCCCGCAAGAACCACTTCTGAAAAATTGCCTGTTCACAATGACAACTTTGAAATCACATATTTTTAATGTAATATCTACTGGCGCAGTTTTGATATTAGTATTGTTGTCATCTACAGTTCTACCTGCATTTACACTATTATTACTATTTTTGTTCCGAAAATAATCAAATAAAACATCGTCTTTGTTAACATCTTTAAATTAGGTATCTCAAATAAAGGAAATACAAATAAAAACTCGGAACAAATAATTGGTAGCTACCAGTGTCACTTGGAACATTAAGACTCTAATCGAAGATCACCTAATTTGTGGATTCACACGTTTACGAGTAGTCATTAGAGGGGAACATAATAGGGTGTCGTACATACTTACATGGGACCGTAAATTAAGTTACACTGAAGCATTTGAGCTTACGCGTATTAGATTCTTGGTAAGATAATATACTTATACTACAGAAATATTGTACTCCGTCTAAATGTTGTCGTACGACGACTTTGGATTATTCAGTTCTCCATGGGGTGGGGATTTGGGGAACCGTGGCTTTGGCAGTGGAGGGGCATTTGTCTTTTTGCTGCCAGAGCAACGTGTTATAGACGTGGGCAACGCATTGGCGATACTCTTAGTGTTGCTAATGTCTTTAGGCAGTGGTGACCACTTTTCAGCAGGTGGCCCGCTTGCCTGTTTGCATACTGTACGAGGTCAAAACAAAAAAAAAAACAATCTCAAGTGGACAAGGCGCGACTACATTCGCGTACACCTACTCTACCTCTACCTACCCTCTTTTCTAGCTTAAAGGCCTTCATCTTAAATCTGTTTAAGACGTAGTTTAAAAGATCTAAGACGGCGGGAAGCGACTGCTTTATGCTTTGTATATATAGAATAAATGTGACATGAAAGTATTTAAGAAGAATTGATCATGATTTTACCTTGCAATGTAAATAAATTTACTTGAAAGGGAATAAAAAGAGGTCGTAATGATATAAAATATGTAATTTCTATTATTATTATTATATTGACCTGAATTATCCTCCTGCTGGGCAGAGGCCTCTCCCCGATCCGATTCTCCCACACTTCACGATCAAGTGCCATTGTCTGCCAGTCGCTTAGGAAGGCTCAGGAAGAAAATTTCTATACCATAGTTTATAGATAGACATAGAAAAAGGCAGCCCAGATAGTGAAAGGAAAACTTTACACTCGAGGCCACCGAAGTAGCCTCGTTCAGAGCTCTCAAGTGCTCCGAAATAGCCTCCATAGCTTAGAACAGAATGAAGGAAGTTTGTGAATAAGTCCAGTTCTGAAGATTGCTTGTTCTAAAAGAAAAAGTATAGCAGGTCGCTCTTGATTCAGTCTTTCAAATTACTCTAGCAATCTTGGGGATTTCAAGTCAAGAGTGCATTCTATCTTTCTCAAGCATGTTACATTTTCAACCTCCTCGTTGTGCCCCATCAGAGGAGATGAGGTCAAATAAAGGTCTATTGTCCAGAAAAAATTAAAAAGATCCGGGTATCCTGATTATGTTGAGTGACAATGAAATAACAACTTAACAATTCTATGGTCCTACATCAATCATCAACGGCAATCATAATTAGTGCACATGAGGGATGCAAAACAAACAAAATAGATTAAAACATAGTTAATACTAGTAAGTAGTAAAATATATAGTTTCGCCACCGTTATTTTTCAACAAAAAAATTGCGCCACAGAAACGAGGCCGCGAGTCGTGACTAACGCAAAACAAATGAAACGAATCCAAATGGTTGGAGACAGAAAATTGTTGTTCCATCCCATTACTTCTGTCCTAGAAACGCAGCTACGGACGAAAAGCAATCGCTCTTATCACACGAAACTATCCCGCGGTGAGGCAAGAACAAAACAGGGTCACATCTGGAGAAAAATATGTCGCTTTAAAAGCGTTACGTGTAAGGGGCGGTCGTCCAAGGAGATATTTCTCGTCTAATGCCACCGATAAGGAACGATAAGGGACCCAGAAACGAAAAGGAACCCCTTTGCAAGAGTTAAACTTCCGCCTATAAGTATTCCCGTGAATGGGACTCGGTTGCCTTTGGCTTTTAGATGGTTAACCTGTTTAACGATGATACTAAGCGCTGTAGAGGGTAGATTGGTAAAGGTAACCCTTCAAATTAAACTGTATTTAGGGGAGCTGCATAGCACCAATAGATTTTCTACAAAATCTACAAAATATGTCTCAATGGAGCCAATGACAATTTTTCATCTAAATATTTTTCCATTATTTATATATTATAATATAAAAACTTTTTCCGATTAAGCTTATCACTCATCATCTCATCTGAGATCTCGGTCTTTCGAACTTTTTCGAATCAAAATCAAATAATTTTCACTAAAGAAAAAACAGAAACAAATCAGATATCGAGAGTCGAGACCTGTCATCGGATTTAGTTAAAAAATAAACAACTTAACATTAAATTCGTCACTTAATAGGACGGATAATTGGCCATTAGCTTATTTGCCATCTTAGTGGTATAAAATAAATTTCGGCAATCAGACAGATCGTAATTTTAATCAGTTTTTGGATACCTACATATCTATCTGGTTCTCATTTTACTATTCACCTACAAATCCTATTCTGATGCGGTGGAGGCTGAAACTCATCAATGTACTGTATATAATTAAATATTACATCGAAGATTTGAATTTCATCTCGATCCGTTTATCGAAGCCGGAATAAATTCATCTCGGATGTATGTATGCTAATAATTTTCAATTTCGTAATACCAATTTGGCTTCTTCGCGTAGGTACAAAAGGAAGAAGTGAATGAATTTTTCTGAATAAAATCGAGCTCGGCTGAAAAAGAAAAACTTGAAATGCTCGAATACGAAGGATCATTAAAGTGCTTTTAAGCGTTGGCGGTCTGTGTTTTTACTTCACATTTAATAAATAGTAATCCGTTTATTTCAAGCATCATAAGTATTTAAAGGTTTTAACATGTTTTGTTAATGATTATCTTAAAAACTAAAGTGTTAGTACTATTTTACTTTCTTTATTTTCCCCTTGTATTTCTATATTTGAAATTCTCATTGGAACTTTCATTACACATTTTATCGGGTTTGTTACAACGGTTAGTATTGTTTTAACCTCGATATTTCAAACACCCCGATAATATGTGTAGTGAAAGTGTAGTGAATAACCACGAAAGTCTTAAAACCTATATTCTCATTGGAAGTTTTGATTACCACGATTAAAATAAAACTAAATATTTTTTTAGTTATCATAATCATCGTCATCTTAGCGTTAATATCCTGGTTGTGCTCTCGAGGACGAGGCCATGCCTTGACCATGATCCAGGATTTGGCGATCAGGTAATTACAGTGGAGCGACTACCGTCTGACCTCCATGATTCTGCTACCCGGGGAATCTGACCAGCTTGGATCATGGTTACAAATGCAGTAGCTTGAATTTGCAGGTTTCATCACGATGTTTTCCCTCACCGTAATTTCTAAAAATGCAAACAAAAGCATACTCTGCAGCTATAAATGATGATAATTTGAGCCTTGTTCAAGATCCAGCTAAACAGAGAGTATCTCGAGTTAACAAGGTCAGTGTCCGAGGGACAATTAAACTTGGGGGTAAAAAGGGACCCCCAGAGACTCATTACAATTAAGAGCAAGACCTTAATACACTGTAGATTAATTAGTTGGTTTTAATATAGCCGAGGTGGAACAGCGACAAGGGAGAAACAATGGCGATTCATTGTTATTTTTCCTTTAAACAAGATCAAGTAATTTTTTGTGTAATTCGACGCGTGTTGTTCTATGGAGCCTCAAGTGTGTTGCGAATGAAATGTTAATTTGATAATGTTAGTATTTTGTCTTTGGTTGAAGGTTGTCTGTCTGGCGGCTACAGTATCATGTTTTCAATCATGTGATGTGGAATTAACTTGAAATTTTCAAATATTTCTTGGCATTACAGTCTCTCAGCCAATTAGTAAAACAGTCAGTGGTGGTGGTGGTATATATTTATTATTTTTGAATTATGTACATTAGTTAAATACTAACCAATGCCTTTGAGGTCTTCTTCTTCTAATCGTGTCAATTATCAATAGTTTATATAATTATACACAGAGTATCCAACTAGTAAGCGAGAGGTACCGGTTTCGAATCCCGCTGCGGCAATGTACCAATGACTCTTTTCTGAGTTATGAACATTAGTTGAATACTAACCGAGAGTCTGCGAGTGCTTGACATTAGAAGGCAAGCACTCGCGGAGATACGAGCGGTTCAAAAATAAGGCCCTAGGAGTGTAAAGCTTTCTAAAGTACACATCTTTCGTGACACCGTTTTTCTGGAACGCCCTTTTGGGACTACGAGGAAGATCCACGTATCTATCGAATCCACGTCAAAATACATGCCGCCTTAAAAGCAGTTACTGAACATCATGGGAGTACTCTTTCGGTGAAGGAAAACATCGTGGTGAAACCTGCACATTCAGGCAACTGAATATGTAACCATGATCCAATCTGGTCAGGTTCCCCTGGTAGCAGGGTCACGGAGGTCAGATGGTAGTCGCTCCACTGTTATTACCTGATCGCCAATCTGGGATCATGGTCAAGGCGGACCCCGGGCCCTCGTTCTCGAGAGCACAACCGGGACATTAACGCCAAGATGATTTTATTAAAATATAATTATACAAAATTTGTCTATTAGTACTTGTATATTTCCAAATCAAAACCAAGCATTGCGGATGGCGCTATCTGAGGCATGAAATAAATCTTTAGAAGCCTTTACGGTGGGGGCTTCCTTTTAGGGAGGAAGTAGGGGGGGGGGACTTTACAGTGAGGAACATTATGATGAATTCTACACATTCCGGCGACTAAATGTGTAACCATGCTCCAATCTGTTTAGGTTTCATTGTTTACAGGGTCACTGAAGTCAGATAGCAGTCGCCACACTGTAATTATCTAAATGAGATATTTGCATGAGGCGGACCTTGGGCCCTTGGGCGCGAGAGTAAAACCGGGATATTAACGCCAAGATGATTATTATGACATTAGGGAGATATCACACTGCGACTTATAACTGTATTGCTACAAAAAAGTATTAATGTGCCATATCCGTTATTATGGGCTGTCAACAAAGAAAGAAAAGAATATAATTATATATTATTTTCAAAACCTAAGAAAATAAATGTACGTACATTTTATCCGCTGTATTTTATCCATAACTCTTAAAAAGTAACTGTATTAAAGATCAAATACGTTCCAATAACTTATTATCAAAAGAAAATCAACCATTCAAAGCTCGTAGAAGCCAAGGAAATGCCCTAATATACTAAGTAAGGAAAGTTTTCTACGCCCCTACAACCATTTTCTTAATATGTCCATTTTTTTCTGTCGATCAGTAACCTGTTCAATAACATAAAATATTACTTGTCAGTTGTAAAAAACCTGTACCTACGTATTGAGGTTTTCTCTACTGCTGACAGGCAAGGATATTTCTCTTTGTTTTAGTTATAGTGTTTCGTAACCACAAAAGATTGACACTGTTTTATTATGTCAATCGATAGACAATTGGTTGCCCACCACCAATGCAATGGTTGCAACTGGTTGGGGTGTTGGTGGGACACATTGCTCCGGCAGAAAATAGGCATGCTAGGCTTTTCCACTGCCATGGCACGGTTACACGGTACACCAGAGACCTTGGTAATACAGTAACACTTTCCCTGACCTGATGACCTGAGTGGTTCAGTTGGTTTACACATAGAGAGATACCGGGTTCGATTTGCAGGAGAGCAGAAATTGAAATGATGAATTTTATTATTTGTTACGGATGAGTTTAAAAAATTAATGAAATGTGTCTATTGAAAAAGAATATAAGTACTTTATCAGTTATCTAGCACCCATAACGCGAGCTTTGCTTACTTTGGGGCTAGATGGTGCTGTGTGAATTGTCCAAGAATATTTATCTATTTATTTTGCTCTTGGCTGCGGTATTCTGTAAGGTGGAGATGCTTCCCCAGTCGAATAGATTCGGAAGACATATCCCGCCCTACCTCTCTTAGAAGCTACTAGTAAAGTAAAAAATAAACCTACTTACTTTCTTTATTATTTGGCCTCTGCAATGGATACTAGAGTGGCGTGTGTGTATTGTTAATAATATATACCACTATCGACCTTTGTAGATTACTCTAACGATTGAGCTGAATTTTTTACAAGCCTTTAGCAATTTACTTCAGTTGTGATGGTAGTTTCTTATTTCGTAATACAGCTAAACTTTCCACGATGAATATTATCTTAGAATTTGTCGAAAACTATGTATGTATAGTATGTTTACTTGTAGAGTTCACCTGTGGAATTGACCTATCCTTCAAGAGATTGTTCTCTTATTTATGTTATCTTATGTACGGAATGCCAACTATGCAAATGAAGTCATGTTATGTAGGCCACTCACTATCATTCCGGTCGACAAGCAGCATGACAGATCCCGCCCATTTTATTCTTGACATTGGCTTGACGTCCTTCGAAAATTTCTCCCCATACACGGTCAGTTTGGCTTGATTCCGCCTATTTGATCATGCCACTTGTCATGCCGCTTGTCCGCCGGCTTGAAGGTGAGTGGCCACCGCAATGACGGCCTCAAGTCTAAAATGGATAGGGTCAAGCATGGGTGGGGCCGATCCTATTTTTTTTACATGACAACTGACAAACGGCATAAAAGCTGCCCACAAGAATGAAATCAATTCTATCCTGGCCTAATGGTTGCCTAACGTGAAAAAACGTACTTAGTAACTACTGCAGTTATATTATTCAAGACTTCGCTGACGAATTCGGGGCCATAAACTAGTAACACAAAACTTACGTGAACTTTAACCCCTTGGGCCCATTAAAACTTTGACACAAAGCGGTATTTCAAAGATCTCCCTCTACAAATAATGTCAGTTGACAACGAGTAAAGTTTGACATGACGCCACCCGATTTACTTTATTGACTTATCTACTGTACAACTTGTTAATGCTTCGGCTTTGCCCTCAAACAATGTCCGATTAGTCAAACAATATATCGTGAGGGTCACGCTATGAACATACTCACAACTCATTCGTGGCGTTGATTCTCACTGCAGATCTGGAGTTCTTCATGAGGGAAGACTGTTGGCCGAAGGGTGTTGTATTCCGGAGATTCCGTGGGCGACCTAGGACGTCCAGTGCCGTCAAAACGACTTTGAAAGTAACAGAAAGGAACTAAAGTGTAGATATTCAGTTTAAAGTTTTATGGTGTGTATTAGTTTATTGTATGTATTCGTTTATAAACTATAATAATTGGCATGTGTGTATTTATAAATATGGGCCTCAGTTGCCTGAAATAAATGAATAAGTAACCACTTCTCAAGACATTCTCAAGCCTGAGGAGTATATCTTTTCTTACAAGCTTTTATTTAACTTCACTACTTACTTTTATTATATCAAATAAACTTAACCTAAATAAATCAAAGCTCAATATCACTCCAAGGCCTTAGCCAAGGCCAAGGCCGAATGTGAAAAATCTAGTTCACTTAGTACTAGGCAAATAGTCAATTTGGGAAAGTGCCTTTTAGGGGCGGTTGTCGACTAGCTGTTCGTTTTTTAGATAGCCAGACTTTGCCAGCTTGGTATTCTACTGTATCACTAGAAAGATACATACATATTCTTTAGTTGCTTCTCATGTTTTATTAATATTTCCTAATATTTTTAGGGGTACTTGTTATTTCTGCGTTGTCTCTATTGAATGAATGAAGTTGTTTACTTTTCTCTTTCATTTCATTTATAATAGTAGGTACTCGTACTCAGATAAATATCTACGCTATTTTCAACTAAAAGTTAATTACTTAACAGAATTAGGTAGAATATTGTAGCCTGAGGACCTACCGCCTAACTGAGTGGTTTAGTTGGTTGGTTAACGTGCCGGTCTACCACGCAGAGGTCACGGGTTCGTTTCCCGGCCGAGCAGAAATTGAAATGAGGAATTTAAATTTCTGTTACGGGTCTGAGTGTTAAAATATGTATATATTAGTATGTAAATAGTTTATCAGTTACTATATCACCCGTATAAAAGCTTTGCTTGCTTTTGGGCTAAATGGCGCTGCATGAATTGTCCAAGCATATTTATTTATTATCTCTTTACGGTAGTATTGTATGTTTACATTATTGTGTTCATGTTTGAAGGATAAGGTAGCCAGCGTAATCACGGTTAAGTTCTCAACTCGTCCGCGGTGGCGGCTGTCATCTCAAACTTTATTATTGTCAACTGGCATTATTTGTTTGGAGGGATATCTTTGAAACTCCGCGTTGCGTCGAAGTTTTAATACGCCCAAGGGGTTAAGTCAGTGTAAGTTTTGTGATATACCAGCATATGCCCCTAATACGCACAGCGAAGACTTCAACAATATGACTCCTTAAAAATGTTCTTATTTACAATGACATCAGTGTCGTACTTACTGATGCCACGTAGGTATGCCTCATTGCACACTCCGCGATGCTACGATGCACTGGTTCGAAATTTGCGTTTTCAAGCACTGCATAAACTAATATTAGAAATGAGAAAGTTGTAAGGATATATTTGGACGTTTCTTACTCCTTTACGCAAAAACTACTGCACCAATTTTCATGAAATTTGGCAACAACATCGTTTACCTATAGCCCAAAATAGCACTGCCATTATTTATTTCAAAATACAATGTATTTCCCGCGTAAACGGGTCTGGAACGTTATAACAGAATTTTATGCTGACGAAGTCGCGAGCAAACTGCGTCAAAAACTGCGAAAAGCACCATCGATCCATAACATAATCAGCTCTAACATATTGTGTTGTGTTCGATCAACTGTGATGGTGTCCAAGCCTCAAAGCCGTAGCACATCCACTGTTTCAATTCCCACTGCACTCATACAAGTCACAATAATCCACCGTAATTCAAAACGGCGTTTTGTAATACTGTACATTAATACAATTTGGAAGCCCGATGGCCCGATGGATGGATGGACGGATGAGTTAGGATCGAATGACACTTAAACTCTTTTTTTACTAGACGATATTATATGAGCAAGCGAGTCACCTGATGATAAGTGATCACCGCCACTGACGACATAATTTTCGACGATGTTTCGTTTTCGCAGTGGTTTGGAAATGCCTGTCGCCCTGGACAGGCAGGCAGAATGAATCACTCCAATCTGGTCAGGTTCCCCTGTTACAGGGTCACAGAGGTCAGATGGTAGTCGCCCCACTGTAATTACTTGATCTGCCAAATCCTGTATCATGGTCAAGGCGGACCCCGGGCCTTCTTCCGCGAGAATATAACCGGGACATTAACACCAAACTGATTATTTACTAGGTAATAATCATTAACCGTACTAGGTGGCGCGGCTTGTACTAGTAAATCTAAATCCAGCAACAGTAATCAGCAATAGGATGATAACTTATGAATGAGCTGTAGTTGCAGTAGCCAGGTATAACGCATAAACCTGCCCAATTAAATCTGCGTTTCGCATCGCAGGCTTAGTGAGTACGTAACTCCGCAATATGTAATCGCGTTAGGGCGATCATTGTTTCGCCTGTAATGCGCTTACGGTGGATCGTAGCAACTGAACTCAATGGTGCTCATACATAGGTAATTGGCTTATATTCGTAATAGGATTGTTCACCTTGAAAAAATGTGGTACTATACTTGTACATAAGCGGTTTTAGATACGCCGTTTTTGAAGAGGGTTCTGATGAATTGTAGACATGGCTTTTGAAAAATCTTATGTAGCGCTTGATCTAGCCCTTGATCAGGGTAGAGCTACTACCTGGAGAGTACAACATGGAGTTTTTCAAGAAAGGGGTGAAAAGGTTTTTACGGGATCGGTAACCCGTGGGTGATGCCCCTGGTATTCTAAACGTCCATTGGCTGCGGTGACTGCTTAACATCAGGCGGGCCGTAAGCTTGTATGCCACTAAAAAAGAGCAAGATTGTCTTTTAGCGTCCCTTTGGTCGTGATTTCATATTAAGAGCAGCTACTCCCATTACTGCTTGAAATTGATGGCATAAAAAATAATAGCCAGCAAATTAATGAGCAAGCGCAGCGTGCTCGAAATTTAATCGGCCAATTCATAGAGTTTTCAGTTTCTAACACCTAAAACCTTGTTTATCATCATCATCACAGCCCGTAACAGTCCACTGCAGGACTTAGGGCCTCTTCCGCGAAAGGGGAGGTTATTGCCATAATCTCCACGCTTAGCAGTCGGGTTGGAGATCGCAGTGTTTAAATATAACAATGGAAAATGCTGCTGCCCATTTTCCAGATTATGGAGACTCTTGATCTTTTGCCTCGGAATCATTAGTCGCCTTGTACGACACCCATAAGTGTAAGGGGTTGGTGCTATTCTACTCTGCCGGACACCACACGGCATGACCTTGTTTATACTAAATAATAATGAATTTTGTGAAATGGTGAATAGATAAATTTAGCAAAGAAGTAGATGCCTGCCACTTCGTCTGACACACGCGCCTCTCAAAATGTTTTATGCATCTTTATTCGCTTGGTTCGGCGCTGAACCCATGTGTAGAGAGAACAGATTTTGGGAGGTAGATTGACCGTCCTCATATTACTTCATAATTAAATTTGTTAGGACGGTCTTAGTTGTTATCCTCTTAGACTTTTCTGAGTATAATTTTGTGTGTATTATAGAGTCGCCACATTAAAAAAAACATCTTGGCATTAATGTTCTGGTTATGTTTTCGCACACGTGAACTACCTGGAGAGGTTTTCCCTGGAGAGTACAACATGGAGTTCTTCAAGGAAGGGGTTAAATGGTTTTTACAGGGTCGGCAACGCGTGGGTGATGCCCCTGGTATTGCAAACGTCCATAGGTTGCAGTGACTGCTTACAATCAGGCAGGCCGCAAGCTTGTTTGCCACCTTAGCGGTAATAAAAAAAAACACGTGGTCCCGGAATCTCGAAATAAATACAACAAAAACTGTAACAATACATTGAAGTCAGAAGATAATCCAATAGTCAATTATAAACGACATTGCCACCAAATATCGATAGTTTTCCAGCTCTATCGCAAACATGCACTTCAAACAGTCAACCTCGCAATAATGAAACGTCACTAGCACAACGGAGTGGGTACAAGCAATTATTTCACCACACGACATAGAGGGCGCACTCGACGTAATAACAAACCATTGTCCTCTCGTGGCAATGCCATTAAGGGATTAGCCTTGTCATCTGCTGGTACCTATTTAGATTAGGTGGTTAACTTCAGATGTGGTATAGATTGTTTACTTTACTTTCTTTATGTGTGTGACTAAATATTATTAAAGTTAAAGTAAAGTAAAACACTTTTATTCCACTCAGACACACGGCACTAAATTCAAAAATGGAAAAATAAAAAGTTTAACGGTGACATAAACGATAAAAAAATAGACTCTAATCTCGTTACCTGTGTCATGTGGAGAGTGCAATGGAGCCACACTCAGCATATGCCTCGACATTCGCCGTGAAAATGGTTTATCTATTAGGCTGGACATTCTCTGCGACCTCCAACTTGCCTGTCAAGCGTGGATATTATAGCAATCTCCTCCAATTATGTGGAGAAAGCTTAAGTCCAGACGTGGTAAAGATATGTATGGATGAGTTTTTTTTACAGGTATTTAAAATACTCACAGACAGACATTATAGTAAAGGCTTTTAGACTTTACTTTTCATGCATGGAAGGAGAATTGAAGATTGCAGTATTAAAAATATATCACAATAACCTCTGCTGAAGCTGCTCTGGTTTAGTACCAGCACGCTAGCGAGATCCTTAATCAAAGTAATCAACACTCGTGGAGTCAGGGAAGCCGAACTTCTTAGGTGCTCGTCACTCGTTAGGTGTGCCTCCTAACACCGTTAGTGAAGCGAGATTTTATTTACTTACTTCGCTGGCTCAGAGACCCGAAGTGGATCTTGGCATCCGACACAATAATTCGTCGTTGGTCCCTATCCTGCGCGATTTGTTCCTACAAATTTATAATACTCATCGCTGGTTTAGAGCTATTTAGTATAATTGAATCATCATCATCACAGCCCATAACAGTCCACTGCAGGACTTCGGGCTTCTCCCACGAAAGGGGAGGTCATTGCCATAATCTCCACGTTTGGCAGGCGGGTTGGAGATCGCAGTGCAGTTGATGTAAATCTACCCAGAAAGATGCTGCTGCCCACTTTTCGGATTTGTCCCTTAGTCGCCTCTTACGACACCCACGGGAAGAGATGGTAAAAATGGTTGAATGGTAACACTCTATTTTGGTGAAAAAATATAGAGTACAAATAAAAGATTAAATATTTGGCAGAAGTTATAATAATAGCTTTCAGATGAACTCCTCCGACTTACCTTCCTTCAAAACTTTAAATCAAATTCAATACCTCATTTTCGTTGGTGTAGTTCGAGAAATAAACCTCAACTTTTCTCATATTTCTTCCTCGACATTCTTAAAATAGAATCTGGGCTCTTAACTTAAAATTAAGTTAAGGAAGTTAATAAAACCTTCAATTATAAGCATTATTAAAAGCTATAATAAGCGACGTAAACGTGTCACCTCCCTCATTATTAGTGCGTTACTTGTTTGCTTTTCACCTGTTCTTTACTGAGTTCCCGACGAAGAGAAGATTAGGATATCATAAAATCGCACAAGCGCAAGTCGAACTCACTTTTAAAGGGTTCCGTGCCAACACACGTATTATAAACTCCAGTAACTCGTAAATCCTATACAATATTGTTACCAAGTGGTCCATGAAACTACTTAAAATTCAAAGCCTATATTTGTAAAATTATAGCCTATATATTAATCCAGATTATAATCTATCTGTGTGTCAAATATCACCCAAATCCATTATTGCGTGATTGAGTAACAAACATACAAAATTTTGCGTTGGATTATTTTCATTTGAGAACTTCGAGTAGCCCATCTAACCGTGCGTCGTTTTAGACAATAAAAAGAGGGAGGTTTGGTCATTACCAACCCCCCCATTGGGTCCCGTTTCATCCTACAGTTTCGGAACCCTTAAAAACATAGAAGAGACAATTTCAGTAAAAGGCGGGGGCGGGTTCTTTGATCTGCCCAGGTCAGTGAAGAGAATACCTACTGCTACCCAATCTATGATGATTTAAGTGAAAAAGCATCGAATCGCGTACAAAAAAAGGTTACGAATTGAGGCAATTGGTTTATCGCTTTCTACTTTTGACAATTGAAATGCCTGAATACTTTTTCGAGAGCGGATTAAAAGGAAAAAATAGTTCAAATGGTTATAATAGATGGCGTTGATTAGATGCGATTCTCAAAAAGAAAAGAAAATGAGACCAGATGTATAGATAAGAATGAAGACATTTTACGCTTTATTCGCAGAAAAGGCACTAAAACTAAGTATCTTTTTATGAAATACCTTTCCGAGAAACCTGTCTTAATCCACCATTCGGGATTCTTTTACGATTTAGGATTTTTATCATCTACGGATATAGAATTTATAATATACCTATAATTCTATAAGCGATACAAGATATTATCTTAGTGCAGAGCCTACTGATAATTGTACTGAAATTGTGATTTTTGTGGAAATAAAGATTTTTTTTTTCTGTAATGGAATAAGGCCTCATGCATAACGTCACGCCTTGTATAATGAAAGGCTCTGGTATTTATCATGAATAATGAAACAATGAAAAATAATATTCTGAGATTTATAGATGAGTTTCGGAAATATAACATGAACAGGAATGCTCATATCCTATCCACCCTCTACAAAGTCCTTTATATCCCACCCGCCCCCTCATACCTTCGTGACCGTTTCCACTTTTCCCGTCCTCAACACAAGTCTTGTCGCTCAAGCGTAAGATCGTCGCTTGCAATTCCTACTCACAGTTTTCCGATTTCCTCTCCTATTCCTTCACTGTTGATGCAACCCGGCTGTGGAATTCTCTCCCACACGAAGTGCGCGATAGTCAAACATTACATATTTTTAAAAAACGTGTGAAAGAATATTATCTTTCCCAGTATGCCTAGATGTAATTCAGTATTCTCAATGCCTTAATGTTATATTGTATTAGTTATTATGGTATATGTTTATTTTGTTTATATGGTATATTTATATAGTAAGTATAGAATTTTATGTATGTATTTAGTTATAGTATTATAGTCATTATGCACGTTTTATCAGCGTTTTTTTATCACATATCCCTTTTGAATACCGGAAGAGATTTCTTTTAGAGATAAGTAGTACCTGTTGTGTCGTAACTACTCTGTACTTTCTGGATTTGTTATCTTGTGTACAATAGTATATATCTCATGTAATCCATGGCTAGATAATTTTTTGTTCTTGGTAACATGCTTTTGATAAATTGCCTTTTGTATTTTAGTAAAAGATATGTGTAAATTACCAAATATTTAAATAACGCACGAGCATTCACTGATTTCTAAAGTACAGGACTTTCCTAGTTTAGAAATCAGGATATTATAATCTTATGTTAACCCCACACCTCATTCTAATACCACTAATTATGTACTTATAGATATATGATAAAATGTACTCTATTTGGTAAATAAAGAATTATTATTATTATTATTATTATATATTAAACTGTTAAATAAATAAATAACCGAAATTATAGTGATTACTAAAAGGAGTTAATGTAGGATACAAATACTATGTTTTGTGGTAGATTTTTATAATTTTTGAGACATAGATAACATCAACGTATTCCGATTGGCACCCCGTGACGGTATGTTATTATTATTATAGTTTAAATAATAATATTTATTATTACAATTTCATTATTTACGGGAAAAGGTTTATTTAAATAATTGTGTTCTAATAAAACGGACAGGGTTGTATGTCCTGCTACTGTATAGCGGACACAACACATACATAGCTGTGTAATTATTTAAAACTCAAGTTTCAATTGCAATCCTCTAAAAAGCAATAGGTCCTGCCTCTAAAACCTCCAGTTCCCGAACAAAATTCGGTATTTTCGGTACCTATAGGAATTGCATGAGCTTTATTTACTTTTTGTCTGGCCTCTCTACCTCAGTAGGAATCGCTAACCAGTTAATCAAAATGTTTTAGCTCATACCATTCGCTAGTACTATGGTCCGACTCTTTCATCCACTAGTCTGTCAACGTTGCTGTCTCTTTTGCACTTGAACAGTGGAATCCTGTGAATTGCAATTATTCTTGGTCCCTAGAACTCGGAACGAACGTGGCGTGCTAATTAAGCCAGAATCTGTTTAGAACAAATTTTGTATAGACGACAGACGTCCTATTGTGTCGCCTAGAGATGTTCTTTAGCTCTGCGTAAATTTGTTTATATCACTAAGTCGCAGTATTTCCATTACTGCGATATATAACTTACTTCGCAGGCTTAGAGATTACGCCACAACTTTGTGTTCAGCGGAGGGCTGTTTTTACAGGTGTTGAAAGAACCTTACAAGAGGCAATCAAAAACGTGGGGCCTATACTACGGCTGATTTGACGTTAGATGATTTTTACACTGTCATAACCCTAGTTGATACACACGTTGATATTATTGTTCGGTCTTCGGTGAAGTCGTAAAACAGGGCATTTATTATTAAAAATATTTAATTTATACATTTTGTTTACTTAGTACAGTATAGACGTATAGACGTTCGCAACGTCAAGGATTTAGGTTTGGGACTAATTTAGACTCTCAATCGATAATGCATGCATGTGGGGCATTGTGGGCGGGATATCTACTGTAGCCACTGTACATTACTGTAGTACCTTTTTTTAGTTTTTTCATAAAACACTCTATAAACGTCGAGGTGACTGAGTGACAGTGGCCGGTAAAATGTTTTATTGCCTATTGAACGAATAGAAGACTAAAACATAACCAATGATAATGATGATAATGAAACACACGACAACACCAACGTCCAACATAAAACAACGGTGAACAACAAAACAGTAACACTATTAACAAGCAAACATTCGATTCATCGAAAAATCAACACAACATACTAATTGAAACAATCACAGAAACCTCAAACTCTTCAAGGAAGACATCAAGCCGTCAAACGTTGCAAACCGAACGTAAATCATGCAAAAGAGGGTGACCTGATTCCTCAAGACTCCGCATCGCACATTCATAATCACATACTTGATTGCGGGATACACGACATGGGGTGAGATTGTCACTTGTTTATCTCTGCGGGTAGGTTTGTTAGCTATCAGGGACTTTTGTCTTGTTTCGGTATGCTTCTTTTGTTGTAGTAACGACTGTAGTGCTAACCAGCTGAATATGCATATATAACTATGCTGATGTCCTTGTTACTGCGATCTTGTTGTCTGCTAAAAATATTGTAATTCATTTTAAACTGAAAAAAAAACGAGATGGTAAAGTAAAAACAAAAACATAATACACGGTGTAAATCAAAGAGATTGGAATACTAGCGACCTACTTGCCAGTCTATGAAGGTCGCTAGCATTCCAATCTCTTTGGTGTGAATTGATGGCGCATATATTTTTTTACAATAAATTAATGGGAGATTCTACAAAAACCGATTACATAGAATTTTTTTTTAAATATTTGTAATAGATGGCGTTGATTAGACAAGATTCTCAAAAACATATCAAAACGAGATCGTTGGATGTATAAAAATGTAGAAATTTTGCGCTTTTTTCTCAGAAAAGGTACTAATAACTATGTATCTTTTCACGAAACGCCTTTCCGACTAACTTCGTCTATCAAATTCAAAACTTGAGAATCCTGTCTGAGCAGTGCCATCTAGTGAGGCACGCCGAACTTTTCTATTTAATTTTTTAAAGTAGCTATCTGAAAATTCCATCACACAAATATTTGACCGCCATCCACCTGATGACCAGTATGGACGCGGCTGAGGATGGAACATGGTGTCAGGTAACGCATTTACAGCCAAAAGGTTCCATTTATTAGCAAGCATTACATTCTTTGACATAACACATAAATACCAACACTCAAAAACACCGTGTATGTTGTTTACTTCAACCTCAATAAAATAGCATGAGTTTGTTGCTCATTTCTGAAACGCAAACATCTGAAGCTAGCGTCCTTCGATCTTGTATTTTCGGCTTCTCTCGCACACTCTCTCACACCGAGTTTCTTTGAAGTCTGCCAAATGTATTATCTTTATTTCTGCGTTCCTGTAATGATTCTCTTCAGATATCTCGGGCACAATTTTCCGTTCCCGTAGAGTGGAAACGTTATTAAATTATTCATTTTTATTTAGCAGCCTCTTCGTTTTCACTGCATTTTTACTCTTAATGGTATTACGGTTTCTGAGCAATAAGTATGACGGTTAAAACTTTCCCATTACTTATTTTTTGAATGGATAACTTCATATAGCGCCATCTAGCCCCACAGTAAGCAAAGGTAATGTTATTTAAAAAAAAATCTTCATTTCACTGCTCGGTCGGGAATTGAACCCGGGTCTTCTGCGTAGCTCACCAGTATATTAACCAACTGAACCACTTAGGTCTTCACTGACTTCGTGTCATGGAGTTCTGCTTAACGATAGCAGAGCGAAATTGGTTTTTGAATGTATATATTCAAAGTTATACAGGATATGAACGTTTGAAAAGATGACGTCGCTACTACATACCATTTTTATTTTATTATTATCAATAGGTTTGCATTTGACCTCAACTCACCTGCGGGAAAGCGACGATGAGGTCAAAGATGTAGCATGCTTGCCTAGCAGATTCATGTTCACTCTTTGAACAAATTTCTTTTTTTATTCTAATTTAATATCTCTTGTTATAGTATTAAAACCGTTTTCATGTATCCTACCTACCTATTAAGTAAAAATCTTTGTTTCAAAGGATTTGTCTCTTTGTTTCAGGTAATTACAATTGCTCCTGATGTTCCCGAATACCAGGAAACTTTTCAATTAAAGGACTACGATTTGTAACTTCTAACATTGCCTAAAATAAAGTTAAACAAGCTTACATAAACTGCAGGTAGGTATGTGGTAGCGATCTAGGTGAACGTCTTTAGGTAATCGTTTTTCATGATTTGTAGTGGAATAAAATGAAATTGTTCGAACAGAAAAACAAAATCCACCAAGGGGGACAACCCTTAACTAATAATAAATTAGAATTTGATAAATTACAATAGACAGCACTTTCTTCGGTTTCACATTTTACTCTTACACCCTTAACCCAAGGGTTGAATTTCTTGTTAATAAACATTAACAAGTAATAGGAAACAACTGTACGTAGTTCCCCAGCCATCAAATATAATATAATAACGAAACATATTGTCGAAACACATTTATTCGCCTAATATCTAAATTTATCCTCCGTCCAACCTTAATATCGGTCACTAGCCCGCAACGGCCTAAATTCCTACCGGTAAGATTATAACGGTACTTTACTACCGGTATTTGAATATCGGAAAATGGTGATGAGGACCCAGCTTAGTAATTTACAGGGCTAGGGTGTAAACTCGCTTGTTATTTGATAGTTTATGGACAAGCACGTCTTACAGGCTGCTACTAAGGCATTTATGGACGACATGTTATATTCGTCATACAAACCTGAATAATGGTAGTTAAACTTTTAGGTAGATAGTTTATGAAGCTTGTGGTCCTGTGTGCTGATGACGCATTTTCTGAGCTATGTACAGATTTGAATCAGGTCAATTCTGATGCGTTTTGGTGGGAAGAAATTGGGCTATATTGTGCCAAAGTAGAGTATATTTTTCTCTCACAAAGACTTGAGAGAAGAGGTCCTAGATAAAGGTCAAGGCGGACCCCGGGTCTTCGTGCGCGAGAGCATAACCGGGACATTAACGCCAAGATGTTTTTTTTATATGACATGAGAGAAGAAAGTCTGCGTATAAAAATTTGCGTTTTTAAAAATGACACATAAAATTATTCGAAAATGTTATTTTAGCTAATAGTATAGTGTTCTGTCGGCGAGTAAGGTCTCCAATACTCTGTGGGTAGCTTTTAAACTTTAGCAGTGGAACGGCCTAGAATTTGCCTATTAAAATTTGTTGCCAGAAAAATGTGGCCCGAAATTTTCGAGTTAGGCAACGCATTATTGAACCCCTCATGTTGATTGTGTGCATGAGTAGCGGTAAACACTTTCCACCTGGTTGCTTTCTTGCCTAAATAGGCATATAAAAAACCTCAAGCAGTTACCGACAGAAACAAGGCTAAGCTACAGGCAACTACCAAGACCGTTATATTTAAAGCTTTTCCACCCATTAACAAGTGTTTCCACTCAATAAATCCAACTTTCCTTGCGGGACGGGAACAAGGAATTTTTGCATCGACGGTTATAGAAATTCAATCGGGCTTGGTAAATTTTTATGCCTTTTTTGTCAGCGGTTCATTCGGTGTACGGGCGATGCGGGAGTATTCTGGAAGGGTAAATTGTTTCTCGTGAAGACAAGTCGATTTCGAGTATAGGTCTTTTATTGTAATGCCTAATTATGCTCGTACGATTCGGATGTGGAATAAGCTCCCAGCCACAGTGTTTTCTTTGGACTACGTGGGATAGTTCAAGAGGTTTATTAGAGGTCTCTTCAGAAGTGGGCAATGCATTGGTAGCACCCCTGGTGTTGCTGATGTACATAGGCGGCGGTGACCACTTTCCATCAGGTGGCCGGCCCGCTTGCCTGTATGTCTACCGTATAACATAATAAAAAAAGATTAGTATACCTAAAGGGTATTCAATATAAAATTAATAACAATTGATCTCGATGACGATAATATTGAATGTGGCGAATAAAGGAACTAACATGTCGTCCATCATAAACAAACTATACTAAAGACAAACTGATGCCTTCACAGTCATAACTATGGTGGTACCGTTCATCTTGCTTTCTGTTTTTTTATTGAAACATACTCAAACTCTCAATTTTTTTTTTTATTAGAACATTAAATATTTCAATCGTCAAAAAGTGAGGGCGGTAGGAAAGTAGGAAAGAAACAGACAGTGACACGTGGGCCGCCCCATGGACGAAGCACACCCACCCCACGCCGACCGCGGCCGGACATGCCCGACAATACCAGACAGCGCTGCCCGACAATGCCAGTCAGAGGCGGACTGCTCCCTACATATTATATAAACATGCTTTACATACATAGGTAGAGCTCGTCTAATCTAAAATGATGCGCCCCAGTATCGCATTAACGCACACAAGCAAGTTTAAAATATGGACGCAATACATTTACAAATGCCGTTGTAATTGTTCATTCAGTTGCCGGTAAGATTCAAACGTAGGAGCACGCGTCGTTCATTGGCTCCCACACAGATGAAGTGTCGTTATCAATATTTGCACTCACACATCGAAATCAACTAACTAAGTAGTGGGGCGCGTCATTTTAGACTAGACGAGCTCTACATAAAGTCACCTTTTCCCATAGTATGCTGGTCGTCGTGGCACTGATTGTATCCTGGGATCTAGGTTACTCATTGTTTTGAATGTGCTTCGTGATTTTAGGTATTTCCAGTAACCAAACTGCGCTTATTACCCTAAAGTTGTTAAATAATTAATTAGGCAATCAAACAACCCAAAGTTATATACCTAGGTACGTGTGGATTTGCCAATATCAACAACAAACTAGTGCCAACATTAGCATAGTATTAACTAACTCAGAGAACATAGCGCTGCAGTGTAGTTAAGTTGGCCTACTATGAAGTTTGAGGTGTTTGAAAAGTTAGCACGTTGAATAAAAGCTGGGGACTCTAGGTAGGACTTAGTATTGGTACTCTGAATATCATTCAAATCTATTCCTGACTGCTCAGTGACAAACAAATAGATACCCCACCTGATGGTAAGTGGTAACAATTCCTTATAACACCTACAATTCATACGGACCGCACGTTCGATGTCATTGTGAGGACTAAGATGAAATACCTCATGCCTGTAATTTCGCTGGCTACCTTACCTTTTAAACTGGAACACAACAATGCAAGCATTTTTGCTTTACGGCTGAAATAGATAAGGCGGTGGTACCCATCCAGACGGACTTCTCAGGCTTGACAGGGTCCCACCACCTGATAAAATTCAGTCGGTTCACGTAATTGGGTAATTTCCGTATCTATATTATAAAAAGAAAATATTTTGTATTTTAAAATTACATTATATGTTTGTAAGGGATAATCACAAAAACAATTTAATTGGTTTTATAAAAATTTCAACTAATACAAAGTAAGATTGGTGGAACAATATTGAGATAGGTTCTTTGAGGGTTCCAATATCGTAGCGGCTAGAAAAATCCGCTGGACGAAGAGATAAAATAGTTGGTACGGATGGATGGTACTTATTTTATCAACTGCTGTGATACAAGGTGACAATATACAGGTGATTTTGAATTAATACTTGGTATTATGAATTCTGCCATAACGATGCATACAACTGATTTTTCGCGATTTCCTAGTTGGTTCCATTGTAAAAGTTGTTTGTTATCATGAGCCCCTGCATATACGGCGTAGTATCGATAATTAATTTATAGTCTGGCAAGAAAGTCGTGACAAGGAACTACTGCTCTATCATCACTCAGGGTCTCTTCCACGAAATGGGAGGTTATTGCCATAATCTCCGCGCTTGGCAGGTGGATTGTATATCGCAGTGTTATAAATATAACAATGGAAAAAGCTGCTGCCCATTTTCCAGCCTACGGCGACTCTCTAGATCTTTTACCTCGAACACACTAGTCGCCTTGTACGACACCGCCGAACGTAAGGGGTTGGTGCTATTCTACTCTGCCAGACACCACACGGCCACAATCAGTTTGCGACCTCAAATTGTTCACAGCTTTCTTGCCAAACTGTACTTCTGGTTCCAGAATACGCCTGCCATCCGCCAAAGATTACAGTATATGCAACTCAACTCAACTCAATCTACAACTCCGCATATTTTTCGCTTCACTCCGCTCGGTGCTTTCCCGCAGATTGGGGTTAGCTTTTCTGCCATTACTATGAATTTGAGATCTGAGTGCTCGAAATGGATTGGGGTTTTATTTTGAGCTGCGCCAACTGCGGTTGTAATAAATTGATGGAGGTAGGTACTATAATAACGTGAAACTATAAATATGTAAGGAATCTCTATGAGCGATAGGAGAAAATTTCGGTTAGATGCACAAAACTGCTTCATTTCATGTATAAAAGAATAAGAGTAACTTTTTCGTAAGGTAACATGTGTTTTGATAATGTGTACCTGAATTGGAATTCTGTACACAGTACCTACAGTGTAATTTGAATTGAAATGGGCAAGTTTTGTGCATCTGCCGGATATTTTTTTGTGTTGACTATGATCTTTCTTCCCCCTTAGTCTTCAATTGTAAGTATTCGATTTCTAGATTTTCTAGGACGATATCTAAATAAAGCTTTATCACTCCCCTGATTTTTTGGTGATGAAACCAAGAAAGATTTAGTGTGAAGTAAAAATATATTCATATAACTCTAATACGCCGCTATTGTATTACAATATAATAGCGGCCTTTACACTTAAAGTTCGGACTGTGCATGCATGTGTGTCTGGGACTGTGTTCCGAATCGAGGACTGGTCGATCCGTCCGTCGGTTCCTACCGCGGATGAAACTAAGTACCATGCGCCATTTACGATCAATGGTGGCCACAGTTTTGACTGCGGTTAAATATGTGATTCGTGCTTGCCTGTAGTCCAAATTACGCACGTAAACGATTCTAGAGACCTCTTATACGGTAAAGTTCAGACTTTTGCGCATCTGGGACTAAAAGAAAGAAAGAAAAGAAAAAAGAAAACTTTTATTGCACATAGACACCACGAAACGACAATTACGTACAACAACAAAAAATAACAAATATTCGTGGACAATATATTCGTGGACAAATTCACACAGCGCCATCTAGCCCCAAACTAAGCAAAGCTTGTGCTAGATAACTGATATACTACTTAAATACTTTTAAATACATACTTATTATACATAGAACACCCAGACCCGTAACAGAAATTAAAATTCATCATTTAAATTTCTGCCCGGCCGGGAATCGAACCCGGGATCTCTTGCGTGGCAGACCGGCATGTTGACCATTGAACCACTCAGGTCGTCGAAGAATTAAGTAAGAACGTACCGCACATAAAACAAAAAAGAAAAAAAAAAAAATATACCTACCGACAGTTCATCTACTCCCAGTGGCATTGTGTAAACTCAGTTTCGCGCTTTCATTGCAATTAGAAGCCCATAGCATAATGTAATGGACTGCATTCGGGACCGTGAATAGTCCGTCAGTCCGTCTGTCGGTTGCTACCGCGGATTAAACTGTCATACGCTATTTACCTACGCTGCAGAACGAGGGTAGGAATGGCGTTCCCCGCGGTCCGAACTTTATATATGCCGCTAACACATTAGACTTAGATACACGTATCTTTGTCTACAACAGAGAAGAGGTCAAAGTTCTAAATAAACCAAACATGTACACTGAGCTCTCGTAGACTTTTCAAAGTGCTATTCAGCGTAATTGCTGCTACAAGTGCATAGCGAACTTGGTCTACGTTGAGTTTGATTTCATTTCATCTTTGAGCTGTGAAATTGTGAGAATATTTGTTGCATATGTTATGACTTTCCTTTGTCATGTTTATTTTTATTGAATTTGTATTCTTGTGCAAATGGCGATTTAGTATTTGTATTAATATTTTTATTGTTACTAGATTTAATAATGTTATCAAAATGGCAATTTTATACAGTTTTTATGTAATACGGCAGACAAACAGGCAAGCGGGCCACCTGCTAGAAAGTGGTCACCGCCGCCTAATGACATCAGCAATACCAGGGGCGCTGCCAATGCGTTGCCCGTCTCTAAGGAGATATACCTCTTGAACGATCCCATGTCATAGTCCAAAGGAAACAATGTGGCTGGGAACTTATTCCACATTCGAATCGTACGAGCGAAAAACGCTCTATCGAATCTTCGCATGGACACCACTAGAGGGTCTACGTAATGGGGATTACCCAGCCTGCGGCAGGTAGTGTGATGGCGGAATTGTGCTGTGGGCACCAGATCAAATAGGTCCTCAGAACACTCCCCATTGTATACCTAGGTATATTTAGTAACAAGAAAATTCAACGTACCATTTCAAAACTGTACATTAGTCATTTATTTAGTTTGTAGTTCTCGAGTTGTCTCCTCTGACAAGGGATGTAAAAGTTGCAAGAGTTGAGTGCGACTTTCGTGCGGAAAATTATAAATTGACAGTTCCAGACAGTCTGGTACTCTACAGGGAAGATTGGCTATGAAATATTAACCGCTTTGTGGGGTAAATGTTTATTTTTAGTTTGCTGTACAGTTTAGCGCAGGCTAGCTCGTTTCAGTTCTAAAGTTAAGCAAAGCGCGTCGATGTTTTGTAGTTTGAAGCTAATCGAACTTCAGAACTGGAACGAGCTCGCCACTCAGTCGATGTGCCTACTAATACCGTTGGCGAAGCGAGGTTAATAAATTTTTTTTTATTCATCTTGTCAGGCATTTGACCGCCATCTCACTTGGTGGTATGTAACGATGATGGAGCATGTCTGTGTAAGATCAGCCTATTTAGATTTTTCGTGAGGATTTCGGGACTGGTTAAACAGTCTCAGGAGTGGATTGGCGTGATAACACCCCGTAGTATTGGGTTAGTAAACTCGGTTACATTTCTTACAGTTAATATCATCTTCATCATCTCAGCCGTTGGAAGTCCACTGCTGAACATAGGCTTTTCCCAACGCCTTTCGAACTGACAGTCTCTATGTCTCCTCTATCCATCGACTATAGTTTGTACCAAATGGATTGACAATAGCGTGCCTTGATCGCTCGGTCAACTACTGGCATTATGTCATGAAAAATTTTCTAACCTTTAATATTTCGTTAAGTTGTATCGATTGTGACTGTTTCAAGCTTTACAGCTATCGTTTTGATCGCTTACTAATTGGTATTGACCCAGAGATCAATTTGGAAATGAAATCAGAGAAAATAATTAATGAATAAATTCTACAAACGTAAGCTAATATTTACTAACAAGAAATGGTTGTAACAATAATTGTTGTTTCTTACTTTGTTTTATTAGGTTTGATGGCTCAGGGACCAGAAGTGGATCTTGGCCTCCAACATAAGAAATATAGGAATTCGCCATTGGTCCCTATCTTGCGCGATTTGTTCCCAGTGACTTATTTGGAGTTCGCGCGGGTCTTTCCGGAGTGTTGTCTCTTGAATGCGCAATTACAAGCATGATGCATTTCATCTTAGTCCTCACAGTGACAACGCACCGGCGGTTCTACATTTTTGTTGCCTGCGACCTAAATCTATGAATAATCGATGTTAGTTTGTGAGACAGTGACTGCTTACCATAAGTGGGCTCTCAGCTCATTTGTCACAGCGTAGCAAAAAAATCTATAAATTTAATTTTTGTCCGCTATTTCCAATCCATTTTTCACAAACTATACATACGATATTTCACTCGTCCATCAATTTCGTAGGAGGCTACGCTTCCGGTACGTTAATAAAGTTAAAACACTTCATCACAGCTCATAACAGTCCACTGTAGGACATAGTACCTCTCCCACGAAAGGGGAGGCTATTGCCATAATCTCTACCCTTGGCAGGCAGTTTTGAGATAGCAATATTGTAAAATAACAATGGATAACGCTGCTGCAATATTAAAGCTTACGTATAGTCTTGAAGTTTTGCCTCGAAAACATTAATCGCCTTGTACGACACCCTCGAGTGTAAGGGGTTGGTGCCATTCTTCTCTGCCGGAGACCACACGGCAAAGTTAATACACAGGATATATTAACTGTACAGTTTAGAGTCACGATTCACAGCATTACCGACTAGCCCGCGGTAATCTCGTATTAAACACGGATTATTGATAACGACCGAAATTAGTCGGTAACCACATTAATATTTCGACCATTTGGTAGCAATAGTCGCTTCGGGACTTGTTTAGATAATAGGAGTTGGTCCAGTGAATAGTGGTCTTGTTTTGGTTGGATTTTGCTTTGAAAACCTATATGATAATAAAATAAAAACTGAAAAATAATATTGTGGACGTGCTGGTTTAATAGCAGCGTGCTTGTAAGACCGATAGTCAAAGTTAAGCAACGGACGCAGTCGGGGGACTGGATGGGTGACCGTTTCGTACTTTGAGGTATTTCGAACTTCGTCACTTGTTTGCGAAGCGAGGTGGACCCAGATCGAGAAATTAAAAGTGGAAAATCCAGACTAAAGAGATCTTCGGTCTGGGGTGCACAAAAATAAATAATTGTGGACAAATTCACACAGCGCCATCTATCCCTAAAGTAAGCAAAACTTGTGTTATGGGTGCTATACTTTTAAATTCATACTTATTATACATAGAACATCCAGACCCGTAACAGAAATTAATTTTATCATTTTAATTTGTGCCCGGCCGTGAATCGAACCCGGGACCTCTTGCATGGCAGACCGTTGTTGACCACTGAACCACTCAGGTCAGTAGTAGGTCATAAGTAAGTAGTAAGTAGAAGTACCCTTATTACAAGTTTTGCTTAGTTTTAGCCGAGATAATTGGTCCTCAACATTATAAACTTTTAACTTTCATAAATGACAAGGACATATTTATAATTATTTCATGTAGTTCGTTCGAAACTTTGCCCCGAATAAAGTTGTTCACTTTAATCCGTCAGAAATTGTTACCCCGTTGTCTTGTTAGAACACACTTCGACTTTCAACTTTTACGTCCCTTGTCAAGGGAGGCAAGTCATAGCTGGCAAACTATATAATTAAATTATAGTTTTGAAATGATATATCGCATTTTCTTGTTACTATAGATGCTTATTTAAGAGATGATAAATAATTTGCTCCAAAGAGGGCAGGTCAGGACCCTCAACCAGCGTAAATGTATGAAAATATGTATGAATGTGGAAGAGGCCAGAGAGGTGTAGCAGGATCGTAGCTAATACTCGATAGTCTCTGCCTATCCCTATGGGTTATGAGCGTGAGTATATATGTATATATGTACACGTGTACATACTTAAGGTAGGTTGTATTTATACCATTATTATCGAAATTAAAATTTTAAGCCATTTTGATTGGAAATGAGCTGAGGTTCATATTCAGCCAGCCTAAAACATGCGGATTAAAAAAAAGTATTTCGACGAGTAATTTTACCGATCTGTTTAATGCAATTATCGTCAATATACACCTCTTTGGATCAGCAATAGGTATCGGAGAGCGCCTCGAATGTCCGGCGCTTTAAGTAATTCGTAACATAGAATTTTAAAGAGCGCCGGATACGCAGCGTCCCGCGCTACAACTAGTACCAAAACTGTATGATATAATATAATGGTACAAGAATATAAAACTCAATAAAAAACACAGAAATCATAAAATTCACAAAGGACATAGCTAACAGTATGAAATATTAAATTGTATTATGTTAGACATAATTATGAATTCTTGCTGTTTAAAACACTGAAATCAGGAAGATGGTATTATTTTGATGACACAATCATATTACAGCGTACTTGGGGTGAAGCTCACAAAATTAAAAAAAAAAGACTGACGTGGCTAAAAAGGCTGCCTTTTTAAAATGGGACTAGGCTGGCCATGTTGCCTGAATGCCGTTGACCGCGGGCGAAACAAATTACCGATTGGGTCCAACCTAACGCAAAAAGATGTCACAGTCGTCCTCGAAAAAAATGGCACGACGAATTAAAGGCGAAAGATGGAATAGGTCTAAGTGACAAAATGGGAGAGAGGCCTTTGCCCTACAACGGGACACCGACGGCTCCTAAAAAAGTACTTTAGACGATAACGATAGACTAATCTAGTCAAAATAAAAATACCACTGTTTCCACCCAATAAAAACAGGAATATTCTGTTACCAAATATATTTAATTACTTTGAAGTTACCGCCTGCGGCTACTTTGTTTATTCTGTTTCACATTTCTCATCAAGATTTTTTATAGATAAACAAATAAGTTACAGATAAGTACTCGTAGATTATACTACAGAAATATTATACAACATCATAAAAATATTTGTTGTATTGTCGCTATTCTGTCAGATTCTCCGGATACCACAAGAAAGACGTAATTAACAAATTCACTCGGAGAAGCTAGCTGAAAAGGTGGGAAAATATTACTATTCACAGCCCAACATCCGTATTTAAAAACGTTACTATAAACTGTCATAATGCGCGAGAACGTACTGTACTTGAGTGGCTTCCAACTGACAATACTCCAGTGGCGTTAAGTTATTATATGACAAAAAAGAAACGTAAGTTACTTCAAATAAAGTGAAGAAATATAGTTTGTTTTAAATCGGTAGTATATTACTTTATCGGGCAGTTAAATTTTGTCTGAGGAACGAAAAATCGGCCCTAAGGCAAGTATTTTTTGTGAACAAAGTAAAAGTACCTACGCCTATACAGCGCTCTGGTTTCTAATCAAGTTTTTCGAATATCAATGATTAATATTTCTTCGAAATTGGCAACAAATATATATTTTCTTTATGAGTTCATGAGTTCATTCTAACTGCTTTAAATTTTTTCAGTGACCCAAGCGACCTTGTTTATAAGCTTTTCACTAAATCAGCAGTATAGCAGTATTTTGATACACTGGCTAACGAGGCCTCACCACCATCTTCGAGGGTCAAGCCAACCTCTGCTCGCAGTCCCCCTGCTGACAGACAGACGAGGATCTGCAGCATCGGCTGTTTCCTAACTTTTCGCCTTTTTAGCTATCGGCTCTGCGAGTTATGTGCAATGCCTACTGGGCGCGCGAGCTCATGTCCATCGGGTCGGACCATCTAATTCCAACGGATAACAGATCGCCATATTCACTTGCTCAAACAGCAACTGAGTGAGATGGCGGTGTATCAGTTAAATAATTGCTACTCGAATTATTTAAGCGTTCGTACCCGATGGACGTGTACTTGCGTGCGCAGTATTTACACCTCGGTTTTGAGGTTCTAATACCTATACTGTTGATCCTAGTTCACCTACGATTATCTTATGTTAGTTTCTGATAGTGTATCGCAGTAAATCACCAAAATAGCTCGTTCTACATCACAGCTATTTTCTCGAGTCGTGTAATAAAATATTTCACTCTTTCTTCCTTGCTTTCGTTATTTCTTACTTACTTACTTACTAGTTATATTTCACACCATCACTTATTAAATCACTTATCCAATCCAAAAAAACATCAACGCCTCTCTTTTTACACACAAAAAACATCATCATCATTCGAGCGGTCATTCCCGGCTTCGGCATTCGGCACAAGCCAGGGTCCGCTTTCCTACACTTTGCCCCAAGCTTCGCCCCATTAAAACTATACCTATGTATGCCTATGTAATGCGTGTAACATTACAAACCCGTTGCGTGCCTAGAAAGTGGTCATTAGTGCGTGTACTGAATCCAGATAGTGCAAATAGAACAGAGAATTTGCATTGTTAAATGTACGTTGCACGCATTGCTCGTAGATAAAGCTGACAGTGATCTGCGATGAAACTCAGTTAGTAATTCAATTACAAAAACGGCCGTGTGGTGTCCGGCAGAGTAGAATAGCACCAACCCCTTACACTCATGGGTGTCGTACAAGGCGACTAATGTTTTCGAGGCAAAAGATCAAGAGTCTCCGTAGTCTGGAAAATGGGCAGCAGCATTTTCCATTGTTATATTGAAACACTGCGATCTCCAACCCGCCTGCCAAGCGTGGAGATTATGGCAATAACCTCCCCTTTCGTGGGAGAGGCCCTAAGTCCTGCAGTGGACTGTTACGGGCTGTGATGATGAATTCAATTTCAATTACTCCTATTTTGCGGTCACCTGCTATAGTAAAACCACGGAACATAACAACATAAAATTAAAATAAATAATGAAGAAGTAGATAAATCTGATCTTTTGTCGTAATTGATGACATAATACAAACATGATTTTGTTTTTATGACGAAGAGTTTTGTAAACCTAAATTGAATAAAAATTATTTGACTTTGTCTTTGAATATTAACACGTTACATATTAGCTCTACCTGTATTAAAAACAAACATACAAACAGCGAAGGTTCAAGTACTAGCTTTCCCTTTGCACACACACGAAACCTTAATAAAAAATCCCGCAAAAATACTTTACATTCCCTTACCATGTATCCCTTACACAATTTGTTCAGACACCTTTGGGAAATCACGAGAGAGGCGATTTAAAAAAAGCAGAAACAATTTCGGTATGTCTACTTTAATACAGATTACATGTACCGCGTAAATAAGTACTGCGTTTCATCAAAGTCACGCTGACTCCCAGTTATAATAAAATAATCACTTGGCGTTAATATCCCGGTTGTGCTCCGCGCAAGACTGCTGTTTAGAAGATCATTCAAGAGAACTTTACAATATAAGTCGTGTACCTACTCAATATAGTGATGTGTTTTTAAATAATGTAATACGGCAGACATACAGGCATGCGGGCCACCTGATGGAAAGTGGTCACTGCCGCCTAAGGACATCAGTAGCACGAGCGCTACCATTGCTTTGCCCGCCACTGAGGAGGAGGAGGTAGGGGATTATCCTTTGCAAAAGAATCCAACAGATATGATGTAGCCCATGATGTTTGCGATTATTAGGGTACGTGATATTTATGATTATAATTATAATCATCTTGGCGTTAATGTCCTGGTTGTGTTCTCGCGCACGAGGGCCTGGGGTTCACCATGACCATGATGCAGGATTTGCCAGATCAGGTAATTATAGTGGAGCGACTGCCAACTGACCTAACAGGGGAACCTAACCATTCAGTCGCCTGAATGTGCAGGTTTCATCACGACGTTGTCCCCCACCGTAAGAGCATCGGTTAGTGGTCAACTAATGTACATAGGAAATAATATTTGGTACATTGCGGCTCAGAGGTTCAAACGCAGTACCTCGGGGTCCTTTTTTTTACACGGGGAAGGTAATACGCACGATACCCTTCGTAGGGGGGGAAGGAAGGCCTGTGTGGGGCTCCCAATATATATCGTGTATAAAACGTGATACCACTGCTAAAATTGTCCTCCGCGCGAACGCAACAGCGGTCGGGTGCAGAAAAAATGGCTAACGAAACTTTAAAGTGCATACAGTGTAATATTGTAATAAATGAGCTATTATGTTTTGTTCAGAACAAGATTGATGTGATGGACGAAGAAAGTTTAATTAGACTGTGCATAAGTGGCTTTTCTTCTGAGGAAATTAGTACAGCAAAGGAATTGTTGTTCACGTCTATATCTACCTCCGTCCGAAATGTGTCACGGCGTAAGAATAAGGAGCAAAAGGAGTCGGAAGACATCATTACTGCTTTCAAGAACACGGATCCGGATAAAACCCCCATATTTGTGGCGAGAGAACTGCATAAATTGCCGCCGATCACTTTTGATCACATAGATGTCACTAGGTTATTGAAAGAAATGGTTGTATTGCAGTCGCAAGTGAAAGACATTAGAAGCACCTACGTAACTAAAGATCAATTAGATAGTGTCATATCGGAAATTAATGAAATGAAATATGTTTCTTTAGTGAATATGGACCAAAGAATAAATAAAGTCAAGGGTGGAGGTAGTTGCCTATTGGATAGCGGACCGATCGGAATTTTAAATATCTCGAATACCAGTGCAAATACGCCCGACAAAGCAGAAGTGCGCGATTTGCGACCTTCGCCCTTGAGCCCAGCGAATGATTTGCGGCGGGGAGGACGCGTCGAGTTTTTGCTTGGCGATAAGTGTAAGTTGTCAGCGGCACACGATCAGCTGTGTTATATGCCTACTGATGACGCGGTCGCGGCACCGACACCTACCGAGCGGCCGAGCCAGGTAACAAAAGAACAGCTGAGTGACTCGCGTGCCAACTGTATGGACAATGTAAATGAAAGTACTACATCTATGGCGGGGATAATTGCCCGAGGAGGCGAGTGGAAGACGGAAGATTCTAAGCGAGAATGGACTTTAGTGCATAAGAAAAATAGAAACAGAATAGAGAGTGTGCGCGGAAAATCTATAGTTTCGGAAGGTGATCGATTTAGGCCAGCTGATTCGAGAGTAGCTTTGTTTGTGTCGAATGTTCATACGGATACGTCTGAAAAAGACATATTAGAATACATATACGCTAAAACGAATGAAGAAGTTCTGCTTCAGAAAATACGTATGAAATCACAGAAGAAATACAATGCATATAAAATTATGGTACAAAAGCATAAACTTGAACTGTTCCTAAGTGATAAGCTTTGGCCAGATGGTGTGACGTGCAGACGCTTTATGCCTTATCGACACCTGGAAAGCCAGAATAAAACAGAACAGTCACCACAACAAAAATAGTATGTATAGTGCAACGTTTGTTACATACAATTGCAAAAATATAAAGCGCGCTGTGGATGGAGTTGCACTACTGTGCGAAACAGCGGACATCGTCGCCCTGCAGGAGACGTGGCTGCTGCCGGACGAGCTGCCTTTCCTGGACGGCGTGCACGAGGAGTTCGGGAGCACGGGCACGTCCGCGGTGAACACCGGCGCGGGTATCCTTAGGGGCAGACCCTTCGGTGGTGTCGCGTTGCTTTGGCGGAAATCTATCTTTCCTCACGTATCAGTGATACAGTGTAACAATCCACGGATAGCGGCAATACGCGTCGTAACAAGTGACCGCCCGTTTGTGGTGTTCAGTGTCTACATGCCGACTGACTGTGCAGATAACCTAACAGATTTTACTGACTGTCTGAGTGCAATATCTGCTATTGTTGAAGAACAAAATATAGAATCTGCTTTCATCTTGGGAGACTTTAATGCCCATCCGGGTGAACGCTTTTATCACGAACTTTTGGAATTTTCGTCGGAGCAAAGATGGTTATGTCAAGACTTAAAAATATTACCTATAAGTACATTTACGTTTGTCAGCGAAGCACACGGATGTCGGAGGTGGTTAGACCATTGCATTGCTACTAATGCGGCGGGCCACTGTGTTATAAATGCGTATGTAAAATATGATGTCTGTTGGTCCGACCATTTCCCACTAGTTATTAAGTGCAATTTGAATGTAATTGAGAGTAAAATAATGTTGCAACAGCCTAAATGTAATAAAATAAAGTGGGGAGAAAGAGATAGCGAACAGATTAGCGAATACAATAATATATGTAATAACGAGTTGAAAAGTGTTGATTTTAATTCAGAATTTCAATATTGTTGTGAAAATAGTTGCAATAGTTCTAGTCATAAACAAATTGTAAATAGTTTATATTGTAAAATTGTCGGAATTTTGAGTCAGGCGGCTGCTGCCACTTATAAAGTTAAATCTACGAGGCGTGTTGGGAGAAGGCCGTTGGTTGGGTGGAATAAGCATGTCTGCGAGGCTCATAGGAATGCTAGGCTAAAATTCGCTACCTGGCTATGGTACAGTAAACCATCCACGGGAGTTGTGTATACCGAGATGGTCGAATCGCGAAAAATGTTTAAAGGGAAGCTAAGGTGGTGTCAGAACCATCAGGAACAGTTAAAAATGGACTTGTTGGCGAAACATCACTCACAGGCAGACTTTAGAACTTTCTGGAAGTGTACGCGGAACCTGAGTAATAAGTCTAGCATTCCTATGAGTGTCGAGGGTGCTTCTAACCCCAGTGACATTGCTAACATATTTCGGGATAATTTCTCGGTGCATTCGCCTCTGGGGCCACCATGCCGGGGGCACGATGCTGATACCCTGAATGTCAAAATGTCCACTATTATTCTGGCTAGAGAGGTTAGAGTGGCTATTAACAGAATGACTGGAGGCAAATCGCCTGGGCATGATGGGCTCAGCGTCGAACACCTGAGGCATGCGGGCTCCCACTTACCACGGGTGCTCGCAATGTTATTTAATTTATGCTTGAGCCATTCGTACCTACCTCCGGATCTGATGGATACTCTGGTGGTGCCTATTATTAAATGCAAGACTGGTGACCCGTCGGACAAAACAAATTATAGACCGATTTCCTTGGCCACTATTATAGCGAAAGTGCTTGACAGTGTGCTTAACACCTCTCTGGGAAAGCGGATCAAGCTGCATGATGCCCAGTTTGGATTCCGAACTGGGTTATCAACTGAAACTGCCATATTGAGTTTAAAGCATACTGTCAAGTACTACGCAGATAGACGGACACCAGTCTATGCATGTTTTATGGACCTTTCAAAGGCATTCGACTTGGTGTCTTACGACGTACTATGGTCGAAACTTAAAGACGAGAAGGTGCCGCCGGAGTTGATATCGATTCTGCGGTTTTGGTATCTTAATCAAGAGAACCGTGTGAAGTGGGGAGGCGTCTTTTCGGAAGCCTACAGGCTGGAAAGTGGTGTGAGACAGGGTGGGTTGAGCTCACCTCTGCTTTTCAGTCTGTATGTGAATGCACTGATTGAGCGGCTCAGTGGCATGCATGTCGGATGCTATGTTGATGGAGTTTGTTTTAACAATATCAGCTACGCAGATGACATGGTTCTGCTGGCTCCCTCAATCAGTGCACTCAGGCAGCTTATCCGGGTCTGTGAGTTGTATGCGGCCGGGAACGGTCTTATTTACAACACCAGAAAGACCGAGTTCATGATTTTTAAAGCTGGGACCAAAAGCCCAACTTCCATACCTCCCATCGTTCTAAATGGACAGCCCATCAAACGGGTTTATAAATTTAAATATCTGGGCCATCTGTTAACGGACGACTTGAAGGATGAGGAGGATATGGAGAGGGAACGCAGGGCGTTGTCGGTCCGGGCGAACATGCTGGCTCGTAGGTTCGCACGATGTACAGACACAGTCAAAGTATTGCTATTTAAAGCATACTGCACATCACTGTACTCGGCGAGTCTATGGGTCCGGTATACGCAACGGGCCTATAACGCGCTGCGGGTCCAGTACAACAATGCATTTAGGGCGCTGTTACGGTTGCCGCGTTTCTGCAGTGCGTCTGCTATGTTTGCCGAGGCGCGCGCGGACGGTTTCGATGCCACCTGGCGCAAGAAAACTGCGTCGCTAGTGAGCAGAGTACGCGCCAGCGGTAATAGCCTCCTGAAATGCATAGCTGACAAAGTTGAGAGTCCTGTCATGTGGGTACTCACGCAGCGGACGCTATCTAGGCTTAAAATATTATATTAGAAAATAATTAATTCAATAATTTTATGACATAGTTATTATAAATTTTGCTAACATAGACTAAGATTTACTAACAACAAATGGACCACTGTTGTCTTGTCAATAAAAGATATTATTATTATTATTATTATTATTATTATTAAAATACGCTAGTATGGCAAAAGTACGATAACTGCTTACCAGGCGGGCCCTACATACTCCACATTTAGCAGCATAACCTAACCGTCAGAAAAAGTCGGATACGCCTACCAAGTTTACATAAACCCAAATATTTTCTAAACTACTAAAACAATTTTAATGAAACAAAGCTAAGATCCATCGTGATTAAACTGGCTTTCTAATACGTACATAGTAACCTACAAATATACTCACAAAACCTACCTTACAACTCACAAAATGCCCCAAACGACATACATATACACACTATAATCCAATTAACTAATGAAAAATATAATCCTCCAAAATACGCTCTACCACGAATACATTCATACAGTCTCCGTACGCCTAATCAACTGACTCTTGTTTCCATTATTAAACTACAGATCTCTACCAACGTGTGCCCACCATTGGTATGCTTACTTCGGAAAATTTTTAAATACGATAATGACTAGTACTTTGCAAGTAATCTCGGATATTGATAATTATGAACTCTCCAAATCGATGGCCTGCTCTCCTGAGGAGTGCTCAGCGCACGCTGCTAGCAGTAAAGACTCGCTAAAAGCAATTCACATGAACATAAGGAGTATAAATAAAAACTTCGATCAATTCTGTACTCTCCTGTATAGAACAAAAATTCCCTATGACTTAATTATCTTGACTGAATGTTGGCTTCGCGGGTCGGGACCGCTCCCCTGCCTTGATGGTTATACTGCTTTCTCTACCTCTAATAACCCTATACAAAATGATGGTGTAGTGCTGTTTGTCCGTGATAGTCTCAGGTACACTGTCATGGAACCAACTATGATGGATTCTAACTGTCTGGTATGCAAAATTGGGGATACTGTGATAGTGTGTGTATACAGATCTCCATCTTATGCTAACCTGACCAATTTTCTGTCAAGCCTAGAAAACTTAATGTCTGAATTAAAACATTTTAAAAACATAATACTACTCGGAGATCTCAACGTTGACATAAAACAATATAATAATCATGACATCCATTCGAGTGAATACCTTACCGCGACCGCTTCTCTTGGACTGCTACCTGCACATCTCCTGCCGACCCGCCTGGATAATTGCCTGGACCACGTCCTCATAAATAAAAAACTGGTCACCACAGTTATTGTTCTCGACTCATCCATTACTGACCACTTCCCAGTCGTCCTATTGGCAGAAACTATTAATAAATATCCACATACTAGTAATATCTATAAAAATAAGCTAGACTATAAAAAAATACAGGAGGAACTAGAGCAAACTAACTTTGAAAATGTCATGGAATCCTCAGATTCGAATGTCGCCACGCAGCTCCTAGTCTCCTCACTGCAAAGTATTATTAATAAAAATTCTCAAATTACACGTATTCCCCGAAAAAACACCATCCATAAACCTTGGATTACGCCGGGACTATTACGCTGCATTCAAAACCGTGATAAGATGCACATAAAAGCAAAATCTCCTTCCGCCAGCGCGATTCTTCTATATACATATAAGAGATACCGTAACTTCTGTAACGCTCTACTTAAAAAACTTAAAACTGCATATGAAAAGAGTGAGTTCCAGAAGGCCAAAAATAACCCAGGGGCAACCTGGAAGGTTATCAAAAACACAATCAGCGGATACCACCCAACTAAGCCCCCGGACGAACTTTTAAACACAGACCATGACAAAAACGTAGCGGTTTCCAAAGTAAATACCTATTTTGCAAGAGTAGGGCGTGACCTAGCAAACAAAATACAAAGTCCTCAAAGTATTACCAACCCTGCTAACATAAATATGACCATGGATTCTTTAGTTATACTCCCAACCGACACTGGAGAGGTGGAAAGACTGATTATGAACATGAGGTGCGACTGTGCTACGGGTTGGGACGGTGTCCCGGTTAAGGTACTGCAGATGTCGCGACACGTACTAGTCCCCCCCATCACTCATATCTGTAACACAGCTATTTCCACAGGAATTTTTCCCGAATACTTCAAACGAGCTATTGTACATCCAATATGTAAGAGTGGAGATAGAGACCAGATTTCGAACTATAGACCCATTTCCGTACTGTCATCACTCTCTAAGATCCTTGAGCGTATTATAAATAAGGCTTTAATGGGATTTCTCAATAAAAACTCGCTTCTGTCGAAAAACCAGTATGGGTTCCGGCAAGGAATCTCGACAGAAGATGCAGTACTCAAACTTACCAATTCAATTACCAGTAAACTTGATAGTAAATATAAGTGTTACGGGATCTTTTTAGATCTTTCTAAAGCATTTGACACGGTCTCTATCCCCATCCTTATATCCAAGTTGGAAAATATCGGTGTGCGTGGGATTGCACTCGATATATTTAAAGACTACCTTCAGGGTCGCACTCAGCGCACAAAGATTGGACCGAATTATGTGAGCGATGAGGAAAGCATCACTTTTGGTGTACCCCAGGGAAGTATCGTTGGACCTACACTGTTCCTAATATACGTAAATGCAATGTGTGAACTCCCCCTCAACAACTGCGAAATCACCGCTTACGCTGATGATACAGTACTACTCGCGCATGGTACTGACTGGAATACAGCAAGAAATGCAGCTGAATCTGCTCTTCGCACCGTTATGAGCTGGCTCTCGTCTAATTTACTAACTCTTAACCTCGAGAAAACTAAAGCCATACGGTTCTCAATTAATAAGCAGTCTCAGCTGTCTCACATTTCGTCGAACATTGTCGCTCATAACTGTGCGAGGTCTCCGATCGTCTGCAACTGCAAACATCTCCAAATAGTGACCCATATAAAATACTTAGGCGTTTACGTTGATGAAAATTTGAACTGGGGTTACCAAATAGAAAACGTCACAACCCGTATTAGAAGGCTAATACATATATTCAAAAAACTTCGTGATTCGGCGGACAGAGAGACTCTTTTTATGGTGTACACAGCCCTATGCAAATCTGTCCTTACATATTGCATCCCTGCTTGGGGTGGTTCTGCAAAGACTCGTCTCCTACACCTGGAAAGAGCCCAGAGAGCTGTACTGAAAGTGATGCTTTCCAAATCTCGTCTCTACTCTACGAATACTCTCTATACTGAAAGCAAAGTTCTTACGGTTAGACAACTGTTTATCTTACGCACAACTTTACGTAAACACTCCTCCCTACCAGTAGACAATAAAATCCTCCAAAAACGTAAGGGTCTGCCGGTCTGCGCCTCCGCCACACACCGGACCGCTTTTGCGCGGAGACAGTATCAGGTTCTAAGCCCGATACTGTACAATAGGCTGAATAAAGAACTAAATCTCTATAGCTTACCATTGTTCCAGGTGAAAGACAAGATCACAGTGTGGCTACTTTGCTTAGATTATGCAAATACGGAATCTCTTCTAAAATGACCTAAAACTTCATAAGTGGTATAAAAAACACACACACACACACACACACACACATACAGACACACACAAACACACGTAGGTTATCTAAAATAACAAAATCATAATCCAATTTGGATACTGAAATTCAACTGTCTGTTCACGGCCTATCAAAATACTATTTGTAATATAGCCTAGTTTTATAGGAATAACTGTTTCCCATAGCACAGGATATTCCTAGTTTGGGAAGCAGGGACTCCACTATAACTAATTATAACCAGTATTGTATTGTATATAAAAATAATGTAATGTTTCGATAATCATGTGTATTACGTGTTATCAATCTGTTGTTGGTTGTATCCTGATAAGTGAATAAAGATTTATTATTATTATTATTATTATAATAGAGACAACCAAATCTAAATCAGTTTATCCTTTTGGGAGCTACGATGCCACAGACAGACACACACCGCCAGTTTCTGAAACCTTGTCAATGTTAATTATCTATTAAAACTCTTTCCGTCTCTGTCTACAACTTACCACAGATAGGAATTGCAAATTCTAATTGATGATTAACAGTAGATTAAAGTCCGAGAAACTGGCCGACAGATAGGTACTGTAGCATGTGTGCTCGGGCAGGCCTTAGGTAAAGACAGGTAGGTTTTGGAGGCCGTATGTTAGGCCCGAACGGTTGGACTGGTGCTCCTGTAGGGTAACCGGAGCTTTAGTGGGTTAAGAAGGTTAGAGCAAGAAGGATGTAGGCGTGTAGGCTTAGATAGGTTGGAGCAAGTAGAACGCAAGTTATTAGCCTGCGTCTATGAGCACACATTGTTAGGCTATTAATTCAAATGCGATCCATTTGAATTAGATGTAAGGTATCCTACGTATTTTATTTCATTCTTCTAGATACTTTTACGAATATAAGTTCAATTAAGCATTTGCATTTTTACTTTAAAATAAGTGCATCACTCAGTGCCACAGTACGCAAAGCCACAAGATACACAGGTACACCCATCAAACTTATACCAACCCTCTCTTTTCATCCGGGGTTAAAAAAACATAGCTCTCACCATTTACACGTGTTTTTTTCCTAAATTTGCACCAATTTTCCGTCTCCCCGTTCGCACGAAAACAATTTTACATGTCCGTGATTTATCACACGTCAGAATGACGTCTCTGAGAGCCTGAGAGTGTTTATGTCGACCGGAAAACATCGCATTTCGACGATTGCTCCCGTACTCACGTCTACTTGTACGTATTATATTATCTGTGGAAATACGCAAATTGCTGCATCGCACTTGGAAATAAAGGCGGGTTTGGCGTGGCCCGAGTACTTGTACAAATAAAGGGCGAAGGTAGGTGAAGGTTTTTCGGAGGTGGATACGTTTTTAGGTAGATATATATGTGAAAATTTTTCCATATTTGCAAGTGGGTGTTGCAAGCCAGATTTTAATTTCTAGAGCTCAAATATACTTACCGTTAGCAGTCCTAAATAAATACTAGAAAACTATTAAAAACACTAGTAGCTCTGTTAATTCAATCTTTGATGAAGTGAAATGAAACAGTAAATTATGGAATTCTGAGCGGTTTGCAATACTGTGCGGTTCCGAAAGAACTTTCTCCTACGCACACTAAGGTTATGGAATGAACTACCTGGAGAGGTTTTCCCTGAAGAGTACAACATGGAGTTCTTAAAGAAAGGGGTTAAAAGGTTTTTACGGGGTCGGCAACGCGTGGGTGATGCCCCTGGTATACCAAACGTCCATAGGCTGTGGTGACTGCTTACCATCAGGCAGGCCGTAAGCTTGTTTGCCACCTTGGTAGTACAAAAACAAACCGCGGAATATAATATTACAGACCACTTTCAGACACATCCCGGTAGAAAGCAAAATGGAAAGCGCGATGTCAATCACTTCGGTATTTGTCAGTAATGGGTGGTAAAAAAAGTAAAGCTATTGTAGGTACCAATCTACTAGGACTGTTCTCTGCACCCAATAAAAGTGAGACAATTCTATTTTTAGGGTTTCGTAACCGAAGAGTAACAAAAACTCGATTACTAAGCCACCGCTGTCTATCCGTCCGTCCGTCTGTCTGTCTGTCTTTCTGTCTGTTACAGGCCTGTAGATATATTTGGAACAGTGACAGCCAGGTACGCAATAACGGAAATACATACAAGCACGAAACTTTGAATGATATACTATAATACTAAAGTACTAAACTAATAAGTACTAAAAAGTAGTCAAGCGTGTATCGACCTTCGCGATCATGGTTTTCAAATTATTAAATTTGGCGGATTACGTATCAACTTAAGAAATATGTCTGTTAAAAGTACGGATCCCTTGGTATGCGATTTGAAATCGCACTTGGCTGGTTTTAATACAATTATAGTTCAACAGAATAACCAACAATTACTGAAAAATATTAATACAAACTTTAGTTTGAGTTTAGTTCGTTGTAACGAGTAAAACGGTAAAAGCGAACTTAATATCCGTGCGATATTTAAAAAGCGTCCAACTCACAGAGCAAAAAAAATATTACCACGAAGGTAGCTAACTTTCCAATATTTTTGGGCCAACTCAAACGGAGTTAAATTGAACGAAATTAGAGCACCTGCATTTACGTCAAAATTGCATTAGAAGCAAGATAATTCAGCCTAACTTTGAAAGACTAATAGCGCAAGATAGCGTGACTACCCAGAAGAAGCATTCTCTTTAGATCGCATTTGAAGCATTACTGCAATTCAGAATAATCACCAGTAAATTAACTAGAATAAAAACCGATTAGATGAAGGGGACTATCTCTTGCTCATAGACGGTGTGAATTCTGTTTTATCCATGCACGCATGTAGAAATGTTCTGTGTGAAATGACCTCTTCCCGAAATCGCTTAGAAGAAAAGGAAAGGTCAAGTAGGCATTAAACAAACTGGGTGTGCCTAACTGATCGAAGCAATTCTTCACGCAAGGGGCGCCAGTTCTCCTGTAAGCTGAAGTCAGACCTCATTTGGAGTATTGCTCCCGTCTATGGGCGGGAGCACCAGCATATTAGCTTTGTCCTTGAGACTCTATCCTAAAACGCACGTTGAGAATTGTCGACAATATCATGTGGTATTGAGCCGCTAAGTCAATGGAGCATAGCAGAGTTACGTTTTAACATTATACCGCTCGCAATCCTCACCCCTTTGGAACCAAATAGGCCGTGAACGTAGAATTAAAAATTTGCATGGAAATCTGAAATCCCGTGTAACTTTAATATGGTATATTTTAATGAAAATCTGAAAACGACAAGCATAAATATCGGTTTCTGGATCACGTGTAGAACATTTTATTGGTTTTGATGGCGTAATTTTGATAATATTATCAAACTACGTTATTATAGAGCACGCCTGGGGGAAACTTCTCTAAACTAAAACTAGAACCTGACTCATTACTTTTCAAGAAAGCTTTCTTCAAGTATACTCAAAACGGATGGACACTGTGGACAAAGCGAGAGAGGTTTGTCAATACCATAGGAATTAAAACAATGTAGCCTTCACCTATCTTTACAAGAAAAATGTGTGATATTACGTAAATAAAACCCATGCTCGCCACGTCTACAAAATCTTTACTTTTCATATTTATAGAGCCAATGACTCACCCAAGTCTGTTTCTAATATAAATGTTAAAAAAAGATTAATGGAGAAACCACGAAAATGGTGTTCGCTGCAAAATGTGTATGAAACTTTATAAATGATAGTAATTTATGGCAATCATCTGAAAAGTACACAATGGGGTACGTGAAAATGGCCCAACAATATGGCGATGTAAATAATATTTCAGGGCTGACTGTACAAAAACTGCTTGTACCACGCACGAGGCGGCACTCGAGGAGTGATGTTCCAGCGTCGTTCTTTTGGTTTCGGTCTCATATATTTTTATGAGAATTTTTAACTAGGGGAAATTATGTCTACTTTCTGGTTGTACTAGGTGATCTACCGTTTTAAATAATATATTTTTGGTTTCAGTATTAAATATTTTTCCGAGAATTATTGACAAGAGATTAGCCGGGAAAATTATGGCTATTTTCTGGTTGTTCTACCTGATCTGTTATTTAAAAATATATATTTTTAAATAATTTTATTACTAAAAGTAACTGTCAACTTTAGCACAGATGCCTCAATACTATTAATTTCAAATTCATCCCATGACAAACAATTATTTGGCGCATATGTATTTTTTTTTGCAAATGGGACATAAAAAGTCCGTCTCATAAATTAATAATAGGCTACTGTTTCACAGTATTTATTTAACCTATCTGTAATAATAATATTGAAGTCCACTTTAGGCTTTTAAAATTATTTCAGTCTAGACCAAACTTGGTTTTGCGCGGTAATATTTTTCTAAGTAGTGTACAGCATACCTGGGATATTTATTTTCTACGTGATGTAAGGAAAAACAATAAAACATAGCACAACCTTTTCAATATTATTATGGTACCCAGGATATACCTTATTATGGGATATCCAAGGTTAATTATAGGGTCAAAATGACCCAGTAAGAATTTTCTACCCCCATAACGCCATTAACAAAAAAGATATAAAACAGGAGTGAATGGAGCCGTTGGACGAGAAAGACCGAGACGTACACATCACGATCAAATCGTAGATATTTTAAAGACGGTCAGGTCTAGAGTTCCTTAAGCCGACGAGCATGTATCAAAAGCTTGATGAATGTGAAAGTAGCGGAAGAGATTTGTCCGAACCGTGGAACCAACTGGAACAATGTGGTCTCTGTTTACCCCTACGAGAAGGAGGCTTGACGGTATGTATAAATAAATGTACGCCCCACGAGACCGAAACCACAAAACCAAAGCACACTCCCAGCCCTCAACACGAATATGTTTCGATGGTATTTCCTTCATCTTACTACCGTTATGAATAAAACATAAGAATGTTCTGCGTACGACCGACAATTTTTCCGTACAAAGATGTTCTTCGGACCTTCGTGCCTTCCTTTCGGCTAATATCGGATTCGATTGTTTCCTTATCGGGGTCATTTTTGGTAATAGTTCTGCGAAGTGAACGGCAAAGTGTTATTTGGGATGGCAAAGGGTATAGTTTGTAAACTAGTTTCCGGTTAGGGATTTTTATTTCATAATCAGAACGACAATGGCCCGAAACAGAGTATTCAAGCGTATCAGCCCAGTCTGGTTTTGGTCCGTGGGCGAAATGCCTGATTAATTACAATTACTGCTTTTCTTCAGGCTTTTGGGCCCGCAGCTAAAAATTATATTTAAAAAGGTTTTACCCCCGACTATCCGTAAACTATTTCTGAGGACATCTTGACTTGAGCAACCTCCACATAATTGGAGGGTTTTGACGTTGTCACGGCACGCAACAAAAAATGTTTTTGGTCTACGGTGGTTGCTTGGTTGGTTGCCTCTAAAGTTATAGTCACCTTTCAAACTTTCGCGTTCACTATCTTTTGTATGCTAACCACAAATTTCTAATCTTCCCGTCCTATGTATGTAATAATGTAATTCTAACGCTGTGGTGCTAACAAATTCTTGGCAGTTCTTACTATAAGGCTGAAGGCAAAAACATACTTATGCGGTACTGCCATGTCAAAAGTTTTGAATTTGTTCGGAGCTTACCCCACTTAGCGTCAATATGCGTGAGAGTTTTCCAAGAAGAATATTCTGTGCCGCCTCGTAGAATGCGTGAAGACTTGGGTTATAGGCGCTGTCCTAACTGGCAACGGTCGTGCGACATACGGACATCTCTCGACCAATAGGACCTCAAAACCCCCGGTCGCACGAGTTGGGTTTTAGACTCGTACTTTCACATTTACGTTCTCAGTCATATTATTGTTGGTTCAATCAGCAGTAGAGTGAAAGAGATTAGGGTAAAGAAAGCCCTCTTTAAAAAGTGGCAAGCGTCCAGATCTCCTGAAGACCACGCTGCATACAGGGATGCCAAACGTGCCACCAAACGAGCGGTAGCCAGAGCCAGACAAGACCACTTACGTCCTTTGTACGAAAAGTTGGAATCGTCTGAGGGGCAGAAACTCATCTACAAGTTGGCACGATCGAGGGTCAAAGCGGCACAGGATATTTCCATTTGTCGCTGTGTAAATGACCCTCAAGGTAACCTGTTATGCGACGACCGCGCGGTAAAGGAGAGATGGCGCTCGTATTTCCACGAGCTACTGAATAAGCAGCATAAAGAGGTGCATCCACCGGACCTACCTCCAAATCTAGGACTCGTGCCATCGATAACGCCTGAAGAAGTCGAGGCGGCTCTTCGCCGCATGATGAATCGGAAAGCCGTCGGACCCGATGGAGTCCCTATTGAGGCGTGGAAATCGATGGGCTCTCGTGGTGTGAGCATCCTTACCGATATTTATAACCGCATTCTCCTCACCGGGAAGACACCAAACCAATGGAGGCTGAGTATAATTACCCCAGTCTCTAAAGGTAAGGGTTCAGTGCGGGAGTGTACCAACTACCGCGGTATAAAGGTGATGTCTCACACCTTGAAGCTCTTCGAACGCATTGTGGACTCTCGAATACGACGGGAGCGTACAATCTCGGATTGTCAGTATGGGTACCGGCCGGGTTGTGGGACCATGGACCCCGTATTTGCCCTAAGAACTCTCATGGAGGGATACAGATCAAGGAACACGCCCCTGTATTTCCTGTTTCTGGACATGCAGAAGGCCTTTGACTGTGTCCCTCGTGAGTTGATCTGGTGGGCGTTGCGGTCCAAGTCAGTACCTGAGGCCTATATTGACATAATCCGAGACATGTACCGCGATTCCGATTCCATAGTTAGGACGGCTGTTGGCGATACCAACACTTTCCCGATTACCGTTGGGGTACACCAGGGCTCTGTGCTCAGCCCACTTCTGTTCAACGTGATATTAGACGTACTGTCAGACAGCATCCGAGACTATCATGAGGTATCTCCGTGGCTACTCATGTATGCTGACGATATCGCGTTGACAGACTCTGACAAGGGGCGTCTTGTCCAACGGGTGGAAAAGTGGAAGGAGTCGCTTGAGAACGGCGGTCTGAAGATAAATGTGGCAAAGACAGAGTACATGGCTTGCAACAGTACAGACCCCCTACCCATCCGCATAGGTGAAGAGGAGGTCAAACGAACGGATCAGGCCAGATACCTGGGGTCAGTACTAAGCGTAACTGGTGACATCGACAGCGACGTCAAAGCCCGAATATCCGCGGCTTGCGCAAAGTGGCGGGAGGTGACGGCTGTCATTTGTGACCCCAAGATGCCGATGAAACTGAAGGGACAGGTCTACAAGTCCATTATTAGACCTGTTCTCTTATACGGCAGCGAGACTTGGCCTCTACTAGAGCGACACAAGCAGGAGTTGCGAGTCACGAAAATGAAGATGCTGCGGTGGATGTGTGGGGTTTCCCGCAAAGATCGCGTGCGGAGCGCCCACATCCGCGGTAGCCTTTGTGTCCGTGACATCGCAGATAAGCTACAGGAGTGTCGCCTTCGATGGTATGGCCACGTCTTGAGCAGACCGGCAAATTATGTGGGGAACAGATGTCTGGCCATGCCGCCCCCACCAGGCACGAGAAGGAGAGGCCGGCCCAAGAAGCGATGGCTGGACGTCGTTAATAGTGTCATGCGTGCCAACGGACTCACTATGAAGGATGCCGAAGACCGAGCAAAGTGGACTAGACATAGCAGGAAGGCGGACCCCGGGCACCCGCGTGTAGCGCGGGGGCGCAACCGGGATTTAATGCCGAGATGATGATGATGAGCAGTATAGTGAAAGGACCTCTTCAGCGTACATTAGCGTGCTGCCCGTGTGCACCTTTAGCTGCTAAAAGAGGTAAAAGTGCTGCAACTTTAGAAAAAAAAGTTCTCGCTAACTACAATAATTATCAAAATTCTGCTTAACTCAGTGTCTAGAAATAGCAGTAAACCATTGTTAAATCGAAATCTTATTACAAATACCGTGTTAGTTAAGCTAAACATTTTACGTTTGCTACGGCTAAACGGCCGTTTTATGGAAACTTCAGTTGTTAGCAAATTATTAAATTGTTAGGCAGATAAGAGGATTTTTGATTTTAAAATAGTGTCATCATCATCATCATATCAGCCAGAAGACGCCCACTGCTGGGCATAGGCCTCCCCCAGAGATCTCCACAAAGACCGGTCCTGTGCTTTCCGCATCCAGCTGGTACCTGCGATCCTTACCAGGTCGTCGGTCCACCTTGTAGGAGGCCTACCCACGCTGCGTCTACCGGTACGTGGTCGCCACTCGAGAACTTTACTGCCCCATCGGCCATCTGTTCTTCGAGCTATGTGCCCTGCCCACTGCCACTTCAGTCTGGCAATCCTTAGAGCTATGTCGGTGACCTTGGTTCGCTTGCGGATCTCCTCATTTCTGACTCGATCGCGCAAAGAAACTCCGAGCATAGCTCTTTCCATTGCCCTTTGGGCAACAGTGAGCTTTCTTATAAGGCCCATAGTGAGTGGCCACGTTTCAGATCCGTAAGTCATCACTGGCAACACACATTGGTCAAAGACCTTCGTCTTGAGACACTGCGGTAATTGGGACGAAAATATGTGGCGTAGCTTCCCGAACGCTGCCCAACCGAGTTGGATTCGTCGATTGACCTCTTTCTCGAAATTGGACCTACCTAGCCGGACTATTTGTCCTAGGTATGTATAGTCGTCAACAACTTCAAGTGGAGTGCCTCCAACTGTCACTGGAGTAGGCACAACATGGACATTCGACATAATTTTCGTCTTGTCCATGTTCATTTTAAGACCTACTTGTTGAGAGGCACTACAGAGGTCATCGAGCATTTTGCCCAAGTCTTCCAGGGTTTCAGCCATGACTACGATATCGTCAGCAAATCTGAGGTGCGTGAGGTACTCGCCGTTAATATTGATGCCAAGTCCGTCCCAGTCCAGAAGCCTAAAGATATCCTCCAGTGCAGCGGTGAACAACTTCGGTGATATGACATCACCTTGTCTAACACCTCGCTGCAGCTGAATAGGTTCTGTGGTCTTGTCCTGGAGACGAACTGACATAGTGGCGTTTTCGTACAAACACTTCAGTGCTTCGATATATCGATAGTCAATTTGGCACCGCTGTAGAGACTGGAGCACCGCCTAAGTTTCGATCGAATCGAAGGCTTTCTCATAGTCCACAAACGCCAAGCATAATGGCCGGTTATACTCTTCGGTCTTCTGTACAACCTGCCGCAGCGTATGTATGTGGTCTATGGTACTAAAACCTTTTCGGAATCCGGCTTGTTCGGGAGGCTGGAAGTCATCAAACCTGCGTGCGAGACGATTCGTAATGACTCTCGAAAACAGCTTATAGACATGGGTCAGCAGCGATATTGGTCTGAAGTTCTTCAAGAGAACTTAAAATAGTGTAATAGATTTTTTATCATTATTGTGGTAAGCGAGAATTGATATTTCTTCTAAAGTGGCAGCACTTTTATGCCTTTTACGCTCGAATACTCGAATGTTGCTTAATTTCAAATACTCATTAGATATTAAAGATTTGAAAGTTACAGCATGATCTTTGAGGAGCCCTTAAAGTTTAGAATAATTCCTGTATTCGGGCGTTAGCACCTTAAATAATTATTTCATACGATGAAATGCACCACGCCGCTAGCTCACTATTACAGCAACTCTGCGCCCGCGCAGTTCGCGCGCGTGTTCGTGAGATCTGGATACACCCTTAAATGTAGCTCAGCTGTATGCTTAAAACTTTGAAAATGCTTAAGTACTGTAAATCACATAAATGCTCGACTTTTCCACAGGACATAGCTCTACGTGTTAATAATATTAGCTTTTAGGTTATTAAAGAATAGGCGCCAGTTGACAGTTAACATAGAAACTGGCCGCTTAATTATTTAACCAGTTTGGAGATATGAATATCGCCGTGTTCCTTATAAATCGCTCTTTTTGTTTTACTTGAATCACAGTATTCGTCATTTTCACCATTCAAGACGGCAATTTCATATTTAAACATCTATAATTAGAATACAGTAGTTAAACATAGGTAATAATATTATTATATTAGACGAGACTTGGACGCGACGTACCTTTATGAGCTGTCACCTCCCACGGCAGTCGTCTCGTGACCACGGTGGGTGTAACCCTACCGAAACGTCGGGAGAACAAATCATAAAGGTACGTCGCGTCTAAGTCCCGTCTAATATAATAATATGTGTAAAGAACGCGAGTTTAGTTTGAAACAAATATAGGTAATAATTTTATGGTGGAAAGGTGTGTTATTTATTTTATGTGCAGTAAAGCAGTTATAATGAACCCAGTTGACTGGGGCTCCTACTTGTATTATTGTGAAAGCTATATCCTAAACTAGTAACATAAGAAAATAAATTATAATTACTTTCAACAAATTTACTTATTTTTATAATTGAGAATTAAATCAATCAAAACCATCGCACGACCATATTGATCGAGCGATGCCATCGTACGATCGTTTCCAATTCGGATAGCATCTAATTCTATCATGTATAAGTCTCTTAGTCTTTCAATCAAATCAAATCAAATCACGTTGATTCAGTTTAGGCTTTTACAAACACTCAAGTGTGTCGGAATCTTAAATATTATACATAATTAAAAATAAAATGCTCCGGCGCCGCGGCACTATCACCACAGGCCATAAAAAAAAACTACGCGACGCTAGCGCCGCTGATCGTCTGACTGTCACTGTGACTGTCAGTGAATGATGCCGCTCGCTTACAAATAGGTTTGGCACATATTTTGCGTGTGCCTAGCAAGAAACCGCACAAAACGCTGTGATCACAAACATTTAAGTGTATAGCGTATTAGTTTTAATAAACAAATAATGACATACCCTTCGGTAAGTGCATACCTCATTACCATTCATGCAACAATGCAAAATTTTTGAACACCAAACATTGCAGTGCAGTAAACAGTTCTTTAACTTTATAGGTCATTTACATTTGTGATCGCCAAGAACGCCAATGAGGACGCCAAGAAGAAAACGGTCAAATGGAAAGAAGATGGTCAAATTAGGATGTTTCTCATACCCATACGGTGTCTACAAGCACCTACAACCCAGACCCAGACCCTTTACTTGCTAAAAACATGGCAGGTACATTTTGGTCTTATAATAGTAGTTTATGCAACTGTCATATAAAAGGGGGTATTCAAACATGAGTGTCTGGTTATCATACGAGGCGAAGCCGAGCCACCCAGTTATCAGACCAGCTCCAAGGTACCATATTAATGCATTGTCCAAGTTACATAGGTACAATCGGATACTGTCGAAAAATTGTTTGCAAGTTTTGACGGACTACTTACTTACAACATATTTAATAATGCTCATTGCTTTCCAATATAACACATTAAAAGCTAGTGAATATTTTGATACATACATAATAAATTAAATTCTAATTACCAGCTTATGATAGGCACGTGTCACCGTTATTAGCGACAAATTTAATTTCAGGCAAAATGACGCTTGTTTTTCCCTCAATTCCAACGTTAATTGAATATAATCCAAACATCATAATATTAAATATTAATATCGAACTTGAACAGAGCCAATTAGTTTATTTCTGTACAGGGAAGTCTCTGCAAATATGCCATTATCATAATTAAAACACACCCAGCCTTGATTTGATACCGATTCGAGCAGATACACAAGTACAGCGCCACAAACTTTTCTGTTCCGCGGAAAAAATCGGAACTAAAGTTTTGTTGTACTAAAATGACAATTTGAAACGTCTATTTGTTTAATGGCGACGCCGTCAAGTACACATATAAATTGGTCGCAATGTAATTAAAAACTCATTTGCGCCGATTCGTGAAAACGAACTTGTGTACTTGTATGTCTTTTTTTGCAGATTGATGTGAAAAGTATACAGGATGACTTCAAATTCATGATACCAAGCGGTACCGCATGCATGTGCTCGTGATAACAACACTAACCCCTACCCCCCTACCCCTAAGACTGAAATCACAAAAAAAAATCTGCTGTTTAATACATTTTGACAGAAGATTTTTTATATAGAGTAGAGGAAAGAAACCAAAAATGGAATTCGTTGATTTCTTCGGAAATAATATTTGAAATCGCAATACAGAGCCATATTTTGTTTCATATACTATGACATTAGACGTGTATACGTTCCATCTTGTCAGTAGGACAAAGGCCGATGACATGGCATGTGTTTTGTTAGGTCGCTATGAAGAACATTTTTAGGCACGTAAAAACGATACATTTTTTATTATTTAGAGAGTGATAACATTTTACATGTAATTCCATATCCTTTATTTCCAGGCCATTTATTTGTTTCAGTTGTGTAATTATTTTAATATTGACAATAATTTCTGTGGTCATTAAATTCCAAATATGGACAGGCACTGGGGTCCACTTATGGACTATTCCATATTTGGGTCAACATCGCAACTGATAGTTTAATTTTTACTTTTATTGTGTTTATATTTGTCTTTCAGAATGCTTTCTAACACATAAAGTAAAGAAAAATATTCGAAAACCAAGAATTTATCGATTTATCACTAAAAAACGAACATTTTTATTTGCAGTTGTATAACAGCATTATTCATACAAAGTCTTAAGAAAAGCTGTTTTACCAACAGCAAATACTTCTATTTTTGAAAATCAAACAGCTTAACCGATTTGCATAAAATGTTAAGTATTTGTTAGGTCGGACGGAACACTCAAGTATGGGTACCACTCGCACTATGTCGATTTTGATGAGTATTTTTTTTAGATATTATTATTTAGAAGACATAATGTTTTGCAACACTTAATGATAGTCTTATGATTTTTACAACTAATTACTAATTTAGTAAATAATGAGATTGTTATTAAGTAATACAAAACATTTTTAACCATATATTTAAGAATTTGGTGTGCCTTTTTTTATGGTCCATTTTTGGGGTACCTATTCCATATTTGACTACCTTTTTCATTTTTGTATTAAACTGGATTTTTATCATAAGATTATCACAAAGTGTTACAAAACATTATGTCTTCTCATCGAATAAACAAAATGACTTCGTACTATGAATAGCTTATCTTTTGTATTAAAAAAACAAAATGGTATTCCATATTTGGTTACTTTCCTCTATGAAACAGCGGATGTTTTTCGAGATTTCCGAGTTGGTGTAATAGTAAAAGTTTGTTATTACGAGCATATTCACACCCCTTAATATCATGATATCATTGGTTCAATTTCATGCATTTGAAGTCACTCTGAACCTATGTAGGTGACGGCGACGACGATTCAGCCACACCACTTTTCTAGGGTGACTTTAAAAGCGAAACGGCCAAGAGGAGCCTCGCAAGACACCCCAGTTTTTACACTAGAACTCACCCAAGAGAATGTATGTAGTTATTTCTTATTTAAGAATAAGTGAACTAAATGAGGTAAGTTAAAAAATACTTTTAAGTCCAGAATACGTGTATGTAATTGTTAAGCGCCCACACGAAAACGTAGTTGAAAATTATATAGACGAGAATAGATCAAACACATTCGACTGGGCAATTTCATTGTTAGTGAATAATGAATTCAGTTACACGATCACTAATGAATGGAACTGGTCACCCGAAAATGTCATTGCCTATTCCAGAATACCTAAATATACTGGGTATTGTACTTTAGTATGAGATACGTATGAGAAATGGATAGGTGTTAGAAGCGAACTCTAACAATTCGCTGGTTTTTATGAATATGGACGTAGATTAATGTGTGAAATGCTTTGGCAAGGTCAACGAATACTTCCACAGAATGATGACTTTTGTTAAGTTCCCAGGCTAAGGTCAGTAAATACTCCCACAGAATGGTGTCCTTTACGGGCTAAGTAGTCTGTTAAATAGATTTTTCCATAAGATTGATTTGCTTTCTTATACTAATCTAATAATGCTTTCTAGTACTTACTGTACTAGCCTGTTATTTATAATTGTCTCTAATATTTTTGAAATAGCGGAGAAATAGGCCAACTTATAGTTTGAAACATGATATTTCCTTCCAGCTTTGTGTATAGGAACAACTAAAGCTTTTTTCAGACATTCAGGACCATATGGGTTAGTAATTAAATCAGAACGTGCTTGTATTTCTTTAGTATTTTGTTAGATATACATCCTTATGACATTATCCTTTTCCTTTATCCTGTTATCGTTCATGCTCATAATGATACTTTCTATCTCCGTGGTGTCAGTATCCAGCAGAACGGGCTTTTATAATTTATTGTAAAATAAGTAATACATTTCAATTATAAAATAAATTAATGTCAACAAATATCAATATCATTAAATAATAATACAACCGTCAACACAATGTAATTCACGGGCTTTCTGTCTGTCAATTTTGACAGTTTTAACCTGTCGCATTTGTACTTAATTGTCTGTTATTTTTACTAAACGGTGCCGCGACAATTCGACTAATTTGTCAAAAAGTGTCAAAATTGTCAAATTGTCACGTTGATTAAATAGGCCTCGATACGATAATAAATAGATACCTATTGTAGATGGATTTTCATTATTTTAGTACAAGTTTTTATATATATATGAATGACTATATTCACTCATAGTTACACAATAGATTCCTTTTGCTGTATTCGTGAATACGTCATTGTGTCGTAAGTATAACAAAAACACATGAACTCATACAAATTCAAGCACAGAAATTGGGTCACCACACGTAATTATTTCTTTAAAATTGTTCGAAAAAAAAACCGGTAGACGAACTTTAATTCGTGACATCCATAGTCGCTCGGGCCATCGATTCAACCGGAATAGAACAATTTAATAAACAAACAGCTCCTTCGACTGTAGAGGTGTACAATTAAGTGACAGAGGTAAGAGGGTACACTATTCAAATTAATTGCGTGTAGTTACCTCTGAATTGAATAAAATGCTGTCGTTTGGTGAAGAAATTGGGTCACTGCGGACAATTCTTTTGTTGTATAAACAAAGCGTTTTGTAAACTATAATGTTTTTGGGCATTACGGAGGTTTTAATATGTATGTAGTAGTAGAGTAAGCTAGAGCGGGCGTTTCTGTCATTTTTATTAAACTCATTATTGCAGAAAACAGTTATTTAAACATACAGTCAAAATAGGTTACGAAGGGAGCTTATCCTTAGAACAGGGCTCAAGTCCTCTAATTTACTGAGGCTCGATTGAATTGTAATTGAAACGCAATATCAACTCAATGGCAGTTTTAATTGTAGTAGAATACCAAGAAAGCGTCAAACTGCCATTGAGCTGTTACTGTTATCCAATTATAATTTAATGGTGGAATTAGTATCAGTATCAAAAGTCCAAAAACGTGTCAAACTGCCATTGAGCTGCTATTGAGATAAAATTAAAATTCAGTCGAGATTTAGTAAATGTAAATTAGCGCACTAGACGCTTAGAAAATGTTATAATTTTTTACCACATGCTAATTTTAACGCAATTATACATTTTGACACTAATCGGAATTTAGACTACGGGCGACGGCAGGCGTTGGCTAATTGAATTCAGCAACGCTCAGCTCTCTCTCCGCTCCGCATCTGTGACAAGTGTCTAGAACAAAAACGTGCTCATTCGCTCTCCACTGTTTTAATTGCTCCTTGTTTTTTTAATATCATCTGTTCTGTACTGTTCATACAGTAGGCAAACAGGCAAGCGGGCCACCTGGAAAGTAGTCACCACTGCCTAGAGATATTGGCAATACCAAAAGTATCGCCAATGCGTTTCCCACCTCTATAACATGTCGCTCTACCAGCAAAAACGCAAATGCCTCTCCACTGCCAAAGCCACGGTACACCAAAAACAAATTTAAAGAGTGCATGATCTATAAACACGACTCAGTACCTAATATGATTAACATTATCATCTTAGCGTCTATCTCGGCTTATGCAAGAGTCCGCTTAATAATACATAGAAGGTTAGTAAGTTATATTAATATACCAGCCACATGAAGTCATCATCTTGGCTTTAATCTACCGGTTGTGGTCTCGCGCGTCTTCACATGTTCTGGGCCTTCGACCGGGGCCCGCCTTTACCATGATCCAGGACTTGACAGATCAGATAATTACAGTTGAGCGACTGCCATCTGACATCCGTGACCCTGTTACCGATTGGGTCAAGGTTACACGTTCTGTCGCAATAATGTGCAGGTTTGATCACGATGGTTTACCTCACCGTAAGATCATCGATTAGTGTTCAACTAATGTAGGTACATAACCACGCACATGAACTATAGTATTTTTTTACATAAAAATACACGTTTATACATCGCACCCATCTACCACAATATCTTTATTTATTTGTTCAGTTAGAATAATAAAACTTGCCTTCATTTCAATTGCAAAAAAAAAGTACAACACTTACCTCATTATCGATGACAGCGATTTAGTCATATTTTACGGACTTGAGTACTCCATAATGTCTAGCAACAGTCTCGAAGGGAACGTTATTCCAATCTCGGCTGGGCTATTATTCGCTCCGCAGGATACAAACTCTAAGACATTAGTAAGCTGCCAGTCCTCTGTTTGCTTTGCGAGGAAGAAAGTGGGGCAAATAAATAAGGCGCAAGGTCGAGCGGCAATGTCTTTAGATCTTATAAACGAGGCTTTTTGGCAGTCGTAAAAAATTTGAGTTTCCAGCTTATCACTTCAAGAATGATTTCAGAGTCGTGTACAGCTGCAGAATGAACGGACCACTTGTTATCATCATATGTAAATCAGCCCAAACTGTTTGTTGCCGGCTACCTGCAGCCAATTCATTCCGGCCTGTTGGTGGCCTAAAATATTATTAACCACTAGCGACCAGCTTCGGCTTCGCACGCTTAACACATTATACACCTAATCGGCCTCTGGCCGGTCAAAGGTCAGTCTTGTGCCTTCCGCATGCTGGTACCTGCGATATTTACCAGATCGGCCTGGTACCACCTTGTGGAGGCCTACCCACTAATTTAGTTTCATAATATGCAATGATAACGCGGGAACTCCATACTGATTAACTAATAAAATTGAAACAAACTTTAATAAAATTTAACTGCCTAATAAGTATTTTTAACAATAGGAAATGTTTTGTTTGTTTGCAAGAAGCGTGCTTGGTGTTCTTTCAACGTCTCAAAACAAACTGAAAACCTCATATTAACCGTCTTGGTAAGAAATATACTGAGTTAAACCATGAATCATTCAAATGTCCAAGTTAGTTAGACCCAAAGCAGGAACTATGTTCAAACTAATAAATCTGACCTATTATTCTAGGCCTTACAACAACAAAATTCTTAAGTTAAACTAGGGCATTCTGTTTCTAGGTAGAACTACTATTAGGTATTACCCGACTTAAGCAAATATGGGTAAAGTGTTTATCAGCCTATGTATGTAGAGCTCGTTTGTTTAAAATGACGCGCCCCACTATTAGTTATTTGATTTCGATGTGTGAGTGCAAATATTGATAACGACACTTCATCTGTGTGGGAGCCAATGAACGACGCGTGCTCCTACGTTTGAATTTCACCGGAAACTGAATGACCAATTACAATCGCATTTGTATATGTATTGCGTCCATATTTTAAACTTGCTTGTGTGCGTTAATGCGATAGTGGGGCGCGTCATTTTAGATTAGACGAGCTCTACGTATGTGTGTTTGTTTCTTTGTGGCACTCTAGAGACCAAACACGGGGGCCAACTTTGATGGTTCTTACGTCTATTGATTTGTCTTAAACTTGCGAGTGTCACTGAAGACGTATTCTGCCAGCCGCTTATTGTGATGAAAAATGAAATTAAACAAACTATGTCATGTGGGGTATCGTTGCATAGGTATTGGAAAATCATTTTTAGGATACTCTTACAATTTTTTTAGATTTAATTTTACTTAACAACCATTATCACTTAAATTTTCAATCTTATAGTTATCAAGTCCGAATTGTAGAAATTATTCCAAAAATAAAAAATAAAAATAGTACAAAAACTAAAAAGCCTCGACTGCTTTTAAAAACTGTACGTAAGTATGTAGATATTTAATGCAAATTTTACTTTAATTAAAACGAAAGCAGGCGGGACCTACTCTACATTCCTATAAAATATCATTATATTTGGACGCAGTTGCATGCATCATTGTCATGGGATGACTGGAGAGCTGCGGATACGGGCGGTGTTTTTTAGCGACAATGCGCTTATTACGCAGTCCTAAATTCAGTAACTGAATTCAGAAACAAAAAGCGTGAGAGCAATTCAAAGTGGAATGTATTGCTCATAGAATAAGGTCCATTTCTGTATCTCGAATTTATGAAAAGCGGAGCGACGCGTGACTTAATCGATAAGTGATGCCTGGCCGGAAGCGCATTAAAAAAAAACAATAGATGAAAAATATCATATAGAGCCATATAGTAATCTCTGTACTATCATAGATAAATAATTTAATATAGAACCATCTATTGACCTTGTAGAACAAAAGTCAGCTGTCAAACTGTCAACAGATAACAAACTGACTTGAACCTGTAGTACCCTTGGACGGTTTAGAATGTTTTATTACACTTCCCGTGAACGTGTGATTGATTAAATCAAACATAAAAACACACAATAACTCGACTAAAAACCTGTGATGAAAGCCGAAAAATAAAACACCTCAAACCCTGATGTATAATGTCTTTTCTCTGTCTTTCCAGAATGCCTCGAAAGCGACAAACAGCCATCAAAACGGGGAGGTAGCAGGCCACCGGACAAAAATGACAATAAACTTAAGTGCTACAACAATTTACACCCAAATGTGACGTGGCGTACGAAAAACAATGTTTTGCTGTAGAGAACTGAAGCTACTCTACGCCACTATAGTTCTACTGCTCGAAGCGGAGTTGTTAGTGAACACGGGTGCTATGGAGTCGAAGCGATCGTCGATAATGATGGCCCAGAATGCGGACGACCTGAGGTCGTTGGAGCTGTGCACGACGAGGAACCAGCAAAGGCTGGGCAGCGTCTTCGGGAATTACACCAGACATCACAAGAAAGGTTAGTATTGAGTATAGAGGCTTTTTGTGTATAAAGGCTTTCATACCTAAATTTGCAAGTATCTAGAAATATAACTTTTTAAATGTTCATTTTTATGCTCCAGCAAAATTCACGGCATTTGGTGTATTTTTAGCTAAAATCAGTTTACTATAAGAAGAGAGAATTAGCTGTCCCATATGCCCAAAGGATGACCTTTACCTCCTGGGTATTGATGAATGCTATAAAACCGTTTAACAACTGCACAGAAGTGCAAAAGAATATGATTCTTAAAGTAGTTATGCACTTAATTTCATGCATTGTACATATGTACAGTCGGCCAAAAATGTGGTCTACCACCCTACTGTTGAGGTTCGTTTGAACGTCACGAGACAACAAGGTCGACTAGGTTCAACAAGGTTCTACTTGCAATAATATTATGTCAGTGACTATTGCTCTCTTAATCATTTTTGATATTAACGTCATGCCAAGTGTCAAGTTTGAATTATCGCATTGATAATAAAGGTCAAAATAACATAACCCATGACTTAAAATGTCAGGCATCTCAGATAACACTCAATACGTCATAAATACTCCATTAAAAAGTCGACCATAGCGATCATTAGATCTCGCAGAAACTTTTGTCAAAACTGGTAGACCACTTTCTTGGCCAACCGTACCTATTAATTTAATGCACACCTATTAAATATGAACCTCCAATCGATAGAAAATACAAATAAACCCAAAGTAACTTTAATTATATACATACTCCTTTTTTAGTATTGAACGTCTTGAATTGAGGGTAGTTAACTTGAGTAGCGAATAGCAATATTTTAATAAAAAATCTGCAAAACATTTTTAATAATTTAAAAGCATGAAATTAACAGATGAATTACCAAATAAAGTTAAAGGACAGTTTATGACGTCACAAGATGCTATGCCCATTTAAAATTAGTTTCAAAGCTATCTAGTTATTGTAAAAGATTCTAAATTCTTTGTTTTGAACCGACTGAATAATTTGAATGATTAGACGAAGAGGGCGATAGCGGTTTGTGACATTATTCTAAAGTTGAAATAATGACGGACAACTTCTGTCTTTCTCTAGATTGTCAATGTCCATTACTGAATTTATTACGTATTCTAAAGTACAACTGCACTTCAAAGACGGGACAAAAATTAGTCAATGACATCCGTAGAAGCTTCCAAAAGTTATCACTAACAAGTGAGTCCAACGAAATATCAAACAAAAATACGTTCGACACAAACACATTGTATAAAAGTGTTTGTGTCGAAGCGAATGAAGCAAATCGTTATTTATGAAGTAAAAATGTTTGTCTAAAAGTTCGGAATAAATACGCAACCAAAGCAATAACTCAATTATTTATGATAGACCCTTGGAAAGTTAGCAAGTCCGTGCTAACTTTTGCTTTATCTCATTGGTTCCCATAACACGTATACTATTGATAACGTGACTAGAGGAATAAATTGGGAGAAATAAGTTTCTAAAAGGGTTCTAAATGACTATTATTAATGAGAAGATCCGGAAGCGAACCAAGGTCACCGATATAGCCCGAAGGATTGTACTGTAGCTATAGGTTCAGGCACAGTGTACATATAGAAAATTGGATAATATTTTGAGAGTTTAACTGGTTGGTTCACTGTCACCCAAAGGGCAATGGAAAGACTATGCTTGGAGTCTCATTGTGCGATTGAATCAATGAGGAGATCCGCGAGTGAACCAAGGTCACCGATATAGCCCGAGGGATTGCCAAACTTCATTCGGAGTGGGCAGGACACATAGCTCGCAAACAGATGGCCGATGGGGCAGGAAATTCTCGAGAGGCGACCAAATACCGGAAGACGCAGCGGCCTCACACAAGGTGGACCGACGATCTAGTAAAGATCGCAGGTACTAACTCGATGCGGAAGGCACAAGACCAGCCTTTGTCGAAATCTCTGGAGAAGGCCTATGCCCAGCAGTAGGCGTCTTCCGGCTGATTTTATGATAATGATGATGAATATTTAACACAAAATATCGTGATGAAACCTTCAAGCAACTGAATGTGTAACCATGTTCCAATCTGGTCACGGAGGTCATATGGCAGTCGCTCCACTGTAATTACCTGATCAGTCAAATCCTGGATAGTGGTCAAGACGGACCACGAGCTCTCGTGCGTGAGAGTATAACCGGGACATTAACGCCAAGATGATTTTTATTTACCCCTCGACAGACGAGGCCGGGCATTAGGGAGAGAGGGGGATTCAGCGTACAATCCTGGCTTTATTAAGCAAGACCGCAAGCTGAAACCTCGCTTTAATAAAAGCAATACGATCCCAACCTTGGCCCAGATGCCGCAAAGAAAAGTTGGGACGAGGACTACGTAGACTCTCTGTTGATCAACACGCGAAGGTTTGAAAGAACGTTTCTCGCTCGTATAATTCGGATGTGGAATAAGCTCCCAGCCACAGTGTTTCCTTTGGACTATGATATGGGATCGTTCAAGAGGTATATTAGAGGTCTCTTCAGAGGCGGGCAACGCATTGGTGACTCCCATGATGTTGCTGATGTCCATAGGCGGCGATGACCACTTTCCATCAGGTGGCCCGCATGCCTGTTGGTCTGCCGGATAACATAAAAAAAAAGTATACACAGGTCAAACTTATAACCCCTCTTTTCTGAGAAAAGCTAGATGTTTTTATTGTTCGACTTTTGCAGACATCCATCCTGTATTCAAACTCCCACATACTTTATTGGTATTTCCACTGTAGGCCTCCTCACAATATTCTGTTCCCAACAACATAGAAACAACAAGGTGTATTTACAAACAATGAACATTCTAGAACACACAAACAGAGTGGCAATACAAAACCTTTTGTCTACTTACCTATTATACGTGCTCCGTCGAAGTATTGGCAGCGCAAATATTTTCTCAAGTTCGCTGGCGACTGGTGTGTTTATGGGGTTTGAAATCTGCTATTTTTAACCCAGACGAAAAATAATAAAAAAATGTGCTTGTATAAGTGCACACAGCGTCATCTAGCCCCAAAGTAAACAAAGCCTGCGGTATGGATGTTAGATAGCTGACAAACTACTTAAATACTTCTTTTTAATACATTGATGATTGATACTCGCTACGCCAAGCAACAGAAATTAAAATTCATCATTTAAATTTCTGCTCGGCCGGAAATCGAACCCGGGACCTCTGCGTGGCGACCAGCATGTTAACCAACTGAACCTATCAGGTCGTCAAAAAAAGAGGGTTGTTATACGTTTGACGTGTGTATCAATGCTTTTGTGTATCTGTATATTTGTGTAATTGTGTAATGTATATTATCTTTTGGTACAACAAGATTACATCAATCAATCGTAGCTCTCAAACAGATAGACATATTTGGATGCGGTTTTTTCTGTTAGAAAACTAGTGTAATGGAGATTCTTTGTAGCTTAATTTAGCTTGTTTCATTAAAATTAGTTTTGTAGTTTAGAAAATATTTGAATTTAAGTAAAGTTGGTTTTATGTCGGTTAGGTTATTTCAAATACCTATCACATAGTGACAACGCACCTGCGGTTCTCCATTATTGTTACCTGCAACCTAAATGCGTCAATCATAGGTATTATAGACGACAGTTACCGCTTACCATCAAGTGGGCTGTCTGCTCTTTGATCACTGCATGAGTGAGTAGTAATGGTACGGAACCTGTGAATCCCGCTTCCACCTGACCGATTTTTAATTGAGCCGTGTGGTGCCCGGCAGAGTAAAATAGTACCAACCCCTCACACTTATGGGTGTCGTACAAGGCGACTTATGTTTTCGAGGCAAAAGATCAAGAGTCTCCGTAGTCTGGAAAATGGGCAGCAGCATTTTCCATTTTATATTTAAACACTGCGATCTCCAACCGGCTTGCCAAGCGTGGAGATTATAGCAATAAACTTCCCTTTCGTGGTCTCCCACGAAAGGGAAGGCCTCTCGGCCCTAAGTCCTACAGTGGACTGTCACGGGCTGTCATGACGAATCTTCAATTGTTTAGAGATTGTACAATGACTTGCGGATTTTTGTGAAATGAAATGAAATAATAATGAAATGAAGACGGACCTCGCCCAGCGTATGCCATGGCCTGAGCCAAGGTGCTGGTCTTCTACAAATCCCACAGTATAGTGTTTCATTATTAGATATGTTTCACCCAGACTGTCATATTTATTGATTTTGCTGATTTTCGACAATGAACAATGAAGCAGAACTGTGCCAGCCATTTAAAGATTCACAACACTTCTATTGAATTTCGTTAAATTAATTAAAATAAGTTTCCCTGCAATTAAAAGCAAGACGAGATGACAATTCATGACAAAGTGTCTGAAAATTATTTTGAGAGATGGCAATCTTGAACAATTAGAGACAAAGGCGAGATGGGATAAGTAATAGGCAATGAAAGCTTAACTTTAAAGCACAATTTTAAATTAAATATTCTAAAATCAGAACTTGGACGTAAATAATGCAAATGATTTATTCAAATATCTACTCACGACAACCACAATACAAAGAACGCCCTACTACCATAGATCATCATCATGATATCACTCGCAAGACGCACACTGCTGGGCACAAGTCTCAATTTCAATTTCAATTTCAATTCATTTATTCGTGGTACACAGGTTATGCAGTTGTTACAATTTTAGTAGATGGGTCCTCTGTGACCTGCCATCGGCATACAAATTTAGAGTGGGTAATTACAATTTAGAATTTAAATAATTTCATATACATTAAACATTCAACAATATAAAATTAGTATTAAATATTCATTATAAAATTTCACTATCCAATGTCATTATTAATTAAATTGTCAATAGAAGATAGTGTAAATAATATTTTGAATGTCAAATAAAAATATAATGTCAAAGTAATTTAAAAATTAATTAACCACAAATTACTAACAATATTCACAATGACAAAAATGTCAAAATAATAAAATTTTATTATTAATATGCATGTAAAATATGTCAAAATAATTAAATAATAGTATAAAATGTCATAACATATCCAAAGTCACATTCATACTGTTTATTTATACTCCTTGCACGCCAAAAGAATTTCGTCAATTGTGTAAATCACCCCTTCAACAAGAAAACTGTACAGTTGTTTCTTAAACTTGTTAAGATTTTCTGCTTGGCGTATAGTTTTTGGGATCGCGTTGTACAATTTAGGGGCCATCGCAAAAACACTCTAATAAAATAAAGCGGTCTTGCATGGATGGACATGAAGCTGGTCTCGACGCCGTGCGCTCTCAACATGCGGGAAGAGACCCAGATTTGTTCGCACAAATATTATAATTTCGTAGACATAGAGGGATGGCATCGTTAATAATTTCCATAATCTCAATAAGTCTCCACCAAAGATCTCCACGGCTGGTACTGTGCACCTCATTCCCATGGGGTGTAGCATCCGATGAAGCCGGAAAAGCCTTCCCGATTATAGGCAGCCCCCAGGAGGTATTTATTTGGTATGCGCTTAGGTTTGCATAGCGAGTCCACCATAATCAGCCGGCCGGCCGCGCTGGTATTCATGAGTGTTCACCTCTTTCCTCCGCCGTTAGCCCGCAGGGTGCTCTTTACCCGTTGTGAACACAAAAATATATTTAGCATCCAGTTGTTACTTATGATCTTTACCGGGTCGTCGTTCCACGGTTAGTGGAGGCATACCCACGCTGCGTCTACTGGTTTGTGGATACTGTACATAGTTATAAAGAATTTTTGATCTAGTGTCCAATATGGTCTGCTATCTGCAGAACGGAGGAATTGTTCCTGGCGGTTTACCGTGACGAGCTAGATATGGAATGGCTATTCCAAGGACGCCGTGTGGTGGCAAAGTAGAATAGCACCAACCCCGTACACTCATGGATGTCGTACAAGGCGACTAATGTTTTCAAGGCAAAAGATCAAGACTACGTTGTCTGGAAAATGGGCAGCAGCATTTTCCATTGTTATATTTAAATGCTGCGATCTCCAACCCGCCTGCTAAGCGTGGAGATTATGGAAATAACCTCCCCTTTCGTGGGAGACGCCCTAAGTCCTGCAGTGGAATGTTACAGGCTGTGATGGTGATGATTTTTAGGATGTATCATCATCATCATCTTAGCGGTCAATCCCATCTTCAGCCATTTTCCTATTCTTCGGTATCCGCGCCTCGTATTATTATTTTTATAAGAAAAGTAGGCTTTGCGAGACTTTTTCAGTCCTAGTATCACTGTGACCATTACAGATATATTGTGGTCGCCTCTTTCTTACAGTTCAGCGCTAATCCTTGTAGCTTCTATGAATTGTAATAGGATCATAGCACAGATATCATTCACACATTCACAGCACTCGCCGAGTAGTAGTTGGTGTTTACCCAGATGGAAGCTACATTTGCGTATCTGGGCGTCACATTTACTGATAAGGTGCAGAGGCGTTTCATCCTCCACCATGTAGAATCTACAATCTCTTGTTCTGCTGATCGTCAAGATAAACAGTGACCAGTCAGTGTCCTGGATACGTCACTACTTACTGGCTTACCACTTAACTACAAATTAGTAACAGTTCTTTGACATGCCGCCTATTATAGGCTTTGACTAATGCCCTAGGCTTGTTAGGCCTGGCTGATTATTATAGTAGTAGCTCTAATGATTGCTCGTTACAACTTAGTTGAAGGGTCAGTTTGACAAAGCTTTCTGGTATGCCACAGAATATTTCCGCGCTCGTAAGCCTTTGGATCTTGCATTTGACTTGGCGATGCTGTTTTTTAGTATTATAGATTAGGCGAGCGTTGAGCCAATATGATCATCTGTTGGCTTAGCAACAGCCACCGACCCTTAGGTCGATGCTGGTAAGAGTAGAACATGCTTATCTAAAAACAGGCCTTGAAGGAGTGCAGATTGTACTGTTTGAGGAACCGATACAGATTAAATGTTCAAGCCAAAGCCGTTCGTTAGTGATGGTATATAATGTTTGACCGCTACAGCATGCGGATGCTAAAACCAAGCGAAGTGGAGAAGGAAAAATAAGAAAGCAGACCTTGGCAAAGCCGGGACTGACCGCTACGATGATGACGATGAGGGTACAGATAGCTGCAGAGTTAACAGTCTTCTCTGCATACATATATCCTATAAACTTCTTGATATTACGAAAGACCATATTATTGTTTACGTTGCTTTGGTATTTTGAGTATTCTTTTATGTATTTATTTAACTTGCTAAGTGAATAACGAATGAATATGTCATTTTTTAATCAGCATTGTCGATCTAAAATGATATTTAAATACAAATAACTACAATATTTCCTTTTGAGCGCTTCACTGTTATTTTGTTGTAAGAATAAAAAAGAGCCCTCTTTTAAAACTTTCATCGTTAAAACGTTCTTTGTTTCCACAATTATAGTCCTCTTTGATGTTACAAGCGATACACATTTACCTATGTAAGTAATTAGTAAACTTTTTATTACAAAGCTCTGGTTATCTTCACTTAAAGATTTACACCCGTGTAACCCGTTCTCGTAAATGACGATATTTAAGATAGTAGATTGCAACGTTATTAAATACAATTTTCACATAAATAAGAATGCAAACTGTAAATTATTACATTGACTTCGTATACTAGTAATTTGTGTTCAATTGAAAAAGGGTAGATAAAGTAGCTTATACTCGTTGACTTGAAGAAAAAATTTAATTCATATAGAACTATGCATCTTAGTTAAAATCAAGATACAAACAGTTTAGACTCCACTCATGATACCTTTCCCTGTGATAAACATGGAAAATTTTTTTACACGACGCTATGATAAACGAGCAAACAGGCCACCTGATGGTAAATGGTAATGTCGCCCACAACATCAACGATTCATGCATTTAGGTTGCAGGCAACAAAAATGCGGAACCGCAGTTCTGTTGTCACTGTGAGGACTAAGATGAAATGCCTCATGCCTCTAATTTTGCTGGCTACCTTATCCTTCAAACAGGAACACAACAATGAATGCATTGTTGCTTGACGGCAAAAATAGAAAAGGCGGCGGTGAGTACGCGGCGGACTCCATAGGCTTGACAGAGTCCTACCACCTTATAGTTCATATACAACTAGTTACCACCTAAGTTTCAAACAAGATACTTATAGTTGAGACTCCACTCATGCTACCTTTCGTTGGAATTTATTTCAATACTAATAAAGCTTCTTTTTCCACAGTGCACAGAAGAAGGACAACAACAACATCGTCAACGCAAACGACAATCGTTTATACGACGACGACAGATAACGAAGACGAATCCACAGAGGCCACGATATTCACAACAACTCAAAGCACATATCCAAAACTACCAACACCACTAAGGCTATCGGCTACAATACTAGATAAAGATTATAATGATGATGTAAATATAGACAAGATAATAAAGGAAGAGGTGCATGCAATAATAGTACGTGAAAGACATAGGAAACACGAGAGAGATAAAGAAGTTCTGAGAGAACTAGAAGATGCGTCTTTAACTAAGTCTTTAAATAAAGTTAAGAAAATGTACAGAGATTCCTCTGCTTCTATTGTAAATAAATTAAACACTAAAGTTGGGAAAGGAGGGATATTTTTGACTGAAAATTGTACTACAGTGATAGCCCAGATTGGCACTACCGCTATACTGCATTGTGAAGTTAGTGATATTACGGAAAATACAGTAAGTATAAAAAAATTTCACTACATTTGTAACATGACTAAATATCACGTACCCATGATTAAGGGCGGCATGCACAATCTTCTTAAACGCATTTAAGCTGATACTTAAACAAAAAATTTTATACAAAAAAAACGTTAAACATAATTGTTAAACATGTTTAAGAATTTGGTGCAAGCCGGTCTTATAGTCACAACCATAATAAAAGTAACATAAATATAATAACATAATTTACATAAAAAGATCCAAGCACCATGATCCAATCTGGTCAGGTTCGCCTGCTAACAGGGCCACGGAAAGCAGATGGCAGTCGCTCCACTTGAATAACCTGATCTGTCAAATGCAGAATCATGGTCAAGGCGGGACCGGGCCCACGCGCGCAAGAACACAACCGGGACATTAACGCCAAGATCAGAATTTATATAAAGAAGTAATCAAACAATGTAAATGAAAAATAATTTCGTTGATAAGAGACTAAGAAGCACAGTTCTTTAAAGAAAAAACAAACTTTTATCTCTAGCTGTACAATGTTTATAATATTTGCCTAAAACCACAGTAATAATGAAATGTCCAAACGAACCATTAAATCGTCTTCAAAACGCGATAAAACAATTGAAATAGCTTATGATACCTTCAAATACGTCGAAGATATCTAAAATTTCTTAAAGCTTAATATTTATTATTTACCAAAGCTAAAGTGGAATTTATAGCTAAGCGAGACACCTTTATTTTAGGCTCGTATTCAGTTGAGAATTTGCTGGTGAAGAAAATGAGCCAGTTAATCATTTTCAAGTAATTTTACAAGATTAACGAGGTCAAATATCTTAATAACGATTCCCGTTAGTGGCGCCAGTAAAGTTATTGTTTATGTAGTAATGCGTTCATGAATCTTCAAACTAATCTTAAAATTTTGAAAAAAAAACAATAGTTTTATTTTTTCTTACTTTCCACTGAAAATTTATATTACCTAAATAAGAACAGACATCAGGCAATAAATATTTAATGAACGTGATAAGATAAACTTGTCTTCATGTTAAATATAAATGTCGGTGAAATTCAAAGTATTTTCTGCCCCAGTCATGCGTGACTAATACGCCCCTATCCTGCCACACAAAAAGACTAAGATTCCTGTTTGTCGAACAAATAAAGCGGTAGTAAGCCATTCCTGCGAGCGTACTCTGACAGCATTCCAATTTTCAGGTGACATGGATCAGGAGGAAGGATTACTCTCTGTTATCCGTCGGTCTGGTGACTTACAGCGCGGATAGTAGATTTTTCTCAGCGCACGGAAGACATGTGAAGGTAAGACAGTTGTTATAAAGCGTGATTTCTATTACGGAATGACTTATCACTTATTTTCGTTAATAGATAAACTAATGAGCATAGGTAGGCGTCCCACAAGGTGGACTGCGGACCTGGTAAAGTCTGGATGCGGAAGGCACAGGACCGGCCGTTTTGGAGATCTCTGGGGGTGGCCTATGCCCAGCAGTCTATGCCCAGTCTTTCGGTTTCTATGATGATGATTACATAAACGAACCGCGGAACCGCTCAATGGGGCAACGTTCTCCACCTTGGAGGCCAGGTAAACCACGTTTACATAAAAGTAGATAAAAAGATTCTAGTCATTGTTCTTTTCTTTGATTTCCGAGGCTGAAATTGTATTTTTTTATGTTATGAAGATTGCTATTTTTAGAACAAAAAAATCTGGTGAGGCTGTATCGGAACACACGGCCGCTACTGCGATTTGTATTTCTTGTTGGCTCTTACACGGGCTGACCCCAACATATTTAATTTTCTTATATAAAAACATTTTTCCAGATTACACCTAATTATATGTGGATCCATTGTTTGACACCAACTTAATAGTCATGCGCGTGTTAGAAAAATAGATAGAGTGTACCGATCTATTGTGTGAATTTAAGTATTTAGGGGATATGAGTTAGGTTGGCCTAGTAACTAAGTTAGAAAGTTGAATGAATGAAATGAAAAATAGGGCACATTAGTTAAATATAACTTTCATTTTTATTCAGGAAAGGATATTCACATTCAAACACTGATATCAGATTAAATAAGATAAGTTATTTATATAGGATAGCAGTCATAGCTAACAAATGAACATGGGAAATATGCTTATGTATTCTAAACATAATAAAACATAGCAAAATGAATTATACCGGCTGTATCGCCTAAGGATTACACAAATATCTCATTTAGAAATCAGCAATAGGCACCAAAGTAATACAAAACAAGCTTATACTTAACTCTGTGGCTGGTCTGGAGCAAAAGTCCTTTACAGTGATTCAACTTGGTTTATATACCCAACGTTTAGCCGGAAACTGGAAGCCAGTACATATTTCAACCAATCATAGGACGTTATATACTGCCAGTTAAATATGAAGTTATTGTGCCAAAATACTTAACCAAAGACATTGGAAATAGTTCTTAAAATTATCGTTAATAATTATAAGATTTATTACTCAATTAGAAATATAACTTTTATTTAATTAGTACTTAATCTGTTAAAGAAATTCGTTCCGAAATAAAGAACAAAAGTTTCGTTCGGAAACGAAGAGAATATTAATTACTATACGCAAATACTTTAGAGGGAAATATTTACAAACTATATTCTATTAAATAAACCATCAAATTAACATAAAATAATTATAATATCTAACGCGCGTTTCGTTCATTCAATGCAGTGCCTCGATCCCGCCGCCCCACCCGCCTCCGGCGCAAATTCAAGGTCAAAACAGCAAACTGACTATAATATACGCTTAACAACGACACTAGATACATGTTTCTAAAACTAACAGTTTTGCAGTTATTAAGAGAAGACAATATAGACCTTTTCGTTACGGTCCAGTTATCTGACTTGGTACCAATGACTTCTACATAATGGACCCGTTCATGGACCAAAGGGAATAGCTCCATGTCATTGGAGCGTAAACTGCAATTGCGCTCCAACTATGTCTCAGTGACGTTTTGGCCACGTATACGAATGGTCGTTACTTTACAATCTAAGAATGCCGAGTTGCGTAGGAAACACATGCACTAATTCCAATAAACAGTAACCAAAACCAAGAATGGAGTATCTTTTTTCCGTAAAGTATAAGAAATATCATGTATTACTTGTAAAACTTATATTTTTAGCATTTCCAATAAATATTTAAGTGTTTATTGCTACATCATTAACCGGCCATGATTAGTTGGTATGTTCATTCAAATTCAATGCACGCCATCTGCTTATTTTTTATTTGGCAGTCTTACATATATGCGCACGATGTGACTTTGCACCAGCGGCATAATGCCGTTGATTTTGTTTTCGCGGAAGTAATATAGATAAAAATAGATAACAGATGAGTATACAAATTAATCAATAACAATAATATTGTTATATAATGTAGCTTCGTTGAAGAATTCTACAACGACAAAAGTGGTATAATTTTAAAGGAGATAAAATGATAAATTTGAAGGTTGGAATTGAAGGTTGGATTTGTAATTGACGAATCCCAATTATTACTGTTTAGAAATTTATATTTAAGGCATTACGTTACAACAATTTTGTAAGCTTTTACAATGTTATATCTGGCGCCTTGGCGAGATTGATGACTGACGTCTATTTCAGTGCTAAAAACCGGTGGCCAAAACTGGAACTAAGTGTTGCCATATTGAAATAATATGTCATTGCCAACAACAGCGACGCTGTCACCGGGTCAAATAAGTTTGTGGCACAAGAGACTGCGCCATTATATTTAATATGGTATGGTTTATTTATACTTATACAGGTTGTCAAAAGACCGCTAGCATTAATTGAAACCTCATATTCTAGCCACGAAACTGAACAACTTTCCCCAAAAAACATACCCGCGGAAATGACTTCATAATTTCGCTACCTAAAATAAATAATTAATTGCGACGCGCAATGTGGGCAGTTTCATGGGTAGAATATGGGGTTTCAATTAATGCTAGCGGTCTTTTTACACCCTGTATATCCATGAATCCATCGATGCATTACACATGGCCATTAAATGCGGGTAGAACAGAAAAAAATACTTAATACTGTGATATGTTTAGTACAGCATAACTCTGAACGAACTAAAATTTGGCAGTTAGCGCCGTACTTACTTTTGTTCAGCTCGAAAATAGCTATCCAACGACGTATTACACATAGCTATTGGAATGGTTACCACTGTCCATACATATTCTTGTACGCGTTAACAATGTTATATCTGGCGGCTTGACAAGATTGTTGACAAACCTATTCGACCCGGTGGACAAAACCGGAACTAAGTGTTGCCGTTTTGAAATGTAATGTCAATGCCAACAACAGCGACGCTGTCACCCGGTCAGACATGTTTGTGGCACTGTAGACAGCGCAGTTTTATTTACTATGGTAACCGTCAGAGTTATTTGTTCGCTCAACCGGTTCCAGGGTATTTATTTCTATGCTTGGTACCCATAATATTTCAGTGTGACTTTAAAGACGTTTCACGTCAAAACGTCACGCTATTCAATAAAAACGTGTGAATTTAAAGTGAGATATATCCTCGCCACATATCCTTACGTAACAGCAAATAACCACCAAGCGAATTACGCTAGAGAGGCCTAAAACATGTTACATGTTCCGTGGATGGATAAGTGAACAGGTCACGTCCCTTTGATGTCTGGCCGACTCTCTCTATTGAGATACGTTTCGTGGGTCCCTCGCAAAATGTGACTACCGACCTAGACAAATGGAAATCAAATTTAGGGCCCTCCAGTGATGGAGGTAGAAATGAGGTACAATAGCAGTGAGTACCTACATGACTTACGTGCGGATGAATTTTAAATTCACCTTATAGAGATACAATATAGCAGTGAATACCTACAAGGTTTACTTACATGTGGATGTGTTTTGAATTCACCTTCTGTACAACCTAAGTAATAATATGACTGCGAAAGTCTAATCTTAGCTTGTTGCTTGTTGAACTCGATGGCTGCGTTTAATACGCATGTGAGTATGGAAGAGTGTGTGTAACAAGGCAGTATCTGTTAAATCTAAATGTCTACCATAGGTATGTCTCTGACTACGACTATATATAAGTCTTTGACAACGATAATACTATAAATAAAAGTAATTAGCCCACAGAACAGATAAAACAAATCAGAATTAGTCTGATTCCGGGGCGGCCAATGAAGTCAAAAATCAAACGATAATTAAATTTGATTTAAATTGTAATAGCGCATGAACAATTTGATTGTTTATTCCTTATGAGATGCATATTTTATTGAATCAAGGTTGTGGCAGTTGTTGAACAGAACCAGATATTTTGTTTCTCGATTTTATTGATCCGGTTCACATTTAAGGCCTGTTTTTCAAAGTTTTCCACGGGGTTCCTATGCTTTGTGAATTTATTTCTATAACCAACGGAAACTTAGGAATGTCTCGTTAATACCAGAGTATTATGCACATAATTATAAGTGTATATATACTGCTTCTTCAACTATTCTATGAAGATCACAGCACTGGTAAATGATGTTTTCTCAGCGGCCGGCACAAAATTCAGTTCGGCGGACTGTCCAAAGGAGTTGGAAGTGGAACATATTTATACGGCACACGCACAAAACATACTAAACGTAATTACTTTTAGAGGAACTATTTTCATTAATTTAGAACGTAAATTCCACCCGCATTACTGCTTATTTAGTTGGATTTTCTCTTCAAAAAGACAAATACGATAACCGCTTATCAAATTCAGTGATCTAAGGGAACAAAGGGGAATATTCGCCTAAATTTAAAGCACGATTCACCAGAACGAGCTCCAAAACTGCAGCTATTATCTAAACAGGCCCCGGGGTGACTATAGCTGTCGAATTGTCGAAATATTAATGCGGTTACGACTAATTGCGGTCGTTATCAATAATCCGTGTTTAATACGAGATTACCGAGGGCTAGTCGGTAATGCTGCGAAATATGGCTCTACGCGTAACCGGATGTCAGAGGGGAATTAATTTACTTTGGAACTCGATGGAGCTGTGTGAATTGTACAAGCATGTATGATACAAAGATATCGTTTATTACACAACTTGATCATTACTTTCACTTTTATCAGGTTATAGGGCTCTGTCAAGCCTGAAGGTTTACGTAAGTCGCATACAAGGTCTCTGAGACCCACACCTCGTCTAGCTCGTCAAAAGGTCGCTGCCACACCCGTTGACCCGATTTCTCGAATCGGTCCGGCAATGTCGTAAATTCAGCTACTAAAAAGGTACTCGGGTTCCTAAATCCTAAGTTAGGGTTGCCCTACTATATGATAAAGTATCCAACTGTTTTAGGTGTTCGCCTACTATTATTTTAAAATTTTAATATAATAGGCGAAACTACCATATTTTATCAACAAAGTTGCTTATATACAGGGTGTCCCGTAAGTCGACGTCAAGCCGGAATCGGGTGATAGTACAAATCATAATAGTTACTAGAAAAATAAAAAATAAAATCTAAGTCTTGAATTTTTTAAATTATAGGCATTTCTTCTTTTTCGAGAAAATGTACACCCTGTGATGGTTTTTTAGCTCCTGTTGCTACAAATCTTAACTTTCTTTCAATTTTATTTTTCTTATGTAATCCCGAATAGTAGCACTATCTATCTAGTAGCACTACCTGTCTCACTCACACTTCATGAATGACTCTCCGTCTCACTCGGTCTTAGGCAAGCTTTGAACGCACTAGAATAATTTTTAGTAGGTAATGAAAAAAATTTCGAAACTGGGTTTCATGAAGGAATTTTTTTTTCCCCGTAATCAAAGAATTAATGTAGCAAGTATTATACCATTTTAGAATCCTTATTAAATGCGTCAACTTTTCGTGCTACTTGCCAACCTGGCGTAGTACTTTTTTTTTTCAGTACAGTCCGTTAAAGTTGGACGAAATATTAATTGTCTATTCATTGTACGGCATAATGTGACACTTTCTTCCAAGCTGGATCAGTTGACTTGGAATTCTAAGTAATAGGTTAGATTAGCACTATTCGGGATTACATAAGAAAAATAAAATTGAAAAAAAGTTAAGATTTGTAGCAACAGGAGCTAAAAAACCATCACAGGGTGTACATTTTCTCGAAAAAAAAAGAAATGCCTATAATTTAAAAAATTCAAGACTTAGATTTTATTTTTTATTTTTCTAGTAACTATTATGATTTGGACTATCACCCGATTCCGGCTTGACGTCGACTTACGGGACACCCTGTATAGTATCACAAAGTGTTCATCTACAGCAATGACTACGGTGTAATCTAAATATGTTATATTTTTATGGCTACTGAATTCGGAAATACTACATTTGGTCTTAAAAAAATTGGCAACCCTAACCTAAGTCCTCGCATTTAAATTGAAAAATAGACTGCTGGTTTCAGATACCGCACTGTGTATGCTTAAGATTAGATACCAAATTTTTAGGAGACAAAACAAAAGTAGTCGAGTTAATCAGTAGGCGAGAAAACGAAACTTCTTTGAAAAATAATAGATAAAAATTTAATCAATGTTTGTATCAAAATCTTTTGTCTAGAATTACAACAACAAATAAAATCCTGACTGAAGATTAAATCTCGAATGTACACAATTGAAATTGATACTTATCGAATTAATAATTGACTATGGCTCCAGTCTATGAACAAATACTGATCACAAAATAGTTATATAAATTACAAAAGTGATACTATACATTACAAGAACCCGTGAAAGATGTAAGAACAAGTTAATATTCATAACAATTTCCTATTTAAATAACCAAAAAATTTTAACTTAGTGAAAAGCGCACCGTTTCTTATGGAAGGTGTCTACTGGTAACTATTACAATATTTAGGTTTCATTTACCAAAAAACAGAACAGTAGGTGCGTTTCACGGTGTGAACTAAGCCATGTACCTGTACTAGCGATCTATCCTTCAGATTATTTAATAAGAAACCAAACCTTACGAAACCCTTGGGTAATAAAAAAGGTACCTACCCATCCAGCCAGACCCTTTTGGGTGATAAACGTGCGAGTTAGTTTGCGTACTTATTGCTCGACGACCTTTATCGACCTTACGACCTTGAAAGAATATTTGAGCTTAAGTCCATTACCTTTTTAAGAAAATTTACATTGATACTATAGAAACTTACAGGATATTTTTAATGCATTTTTAGCCTTAAGGGGGTATTAAAGTACGAGCTAAATAGCGGAGCGTCGGTGGCCGAGCGGTTAGGGTATCCGACTCGTAAGCGAGAGGTACCGGGTTCGAATCCCGCTGCAACCATGTATCAATGACTCTCTTCTGAGTTATATACATTAGTTGAATACTAACCCATGCTCTTTGGGTGAGGGAAAACATCGTGATGACAGTCGCGTTCAGGCGAATGGATGTGTAATCATGGTCCAATTTGGTCAGGTTCCCTTGGTAGCAGGGTCATGGAGGTCAGGTGGTAGTCGCTCCACTGTAATTATCTGATCTTTTTTTATGCCACTAACTGGACCACTCCCAAAATTATGGATGCTAAAGTATACCGTCAGCTGTCTATGTCTGCTTCTACTTTCACCGTGTGTGAAAACCGCGGGGAACTGGTCTGCTATAACAATGTAACACATTAAATAATCACGCGTCACCCTTATAAGATAGGGTTCATATTGATTCAAGGCCAGAAACCTCGTGCGATTGTTTGAAAGGTTACCCGATTATCATGAAAACCACAGCCTAAGCCATTTCATTAAAATTTAATTCGTAGTCCCAACGGGATAATGAACTGGTCGATCCGATATCCATTTCTGATCAGAAACCAATAAATTGAGATATAGATTTAATGTACACTTACGATATTACTTGTATTGTTCCGAATATTGGTACTACGTAATCTGTTTTAATGGCTTAACAGAGGAGAAATATAATTGAAATGTTTTTGCTTTATAAATGAAAGGAACTATTTTGTTTTGTTTGTCGAAGGTTTCGCCGAAGGTGGTTTTAATTATTTTTGACAAATTAATTGTTAGCTATTTTTTATCATCTTTGAGCAATTTCTAGAGATGATTCAAATTTCCTTTCCATATTATATAGTCAATATGAGCCAATAAAAGTTCCTTAATAAAGTTTTAAAATAATTGATATTGTTAATTGTAGCTTGTAGCCAATCTTGAACAAAATTACTTAGAACTTTTGAGCCTTCGGCTTCGGTCATAATACCTTGCAGAACCTTATACCTAGCTACAATGAAAATCTAGATATATAAGCCACAAATAATATCTACATCTTATTTGTGACAGATACCGCTTTCCAGCAGATGGACTGTCTCGATTCCAAAGAGCGTTCCCTGTTATCGAAATTATGTATTGGTACTACTGAGAATTAATAGGAAAAGTTTTCATTTGTTCCCAGCTGTAGGACGTCTACTGCTGGACGGAGGTCCGACTTTTTACTTCGGCTCCAAACTACGACTTTCATAAAGTCGTCCGTCTATCTTGTGGGGTCCTATGCTGCTATTGTGGATATACGGTCGTCACTCATAGCCTCATTGGTCTCATTTGACTGCCATTTTGTTTCTGTATGTTCCGTAGTATAATTTTTACACCCCCGGCGAAAAACGAGGGGTGTTATAAGTTTATAGTGTGTATCTGTGACAGTTTTTAAATTTGAAAGCCAATTTAATCGAGATGGTTCTTAGCTTTGTTTCATTAAAATCGGTTCAGTAGCTTACAAAATATGAATATAAATCTAAAATTGGTCGGGTGTTATCTGACTTTTTCTGTCGGTCAATATAGTATATTTTTAGCCTGTGGTTATCAGCGAGCTCCTGTTATTAGTTTGGCTGTCTACTCATAGTATTTAATTTATTGTAAAAGCCACCAACATACTCCAACAAATAAATGATTATTAAATATATGTTTTTCCAACAGGACTGGGCGTTACACATACGCTTCGCGTCGCTGGCCGACGCCGGTTACTACGAGTGTCAAGTGCCAACGCATCCGCCGACGAGTATATTCTTCAAACTAGTACTTGTAGGTGAGTTTTGGGGGCACAGCAGGGGATTTTCTTGTTCACAATAATCTATATACCTATATGCTTGCTCAAATACATACACACACTCATACACATTATATATATTAAGTAAGTTATTATTGTTTTTGAGTAAACCTATCTAAATCACGATTAAGAGGGAAGAGCGGGTTCTCCTGATACAGACAATCTTGTCTACTAGGAGAACTCTTTCACACCAGATATTGAAACATTGGTTTATGAAATAAAGATATTTTAATTTAATTTTAAATTCTATTAACGAGATTGTAGATTTACAATACGCTGAAGGCATAATTATATTATATTCTATAATTCACTTTAAAAATTTAAAAAATTCGTCTATAAATAGCACATCATAATATCAACATAGATCAATAATAGGTACCTTATTCCGTCTTGTTAGTTCGCTACAGCCACTTTAAATAGAACTCTCTCATCGTTTGCTGAGAACCACGAGATTCGGCCAACATATTTTTTTATGTCATACGGTAGGCAAACAGGCAAGCGGGCTACCTTATGGAAAGTGGTCACCACTGCCTATAGATATTTACGAGAGTATCGCTAATGCGTTGCCCACCTCTATAACACGTTGCTCTGGCAGCAAAAAGGCAAATTCCTGCCACATCGCCGATTTTTTATGTATACCTACCTACAGATACATATAAATGAAAATACTCGTAAATCATTTGATTCATGCTTCGACCTGGAATTGGGCTCGTATTTCAAAACGCTTACAACCAGTATATTAAAATGTGGGTCCGATTTCAGGGCAAAGTATGTAATAATCCTTCTGGTTCGATTCCAGATCGGGATGAAATTGGAGTCATTAATTTCAATTTCCTATGTGGCAAAACCATGTGACCCATTATGCATAGAAATAAAGAAGTCATTGCCCATTATGCCAATAATGTGCCCTTCGCAAGATATCCTCGATTGACATACCTACAACTTATAACATGAAATAGTTGATACGGTTACGCATTCACTTTCCATACACCTCCATTTTATCCCCATCCCGCGGGATATTCAATTAATGTCTTAGTAGATGCCTCCGTTAGTAGCTATCTGCATGCGAATTTTCCCCCTTTTTTATTCTGATCAACTAATTCTCCAGTTATTTCAGCAATGCATAAATATTTTCTATTTAGAAATTTTGATTCAAGTTAGTATTTTGTGATGTAACGAGGGAGCGTCGGTGGCTTAGTGGTAACGGTATCTTACACGCAAACGAGAGGCACCGAGTTCGAATCGCACTGCCGTACCCATTCAAGCCACTGAATGTGTAACCGTGATCCAATCTGGTCAGGTTCCCCTGTTTCACGGCCACGGAGATCAGATGGCAGTCGCTCGACTGTAATTACCTTATCTGTATCATGATCAAGACGGACCCCGGGCCCTCTTGCGCGAAAGCACAAGCGGGGCATTAACGCCAAGCCGAATATTTTTTATTTTAGTTTGTGAAGTAACGAATAAAACCCCTGCCCGTTCAGGCACTGAACCACATTCTTATCTGAAGGGAGGTAACCAAAATTAGGGTTTGTAAATCCTGAATGTTTGAATACAAGACCGCCCCAAAAACACATTATTTTTGGCCCTCAGTCCTACCGCACATATATTATCTACACCACACATCACTAATCTTTTAAACAGGCTAATTTATCCGACCCTTTTGCTGGCACAAACAAAAAAGTATCTCGTAATGAGCAACTCCCCTTTCACTGAAGCCACATTAAATTCCCAAAATTCCCTTCATTATACCATAACGAAGGAACGATTCACAAAAGCGAGTTTGTTATCAATTAGCAACAGAAAGCAAAGGTTAATTGGATCTCATTATTATAAATTGTGCTCTCGTGTGGATTCAAGTTTTTGACGAAAGTTAGAAAGATAGTGGTGTACCGGAGGCGGTTTGACGTGCCATAATTATGTGCCTATTTACTCGTACAAGGTACACACGGCTTTTAATTAGTGCGAACTCTTGACTCGACTACAATTACCCGTTGTATAATTATAATTAGTAAGTAAAATAATATTATAATTACATTGTTATAAATCTGAATTTCTGCGAAGCAACTAACGCCCAACATTTTACAACTTGGTGGAATATAGGTTTTAAGACTGTCGTGGTTATTAACTAAAGTTTCACTACACATATTATCGGGTTTGCTACCACGGTTAGTATTGTTTTTACCTCGATTCCGACGCAGTTGCATGCTTCATGGTCACGAGTTGATTGGTGCCGCTGTGTGAAGTCGCTTTTAAAGACGGAAAGACTCTTTTGGATTCGACGATTATCCTCACTTCTAATTCTCGAGCCACTAACATAATATCGAAGGAAAAACAATACTAACCGTGGTAACAAAACCGATAATATGTTTAATGAAAGTGTGACTTGGCGAAAACACTAGTGCGCTCGATATTTTTGGCTTTGACACGCTATTGTTTCGACAGTCTGTTGGTAACAAGTGCGATGTTAGTCATTGTGGCGTTAATGTCCCGGTTGTGCTCACGAGGGCCCGGGGTCCACCTTCACCATGATCCAGAATTTGACAGATCAGATTATTACAGTTGAGCGGCCGCCATCTAACCTCCGTGACCCTGCTACAAGGGGAACCCAACAGGATTGGATAATAGTTACAAATTTGGTCGCCTGAATATGCAGGTTTCATAACGATGTTTACCCTCACTGTAAGAGCATCATTTTTTGAACTAATGCTCAGCTCAGAAAAGAGCCACTGGTACATGGCCGCAGTGGGATTCCGGTGGGAACCCGGTACCTCTCGCTTACGAGTGGAATACTTTAACTACTATTATTTCTACAATCTAGAGGTATAAAGTGGGATGTCAGTAACAGTAGCAACGCCGAACTTAAGCCTTTCCGAGGTCCCTCGACTGTGAATCGTAAGCGTCCAATACAATGTCGTATATCTGTCGCTGGCGAAATTGTAAAATCCGCCGCCGTATTTGGAAAAGAATAGCCATTGCACGAAATCCTCCGATTTATGGCTCAGCGTGTCATTGTAGTAGTGACCCTTCTTCTGGCGCAGTCGGGTAAAAATAACATCTACAATGTGTTAATCTCATACGGGAATATCTTAACCTCAAACATACCTTACCTTTAAATAACACGAGAACGTCTTCAGTTAAGCTTAATTAATTCGTGTAGCAGTGTTTTCCGTACAATTCATTTGACATCATTCACACATGTTCAGTATTTGCTGACATAAATTTATTCTGGCTTTATCTAGACCGAGGTATGAGGATATGCATATTCGACGAAACGCTTTGAGATAAGGCAAATAGTGCTCTATTTTTGCTCGGCTTGGCCAGATTTGTTGATAATCTCCGAAACTACTGCCACGGTTTCGAAAAATTATTTCGCAAAGGGGGCGCCAGCGGCTTCGAGACCGCAAATTTACTAGATTTGTAATCGGTTTAAGCGTCGGAGGTCGAGCGGTTAGGGTATCTGACTCGTAAGCGAGAGGTACCGGGTTCGAATCCCATAGGCATAGTTGGCACAGACATAGGAAAAATCTTAAAACTAACAGAATAAGTACATAATAAGGAAGCAGGTAGCCATGTGGTGTCCGGCAGAGTAGAATAGCACCAGCCTCTTACACTCATGGGTATCGTACAAGACTAATGTTTTCGAGGCCAAAGATCTAGAATCTCCGTAGGCTAAAAAATGGGCAACAGCGTTTACCATTGTTATATTATAACACTGCGATCTCCAACCCGCCTACTAAGCGTGGAGATTACGGCATTAACCTCCCCGTACGTGGGAGAGGTCCTAATACCTGCAGTGGACTGTTATGGGCTGTGAGCCTGTGATGATGAAGGAAGTAGGGCGAGCACAATTCGATCGAGATATAGTTAAGCGCACTCGAAGCCAAGATCTCGTGAACACGCCGTGAATGCAACATTGCAGCAAGTGCACACGAGCAGCTCGCGAACCGGTTAAAGGATGTTAAATTATTAATAACTCGAGGGAGTTAGGAGTTTCGCATTGCACGTGGGTAAAAGCCGCAGGGGCCTGCCATTTAATAAAACTCTTTGGTATGCAAATTGAAAGACCAACGTTAACTACCCACACAATCGTCGCTCAAAGCGAATACTGCGTTTTTTAATGCCTAGAAAGCACACGGACAGACTGTCTACGTGATAGAGAGCGGCTACGGTAGTACATGGCATCTGCAACCTTGCAGGAAATGATGCTGTGTTGCCTTTCAGGTCGTCCAACAGTTTATCGTAGCTACGATCTTTCGAACTACAATTCTTCGCAAATTTGAATTTAAGTTCAGTAACGCACTCGGGTACAGTACCAGTTGTTAATATTTATGAAATTTCATGCGTACACACACACTTACGCCCGTATCCCTCAAAAGTAGGCAGAGATTATCGAATGCCACAAGCTACGATTCTGACAAGACTCTTCCACATTCATACATTTCGACATTCATTTTCGCTGGTTAAGCGTACTCTAACCTGCAAATTTTTTAAATTGGTATAATAAAAATATCTTATGGAATTTAGTTACAGAGAATTTAATTTAATTTATAATTAAGGCATTTCTTAGGCAAGGCAGAGCTATTATGGCCATGGAGATAGCTCCGGCTCCGGTTTTAGCAATTCAATTCGGCTAACGATACACCGAACATCCTCCATGTCCTTTTTTTCTGCCCTATGCCGCTGGACTGTGCCTATAGACATACCGTATCAGCTCAGCTGCCTCAGGGCCTCTCCCACGAAAGGGACTTCCCCTTTCGGCATAATCTCCACGCTTAGCAAGCTGGTTGGAGATCGCAGTGTAATGTATATCTAATAACAATGGAATACGCTGTTGCCCATTTTCCAGCTTACGGAGACTATATCTTTTGTCTTGAAAACATTAGTCGCCTCGTACGACACCTAAGAGTGTAAGGGGTTGGTGCTATTCCACTCTGCCGGATACCACACGGCCAAAGACATACCGTATGAAGATCCCCAAATTGTAGCGCTTAGAGAAGACTTCGGAAGGGAGGTTCCACATTTCGCTAGTGCACGTGCTAAACATTATTTTCTCTCAACAGTGGCATACGCCCAGATCGTCGGCGAGTCAGAAAAGATAATCCACGAAGGCTCGATGCTGAGACTGGTCTGCGTGGTGAAGAACTCCACAGAGCCGCCGTCCTACGTCTTCTGGTACTTCGAGAATAGGATGATCAACTATGATTTGAGTAAGTAACATTTTGATCTATTTACCAAACATTAGGAGCCAGAGCAAAGTGGCGGTCCACAGTCTCTGCTTACCCCACTTGTAGCTTGAAGCTTTATGTATGTTTGTATGTATTTGGAGCCAAATTGGTCGCGAACTGTGCGGTTCTAATAGAACTTTCTCCCACACACACTAAGAGATTTCTTTTTAGAGATAAGTAGTGCCTGATGTCTAATATCTAATTTGTACTATCTCATGTAATTTGTAAATAAGGTTGTGGAATGAAGTATTTCGACAGGTTTTCCCTGGAGAGTAAACCTTCAAGAAAAGGGTGAAATGTTTTTAGGGGAACGGCAACGCGTGGGTGATGCCCCTGGTATTGCAAACGTCCATAGGCTGCGGTGACTGAAAACCGACAAAATCGGTTAAGTAGTTTAGCCATGAAAGGGTAACAGAGAGACAGAAAGAGTCACTTTCAAAGTATAATATTAGATAAGATTATTTAAGAATTACCTAACCAAGCAGGTAGCAGGATCTGGCAGCATTAAAGTCAACTTTACTATAAGAAAAAGGCAGAACTGCCGATCTTTGTGATCAGCAAAACTACATATAATTGATTCTTGTTGGCAGAAATAATTAGAAAACGCGATGGTGCCCGCTCGCTAAAAACGCCTTTTGTCTTATTATATCCGCGATTTGTTTGCGATCTGACAACCATTTCTTTTTACCTCCAAAGAAGAGTCGCGTTATTATTTCTTGGTATCTGTATTTAATATCAAAATTCTTCGAACAGGAAGAGTACTAATTAACCATGTACAAGCCCCAAGTACCCAATAACATGTCAATTAAATGTAATGACATAATGAATTGAAACGTGAGTGAAAACAAGTAAATTTGAGTAAATGATACAGGTACAATACACCTATATGTAGTTTGTTTGTACCTGTTCAGGTAATGTAGCCGCAATTTAGCCGGCTATTTCAAGAACCCCTCTAGTTCCCAGTTCTCACGAACTACTTATCTGTAAAATAACATGTCAAGACATATTTTGGTCTCCAGCTTGGCGCTTGCTATTTTAACAGCGAAGATGAGATTTATTTTAGATTGTTAGGGCAATGTTTTCATTTTAGTTCTCCAGATGGGAAAGAAATATCCGAGTTGAGAGTTTGTCAACATTAGGTTTACTTTTATACAAATTAATAATATCAAGAGTTGGCCTCACTAGTGTGTAGGTAACAAAGTAGATAGATATATAGATAGATAAATTCTTTATTGCTCACACAAGAATAATTACATTAAAAAGTTCCGACAAAAAACCATAACTAGTTGTGGGCAAAGGCGGCCTTATCGCTCGGTTAAGTAGATCGATTTACCTTTTTTATTTTTTAGATATTTTTGGTGTTGTCGTTTCGTAGCGTTTTTGATGCAATAAAACTTTGTATTCTTTTCTTTGAAAGAAGTAGAAAGGAACTAAAATGTAGATTTTAAATTTGATTGCATGTATTAGTTTATAATCTATATCTAATAATTTGAATGTGTGTATTTATAAATATGGGCCTTAATTGCCTGAAAGAAATGAATAAATAAAAAATAAAAATATATATTCTATTCTATTTGAGGCTTACCATAAAATGCCACCTTTGTGATATTAAAAAAGTCAGAATCAGAGTTAGAGAGTACTAGTAGAATACGAAGTATGATAGAAAATACAATTTAGTTAGTCGCCGGAAACTGAAAAGCGACTGATTGCCAATAATTGCAATAATTGAAAAAAAACATCTATTCAAATCTTCATACTTAAATAGATATATGCCCTTGTAGGTGCGTAACTTAACCCAGTCGTACGTCAAAGACGCCTCATAATGTTTTAAACTATCGCGGTTATTATCAAACATTTTAAGGGTATGTTTCGGGTTTCGAAATGTATGTGTGTAAGGATATGTGTCGAAATATCGGGCTACTCATCAACAAAGGTACGCGGTAGGAAACCCGGAACATACCCTTAAAGACGCCTCGTTTCGCACAAATAGATATACGACGCTTACACGGAAAGCCTCAAAAGCGACTTATCTGGAATTTAGTGCGCACGTATTCAAATTGGAGGCAGCCCTGAAATTAGGGGCACAAATCTGCGAAAACTCGCCGTAATGAAGTTAGAAGGGTACCTTGGCTGGGATACGAAACACTCTAGTTTATTTGGGGTTTAGTGAATCCGAGTTTACTTACCCCACTTTCTCATAACTTAATTATTGCGATTCGAGTTTTCGACGGTATAAAATACAGGAGTAATAAAGGTTCAATGAAAGGCAAAGTAGGAGGTCGAAACCGCAAATTATGTAATGCGTACGGCAAAGGAATGGAACGTATTATCTGCGAGTGTGTTCCTGATTATTATAATCTAGACGCCTTCAAGGCTGTTCCTAGACAGGCATGCTCCATCATCGGCCGCATCGTCACTTACCACCAGGTGGCGGTCAGCCTGGCTAGTCAAATAATAAATAAAGAAAAAAATGTTGAATTTTAAGAATTTGTTATTTCACTTTAAAGTCATGCTAGGGTTGTATGTTTGCTCACTTAGGGCCGATTTTTCAATCCTCAGACAAAACATATCAGTATGATTAGTTATTATGCGACTAAAATAAAATCGTATTATTACTTCATACATACGTGAAGGATTACAATTTGTTTTAATTTGGCAGTATATTACTTTGTTGTGCAGATTGAAATGCGGATTGAAAAATCGGCCCTTAAACTTAGTATTTCATCAAACGTAAAAAAAAACGGTTTTTAAATATGTAATTTATGCTATAAGCTTAAAGAGTGTTCAGGCTTTTCGGTGCGGCCTGGTTTTAGACCGCAAGCTGAGACGTCTGATGCATTAAAATGAATATTTTACCTCATGTCTTTGACCCACATTAAAAATGTCTTTAATTATGGTTCTAGGGTAGGGGAAACAATTTAATATAAATTTTAATTGTGGTCTCAAATGCCTGAGGAAAGGCGTTTCGGCCCGCTAGCCATAACTAGATCGGTCTGAAATGCCTGAAAACTCAAATATAAATGATATTATTATGAAGATTAATATAGTCTAGTATTCAATTTTAAGAAATTTACTGTTAAGAGCCGTTATTGTAAACCTTGTAGGTATGAATAAACTAAGTTTCGGTTTCATGCTCAAGCTCATGAATACTACAATTGGAATGTACCTCAAACAAGTCATTATATATAAGATACATTCTTAAAATAGTAACAAAACTCAAGTAATTAAAAGCTTGCTTCAGAAGTTCTTGATATTGTTGTCAAATAGGTAATTATAGCATGTTAAATTTTTTTTAAAGCGTCAATAATTTAAAATATTTTCATATTAAGTTCCTAAAGTGAATACTGTTGCTTTTCAAAATATTACGAACTGAATTACTTGCGCAATTATTACTTGTTTTGTAGTATGTGTTCAATGTTGTAGATTGTACATACTTCCCACAATTATGATACTTGTATTTCCGAAACTTGTACAATTGTTTCTCGACCCGAATTAAGTAATACAAAAAATCATTTAAACACGTACTTAATCGTTTTAAGTACAGGTCTTTATGATTCAAAATAAATTGCCATTCGTTGATAGCGAACAGAAAACCGTCGACGTAAAAATAAACCGTGTGAATGTGTCGATGGAAGTTAATTTTAGAACGACACGGTTTACCAAATCAATACTCTCCATACAGCTATTTTACTTGCAGGTTTGTAACCTGATTACGAATAGACTTATATCGAACACATTAGGCTCGTATAGATCGATATTTATTAGCAATCGGCGAAGAAGGCGTAATTGCTAGCGGGTCGGCTTCGTATGCGACCAATAGGCTAATTACGTAACCTTGTTGCCAACAATTCTGTGATTTCAATTATTGAAATTGTTACTTTTTCGATTCCGTATCATCGATTTCATGAGTTCAGTTGCTAACAAAGTTCCATTGCAATAAACTGAAACTATTAAATCGATCATACGCAATAGCAAAAGTAACAATTTCAATAATTGAAATGAGAGAATTGTTGGCGACTGGGTTACGTAATTATCTTACAGATACCAATGACTTTTTTTGAGTTATGTACCAATATTAGATGAGTACTAACGGAGCTAACTAAGAGAGACTCGGTGGTTAAGGTGGTTAAGGTCGACTCGTAAGCGATAGGTACCGGGTTCGAATTCCACTGCGGCCAGGTACCAATGACCTTATTAACAGTCGCTCTACTGCAATTAATCAATCATCTGAATCATGAAGAAGCGAAATTAATTATGGAAAAGCGCTAGAACGAAGAGTAGATTTTTTTGTTAACAGGGTCACAGAGGTCAGATAGCAGTCGCTCTACCGTAACTACCTATCTGCCATATTCTGGATCAGGGATAATCGTACTCCGAACCTGATATGGGAAGAAGCGTTAGGAAGAAAAGTAAATTCCGTTGTAACAGAGTCACAGAGGTTAGATAGCAGGTGCTTTACTGTTATTACCTATCTGCCCAATCCTGGATCATAGACAACCCCCCCTGATATAGGAAAAAGCGCTAGGAAGTAGAGTAGACTTGTTCAACAATATAGTTACTCTTATAAGGGTGTATATATTTGCTGCAACAGCATGCCAGTGAGACGTAGCATTTCATCGTACGAAACAATGAGCCGATTTCAAGGCTCGCTTCCCACAAATTTCCATAGATGGCGAGCTCTAATGACTGACGACATTATCATAATCTCTTGGCTGTATGGTTGATATTTATCTTTATTTCGATTTCGATGGTATTTATTTTAGATCTATCACTTTAACAGTTTTTAATGTCAGTGCTTCGGAATCAACTTTATATATTTATTTTATCGATTTCTGGTTGACTTGAAGATAAAGCTGTATAACTTTATGACCGTCTAGATACGTTATCCGTTCATAAAGTTTAAATAAATAAATAACTTAAGGTTAGAATGGTAGTATTTTAGCAAATATTAATATACCGGGTATTAAACGCGGTTTAATTGGTTCTGAGTCAATGATTGATGACAGTCACACATATGATTTGCCATACAACGACAATAAGAGCTCTATATAGTCAAAAGATTATAATAATATTTGAATCCTTAGAGCGCGCCATCTGTGTGAATTTTTGAGATGCTGTTCTGGTAACGGCCGTTTGCGTGTAGGGCTTCGATTCTGGTACGGAAATCGTCTCAGTTGCAGTCTCACATTACAGTTGCTTCAAATGTTATTCAAATGACAGATGTTGAGTTGCAACTTTTATGAGTTCGAACTTTTCCACAATTCGTTTTCTGGTACTATAGTTGCATTATGGTTTTATATGGCTGTTGGTACTTCAATAAATAAATAAATAAATAAATTACTAATTTGCATCTTTCTTAGTTGTCAAACTGCCTTCAATTCTGTCAACGAAAACGTGTCAAAGGTCCAACAATGATTTAACTGCAATATAACTGGGATGATGCTGGGACTGACTCGATACCTCGACGTAGTTACAGTAACATCACAGTTACATTGCAACATAATAACAACTGCATTGCACATTAGAATCGGTACCCAGGTCGCGTGCAATACGCAAGCCGTTGCTACAACCGTACATTCGCGGCGCGTTCGCGAAATTTTAACGCCTCTTAAGAATAACAACAGCTGTTGGATAAACAACATAGTATAGTTTTACATTTTATGTATTTTTGAGGTCCCAAAAGGCTTAGCGCAAACCCAAAACCATTTGCGAACGTGTGGTCCACAACCCATGCATTTATCGAACGGAGAGCCATATTTAAATCAGTTTCAGATCCACCGTATCCCAGCCACATGCATAATTGAATACAAGAAACATTCACTGTTAATAGGATTATTGAATACAATTCACAAACTGTACAAAATACGGACACGTAAAAATAAATGCGCCAAAGGATACTCGAGCATTCATTTCGCATACATTTTATTCTGGAGTTGAAATCGGTTATTTAATTCCGAGAGTTGATCTGGCGATATTTTTCATATTGTCATAGTGCATGCAAACTTGGACCTTATTAACCGAATGAACTTTAAATAGAAGTCCACTCATCGTAAATGGAAAAGTTACTATACCCGTATTCATAAACAATAAGTAAAAATGATAGAGAGGCGATATGAGATGGCAGTCAAATGCCTGAATAGCATATAACTATAAAAAAAAGAATTACCTTTACCATGCATTCTCTTTTAGCTTGTTAGCGACCCTTTGCTATGTCTAACGTTTTTGGTAAATTTATTTGCATTAAACCAGTACATATCCAGATCTTGAGTAAACATTGAAATGCAGTACATTCAGTCTGCATGCAGGTGTGCAAATATTCATAGATAGGTACATACAATAATTAATAAAAAATGATAATGTACTTTCATAAATTCATAATCATAGTAAAATAACTTCAATAATAAAAGTGTCATATATGCCAGTTTGTATATATAATAATAAAAGTGTCATATATATGCCATAAGTGTTCTGTAATATATGCCAGTATATTTATCGATAAATATATCAAAAAACCGCAAAAAGATCAGTCCTTACTCACTTTTAGGTACCCTGATGCAGCTCTCATAAACTCGTTACTCTCATAGGTTACGCAAACACCAACTCTGATCTAACAGTCACTTTGTTCCCAGATGGCGTGAGTGTGAACAACGCGAAGCACATCAGTGAGTTAGTCATCGGGAAGGCAGAACCTCGTCACGCTGGGAATTACACCTGCGTCCCGGCTAACGCCAAGGCTGCCTCTGTCACTGTCCATGTCGTACAAAGTGAGTATCTTACAGCATCTTGGCTACTTTCTTTAGACAGACAAGCGAGCCACCTGAGGGAAAATGGTCAGAATGCCTAGTGATTGGTGGAAAAATAGGTTGATTCTGGTACCCATGTATGCCGACTCACGCACTTACTATGCAGGCTTGACAGCATCTGTCTGTAAATCATTTAATCAATCATTAAGCAATTTAAAATTTAAACATGTCAGTTAAATTAATGTCAATAATACAACCGTCAACAAAAAGTAATTCACAATCATGCTTCGTCCAAAATGAGGGTAATCAATGAATGTCAAAGAAATGGAGAAAAAAAGGAAACCAGCAATATAATCAGCTGTGATAAGACATCGTTAAATAAAGACGAAAACTATTCGAATAGTCCTTCCTCAATAGTGCCTCGCTGTGCCCATTATTGATACTGCATTGTGTAGTGTACTGGTGGAAGGTATCTGATACCTTCCAGCAGTATATTTTTTTTATCATTCCGAGTCTCCGTTTACCATACAAATGAAAAATGAGTATCATTTCATAACTCTCGTTTGCAATGTAACGAGCAACATTTCTATCTAAATATTACCTCAAATATTATTTTGCATTTATGAGGAGTGAATTTAAATTGGCAGCATAATTTTGTGTGCGGCGTAGTACAGAATGGATGTAGGCAAATACGTTTATGTCATACGTTTGCAAAGTAAATTTTTCATTCTTGGATATAAATGGTATTCCGAATGAAAGCCCGGCTTACTGACATCTCATTCTACTGAGAATAAATAAGAAAAAGTACTCGCGCACACAATTCACTCTTCTACCGCCTTCGTTGGAAAACTAAATAGAACGTTTTGTCGACAAAATTGCATTTTGTCGACATTCAGTCACATCACTAATGCCTGTGTCATGTGATTAAAATTGGTGACACTGCAAAATTGGACACGCGTGTCACCTATTATTGAAGGGTTCAAATGTGAGTGAGGTGTATTGAAAATAGAAATGATGACTCAATACGATGATTTTTAATAAATTAATTGTTATGACGTACTCGTAGAACGGAGTGTATGTGTGGGGACAAGAAAATTATTATATCTATTCACAATTTTTTTTTAAATATAATGTTTACTTAAAACCAACAATGAAGAGAAAAAATATAACTAAGTACAGCTTGTATAAAATGAGTTGGCTGTTTTTTATATCAACTGTCAGTCCATTGAAATGAAAGTGTCATACTATGAAGAAAGAAACGTTCAAATTTTTTACGAACACTTTTTTGACAAGGTACCTACAATAAATAAATTAAAACTTAAAGCTTGTTTATTTAAATAAATAAGTAAATATTGAATTTGTTTTTAAGCAATCCAAATTAGAATACTAAAACTACTATTTACAATTTTTATCTACATTAAGTAAAGTAGTAATTTAGTTTTGATGAATAAATAGTGTTGTTCGGTGACCAGTTAAATAATTTTTAAAAAACATCGACACTAAATTATCGAATCTGTCCCGCCACTACCCTGCAGAATTGTACAGTCCCAAGCGGGAGCGGTACGTAGTTAGCCTTAATATGATTAATTCAAATGTAGAGTTACGTAAGTTAGGAGAGACGTGGGCAGCGCTCTAATATAAATAGCTCAACGTATTTATATTTTATTAGCATTTAACGAGTACCGTGAGAAATTAATTTGGATTAAATGAAATAGGTGGATATGAAATGCTTGACTCGCCAACCGAAAAAACATTAGCTCCCTGTGTGTTTTCTACCAGCTGTAGAATGGGGAGTGTTCTGAGGAACTATTTGCAGCGTGGGTAGGTCTCCCAGAGGTGGACCAACGACCTGGTAGAGATCACAGATACCAGCTGGATGCGGAAGGCACAGGACTGGCCTTTGTGGAGATCTCAAGGGGAGGCCTGTGCCCAGCAGTGGGCGTCTATAGGCTACAGCACAATACCGCTATTGCACCACCCGCCGTGGGCTGGATACTCAACCCGATTACGTAGACCTGTGGTGTCCACGCGAAGGTTCGAAATAACGTTTCTCGCTCGTACGATTCGGTTATGGAATGAGCTCCCAGCAATAGTGTTTCCTTTAGACTATGTCATGGGATTGTTCAAGAGGTATATTAGAGGTCTCTTTAGAGTCAGGCAACGCATTGGTTGCGCTCCTGGTGTTGCTGGTGTTGTGACCACTTTCCACATGAAACAAATACGATACGATTATTGCGGTGATGGTACATACTTAGCGGTGATCACCTTCCATCAGATTCAGGTAGCCCGCTTGCCTGTTTACCTATACATATACAAAGAAATAATCTCTTCAGACAAACAAGCTAAGAAAAATAAGCGATCATATTATCTTTAGACGTTCCGAAAGCGAGAAATAACATTTCGAATATTTGCAAACCTCGTCAATTACCCGACCCGACAACCCAAGACAGAAAATCTTGACACCTTAGGATAAGAAGAGTCGACCCCACCTAACATGGAATAAGGACAAGATAAAGAAGAAGCAATGTATGTATTCGTCAGTCGAATACCCATAGTTATTTTATCTTGTGCCCATACTGGTCCTTTATACTGTGTCCTAACTGTAATTAAAATTCTCAAATTGTTATTTAAAAGGCAAAATTGAAAGAACCGGAATGTAAGTTCAAGAAATATTTCGTTCATGCCCTTGTTGGTAAACGAACTTGGCATGATTTTCTTTTCAAAGTAAAATAGTCTAACTTCGTAAAATGTACTATTTTAATGTTCTCTCTTTAATTTATTGATTTACAGTCTTATTCATAAAACAGTTATGACAGGTTTGTGGCAGTTAAGCTTGCTAAAAAATAATCCTTGAAAAGCATTAGAACACGAAACTGTTAGAAAGAAATCTTTATTTTTTTATTTGGGGCCATGACTTCTGTAATTTTCCTTGAAAATCCGTTTGGATAGCACACTTAACTTGTTTTTGAGACTTGGCTACAAGCGATTTTTTGTTTACTTAAATTCATCAGAGCGACAACATGATGTCAATCTGTATTTTATTAGACTTTTAGCTAATAGAGGTTATAAACGTTTATGAATAAGGAATTTTAAAATACGTTATAAAGGCTTTATGAGTGTTTTAGCTAATGAACGTTTTAATAAACGATAACTATAAGGATATTGTGTTTCCTTCCTACTTTCCTACCCCCTCCTCTTTGACGAAAAAAGAAATAGTATGTAATGTCCTACTCAATAAATAAATTTTGACTTTGATACTATACTTTTATGAATAAGAGGCATGTCCTGATTGGCAAAGGTCTTAGGACCATGGTCGTATGACGGACGTAGCCCGACCAATAGGAAAGCTCAAAAACATGCGTGGCACGACCATAGTCGCACGACCGTTGACAATGAGGACAGCACCTTATATTTTTTTTTACTAAAACTATCTATGATAGTCGGGGTCCACCGCGACGTCTCGGGCCTTATTCCAAGCTTATGAACCTAATACTTAAATTCTGTTCGCAAAACTTACTTGTGTACATAATATTATTTTCTTTCAATCAGTTTTCTTTAAACTTGATGAAGCAATATAATGTTATTAGAATGTAAAGTCTATAAGACGCCGTTATTTAATTTAGGATCTCAATGAGCCCCTTAATTTTTTTAGCAATTTAAATTTTATTAATTTCACGATCGGAATATAAATTAGGTGGATTGGAATATTAGGTGTAAATCTTTTACGTATTACTGAGAGGCAATTTGAATTTTTTTAATTTTGATGTAAAATTATTTCATCAAAGCGGTGGTAGTTCAATTTATTACAAGTTTAACGAAAAAAGCAATTTAAAATCTAAAATCGCACGGGAATAATAGGTATGGGGCAAATTTTCTTTGTTCAAAAAGTATAAAATGGTAACACAGGCATTCTGGGAGCTATCACGTGCTTCATCAGATCACATAATAGGCGTAGGTAATCAAACAAGGAGACAAAAATATGTAAATTATTTACTTCTTGTTTCAATCACTAATTGGAAAACACATCTCAATAATCTAACTGAGTGTTTTGTGCATACTGGCGCAAGCAGTATGCACGAAACTTAGAATAAAAGTATATGGGCTAATATGTACTTAGAGAAGTTTACTTGTTGCCTTGAATAAATAGTATGTTATTATGCAACGTAGGTACTGAAAAAGTAGTGCAAAAAGTTTGGAGAAACTTAGAAACTTCGCGTGCGAAAAGTATGCAAGCCCATATTTACCACTTACACTAGAAAAGTACCTAATCAATAAATGAATTTGCATACTGTTAAAAAATTACTTTTTTTTTTTACCTAATTTTTTTCTTTCAAGTACGTTGCACAGGGATGTAATTCCTAATTTTGATCATCATTATTTAGTATAGGTTAGTAATCTCGTCCTCTTTTTGCTCGTTCTCGCAAAGGCTTTGGCTAAAAAAACCCATAGTCGCCAGAAATGTCATATATGCCATTATTATATTCATAATACGTACTTCAAACATTTATAATAATTTACTGCAAAATCGATATTATTTTTATAAAATGTACAATCTATATACAAAAAATCAATTTCTCTTCATTAATCTCGCTATAACTCGAAAACGGCTGGACAGATTTGAATAATTCTTCTTTTGTTTTGTTGGTTATATATAGTATAGGAGTGATTTGTAATAAAGAAAAAAAGGGTAGATAGGGGTAAAGTTGCCTACTACTTTGCCCCTACATACCCTTTTTTTCATTGAGTTTAAGGAATCCCAATATTTTAGCAAACAAAATGAAAAAAGAAATATTCAAATCGGTCTAGCCGTTTTTGAGCCCTTTGCATACTGTAACAAATCGGAAATCTCCAACTGTCGCGTCCACTCAGTCTAACACGCGCACCTTAACTGCACTGAGACGCGCCTCCGCAGTTAAATATATAAAGCCATGCTAAATATTTGAACATGTATCTAACAATAAACCATTGTAACACACAGAAATAAGGCATAATTTGTACCTAGCAAGTTACAATAAATATATTATAAAGTGAATACACTGGTGAAGAATACTTACAGAATGTTCGAGCACCTCGATCAGTATAGGGCATAAATTGTTAATTACTTTAAAATTATTTCCATAGTTCAACGAAGTAGGTCGGTAATGACCCAGTCTGCTTTCAACATTTCAAAGGAACTTTAATATAACAGATTCTTAGAACCGACTTCGTGAGTCATACAAGCTATTTTCATTTCATAGTGCTTGTCAGGTTTTTGAAACTTCATGGTTTCTATTTAGGTTTCACTTCAAGGGCGCTAGAACTCGGTCAAGCATGAGTTCTCTATTTCATTTACGTTAGTAAGCTTTAACTTCGTAGTTGGCCGTGTGGTGTCCGACAGAATAGCACCAACTCTTTGCACTCGTGGGTGTCGTACAAGGCGACTAATGTTTACGAGGCAAAAAATCTAGTCTCCGTAGGCTGGAAAATGGGCAGCAGCTTTTTGTATTGTTATATTTATGACACTGCGATCTCCAACCCGCCTGCCAAGCGTGGAGATTATTTCAACAACCCTCCCTTTTATGGGAGAGGCCCTAAGTCCTGCAGTGGGACTTTTATGTTCTATCGGATACCACACGGCAACAATCAATAACTCTTTTTTAGTTCCAAAAGTATTTTTAAGGCTTACGACGATATTTATTTAGAAAAATATTCATGCGTGGTGCGAACAAAGTACATGATTCAATCTAAATACCATAATGGGAACCAGTTTTCAACAATTAATATAATATTTTTGTTACAGGCGAAACACCCGCGGCCATGCAGCATGGAAATAATTCATCGGCTGCCATACAAAGCCCATACACACTCATACAACTGTTGATTGTATTCGTGTCGCTTAGAATTGCTCTCTATACCGACTTCCATGAATTTGGATAGCGTAAGATATTTGTATAGTAAACTTAATTTGTATGAAAATCTGTTTAAATAAATGTCACAGTGTAAGTTATGTATGGTACGGTTACTTTAATGATTTATTTTTCCTCTTTGAGCTCAAAGCTCTTGCGAGTACTAAAAAATAACAAAAGTATGTAAATATTTAAATACCTAAAATGTTACTTTACCTAATTTGTCACTCCAGATAACAAGCGTAATTTTGTCCTAAGGTAAGAATAGGTTCATTAATTATATAAAATACTAGTATAGTACTAAAAAGATTAGGTATGATCTGAATGGAATCCAAAGTGCAATATTCACTACAAAATGAAAAAAATCCATCATCCATCCGTTCATGACCATTTTATGGTACCCATTTATTTACTGGATAAAAATAAATAAACAAACAATTTAATTAAGTACATAGTTGCACAGAACCAATACCATTACATACTTACACTGTGAAAATATTGTTATAATCCTCTCCTGTGTATAAAATAATCTCTCAAATGGTTTAATGATGGAGGCTTTACCCAAAAACTTACCTATTTTGTACCCTTCTCGAACTATGAACATTGATTAGATTTTGAGAAAACTTTTCCGACGGAATGTTTTTCTTTTGCATAAGCAAAATACATTGTTTATGAAATTAAACTAACAGACAGATGGAAGGAGACACATTTTCTTGTAAAGATAAAATTATGATAAACAAAGTGACTTGAAATGTTACTCGATTTCGAACTTGGACAGATAGCAGATAAGTTATCTGCATATACATGTTCGCATGTCACAATAACTTCAAAGAAAATAATTTGATGTTATGGAAGGTACCCAACTGTATATACTTATACTGAGTCTTGGAAGAGGTTTTTAGTATACGTAACTATATAACATCCCGTCTGATAGCCGTAGAGGTAACCGGAGACCCAACTTGCTACGATACTGGCATACTTCTTTCGCTCCTTCCACATACCACTTTTCAGCAGACTTGTTGTTTTGCTCATTATCTTAGAAAAACGTATCATATTTGATACAAAACAAATTAAAAAACCAGATTAAGGGCGGCTTGCACCAAATTCTTAAACACATTTAAGCAGATACTAAATCAAAAAACTTCATACAAAAACATGTAAAACAGCATTTTAAACGTGTCTAAGAATTTTGTGCCAGCGAGGCTTAAACAAGTAATGTTTTGACTTTTTTTCCCGCTTCATAATTTTTTATTTCAATAATTTAAATTTTGAAATTATTGCTTAGCTATTATTGGACTAAAATTTGAAGAACGAAATGTTATGGAAAAATATGCTATGCGAATTTACATCAGCAATTTCGAACGCAGTAAAATAAATCACAAAAACTAACCTTTTACGAGCACTCTAATGGATGGGTTTCACGATTGCATGCGACCAGGTAGGTTTAGTTTTATTTTAATAATAAAGCTAAACTTATATTTTTACAGCGGAAATGCTTAGATTTTTCGACTGATAAATAAACCGAAAGAATTGACAATTATTGTTTTTGTACGTCCCTCAATAAAAAAGAACTACGGTGTTCGAAAAGTTATATTTGAGGGTGTAGTAACATGAAAAATAAATAATTTTTCAATTTCAAAGATTATTCTTTTTGCTTTGTTATTGTTTTCTCTGTCTGTATTCTGTGAAGGAAAAAAGAAGTGGGAAACAGACTTCTTCAGATAATGTACCTAACACAGAAAATAGCCCTATTCGTTTCTGCCAGCAAGTAACAATCCCTCGTTGTTGTTCGAATGTTATCGTCATTAAAATAAATTTTGTCTCATCAAAAAAGCGAGACTTTAAATTCCATCGTACATTTTATGTAACATATTTAAATACACCGAAAGCCTCCAATATTTTATTAAAAAGTTGAAAATTTTACAGTTGATATATTGTATCGAGATATTATAATAAAAGTAAAATAGAACTTGTTGTTTTTTGAACGAACAAGTGTTACAAATTAAATTTTAAAGTTAAAATAGTTATTCATGATTTGAAACTAAAATTTACGTGAGTATAGTTTTCGTAATTTCGTGTTAAACTTGTGTATTCGAATAGTAAATTTCGTAAAAACTATATATTGTAATTACTTACGTTATTCACTGTATGTTTTAAAATTTATTTCATTGAGAAGGTGGTGCGTTAAAAAACATCAAGTAAATTAATAAAGTATACCAATTGAGTACAATAATGTTAAATGTAAATAAAACTGTGAAATATAATCGTAATAGTTATAAAAGTTAAGGCAATGTAATTTATCATGTCATTGATTTTAAGAATAAATAATAATTTTGAATTGAACGTGCCAAGTCTACTTGTTTTATTTTATTTAATCTGTGAATTATTTATATACCTCATCATCATCATCACATCAGCCGAAAAACGCCCACTGCTGAGCATAGGCCGCCCCCAGAAATCTCCACAAAGGCCGGCCTTGCGCCTTCTGAATCCAGCTGGTATCTGTGATCTGTACCAGATCGTCGGTCTATTTTGTGGGAGGCTTACCCACGCCGCGTATTCCGGTACGTGGTCGCCACTCGTGAAATTTACTGCCCCATCGGCTATCTGTTTTCGAACTATATACCCTGCCTACTGTCTGGCAATCTTTAGGGCTGGTTATTCTATATACATTGGTTTTTAGCAAGGTTTATGTTAGTGTGACACATTCCGCAATATTGCTAGCCTTACAAAACTAATATATTGAAAATACATATAAAAGAATACTTCAGGAAAGCTACAATAACTCTAGGTTTGGCCTGGACATATACAAAATCTTAGATAGATAAATAAATACTTTATTGCTCATAAAATATTACAATATCAATCACTAACAACAATAAAGAACACATATGAAGAAAGGAACCTTATCGCTTTGAGCGATCTCTTCCAGGCAACCTTTACAGAAATTGAGACAGGAATTTTACAGCAGGTAGTTGTTGTGCCACAGGGTACCGATTCTGGTGTGCAGTGCAGTTGTTATTATGTTGCAATGTAACTGTAATGTTACTATAACTACGTCGTGGTGTCGAGTCAGTCCCAGCAGCATCCCAGTTAAATTGCAGTTAAATCATTGTTCGACCTTTGACACGTTTTCGTTGACAGAATTGAAGGCAGTTTGACAACTAAGAAAGATACAACTTAGTAATTTATTTATTTATTTATTTATTGGAGTAACAACAGCCATATAAAACCATAATGCAACTAAAGTACCAGAAAACGAATTGTGGAAAAGTTCGAACTCATGAAAGTTGCAACTCAACATCTGTCATTTGAATAACAATCACACGTGTGACATGCGATGCAATTGTAATGTTACTGCAACTGAGACGATTTCCGTACCAGAATCAAAGCCCAGGATACAAGAGAATGCTTTATCTAAAGTTGTTACACAGTGGATCCCATACGACATCCAAAGGACGCGTTATAGATCCAAACGGAAATGACATAAGTAAGAAGTGGTCGCAAAAAGCCTTAAATCACGAGAAATTAAAGCTGTTACAGGGTACTAACCGGCTCCCGAATCTGTTCGAGGAGTAGCCAACGGTATTAGGAGGCACACCTAACGAGTGGCGGTACTGAAGTTCGTCTAGCCTCAAAGTACGAGTCATCCATTTAATTCCTACACTCTGCGAACTTGCTTGCCTTGGTTATCAGTTACAGGTCTTTTGCTATCGTATATCGGACGAATAACGCATAACATCGTATACTGGAGAACGTCGGTGGCCTAGTAGTAAAGGTATCCGACTCGCACACGAGAGGCACCGGGTTCAAATCCCACTGCGGTTATGTACCAATAGCTCTTTTCTGAGTTATGTACATAAGTTGAACACTAACCGATGCCCTGACGGTGAGGGAAAGCACTGTGATGAAACCTGCACTTTCAGGCGACTGAGTGTGTAACCATGACCCAATCTGATCAGGGTCCCCTGGTAGTAAGGTAACGGAGGTCAGATGGCAGTCGCTCCACTGATCTACTGAATCCTGAATCATGGTAACGGCTGACTCCGAGCCCTCGTGCGCGAGAACATAACCGCGTCATTAACGCCAATATGTTTTTTTTATTTTCATCCGACGAATAACGAACTTTAAAAGTTGAAATATTTAACACTTTGTGTTGTCACTTCATGATGGAACTCCATTATTATGAATTAAATCACTTTTTGTACACTAGTTCCACTTTATTATACAAATTTTATTAAATTGCAACCGGTTTTGAATTACTCCTGCCTTGCCTGAAGATGAGTAATTCGAAACCGGTTGTGTACAAAAAGTGATTTAATTCATTTAAGAGTAGGCCTTCACCTATAACGTGTAAGTCTCACAAGATAAATATCCCCAAATCCCGGCAAATGCCGAAGAGCGGTTCCATTGTGGTTCAGTAATTATCGTGCAATACTGATTGATATCTGAAGCACCCTTAATTAGAGTTCAGTGGACCTGCGTTTGACGTCTGTACAGTTAGCCACATAATTCGCGCGTCATACTAAAACCTTTACCTTAATAATTGTAATCTTTTAAAAGCGAATGGTCTGTCTGTGTGTTAAGTTTTGCCCAATGGAGCGGATAGAATTTGCAGAAAGCTGTGGAGAGTTTCACCCCCTGGGAATGGTAAGGTGAAGACTACCTCTCATGTAATTCTGCGATAGTAAAATATTTAGAAAATAATTATGGAGAGCGAACAATTACTACATATTTATACTACAAGCCGCCAGGGTATTTAAGGCTAACGCCGCAGGAACGCCATTTTTTGAGATGTGAGTCGAGTATAGCGTTTTAATTGTTTCAATCTACCGACATTTCAAACACATTTTACGTCGTCCTGTGAACGAAATCGTTCTTTTATATGAAGCTGGAGATGGCTTAGGTACTCACAATTCACATAATTTGCTTATGGTTTGAGGTTAAATAATTTTTTTTTATAAAAAACCTGTCCATTTAAAAACATTACAAAACAAACAAAACACCGCTGGTGCACCCGCGGTGCTGGAACCGATCGGGCTAGCCCGCGATGACGGTAAGAGGCCCGACGGAATGACATTCTCTCCGTGGAAGCTGGGACGGCCTCTGGTATGGGATGCTACTTGCATCGATACCCTTGCGCCGTCTCATCTTCCAGTGACCGCGTGTCAGGCTGAGAACGCCAAGCGTCGCAAATATGCTAGTCTCAGTGGCGATTACATATTTGCGTCATTTGGCGTTGAAACACTTGGGCCGTGGGGACCAGGCGCACATTCCTCATTCAAAGCGCCTGGTCCAAATTACAAATCACCAAAACGCTGGCCTCTTTTTGGGTTAGCGTTTAAGTCTCGCTATTCAGCGGGGCAACGCGGCCAGCCTTCTGGGGACTTTTCCAAATTCGGGGGACCTTGGTCAAGTTTTTATCTTTAGTTTAGTTAGAATTAGGGTTGGTGTTAGAGTAAGATTTTTTTTTTAATGTTAATAATTGTAAATTGTAATTTAAATTGTAAATAAATGATTCTTTAAAATCATTTCTACAAGTTTAGAAAAGTACCCACAGCCGTTGCTAAAGATATACAGCCAAATGGCCAAAGTATATCGAACATATCGTCAGTTGATTTCCAGAGGGCGACTGTACCGCTTTGAGCCGACCTGCGTCAATCAAGAATGAGAACTGATCGACCCGATTGTAATTCGGTTACCTGTACCGGAATTACAATCAAGTTAGCTGTCACCTGTACCACAACATCAGGTAAGTGTTCCAATAGTCGTTAGTAAATAATGTACATCGACTAGTTTCGGCTTGGTATTTACTCACACTTGTGCGACAGAGACGATGCTCTACGAAGACGAACTAGCTGATGTGCCTCTTTAACGATATTTGCAGTTTGCTCCTAGGGATAGATTAATATCAAGCGTCTGTGATGCGCGTCAGCAATGCGAGTTTTGCTAACAACAAATGTCACTTTAAATCTGTATGAATTTCAAATGCCGGCACCGACGCTTGCGATAATTTGGGAGCCATTCACTAAACCTATTTGATAGTTTGTGATGGTGTCTATTTGGATGGTTATCTGGATTTGAAACAATGATTTTTTTAGCTCTGTCCATGCTACACCTCTACCATATCACCACCACTTTACTTTCACTCTTCAAGAAACCGTTGGTCATAAATAACAAATACCAAAAACGGTGGTATTTGTCTGTTCATTATTTGAGATCCAACGAATTATGGATCCCACAAATTAACGCCTGATACAATTAATAAATATTGGACAGTTATTCGCTACTCTTATACTTATTTATTGGTTGTTCTTGGCAAACAAAAAGCAAATTATCATCACAGCCCATATCAATCCACTGCAGAACTTAGGGCCTCTCCCACGAAAGGGAAGGAAATATTGCCATAATCTCCATGCTTGGCAGGCGGGTTGGAGATTGCAGTATTATAAATATAACAATAGAAAACGCTGCTGCCTATTTCCAGCCTTCTTGGCAAATGCATTAGTCGCCTTGTACGACACCCACGAGTGTGAAGGGTTGGTGCTATTCTACCATATTAACGCCTAATACAATCTATTGGATAGTTGTTCGCTACTCCTTTACTCTGTTGATGGTTATACTTGGCACACAAAAAGCATATAACATACGTAAACCAAAAAATGTAACTACCGCCCGCCACAAAAAAACGAGGGTAATTTTATATTCACACATTACCTTCTTTTTGCTCTACCCTCATTTCACCGACCTGAAACAAAGGAATGCACAATTCATGCAAACAGTAGCATCTGGTCACTAACGACACTTTGATTGCACACTGTGAAAATTACTGGCCTCACCGTTATTGCAAACCTATTTCCCGGGATGTAATCGCTCGTTTGGCATTCGTATTATGAGCATGCCAGCAATAGAAATGAGCGTGTCAGTAAAAGTTTGTAATTAGACAGTTAGAAGCTAGTGTACGTAGTTGAGAAGGGATGTATAAGTGCAATGGCGCTATCAAAGGCTTTTGCTAGCAAGAATCTATTATAGAAAGAAGAATGCAAGTTGTGCATAAACGCTCTGTAGGTAGTTGCTGCTTTGAAAGACATGGAAATTTCAATTTCAATTTCTTTATTTCGCATTCCATGTGTTACGAACTGAAATGACTGATATGAGAGCAGCTGTTAGGTGACAATATTGAGAAATTGATATCAGATAGTTGTAACATAGTACGACTCGAGCTTTTTTGGGCTATATCTTTGCAATAAACAGTACTGTACAAACTAGGATATTTCAGAGGAAGGTCACGACAACAGTACCTTAAGCCAACGTATATGTATGAAAATGTGGAGGAATGTGGAAGAAGCGAGAAAGGTTAGTGGAATAATGTGGTCTCTGCCTACTTCTAAGGGAAAAAGCGTAACGATATAAACGGCGAAAATTTAACAAATAAAAGGCGAAAATTTTAATCTTGTTGATTCTACAGTATTTTTAGGCTTTACTCTGGATAATAAATTGCAATGGGGTCCGCACATTGATAAATTGGCGAAAAGGCTAAGTTCTGCAGCATATGCTGTAAAGAAAATACGGGATATTTCTGACGAGGCTACAGCAAGATTAGTTTACTTTAGTTATCTCCACAGTATTATGGCCTATGGCATACTGCTGTAGGGACACGCTGCCGACTAGCACAATGTATTTGTATTGCAGAAAAGGGCTATTCGCGCGATTTATCAATTGAGACCTAGAACTTCACTAAGAGATAAATTCAGGAATATTGATATAATGACAATGCCGTCACAATATATATATGAGAACTTAATGTATGTTCATAAAAATTTACACTTATTTAAGAAGAATAGTGATGTTCATAATATTAATACGAGAAATAAAGATAAGCTTGTTGCTGGTGCTTGTCGTCTAGCCAAAGTCCACAAATCATTTATGGGTCAATGTGTACGCTTTTATAATAAGGTTCCAACAGATATTCAGAATTTACCATTGAATAAATTTAAAGTCGCTATAAAAAACAAATTATGTCAAAGAAGTTGTTATAGTATATCTGAATATGTAAATGATAAAAGTCCATGGGACTGAACTGCTGTTCTATACAGGTATTTACTTTTAAGATAGTATATAGGACAAATAATGTATTAGTACATAAGACATGTTTAAAAAAAAAAAGAATTAACGTAGGCTCTGTGGGTTTCTTGCCGTTTCTTTCCCCCACGGAGAACCACCTTGGAAGCGGCGTTAATTTTCCTTCCTCTCCCACACATGGTGTCTCCTGTCTGCGCTAGGGTAGGGGTAGGGTAGTAGTTAGAGTAGGGGTAGGGTAGGGTAGGGTAGGAGTAAGATAGCGGTAAGGTAGTATAGGGTTGGGTAGGGGTAAGATAGTGGTAGGGTCGGGGTAAGATAGTGGTAGGGTAGGGGTAAGGTAGTGGTAGGGTAGGGTTAAGGCAATGGTAGGATAGGGTAGGGGTAAGGTAGCGATAGAGAAGGGATAGGATAGAGTAGGGTGGTAGCGACTACCTACCACATACAGCATGTGTGATGCACGCTCACTTAAAAGTCTGTCTGGCGGTGGCGTGGGGGCCGGGTCGCTCTTTTCCCTCAAATATGGTTGAATTGGACGATGGCTGGGCCCTGCGTTATACTCGTGAACGGGTGCTGCCTTGGTGGACTGGCTTACTCTTGCTGTAGTTTTGGGTGGTTTTTCTTAATTACACTAGACGTACCTATATAATATAATATAGCGTTCCGGCTCTGCCTGGCATTGTCGAGCACGGTTCGGTCGTGGTTGGCGAGGGATACGTTATCTACGGCCATAGGGCGGTCAGCGTGTCACTGTGTGTTTCCTTCCTACTTTCCTACCCCCCTTCTTTTTGACGATTGAAAGAGATATTTAATGTCCTAATCAATAAAGAAATTTTGAATTTTGAATTGAATTTTGAATATGTATGTATGTATATTATCATCATCTTGGCGTTAATGTCCCGGTTGTGCTCTCGCGCACGAGGGCCCGGGGTCCGCCTTGACCATGATCCAGGATTCGGCAGATCTGGTAATTACAGTGGAGCGAATGCCATGTATGTATGTATATATTGTATGCATATAGACTCAGAACTACCATTAACGCATAGGCAATGAAGAATACTTACAAATGAAATCCATTTAATCATGCGGTGACTGCTTACCATCAGGCAGGCCGCAAGCTTGTTTGCCACCTTAGTGTGGTATAAAAAAAATCACTGTAAATTGGTTAGTCATCATCATCTTGGCGTTTATGTCCCGGTTATGTTTTCGCGCACGAGGGCCCGGGCGGGGTCCGTCTTGTTGGCGGTGAAGGGATAAGGTAGCCGCCAATGTTGACAAGCGAAGATGGTGAGAAGGTAGAAAAGGGTAATTAATTACCCACCTGGCCGGGTGTTGTGACCAGGGGACCAAGGGCCCGACCGTTGATCGGCGGAAGTTGCATATATGGTGGAAGTTGGCTCATTTCTCTAGCGCGATGTAGGATTGTTAGCGCCATCTATGTGCGGATGCCTGCCAACCTTGTGTTCGTGTACTCGTAATGTGGGTATCGTTGAGTCTTCCCTATTGGAGTAGTATAGCGATAAATGTCGCCACAGCCATGATTCAGGATTTGGCAGATCAGTTAATTACAGTGGAGCGACTGCCACCTGATTTTCGTGACACTGGTACCAGGAAAACCTGACCAGATTGGATCATAGTTACACCTTCAGTCGTCTGAATGTACAGGTTTCGTCACAATGTTTTCCCTCTATGTGTTTTAACTAATGTGCATAACTCAGAAAAAAATCATTGGTACACGGCGACAGTAGAATTCAAACCCGGTACATCTCACTTTACGAGTCAGATACCGTTACCACTAGGCCACCAACGCTTTCCTATCCTATATTATGTATGTATACAGACTGAATAGTACCATGAACGCATAAACAGATAAGAATACTCATACCTACCTACAAAAAACCTATAAGATCACTATAAATTGATTAATAGTTCAAAGCCATAATCATATTAACTAGTGGTCACATGTGGTTAGTCAAAAGCAACTATGTGGCGGCTCTATGTTGCATAACCTAGGTACTTCCTTAACCGCTACGCCCAAGGGTAATAAAAATCAATGTAGCCTCGAAGTTACAAATATGTGTTAGCGTGTCAGCAACTTTTCATGCTTCCGCAAAGATTTTTATAGGGTAATCGTTTTTCCTTAAAAGCCTTAACGCGAACTTATTCATTCATATTTCATGTTAAGACGTGTGATTTATGTGAAATTGTATTACACACCCAATATTTCTCCCCTATTTGGGCTACGTCTCTTTTTCCGCCTAAAATTATGCCGACACAATAAGTTACAGAATTCAGATGGCGGAAAGTAATTTTCTTTACAGGCTGCAGTCGAGCTGCCACGGTCTTGGAGCCGGGACCAAATATGTATCTATCTATACTAAGAAATAAGAGGTGAAGTTTATGATAACCAGTGAATTAGAATTATTACTAATAAATTTAATTCGCGGGGCGACATTGGCCACTTCGTCGGTGTCCTAATGGCTGATACAGTGCCACAGACTTATCTAATCTTATCTATCCTTGACCTGCGTCAAGCCTGGACCCTGGTCAAGCTAGGTAAATCAATTAGTCCTTGACACGGGTCAAGGCTGGGACTTGGTCAAGCCTGGACCCTGGTTAAGCCTGGACCTTGGTGAAGCTCTAGATCAAACAGCTGGGACCCCCTAAGAAACCAATGTGTGAGTTGGGTTCGAACCTCGATCTACGTTTACTCCTCCATACACCTCTCCTAAACTATCCTCTTATGGTGAAGGAAAACATCGTGAGGAAACCTACACATTCAAGCGACTGAATGTGTTACCTTCATCACACCTGGTCAGGTTCCTCTCACGTCAGACTGCAGTCGCGAAACAGATTTATTCTGATTTCTCGACTGGAAGACTTTATTTTTAATTCTACCCAGTGACCAACGAGCAGACAGCCCACCTGATGGTTAGTGGTAACTGTCGCCTATAACATGTACAATTCATACATTTAGGTTACAAGGAACACAAATGCAGAACCGCAGATCCGTTGTCACTGTAAGGACTAAGATGAAATGCCTTATACCTGTAATTTCGCTGGCTACCTTATCTTTCAAACCGGAACACAAGAATGCATGCATTTTTGCTTGGCGTCAGAAATAGATAAGGTGGTGGTACTCACCCAGGCGGACTCCTCAGGCTTGACAGAGTCCTACCACCTGATAAATAAGGCATAGACATGAGAGGCTAACTGCGTATTAGCAAGCTGACAGCATAAACAAAAGCCCGAGTGTCTGCAAAATTGCTAAAATGAATTTTCAAAATCGATAATATCTCTGAGCTTCCCCGAACTTCAACGACATACTTGAGGATCCCATATTAGTTTTAGTGTATGTTTATATCTGTGGCTTTTAATAAGTGTATTCTAAGAATATTTATATTGCATAAAATGTTTTGAACTTGAACTTGAAATGAATTTCTAAGTATTGGAGCGCGTTTGATGCAGTTAGTAATACCTATGTATATGTATGAGCAAATGGCTGTCATTGATTGGAAATGGCGTACAAATTAATTGTTACAATTGATACCTAGCGTACCAAACTCACTGCCTGGAAGAAATCGCTTGTAGCGATAAGGCTGCCTTTGCCCACAATGTTGAAGAATGAATAGACCTGTTTTTATTTTATTTTTTGTCATTTTGTGTTTAATAAAGACTTCTATCTACAAATAGCTTTAGGTTTAATGAAATTAGATCGGCATAAATATTACTTCGGTGTAAAAAAATCTTCGTAGGTAAGATATATATAAGATATTATCACAAAACGCTATCGTTCTCAGTATATCTTTGTTCAAAATTGGCCCTCAATCCTCACACTCCTGAAAGTTAATAACGATTTCTTTTTTAAACCCTATCTATGTATCTATCTAGCCGCCATTTTGAAAAAAAAATATGCTTTAGCACATAATGCCAACCGACATAAAAAAAACGAGAATATTAGTTCGTGCATTCGTATTTAATATTCGTTGGACACTTAATAAAAACTAAGCTAGACGAAAAAAATTATATCAATATTCATTATATTGATGTTATATAGATTGACTGCTTTTATATGTGGGTTAGGTTCCTATGTACTATCAAAAACTGGTTCGAATACCAGATACATTAAATATGACGATAGTCAACTAGCCCAAATTGTCACGGGAGCCGCTTGCCGATTAGATAATCCACAGCGGTACCGCATCCTGTTATCACAAAAAAGGGTTAGTGCAGATTTGGTGTAAAAGAATATTGGGCTGACAAAAATTTTCGGTATCAGGCTTTTTCCACTGTAAAATAGAGTGAGGCAAACGGGCAAGCAAGGCCTCGAGTCCGATAATTTAGTTTGTTTGATGGAATTGTAATTGGAACACAATATCAGCTCAACTGCAATATTAATTGTAGTAGAATACCAAAACGCGCAAAACTGCCATTGAGCGATTACTTATAATTAAATCGAGCCATTAGTAACAGTAGCAGCTATTATTAATTTTTTCAAACTGGAGGCCTAGGTCACCTGATGGTAAGTGACCATGGTGGTGGCCAAACCCGTGGCGAATGCGGTTACGGCCTGTGAGAAATTTCTGTGTGAAAGTTGGTATTGTTCCGAATCACTTGTTTCACTAAAATGTAATTTAAAGCACATATTTACAATAAAATGTAATACACTATGAAAGAATAAGAATAACTACTTCATTTGGTATCCTGTGTTTTGAAAATATGTACCTGCTTCGAATAGAAATGGGGAAGTTTGGTGCATCTAGCGGAAATTTGCAATAATTAACTATATAATTATAAAATTTCATCAGTTCTCTGGCACCCATAACACAAGGTTCGCTTACTTTGGGGCTAGATAGCGCTTTGTGTCTCCGAAGCATATAGCATATATCTATCTCCTCCCTTACGTCTTCAACTACTCCCACTCACTGTTCCAGGCTTCGGCCCCTACTAAGTAACACCGTCTCGTCTCTCACCATCGCTGGAGGCACGACTTTTCCTTTTCATTTTGCGAAACGGCACCGTTCCGATATTGAGCGCGGTCGTAACATATTTTTTAAGTGCCGCGCCCACCTGCACCGGGTCCAATAACACAACCGATTCGTTGAGACGGCGGCGGTTGCCACTGAAGTGAGTAGTGTAAGGTGCTTATTAAAGCAAGAAGTTAAATTGAATCGTTGCTCGAAAGAATCAGAAATGAGGAGCTCCGCAAGCGAACCAAGGTCACCATGGTCAAGGCTGGCCCAATAAAAAAAATGGAAATTTAAAGAACGCCCAGCCATTCAGATAAATTGCAAGATATAAATAAAACAATTATTTCCATTTTAATTAAGTAGGAATCTCCATATAAAACGTTTTAGTATGACGCTATACATATACATACATACATACTCACTCATCTAGATCACGCGTAATAATTAAAATGGGACTTTAAAGAACGCCCAGCCATTCAGACGAATTGCAAGATATAATTAAAACACCTTCCATTATAATGAAGTATGCACCTCCATATAATACGTTATAGTTACTAACTTGTAATTATTCATAAGGTCAGTAACATTTCTCAAGTTGTATGAATCCATCGTAAGTACCTACGGCGTAGCTCTCATGATTGCTACACGATAGCTACGCCGCGTAGACGATGCTACGAGTAATCTACGAAACGTAATTCAATATTGCGGCGACTCGAGTCGGGGCGCAACTCGTCCCGCGTGATTTTCGTCCCACGGGACCAGTTGAGCACTCTTATTTGTAATATTTATTTTTACCGACCCTGACCGTGACCCGGCTACCAGGGGAATCGGACCAGATTGGATCATGGTTACACATTCAGTCGCCTGAATATGCAGGTTTCATCACGATGTTTTCCCTACCGTAAAAGCATCGGTTAGTATTCAACTAATATACATACTAACTCAGAAAAGAGTCAAGTCATGAGCCATAATAAGTAAAGTAAATTAAATTAAATAGTAGTTTAAAGTTATAAAACTCCCTGGTTCCCAGAAATCGGAGGTTCACCGTTTTGGCCCTTTGCCCTCCTGAATGGCGAAGCTTACCATTTGACCTAAGACGTAAATAAGGTCATGGATTAATTAAATAAAAAAGAAGTAAGTCTCCACGCTCATTTCCCCTTGGGACAGTTGGTGTAATAAAAATATTGGTCGCCCTCGCGGGACGCAAAATAACAGGATTATAAAAAGCCCCCAATAGGCTCTGACAAATATTGTCGTTTCATACACACGGACGGGGCAGTGAGTAGACAATATTTATATAACAGGACCACGAGAAGTCCGTATTGACTGACAGTAGTAAAAATCATAAAATGTAGATATGGCAATAATCTGGGGATAATATGTTCTTGTCAGTCCTTGTCAGTTCTTTTTGTAAACATTCCGTTATTTGGCTTGAACTTAAACTTTTAGTTTGTCTAAATTATTAATCATGCTGAACATTATCTCTCACACTTCCTTATTAAATGTTTTGCCCATTATTTAATAACATATTTCGGCTGTTCCATACATTTTGGCAGAATTCATTATGAATTTTGTATAAAACAGCTTATTTTTTCGCGATTTTTAAGTTTCATAGTAAAAATTGTTTGTTATCATGAGTACTTGCGGTACCCGTTTGAATCATCAATTTTAATTCGACTTTATAGCCTGAAGACATAGAACCAAATATGTCACGTCACTTAAAAATACGTATTAAATAGAAAGGGTTATACCGTGCCGACACCACCTATAAAAGTGGGAAAGGGCAGGAAAATGTATGAAGACAGTAGTATTTTCTCCAGTTCAGTTGGAAATGAATTTATTTAAATTTTCATGTCAACCAGTCATGTCGTACTAATATTTTAAATACGAAAGTTAGTAAGGCCTTCCTTATTCCTTCCTTAAGTATGGATGTTGGTTACGCCTTCACGCAAAACCTACTGAACTGATTTTGATGAAATTTAGCAATAATGTAGCTTATAGCCTATAATGCATCAAGAAACTCAATGTGGTCCCAGCGGGAACGGTCCCGGAACTTAACCCGAATTTTAGCCGGACATAGTCGTGAATAAAAGCTAGAATGTAATAATTTATGAACAAAAATCTTTCATCATTATATTATTATTTGTCAAAAGACCACCTGCTGGTTTCGCAGTACCTAATTGGTTCACAATTCTAGACGATGCTCATCAAATTTTAATGAGCTCTATGTCTAGGCGGCATCAACTAGTACCAAACTAGTATTATAAATATTCATATTTAATAAAGCCCAGATTCTGATATTCTGTATACCACATACATACAAAGTGTTGTATATTTGTATAAATATACATAAGAGGTATTTATCAGTTTGAAAAATGTCTAGCTTCCAGCCCGAGTCAAATGTTTGCTATTTGGAAGTAAATGTTATAAACAAGTCCGAACGAAAAATATTTTCTCATAGCAAGCTTTTATTGCGCGTTCTCTATGATCAGTCAGAGTATTTGTCAAAACTTGTCAAACGAGCCCAAACTCGATCGGTTTACCACGCGTAGTTAAGGAGTTCGTATGGCCACCTTCCGTCTTCATCATCAGATCAGCTCGATGGTATCATAACATTGCATTGTCACCGAACTTGTGTGTCCGAAATTCCAGCTCAATCGGAAACTGGGAAATGGGTCATATTTATCTTGCAAGATTTTATTACGAACAGACATGGGAACATGTGAAACTAAATCATCATCATTATCCTCATATCAGCCGGAAGACGCTCACTGCTGGGCATAGGCCTCCCCCAGAGATCTCCATATAGGCCGGTCTTATGCCTTCCACTTCCAGCTGGTACCTGCGACACTTATAAGGGCGTCGGTCCACCTTGTGGGAGGCCTACCCACGCTGCGTCTTCCGGTACGTGGTCGTCAGGCGAGAATTTTCTTGTGCCTTAGGCCATCTGGAACTAAATAAAATCTTGTTATATAATAGTCAATATGATCAACAATACCGAAACCATTGCCTTCTCTTTGGGCCATACTGGGTGATTACCACTAAACATTTTCTCTATGGTGATTGCAGTAGGCGTCTTAACTTTCATTGGTCGGTGGCTCTGTGGATTTTCTTGTTTGTTTTTAATTATATTTTGACATTTGAACTCTATTTGGTCCGCGTCCGATAAGGGTGGTTTTGAATTGGCAGAATGGGGAATGGGCAGACTTTATTTACAATTACTATAAATAGACTACTAGTATTACTTTGTCCTCCCTAGGCTTAGGAGCCAAGGTTATTCTTGGAGAGTACAACATGGAGTTATTCAAGAAACTGTTAAAAAGGTTTTCGCAACGTCTATAGCACGTGAGCGATGCTCCTGGTTTTGCAAACGTCAAAAGTCAGCGGTAACTGCTTACCATTAATCAAACCGTAAGCTTGTCTGCCATCTTAGAGGTATAATCACTTGAAAAACTTATATTTTTAGCGTTTCCAATAAATATTTAAGTGTTTATTGCTACATTATTAACCGGTCATGATTAGTTGTTATGTTCAATCAAATTCAATGCACGCCATCTGCTTATTTTTTATTTGTCAGTCTTACATATATGCGCACGATGTGACTTTGCACCAGCGGCAAAATGCCGTTGATTTTGTTTTCGCGGAAGTAATATCATTATAGATAAAAATAGATAACAGATGAGTATACAAATTAATCAAAAACAATAATATCGTTATGTAATGTAGCTTCAGAGCAGTCAACATATCAATAAAAACTTGTAAATGTGTTAAATCGTTAAAGAATTCTACAACAACAAAAGTGGTATAATTTTAAAGGAGGTAAAATGATAAAGATTGAAGATTGGAATTGAAGGTTTGATTTGTAATTGACGAATCCCAATTATAACTGTTTAGAAATTTATATTTAAGGTATTACGTTCCAACAATTTTGTACGCTTTTACCATGTTATATCTGGCGCATTGGCGAGATTGATGACTGACGTCTATTTCAGTGCTTAAAACCGGTGGCCAAAACTGGAACTAAGTGTTGCCATATTGAAATGATATGTCATTGCCAACAACAGCGACGCTGTCACCGGGTCTAATAAGTTTGTGGCACAAGAGACTGCGCCATATTTATTTTTTATTATGGTATGGTTTATTTATACTTAAACAGGGTGTAAAAAGAAACATACCCGCGGAAACTCATAGTTTATGCAGAAATCGAGATTCTTTTTAAAAAGATAGTTTGTATTTTTGTACTAAAAAATATCAAGTATCGATACAGCACAATTAATTTAGACACTCAAAATTCAAATATAAGTTGAAATAAATGCATTTTAAGTAAAAGCACGCAATGAAAAGCGTGCAGGCCGGCCGCGCAGGGTCAGTGGCCACTGGTCATGTGGGCGAGCGAGAGGCGTGCGCTGGACGATGTACATTGCGCGTCGCAATTAATTATTTATTTTAGGTAGTGAAATTATAAAGTCATTTCCGCGGGTATGTTTCTTGGGGAAAGTTGTTCAGCTTCATGGGTAGAATATGGGGTTTCAATTAATGCTAGCGGTCGTTTTACACCTGTATATCAATGAATCCATCGATGCATTACACATGGCCATTAAATGCGGGTAGAACAGAAAAAAATACTTAATACTGTGATATGTTTAGTACAGCATAACTCTGAACGAACTAAAACTTTGAACTGGCGCCTTACTTACTTTTGTTAACCTCGAAAATAGCTATCCAACGACGTGTTACACATAGCTATTGGATTGGTTACCACTGTCCCTACAAATTCTTGTACGCATTAACAATGTTGTTAGTAGTAGTTGTTGTAGGCTGTGTGGTGACCGGCAGAGTAGAATAGCACCAACCCCTTACGCTCATGGGTGTCGTACAAGGCGACTAATGTTTTCGAGGCAAATGATCAAGAGTCTCCGTAGACTGGAAAATGGGCAGCAGCATTTTCCATTGTTATATTTAAACACTGCGATCTCCAACCCGCCTGCCAAGCGTGGAGATTATGGCAATAACCTCCCCTTTCGTGGGAGAGGCCCTAAGTCCTGCAGTGGATTGTTACGGGCTGTGATGATGATGATGATTAACAATGTTATATCTGGCGGCTTGACAAGATTGTTGACAAACCTATTCGACCCGGTGGTCAAAACCGGAACTAAGTGTTGCCGTTTTGAAATGTTATGTCAATGCCAACAACAGCGACGCTGTCACCCGGTCAGACATGTTTGTGGCACTATAGACAGCGCAGTTTTATTTACTATGGTAACCGTCAGAGTTATTTGTTCGCTCAACCGGTTCCAGGGTATTTTATTTCTATGACAGTGCCACAAACTTATGAACCTGTGAGGCCGTTGCTGTTGTGACAACAAAGTGACATTTCAAAATATAAAAATAATATAATAAATATAAATAATCGTGAATAAATTCACACAGCGCCATCTAGCCACAAAGTAAGCAAAGCTTGTGTAATGGATGCTAGATAACTGATAAACAACTTATATAATTTTTAAATACATACTTATTATACATAGAACACCCAGACCCGAAACAGAAATTAAAATTCATCATTTCAATTTCTGCCCGGCCGGGAATCGAATTCGGGACCTCTTGTGTGTTGACCACTGAACCACTCAGGTCGTCACTTAGTTCCAGTCTTGGCCACCGGCTCAGCTTAGTTGAACAAAACCATAAATGCCACACATTTTAGCTCTTTGGTTTGCTGCTGTAGATCCTGGGCCTTACCACCATCACTGGGCCCAAGCCAACTTCACCTGCTAGCGATCCCCATGCCGACCGGCGCACAGTCAGTAAAAAGATTTGCTGACCTGGCCATATGATATTATCAACTAAGTGGTCAGCTAATTTCTTGTATTACAGTACGAGACTCTTTCGAATCAGCTTTTAAACGGATTCTACGAGTGAAATGATTATCGCCGCACGTACAAAGCCCAAAAATCACAACATTTTCAAGATGCTAGTTATAAATAAAAATAAATAATCGTGGACAAATTCACACAATGCCTTCTAGCCCCAAAGTAAACAAAGCTTGTGTTTTGGGTGCTAGATAACTGATAAACTACTTATATATTTTTAAATATATACTTATTATACATAGAACACCCAGACCCGTAACAGAAATTAAAATTCATAATTTCGATTTCTGCCCGGCCGGTAATCGAACCCGGGACCTCTTGCGTGGCAGACCGTTGACCACTGAACCACTCAGGTCGTCTTGCTAGCGTCTTTTGGTGTCGAAAGCCAAGACCTTTTTTAGGACGGCGAGTCAACGTAACATGTAAGTGGGAGTATCGCACGCGGAGGCTTTTTTCCCACTCGCGGACGAACACTCGATTCGGCGGAATTTGACACCGCTTGGCACTCCGCATGTCTTCTGTCGCGTTCTTTGAAGCATTTATATGATGGTGGTGAGTTTCTATCGTAGGTAGACGTTCAGGCGTTCTTATAATGTAAACATTTGTGCCCTAGAGCAATGCTGAGGTTTATATTAGGTAGGTGTTACTTATAGAGTGTGTTTCCGAAATGTTTTGAGACCTTTTGTTAAAAAACTGTCCATATGTAAAAAATAGATCAGTTCTGTGCATTTTATTTTATTATTTTATAAAATAAAATGCACAGAACTGATCTATTTTATACACAAAAAGAACAGGCACTAAACACTCTACACGCTAGCCGTCCTACTTCCGCAGCGCCTTGTGCAAAAAAATTGTGAAGTGACTGACAAAAATTGGTCAACAAGTTCATTATTACATGAACATTTCACCTCATTTCATTGGTTCGTTCATCAGCTAGTAGTTTCAAACGACAAAAATGTCTATTTCTAAACTACACGGCTATAATCGTGTTAACTACAAGTTGTTGCAGTCGCCATATTCTTATGGCGTCGATAGCGTACAAACGGTCGTAGAGCTTCATAGCGTCGGAAAGCGCTACCGCTCAAAGAGTGTAGGTACAATAACAGAAGGCCGGGTTAGGTATATAAGCTAAATTTAATAGGGCAATCTAGCAAATCGGGGGCAAGCCTAGCTCAGTCAACTATGGAAGCCACCTAAGGGGTCTTCGACTACTATCAATGGCCTCGAGACCAATTTAGAAGCAAAGAAGGCGTAGTGATAGTATGATCTGTTCGTAGTTAGTATGTATAAAAAGCAATTGGTACAGGGTCCCGAGTAGGAGTTGAAATTGAAGCTCTATTTTTGAGCCAGTCGCATCAATCGCGTCTTTCACACTCGTGTTAAGTTGCTAAAGATAGATAAGATAGGCATTAAAAACGAGCGTTCGCGTGGATGCGAGTAGCTCAAAAATAGAGCACCTGGGTCGATCGCTCGCAAGCCGCTCTCACCACTCGGCCATTCATCAACACAGCCCATAACAGTCCACTGCCGGACTAAGGGTCTCTCCCACGAAAGGGAAGGTATTGCCATAATCTCCATGCTAAGCGCGCGGGTTGAAGATCGCAGTGTTATAAATATAACAATGGAAAACGCAGTTGCCCATTTTCCAGTCTACGGAGACTAGCCCTTTTGCCTCAAAACCATTACGGCTTCAAAATTATTTTTATACCAGATAACGTTAAAATATGCTGTCTTCGAAAATAACAGAAACATTTTACACCTTATTTCTAGCCCTATTATAAAACATCCACTTCAAAGTCTTAGGAGGGAACTTCTTGAATATTCAAGTACTTACCTCGGAAAAGCTCGAGCTAATCTTGCATAGTGATAAGCCTTGGAGCTTTCAGGTGGCTGTGTAATAGAAATAAGATGTCTTTCTGGAAAATTCATTTCATAACTGCCCTAGTTAATTAATCAGTTTAACACTTGTAATTGTTTCTAAGGTTCTGCCATTTTTAGTTTTGAGCTAAAAATTATATTTCCTTGACTTACCTTAGAGTGTCTTGAAATGTTTTTACTTTTGCTTAAATATCTTTTTATCGCATAGGAAGGCACATGAATGGACAGTCCACCTGGTGGCAAGCGGCCACAGTCGTCCAGGTCATCTGCAACCTTGGGGGAGCGGATGCGGTGCCTTTGAGGTACCTGTAGACATGTCTTTTGAAGAATTTCATGTTACGGTAAAGGAATGTCATCAGGAACTCATTCCACATCTTGCATGTGCGCGGTGAAAAGGAACCGTGCAGACGGATGAGGCTCTAGCGAATCGTTTTCTCTCCCTCAAGGTGTGCGAGTAAGATGGCGCCGTACGTAATAATCAAAAACACAATTTTTTTAATTAAGCAATCTTCTAGTAAGGCGCTTTTAATAAATGTGAAATCGCCATTCTAGTAAAAGAGCGGACCCTGGCTGGCAAACTTACCGCTAACCGCTGAGCCATGTCTAATGAGTCTTTTCTGAGTTATGTAAATTAGTTGAATTCTTACCGATGCTCTTACGGTGAGGGAAAACATCGTGATGAAACCTGCAAATCCATTCTACTGAATTTGTAATCATGGTCCAATCTGGTCAGGTGCCCCTGGTAGCAGAGTCACGGAGGTCAGATGGTAGTCGCTCCACTGTAATCCTGGATCATGGTCAAGGCGGACCCCGGGCCCTCGTTCTCGAGAGCACAACCGGGACATTAACGCCAAGATGATTATTATTATAAATCTAACCAATAAATAAATTGATGTTCTCTCATTAAAAAGAGCTTGATCATAAAAACACAAAAAAAATGTTACAACACGCCCCCCGGAAACGGACCTCATTATTCTTTATGGGTCAAATCGACACTTATGAATATACTAATGTTACCTGTAACCAAAAAACCTATTGTGGCGTGAAGGAAATTAAGTTTTGTGTAATTTATTTTTATAGTTCCCAAACTAATTTTATAGCCAAAGACTGTGGTTCACGACTACTTGATACTATGGGGTCGGGGTGTGTATAGGGTTGTCACTAATTTTAGAAGAAATATCCTCGTCATCCTCTTGGCGTCAGTCCCAGTAATGCTCTCGCGGGCGAGGGCGCGAAGTCAGCCTATTTCAGATGAAATTTAATTGTGCTAATATTTTTAGTAAGAAGCGAACAGATTAAGGAAACATTCATATTAAGAACTCATTCATAAACATTCGTTTGCCAGCCCTACACGAAAGCGCGAAAGAAAATATTCATAATTCTTATAATATTTTTTATATAGCTACATTTCTTTACGATAGGAATGACTTAAAGTTAGACCAAAACTGTCAGGCTACTTAGCTTGTAAAACTGATTGGTCGAAATAGTTCTCGAGTAGTAAGTACGTATCTGCAATTGTATAAGATTTGAAAGAACGTTCCTCTCGATGGGGGGTCCGTTCCCTGCAGCTGACCGTACTAGTAAGGCGCTGGCCTAATTGGCAACCTGCGCAATTTGCAATTGGCAATTGGCGGTTTGAGGGCTCCTATTAATCGGGCGACGTCCATCATACCTTTGCCAATTAAAACAGCGCCTAATACTCAATTTTTCCTAAGAACCTACGGACAAGTAAACACGGAAAGTACAACATTTTACGAAACCTAATTCAATATTACCCATTTAGAACCATTGCTTTTTACCCCATAAAAAACAATCGTTTGCCAGCCCTGAGCGAAAGCGCGGTCGAAACTTTTTATAGCTTAATCGCCATGGGGAAGTATTTTATTATGTAACCGTAAAAGACAGCCAGGAGTTGATTTTCATTTAGCTCGAGTGCCGTTTGATGGCTACAAACCGTGATTTAATTGGATGACTTTTTAACAGATAACAGAAGATAGGAAGCGAAAATCTATCTACTAACGCATAGAGACTTTTCGTAAAAATGCAGGAGTTTTGTGTTTTCTTCGTTTTGCGGCATGGAGTCGAAACTTGAACAAGTATTACGGGAAAGCTGTAGTCGGTGCAATATACATAACAAAAGCTTTGCTTACTTTTTGGTTAGATTTCGCTGTATGAATTTGTCTTAAGTATATTTTTTTTTTCTTTATCCAAGTAAAGGTATAATTCATCTTTTGTGGATTCCAACTAGAATCTTTTGGATCGGAAAACGGGCAGCAGCACTATCAGTTGCGATTATGGCATGGCAAAGTCAAGTCAGAAGATTGTTGTGGGCCGTACACATATGCTATTTTATACTATACCGTCACGGAAGTCCCAATCGGCTTACGAAACCTTCAAATCAGTCTCCGGGTCCCCGGGAAAATCTTGTTCAACCTCACTTCGCCTACGATATTATTAGACACACTTAACGAGTGGCGTTGCGGTGCTGACGTTCAACTAGCTTTGAAGTACGAAACGGTCACCCATCGCGTTCCCGGACTATGAGAATGTTGCTTCACCTTTGTTATCGGTCTCACAAGCATGCTGTTACTAGACCAGTGCCGCTTTTATTTTGACATATTACTTCGTAAATATGAGAAACATGTATCATGAATAGTCAGTTCGGTGGTCCATCCAGTAATGTCGATATCGCGTGATACCTGAAAGGCAAGTCTCCATTATGTATTAAATACTTGTACTCACGTCAGAAAGTACCGATTAAAGGTAAGTACACATTTACTGAATTCGTTTGAAGTATTGCCCTGATGGGTACTTAATGATCCTACTCGTATTGTGTAATTGGGACCTTAAAATAGCGCAACAAGAGCTCTTTTGGTTAAACACGTTTTATTTAGTTGAAAGTAAAATATGGAACATAATAACGGAAGAATATGACCAAAACTTCTACGATATTTTTTCTTATGCTATGCTTCCATCCTGAAAAGCTGAAATTTACAAGTCAAGGACACGATGCAGGGTGCATGCAGGCCAAATACTAATATAAACTAGTATAAATTAGGCAGGAATGCATTAGGGAGAGACAAAGCCTATAACAGTGGATGCTTCCGACCTCCAATATGCAATATAGTTATGGATTATTGCAGCCACTCACCTTTATACCGCTTGTCAGATGGCATGATCAAAATGAGCTTCTTAGGATGACTGACTATGGAAATACGTCATGACAAATGGGCGAAATGACGCCTAAAGGTTTAAGGGTTCAAGTCTATATTGGCGGGCTATATAATGTCATGCCAACTGACAAGCGGCTCGAAGGTCACTTAGTAAAACTAAATCAACTACTTTGTGTAACAACTCGGACTTCTGCAGTCCAGAAAATAGTCAGCACCGTTTTCAGTGTGCGTTTTACACACGCAATCTCCAACCCGTCTGCCAAACATGGAGATTGTGGCAAAGCCCTCCAGTGACGTCGAGGAGGCTCAAGTCCACCAGAGGACTGTTATATGTGTCGAGTTCGATTCCTGGCCGACAAGAAATTGAAATTTATTAAAGTAGTTTATCAGTTGTCTCTTATAAATTATTATTGTATTTTATGGTATCTTGATGTGAATGTCAAAAGAAACTCTTTCTAAGAGGACAGGGAGTACTGACAAATATTGCGCGTATACCTAAAATAGCCGACGAATGTGCCAAAAAATAAATAGCATAGTACTTGAGATCTCTAGAATTTACATAATGCCCTGTCATCGTCAGGTTATATGTACATACACCTCAGACTTTCAAAGTAGCCAAACCACAAACAAAACGATACAGAAATAGAAGTTCTACAGTTATTTATTCGTTCATAACTAAACGCTACGACCTTACCAATGTCCCTTAAGTAAATGAAACTTGTAATTGCCTTGTTAGGAAACTCTGGCGTAGCGTTGCTGTAACGTAAACAATATACCGAGTTAATAGGTGTTTGTGAAGTAATTGGATGGAATGGATGAGTGCAGACACTAAAATGATGCTAAAATGAACTGCAGTTCGTACGGTAGCATGTGTGCTTGGGCAGGCCTTAAGTTAGGACGGGCTCTAAGACAGGTAGGCTTTCGGAGGCCTTAAGTTAGGTTAAGTTACGATATGTAGACCTACATCCTACTTGCTCCGCTTCACGCCGGGGCATTATGCTGAGTGAGGTCCCTTTTACACAAACACCACCACAACACATTATCTATTACACTACACAATAAATAAATAATCAGATAGGTATTTACATCGGCACTGTGTAATCTATGTTCTACTTATAACTTGATTATAATGTTTCCTTGTTCAATGTTGTGGTGTTGTTGTTTGTGTTAATAAATGTCTTCTTCTTTCTTTCTTTCTTACTTACTCCAACCTACTTAACCGACTGAAGCCCGGCTACCCTATGGGAGCACCAACCTGACCCGAAAGCCTACCTAACTTAGAGCCCGTCCTAACTTAAGGCCTCCGAAAGCCTACCTGTCTTAGAGCCCGTCCTAACTTAAGGCCTGCCCGAGCACACATGCTACAATACTTAAAGCTGTAGAAGTAAATAAACTAGCATCTAAAATTGCCCATGAATCATTAATTATGCAATAAATGCTAGGAATATATACATAGTATAAAACAAAGACGCTTCTCGCCATCTGTCTCTATGTACGCGTATGTAAATTCAAAAAAAAATTCAAAATTCAAAATGTCTTTATTGATTAGGACATTAAATATCACTTTCAATCGTCAAAAAGGAGGGGGATAAGAAAGTAGGAAGGAAACACACAGTGACACGCTGACCGCCCTATGGCCGTAGATAAACGTATCCCTCGCCAACCACGACCGAACCGTGCTCGACAATGCCAGGCAGAGCCGGAACGCTCTGTAACTACGCAATCGATTTTAATGCAGTTGTCAAGAATAGATACAGTGATTCAAGAGGAAAGTTTAAATGCAAGAAAAAAAAGGGTAAGTAGGGGTAAAGTATGTGTACGCGAAAGAAGTCGCGTTGGGTCCCCTAGTTAATTATAAATGTTAACATAACTACGTTTTAAACGAAATAACAAGACCCACTGTACTCGTACTAAAGTAACCGACAAAAAAAGTCAAAACTTGGGCAGGCCAAGTTTATTTAGGGCCAACGCTAAAACTCGCGCGGGCGCCCGCCAGCGTGTTTGTTTCGTAAAAATGTATGAGTACGCGTACGCGTTTTGACACGCGTGGCGGGGGGCGGGCGCGGTCATTTTTTCGCCAAATAATCCTTTATGTCAGTTTGGATCGGAACAACTGTAGCCTGTACACGCTTGAGGCCAAAATCGTATTAACCGCGCGGCATGAGGAGGGCGCACGTAGCCGAAGCCCGCAGCGTGCCCGCAACGGACGCCCGTTCCATGCACCCGCGCGAGTTTTATCGTTGGCCCTTAAACTCAAATATGTTCAAATACTCAAACAGATACTAGATGTTAATGAGACAAAGCTAGGAACCATCTTCATAAAATTTTCTTCATAATAATCCGTTCGGCTACGACGCCACAGACAGACAAAGCCCAGATACACACGTAAAACTTATAAAATCCCTCTTTTTTCGTCGCTTGTTAAAAATATTAACTGTAAATAATTGATTGGAACGTCGGTCGGGATAAAATTTTAAGTATGAAACTTCAACCGCACTTAATCCGTTGATCTCGCTCAGGTTTAATAAAACGAAATGAATAATGGTTTACCACAATTACAATTAAAATAATTATAGCGGGAGGTATACGAGTGGCTAGGCAACTAACCGATTCCGAATCTATATCTGTATAAATAGTAAAAAAACTAGATATCTATAAATAGTATAAAACAAAGTCGCTTCCCGCCGTCTGTCCCTATGTATGTATGTACGCTTAGTAAAGTAAAGGAGCGTAAAGTAGGTGTATGGTAGGTGTACAGGAGACATCGGGTTGGTATAGGGTAGGTGTAGGGTAGGTGTTGGGTAGGTGTGGGGTAGTTGTTGGGTAGGTGTGGGGTAGGTGTTGGGTAGGTGTGGGGTAGGTGTAGGGTAGGTGTGGGGTAGGTGTTGGGTAGGTGTGGGGTAGGTGTTGGGTAGGTGTGGGGTAGGTGTAGGGTAGGTGTGGGGTAGGTGTTGGGTAGGTGTGGGGTAGGTGTGGGGTAGGTGTTGGGTAGGTGTGGGGTAGAGTATGGGTAAGACGCCACACAAATCAATTCGCCCCGGGTCCACTAGTTTTCGTATAAAATACGGCTATCTGTTGAAATAGAACTACTTTTTATGAGCTTTTCTTCTTGCAGTATTTGTAACTGTGTGTTCCGGTGAATCTTGCAACCCTCATTTGACCTACTTCCCGGTATACAATTGAGCGGAAAAGTATACCTATGTAATTTTGATGACAATGCATTAATATGGTACCATGGAGCTGGTCTGATAATGGAATGGGAAGGTGGACATAGGAAATAATGAACGCACTAAGATGACAATGGTGTCACACTATGGAGTGTTGGGGCTCTTTAGAATGGTTTATTGAGTAGTATGCCCTTTGGTGATATTGGTCTGATGATTATGATTACGAAAAGTGGTCATAGGAACTACTGAACGCAACAAGATAACCCCATGTTGTTTGGGCTCTTTGGAATGGTCTTGATGAGTAAGTACTATACCACGTGAAACAAGCTTATTATGAATAAAAGCAAGGTAAATTAAGGGATAAATGTTTGTATACTTGCTCAGGCCTCTGTACCACGTTTTGACCACCCGGAACAACATCCCAGCAAGAGTAAACAAAACCTTGGGCCCTCATTCATTAAAACTCCTGGAAAAACTATCGACTCAACTATACTCATCACGTATGTAGATCGCAGACAATTTGTAAGAACCAACACGAATAAAATCAGTACTCGCGCCCTGCATCCAACTAACGTCTCACTAATGAATCTGGATTTTCTTTCGTGTGCGAATACGCTACCTATTTTCTGCAAGTAGCGTTCGTAATAATAAATGAATGAACACTTTATTGCAAAAATACAGGATTCAGTACCGACTGTTTCTATGTTACCGTTACCGATGTGTACCGACATATCGGTAACGGTAACAGAGAAAACAACAGGCGACCTTAACACATAAAGCGATTTCCTCCAGGCAACCTATCCATAGGGACATGTATATACAGAAACTGAGAGCAGCGCAATGACATGTTATTGTATATAAGAAAATACTTATAAAACTATATATATATAAATACTACCTAAAATATACATACAATATTACCAAGTAATTTAGAAGAGTGTTACAAAGGAACGTGTTGGAGTGAATGAAGATGTAGTCACTAGGGCAGAGCTAGTTTGGGAGGACGAATAAGAGAAGATTAACGAAAACGAAATAAATAGCAGGAATGAATGGAAACGTTAGAAGGGGAGCACTAATGCCCGTTTTCACTAAACATAGGAATCGCCTAAATCCGATTCCCAAATACTTGGAATTGATTAAGACGAAAATACGTTTTACCAACCGCTGGGAAATCCATCGCCGATAAGTAACGCTTATAGTTAGGAAGTGGATTGGGCGTTGCTTAGTCCATAAGCAACGTCTAAAATGACAGTTGCGTTCTATTTCTCACAGCAAATATCTGACCCGATGGCCAAAACTAAACAACTCTTCTTAGGCTCGTGCGTGCACGGAGCGCACGTGCAGGGAAACCGCTTTTGGGTAAGGCCCACGGGCGGTGGTATGAGTGCGCGGCCCGTAAAGACGGGTCGGTCGTTAGGTTTGGCTCCACCGGCATTTCACGCACGGGGGGAGCGGGCCTCGACTTGTGGTGGTGTGGTGCCTCTTCTTTGCCGCCCTTGGCTCGGTACTAGCCTGCCGAGTGGGACCCCGTTCGGGGAGGCCCGGCAAACGACCAGCGAGCAGGCGGCATCCTGCAGCGAGGGGCGCGAGGTGTCAGACCGGTACCACTGCCGTTAGAACTCTCCCGAGCCCCAACAGCAGCGACAGTCGTTGTTAGCCAAAACTAGAACTAAGTGTTGCCATTATGAAATGTCACTTTATTTTCAATAACAGCGAGGTCGTCAACGCTTCAGATAAGTCTGTTGCACTTACAGATTACCCACATTATAACGCCAATCCATAGAAATATCTTGCCTAGAGGTAGAGGTTTCGTCAAATAGACCAATTGGCTAAGGCATTCCTAAAGGTAAGAATTTCCTAGTTCGATAATGCTTAATTCGAGTTTGGTAAAACGGGTGTTAGTCATATATATCACGATTGAATCGGGTATATTTTAAAGAAAGATCAGGCCAAGAGTATCCTAAATGAATGTTAATGTATGAAAAGGTAAACTAACCTTTCATAATGAGTATGGAAGAAGGAACGAGTTCATCCATAAGATATCTTTCATGCAGAGACATTTCATTGTTTCATTATTTCAAACTCAAATTGCTTGGATAACTTTTTGTACGAAAATAAACCATATATCGTTAATAGAATAGAGACTATCGGAAAATTACTTGAAACTATCTCAATTGCGAAGGTAAACTCAATTACACGTGCCAATTACTAGCGTACAGCGCCACCAACTTCTCCGTTCAGTTGACAAAATCGGAACTAAGGCATTATTGTACTAAATGACAGTTTGAAATGGCCACTTCTTCACCACTGGCGACGCCGTCAATTGAAATGTTAGATTGGTCACAATGGAACACGTTTCTTACACCTTCTTCTATATTTAGCTGTGGCTTTCCTGTGGTTTTTAATCGACGATCTTTCCATGTTCGATTTTTTGTTTTTCCTACGGTATTCCTACTTTATCGTTATACAAACTTGTAGAAAAGATCTTTCAGCTAAAAATACCTATCAGTAAAATTATCAACACGCTCCGGTTTAATACAGTTTTGTTTCAGAATTCGTTGAAATCTTTGCAGTTTACGTTTTTAGACGAGTCGCTAGATTAGAATAACCAAACACCCTTATTTCCGGCTGTGGTAATAGGTGACAAATATCAATGACAAACCAGTTAGGATGTTCGCTCACCAGGGTACCGATTCTGGTGTGCAATGTAACTGTGCTGTTACTATAGGTATCGAGTCAGTCCCAGCATCATCCCAGTTGAATTGCAGTTAAATCATTGTTCGACCTTTGACACGTTTTCGTTGACAGAATTGAAGGCAGTTTGACAACTTAGAAAGATGCAACTTAGTAATTTATTTATTTATTGGAGTACCAACAGCCATATAAAACCATAATGCAATTAAAGTACCAGAAAACGAATTGTGGAAAAGTTCCAACTCATGAAAGTTGCAACTCAACATCTGTCATTTGAATAACAATCACACGTTTGACATGCGATGCAATTGTAATTTTACTGCAACTGAGACGATTTCCGTACCAGAATCGAAGCCCAGGGGCAGCAGTGGCTTCTGTTGTGTAAGTAAATATTTACACACTATAGTACGATCTCCAACTCGTTCATCATGCGTAGAGATTTTGGCACAAACAAACACTTGTAGAGAGGACTCAAGTCCAGTAGTGGATTATATAAAGCTCCTTTCTGACACTGAAGGGGAAGAGGAGGGATATATACCTAATGTAATTTTTCTTCTTTCGAGGTTACGTTAAAAATCAAGGGTACAGAAACATAGTTGAAGATCTTACTCCCTTAGAACTTAATTAAAAAAATACTCCATGTACTTCCAAACTAAATCACACGCCCAACTACTAATTCAAAAAGTTCCGAAGAGATCCAGCAACTGTTTCTCTACGTAATAGCAGCATCGATCGCCGCTGTTTTACCCAATTCGTTTCTCACACGGCTTATTTAGAGCGGAATCCCACTTACGGGCGTCCTGAATTATTCCGCGGATCCATTGAATACCATTACAAACGTAAGCCTGAATAAGCACGTATTTATCTTACAGTGAGGAGCGCTTGTATTGTGTAAGGATTCGAAAGTGAAAAATCGGGAGTGGAAATACGTCGATGTAACAACGTCAAGTAATCAGACGTATGCGAGAGACACACGCGTCGATAGGTAGAGCTCGTCTAATCTAAAATGACGCGCCCCACTATCGCATTAACGCACACAAGTAAGTTTAAAATATGGACGCAATTCAAATGCCGTTGTAATTGGTCATTCAGTTGCCGGTGACATTCAAACGTAGGAGCACGCGTCGTTCATTGGCTCCCACACAGATGAAGTGTCGTTATTAATATTTGCACTCACACATCGAAATCAACTAACTAAGTAGTGGGACGCGTCATTTTAGACTAGACGAGCTCTACTCTTTTTTAATGCTACTAAGTGACAAACGAGCTGTCAGATACCTGATGAAAAGCCTATACAGACGTACCTGATGTCTGTGCGATATTATCTAATGTTTCTAATAAATAAACAAATAATAATTGATGTGCTTGTACAAATTGACACAGCGCTATCTAGCACCAAAGTAAGCAAAGCTTATGTTATGTATATTTGTTTTTAAATACATATTTATTACAAGTACATATAACGCTCAGACCCGTAACAGAAATTAAAATTCATCATTTCAATTTCTGCTTGGCCCGAACCGAAATCAAACCCGGGACCTTTGCGTGGTGACCGGCATGTTAACCAACTGAACCACTCAGCTATCTCGGTGGACAACTGAATTTGACATAAAAAAATCTGACACTACTCTAATTTGGTAGACGCTATTGCCAGTTTTCAACGTAGATGACGTAATGTGGAATTATCTAGTGTCAAATACAGTTGTCAACTGAGTTAGCCAATAGCCCCGCTGGTCGTTTATGCAATTTTGGTTTCTATAACAATGACAGAAAGTTTATTTTATTATCTGTGAACAGTCGCGCAGCGTCCGCCTAGTCACCGCTTCATCGTCCGCACCAATATGGTAGTCTGCGCGATTTAGGCGCGATTCCTACGCGGTGACTAGACGGACGCTCCGTGTAGGCTACGCGTAAGCGATTTGTAAGCAGCGACGTATGAACGGGCCCCAGCTGTCGCTTGTTATTCATGTAGATTGTCGCTAAGGACTAAGAATTTATGCCTCTTGTCTGTATTTACTACTAATGTACATCATTGTACCGGCTACCTTATCCATCAAACCGGCACACAACAATGCAACCATTGTTGCTTGGCGTAAGACATAGATAAGGGGATTGGTACCCACCAATTGGCTTGATAGAAATCTAACAAAGGATAAACGTCTACTTTTAAAAATATAAGCCTCTTCTCTTCTTTGTGGTTTGAGGTACAGTAGGCAGCACATTAACCTACGAAACACCATAATATGATGAGCTAGCATTTTTAAGGATGCGCACAGCAATGCTAGTTCCTTTTATATTGGTTTTGAGTAGGTATCTTTGGTGTTTATCCCAGCGGTTACTGCGCCTGTAGTACTGAAAATATTTTAGACTATACCACAAAAAGAAGACTATTCACAGGCAATACCAAAAGTTTAAAAAATTTAAGTTTCAGTCAACAAAATTACGGTAGCAATTCCAACAGCATACAATAAATATTCGTTTTTTTTTATTAAGAAAGTTAAATTTTACGACAATCCTTAAAATCCTACATATTCAGTTTTCAAGAATGAAAATCTAGCTTTTCTATTATTGCAATCGAAATCTAGATTTTCAACACGTCTTTCACTACACATATTATCGGGTTTGCTGCATGCGTCATGCTCACGAGTTGACTGGTGCCGCTGTGTGAGATATCGAGGTAAAAAAATACTAACCGAGGTAACAAACCCGACAATATGTGTAGTGAAAGAGTAGTGAATAACCACGAAGGTCTTAAAATCTAGATTTTCAGTCTTTTTTTATATTACAAAAGACAGGCTTTTGACCGCCATCTCACCTGTTGGTAAGTGACGATGCGGCCGAAGATGAAGCATGCCCGTCTTGGAACAGCCTGTTCACTCTAGCCTTGAAGGCATCCAGATTATATTGATCAGGGAACACACTCACAGGCAACGCGTTCCATTCCTTAGCCGTACGCATTGTAAAGGTCGAGCCAAAGCGGTTCGTGCCGATAGCTGGAAGATCCACGACATAAGGATGAAGCGCTCGCCCGGATCGCGTCTCCCGATGGCGGAAATGGGCCGGCGGAATGAGGTTTGAGTTTCAGTAACATCTCTAGTAATTGTCGTGTAGCGTAGGTAAGGTAATAAAAAATTTCAAGATTTTATTTATACTAAGCAGTGACAAACGAGCAGACATATACTTTTCTATTTGAGCAGAATTTTAATTTTTTATTTTCATAATTACAGGTACCTCGATTGCCGGCACCAAATCCGCCCCCTTACGTTGTCCTGGACGACGGTGGCCACTTTCCATCAGGACTATCCATCCGTGCGCTTCCCTAGGCAATATTTCTTTTTCATTTATGATTTTCAATCCCTAATTAAAACTACATTTTTAATTCAACATATTTGCTCATATTTAATTGAAATGATTATCTTTAAGCTCCGCAGAGTCTTTACTATGTACTACATTTTCGATACATCCTCTCGACTTGTCACCCCTTTACGTTACACTAATATTATCATTCATCATCAGACTAAGTGATCAATCTATTAAGGCATTAACGTTATGTGTTGCTTGTGTTTGATAAGGGATAGCGGCTCGATCAGTTACTACAACACCTTAACTAATGGCATTAATAGTGTTAAATGTGGTAATATCTCTGTAATTTATGGTAGGAATGTGAGGACATACGAGGGTATGTTAACAAGAATATTAGGATTATAATAAACCTAAAGTAAAACAAAAACATTCATTTTAAAAATCAAGACGCAAGATGTGGAATGAGCTCCCGAAGTCTTTCTACCAGTGAGTAAGGTTTCCAGTGCTCCATGGGGTGGGGATTTGGGGAACCGTGGCTCTGGCAGTGGAGGGGCATTTGTCTTTTTGCTGCGAGAGCAACGTGTTATAGAGGTGGGCAACGCATTGGCGATACTCTTGGTGTTGCTTATGTCTATAGGCAGTGGTGGCCACTTTCCAGCAGGTGGCCCGCTTGCCTGTTTGCCTACTGTATAACAGTAAAATATATACATATATAGCATGGGGTTTTTCAATAGGCATGTCTACAGGTATCTCAAAGGCCGGCACCACATCCGCTCTCCTTAGGTTGCAGATGTCCTTAAAGGCGGTGGCCGCTTTCCATAAGGTGAACTGTCCGTCTGTGTGCCTCCATAGGCAATAAAAACGAAGACTCCGAAATTAAAGCGCTGAAAAGTCAAAAAATAATTATAATTTGGCGGAGAAACGCTTTGGCCGCTGGGTCCAGGTGCTAGAGTTTTCTGAGCGCCTGGACAAGTTTTTTTTTTGGAAATATTCTTTTATAATTTAGATATATTTTTCGCATAATTATTTATTTATTTTATTTTATTTTAAAACTTTATTGCACAATAATACAATTGGCGGACTTAAAGCCATTAATTAGTATTAGTATTATTTAATTTAGCTATATTATGTAAATATTTCTATCAGCAATTATGTAATTTAGAATCTTCCATTTACTTAGAATTTTATTTTAATAACTGTATATAGTTTGCGGAGCCTTAAACATAGAAAACCCTCCATAATTCGATCTCAATTATTCTTCCCCAGTATATGACTTGTCTGCAACATAAAAAAACTAATCAATAGTGGCATCATTTGAATGCCCATTATGTTACCGCTGAATACTTTGGTGACCTTAAAGCACTTTGCAGGCAAATATAGGGCACCTTTGAATAGGCCACTTTCAAGCCAAAAATGACTTCTTTTGTCGTCAATAACAATGCATGATTTATCGTCCAGCGGCTTGTAGCCGTGACCCCAAATACGTATTAAACAGGCCGATACACGAAGAATGCATGTCACAGAAGAGGCGTGCCGTTGAAAAATTACATTTCTACCTACATTTATAACGGCAACAGACTGGTGTGAATTTTAGGAGATGAATATAGGAGGTGTACGCTTGATGACTGTTATATTATAAGGTTCAGTAGCAATAGATGCCACTTTCTACAGGCGATTTTACCTCCTTAGAAAAAAAAGAATAAACCATACCATGTACAATACAAGTGCATAATCACCTAAAGAACCAAATTCCTGTTATAGGGTTCTTATAGCATTCATTAATAATATTTTTATTTATTATATAAAAATATATCCTGGGGGTCAATGACTATGTCTTTAGGCCTAAGAGTCAGCTAATGCCCTCTTGTTTCAGCAAACTAATTTTGGATACTGATGCGCTAAATTCCCTGTATGTTTCTGTAGCTGCAAAGAAAAATTTTTATAAGGTAGATATGCACTTTTTTACTTGTACTGTACATAATCACGCCCATGTCTGTCAGAGCAAGACATATCTTATCGATTAACACAAGCTACGATCCCGACACCCTCTTATACATTCGTATAGCTTTCCAAACATACATGGTCATACCTATATTTTCACACACTTTGCCTACACCTTTACTTACCTGCGCCAAGTCATATATACCATCTAATTCCGCGAAATCGTTTCCTTTCTGGGGTTGAAAAGGGTTAATTGCCCACCTGACCGGGTGTAATAACCAGGGAGGTGAGACTCGACGGAAGATCGTTGGTTGTATCTATATTTATCACGGAAATTGATATAATTATTTATACAATGCCATCTTTCGGCTAAAAATCTAGCTTTTTTTTTCATACAAGTTAAAAAACGTGTATGAAAAAAAAACTAGATTCATTTATTTATTATAATTTAACAATTGATTGCAAACAATAAATACAGAGATATAACATAGATATAACTGACGCAACAGATACTACTTATTGCTAAAATAAATTTCTACCCGCAGGCCTATGTTTAACTAAGAAATGCAGATACTATTTTGTTTATATTAAAATTTCACGATCATATTCTTTATTATATTTATCTACGTTAATTATGTAGGCATTTAACATGCATGCATGAATAGTTATTATGTAAAAAGATATTGAACTTTACAAAAAGTTTTACGTGACACTGGAATGAAAGAAGTTCGCTAAACTTACCTTAAATATTATTGATCGCTCTATTATGAACCACGAGTTAAAATGAATTACGAAGTTTTTATGAATTATGGTCATGCTAGCGGTCAGTCACGGCTTCTGACAGGATTTCTTTTTTCACTTCGCTCGCTCTTTGGTATACATAGTTTTCAAGAAGTATCTAAAACAATAGCCGCGGGTGACTATGTTATAATTTAATTTATTTACAATAATTAATTAATAATTTATGCAAATGTCCATAGGCTGCGGTGACTGCTTACCATCAGGCAGGCCGTAAGTTTGTTTGCCACCTCGGTGGTATAAAAAAAAATTATTATTATGTACAGTGCCGCATCTAAACTTTTCAGATCATCTACTCTATGTCGACACCGTTGTTGTGGAGAAGGCAATGTTAAATTTTATGAGCCCAAGATTATTATTTCGTTGTCTACAGCTCGAAACGTTGGGAGCGATAACTACTTGAACCGAATTCAATTTATTTGATTTACGATACATTGTCTTACTTTGATTAAATATTGCAGGGGCATAAATTATTTCTGCTTGATTATGTAGCTGCTGAACCAAGGGAACTAATTTTCAGGTTGGACATTATTTATACTGTATATTTTTCAGGTTGAAAGTTTTTTCAGGTTAGACATTTTTCGCCGGCTGGTAATTTGTTTTAGATTGGACATTAGTATCGTAAAGGGTCCTAATCTCAAGCTTGTGGTTGACAAGTTTGGAAGAAAGAAGTGGTACTACGTAGTTTTGTTGTAAGGTGTCGTACTAGCAGGATCTTTGAGTAGAAACAAATATCTTTCCCTTATTTGATATTCGACAATATTTTCATACAGACTCGCCGGTTTTTGATACCTTGAATTTTCTTCGTATTGCAATATGTGTAAAGTTTGAACATGAATACTGTCAAGACTTCTAGAGTGTCTAAAATAAGCTACTGTTGCTGTTACTTACTGTTGCCAGTGTAAGAAACGAGTTCTAATACTAGTAACTGACGCTCTTACTTGGCTGGAGCCGACCAACAGTCAGTTGCAACCGATACTAATCCTTACGATGTACAAAACAAAGTCGCTTTTAGATTAATTCGAATGCGCGGGCGAGATGACCTTGGTCGGGCGTCCGGCCACGTCCTCCACATCCAAAAGCAACATTATTGTATACTGCGTAAGGATTAGTAGATTAGATGTCCGACTCGTACCACGAGGTATCGAGTTGAAGCCTTTTTCTCTTTTTGGACTTATGTATATTAGTTGAATAACCAATACTCTTATGAGGAAAAACATCGTGATGAAACCTGCACATTCAGGTCACTATAGTATAACACATATATGTGTTACCTTGATCCAATAAGAAGGTTGAAGGTTCTCTTGCTAACAAGGTCGTGGAGGTCAGATGATAGTCGCTCCACTGTTACAACCTGATCTGCTAAATCCTGGATCATGGTCAATTCGGACCCCGGGCCCTCAGACGCGCGAGCACAACCGGGACATTAACGCCAAGATGACTACTACCTCTCTCAGAGCTTGAGACTCATCCGGCTTGAGTCGTACCACCGATATAGTCCACAAGTGGGCATATACGTCTTAGCCATATCGGCCTTGTATTAGCTTACTTCATTACTTTCCTTCAATACCTTTCCACGACCTCCTTAAGAAATAACAAGCATTCCTGGCGAACTTATCTTGTGATAACATTCGCCCAGAGCTACCTTTCCCTTACGAAAAACCCCTAATTAATCCCGAAGGCCATTAGTAAAAAATAAAGGTTGAAATATCGGGAGGACGGTTGGCCTAACCAACGGCCAGTGGGTTCCAAGGTAAAGGAGGTAGCGTCGATACAATTAAATAATAAATTTATAATAACAAGTTTATTTTCTCCTCACATAGGTACAAAAGAAATATATACAAAACTAAAACAATGTTTTACAACCTGCGTGACTGGTGTCTGTGTTATAAATACCTGTTTCGCATATCACCAGGTCCCCAGCCCATTGGAATGCAACCGAGCAGAAGAAATGTTTAAACTCTAATTTAAACACATCAGAGATTGCAATCATTGCAAATCATTGGCCGACCCTGTACCCTTGCGTGCGGCGCGGGGACGCAACCGGGACATAACACAAAGATGATGGATGAGGATAATCAATTGCAAACCTACCTTAACAGAAAAAGTACAACAATCAAATATTAACAAACGAATACTAGTTTAAAACTAGTACGTACAATAAAATAATCCTTACCCACTTACATAAATAATTAAATTAAAATGAATTAATCAAAATTAAATTAAATTAATTTAATTATTTATAACCTAGTGCAGACACCAGTCTCTCTCAGGTTATACCAATAGTAAAACATTGTTTTATTTTTGTATATGTCATAAGTACCTATGTAAAGAGGAAATAAACTGATTACTAAATTAAATGAAATAAATATAACAGAGGTCAGAATGGTAGCCACTCTACTGTTATTACCTGATCTGCCAAATCCCGGAATATTTATGCAAAGCTGATTATTATTAGCAAGTAAAAAAATGTGGTATTTCCCAAACCCTACGGGAAAAAGGCGGGACATTATGTATCTCACATAATATGTGAGTTGTTCCAAAAGACACTGATGAAAAAAAAATGGAACTGAGTAATCAAATAATTTTTCCAAGTAAAAGCTCAAGAATAGGCCAAAGTACATTTACTTTCTTCTTCGTCGAGTCAATTTTTCGAAAACCCTAGATCTAGCATGCCCAGTAGTTGGCCACGGCAACGGCATCATCAGTCGCCAGGAACAGTTCCTCCCTAGTGCAGGTAGCAGGACAAAGAGGACAAGAAAGCAGATGCTCCATGGTTTGGGATGGAGCTCCACAGTCGCATCGCTGCTGTGTCTGGTCAATGAAGCCCCACTTAGCCAGAGAGTCTTTGCAGCGGCCAACCTGCGTCCGTCCGTCCATTTACTTTAAAATCAATAGAGTGGTGAGTGGTGAGGTACTGCTATTGAACTCAGCACTAGCACTGGTTCAGCTATCAATTTCTTTATCAAGGACGTCGATAACGCCGATCGACCGTTTGTGTAGCCTTGCGACTTTTCACTTTTAGTTTCAGTCTGTCTTTGAATTTTAGCATCGATGTCAACGGATAGAAATTTTTAATACTAATTGTAATTTATATACCGTTTTCAATAATTCTTCTATAAGAAAGGCAACTCTGCAATTAATGAAAAAGTAAGCTTTCCAATTCACTTTATTCAAAATAAAAATGAACAGTGTGAGTTATTATCAGAAGTTACAAATTACGGGTTTAGAGTATATCACCTACAGATCTGACTATACACACAGTACAGATTTTGGCGTAAATCGTAAAAGACGCAAGGTATCTTGCGTTACTATGACATCTGTCATATAAAACTGCATAGTTGTATTAAGACTTATATAACACAAAATAATTATTAATCGTGGTTAAGCTTTTTCATGCAAAATTTCATACAAAATGACGTTAAATTTCATTCTTAAAAGTGTTTAAGAATTTGAAGCAAGCCGGGTTAAACGCTTTTAACTCACTACAACTTATTCTGCAAAAATACCACAACATAACATAAGCAATACGAGTTCCTTAACCACTCACTCATTCCAGCCAGTCTCCTCCAACTCAGCCCTTCACGCACCATGAAACTGCGTACATTAATCTCTGTTCAACTCAGATTTCCTGAAGTTGCACACAAATTTCGACGGCAAAATCGGAAACAATTTGCAAATAACAACAAACCTCATAATTTTGCCTTCCACCTTTCTGCTCCATTGTTGCAAAACTCTTGTTTTGTACCGGATTTACGATGTACAATTTCATTGTAACAAGCAGAGACTCACTTTTGTGGTGTTACAATTTTTTGTTATCCACACAGCGACATCTAGTTCCAAAGTAAGCAAAGCATGTATTATGGATGCTATAGATAACTGTTCAACTACTTGCCTATACACTTTTAAAGGCCCCATTGCACTCTCTACATGGCACAGGGAACGAGATTAAAGTATATTTTTTCCGTTTATGTCTCTGTTTTACTTATTTTCTTTTTCTCTATGATTATGTTTCAATGTTGCACCGTGTGTCTGAGTGGAAAAAATCGTTAAACTTTCTTACTTAACTACATACCCGTAATAGAAATTAATACTCATTATTTATATTTCTGCTCGACCGGGAATTAACCAACCAAACCACTCAGCTCGAGCATTTAATGTATAATTAACAATATAATTAGTGTATAATTAATGGTAAGCGTTAGTATCGAATGAAACTAACCTCTATTAAAAGGTTACTTATTTCCAAAGAGGATTTTAATGTCTGTATTTTCTTTTCAAATGTCAAGTCTAATAATACCTCAGATAATATTTACAACCCAACAATATACACGTTGGTAGATAGTAAGGAAATGTAATTGTAAGCGTGGGCATAGAATACCTTATGCGTGGGTGATTTCGCCGGCCATACTTTACTAAGGTAAATTAGATATTAATTAGAAAATATACGCACGAAACACAAATCATCAAGTATTATACACATATACAGGGTGTAAAAAGACCGCTAGCATTAATTGAAATCCCATATTCTACCCATGAACCTGAACATGTTTCCCCAAGAAACATACCCGCGGAAATGACGTCATAATATCGCTACCTATAATAAATAATTAATTGCGACGCGCAATGTAAAGCGTCCGGCGCATGCCTCTCGCTCGCCCACGTGACCAGTGGCCACTGACTCCGCGCGGCCGGCCGGCCTACAAGCTTTACATTGCGTGCTTTTACTTAAACTGCATTTATTTCAACTTAACTTTTAACTTTGAGTGTCTAAATTAATTGTGAACGATGTGGTTATCGCTACTTGATATTTTTTAGTAAAAAAATACAACTTTTTTTTTTAAAAGAATCTCGATTTCTTCCTTAACTATAAGTTTCCGCGGGTATGTTTCTTGGGGAAAGTTGTTCAGTTTCATAGGTAGAATATGAGGTTTCAATTAATGCTAGCGGTCTTTTTACATCCTGTATAAGTGTCCTGGGTGAATGAGTGGGCTTAATGAACATTGAATAGGCCGTCCTTTTGTTTGTCGGTAGTCGAAACTGGTATTCTCTGTAAACAGGTACAGGAAAGTAAATTTTAAAAAATTGACGTATTGGCGTTAATTTCCCGGTTGTTTTCCCGCGAGCGAGGGCTTGGGGTCCGCCTTGACTATGATCCAGGATTTGGCAGTTCACGTAATTACAGTGGAGTACTGCCATCTGACCCTGCTACTAGGGCAACCTGACCAGATTGGATCATGGTTACACATTCAGTCGCCTGAATGTGCAGGTTACATCGCGATGTTTTCCCTCACCGTAAGAGCATCAATTAGTGTTCAACTAATGTAAGGTATCTACAGTAAATATGACTCACTAAGTACCCAACAGCATATAGACCTACAAAAAACCAGTGTTAAATAAGTTAACATTACTATGCGCGTCTGTAAAAACGCTAGCTCATCTTATACTGGATACATTGACTGTACAATTTAAATTAATATTCTTTAGAATGTTTTATTTCCTTATTACTTTCCTTACTACTTTTTATTTTCTCTAAGATTTATATCAATAAAATATAAACACACACAAACATATTATGTCGCAGCCATCTGGCTGAATCAGCCATTTAATGAGAAGGCTGGTCCGTGAATTAAACGCCGTCATTCAATTGAATGCCTAGGCCGATAGATGATTGAACTAGCAACACTCAACGTTTAACTAGTTGGCTTATAGTAAGCTAGCCCTTTTAAGACGGCAGACGCTAAATCAGGCAGGTGATTTAAATGTAGTTCAGATTTTATCCACTTCAGCGCTGGGAGTGCCAAAACAAATATGGCGTTAGACAGCTCGTATAGCAGTCTTTGTATTAATTCGTTTTAACTGTGATACCTATATGTTTTAAGTAAGAATTAAGAACTTTGAGTGAGAATTAAGATAACTTAATTTATCTATTTATGCTTATAAGTAATTAGAAACATAAATGACTGTCAAAGTGTCGTGCCATTGCATATTTAAAGTTTTTATTATTGTAAATGCATAGGTACTCGCAATACAATTATTGTATACTTACTGAATGAATTTGTTGCCACTAATAATTTCATTATTACATAAGTTACGTCACTCTAATTAAACATCCTCTTTATCAAAATGGCTAAATGACGTTTAGCCAAGTAGCTGAACGTTACATTCAACTACTTGGCTAGTTGTCCTTTAGCCACTCAATTGAATACCGGCGTTTAACTAACTGACTAGCCTTCTCATTACATGGCTGATTTGACCAGATGGCTGCGACAAATACACACAAAGAAAGCTACAGAATCCACCGTGGTCCAATGTACTCGCAGCGTCTCTAACCGGCAAAAATGGAAGCAATTCGCTGAGAAAGCAAGACTCGGGGAGGTCTGCGCCGCAATGGGCATCTCTCCGGGTACCTCGTCTACACAGCCACGACCACTATGACAAAAGTATCCGACTAAGAAGAAGAACACACACATACACATAATAATTGTGGAAACATGGAATTTTTCCCAACAATGTGAAAAGCTTTTTCATATTGTGTTCATTGTTAACACTGTATCGATAAAGTTACACAACCCTTGAAAACTCGCATCGAAATAGCTACGTGTGAACACCGCACCTTACTCCGTACTACAGAATATGTACTATAGACTATGGGCCATAGAATATTAACGGATCAAACTGGCCCTTGTAGCAAAGTCAATTTACACCAGGCTTCTACGTATATAAAGCCTCTCGGACTAACTTGGTAATAACGGCCCTATAGTAAACACAAATTCCAATGGAGCATCAAACAGCTTATATCAACCGGCTAGTGCTTGGGCGTGGATAAAGGTATATTCAGATTTTATTCAAGTTTGTTTTTTGTAAACAATCAACTTCAAATAAGGGGCGGTTTGAAAATAAGTCAAGAAATAATATTTGATCATTACATCAGGCTCTAATAATAACCTCGTACGTCTGGACGATTCAAAACTCGAGTTATATTTACGACAAGAGTTCTTTTTAGTCTCGAAACAGTGCTCTGATACCTCGCGCTCGTGACTCTAGACTCTCGAGTGTTTAGGTCACTGACGCCCAGTTTCTGAAACACTTGTTACTATCTTAGTAATCGATTAAAACTGTTTCCGTCCCTGTCTTAAACTCGCTAGAGCCAAGGATGGCCAATTTTAATTGACAATTAACAATAGATTAACGTACGAGAAACTGGCCGTTAGCTCTTCAAAATTGAGTCGAGTTTATAATTTCAGGCGCCGAGTTGTTTACAACACTAGATGGAAGACGCCGAACGTAAATCACAAAAAATAATTATGACTTATCGGTTCTTTTAGGAAGCCGCTGAATATACTTTCCTAGAAGAGGTCGGACTTTTTTTTATGTTATACGGCAGACAAACAGGCAAGCGGGTCACCTGATGGAAAGTTGTCACCGCCGCCAATGGATAACAACAACACCAGGGGCGCTACCAATGCGTTGTTGCCCGCCACTAAGGAGACCTCTTATATACCTTTTGAACTATCCCATGTCATTGTCTAAAGGAAACACTCTTTCTGGGAGCTCATTTCACATCCGAATCGTGCGAGACAGAATCGTTCTTTCGAACCTTCTGGTAGCGTCCAACAGAGGTTCTAGGTAATGGGGATGAGCACCCAGCCCACGGCGGGTGGTGCGACGGCGGAATTGTGTTGTGGGCACCAGATCGAAGAGTTCCTTAGTCCACTCCCCATTGTAAATTGTTCTATTAATGGCCATTAATATCCACGTCATACGGCCACGTGTCAAACTCAACAGGTAATTGAAATTCTACCTTAATAGCGGTTAAAAGCAAAACTGTTCGTGCCAACTGAAGCGTGATTGCCATCTTAGTGGTATAAAAAAAAACCAAAATTATTAACCCCCGAAACGAATGGAGCAAGTGTAATCAACGAAGATAATGAAAATAAAAATTGCCCTAGGGCGAGAACAGCTTTTCAGGTGCTTGTCAAAAGGAGGAAATTATATTAAACTAACTTTTGCCACCACATACAATTTGGTGACGCCGCGTTTCCGTGGAACTCACTGGATTTCGAATAAAAATGTGTTGGTGTAGAAAATACACTGGAAAATTAAATAAGCAACTTGTAGTTATATAACATTTTGGGTTATGACTTTGTGATGGAACTCCATTATTATGAATTATATCACCTTTTGTACACTAGTTCCACTTTACTATACAAATATTATTAAATTGCAACCTTTCGAATTACTTATCAATGCTTTTATATTTAATAAATATTAAAATCATTGCCTGAAGATAAGTAAGTAATTCGAAACCAGTTTCAATTTTATAAAATTTGTATACTTGCACTTTAAGAAATCGTTTTTGGTACCTTAGGGACAGCTAATAGGCTAATTCCAATTGTTTAACAATGCACCTAATATCCCGTATGTAGCAGCACCTACAAAATTAACTTTATATTTTTCTAAAAGTGGTAATGATTTTATGACCGCTACTGTACCTTTACAATTCGTTTTTCTCGACGTTATGTTCGTATGACACCTACCCGCATCCAAATGAGCGAAGTAAGTCTACCCGCAGGTACATAACCGCAGCCTACTGCAGTTTTATTTTTTTCTGATACCAGTAAAATGGCAAACAAGCTCATGGCCTGCCTGATAGTAAGCAGTCACCGCAGTTTGCATCACCCACGCGTTGCCGACCCCGCAAAAACCTTTTCACCCTGTAACGATCACCCTTTCAGAGCAAAACAAAACTCTCATACATTCACGCACACACTCATCCACACTGGAACCTAAGCTCTATCACTACTGCTACTAAACCGTAAGACTGAAAAACCTACTTGCGACGTTTTGAAACTAATTAAGGCCATTTGTGATCGTCTATGGAACTCTACGTTATGATGATAGTAACCCCGATGCTTTTAGAGTGAGAAGTATAAACAGGTATGAAATTATATAGTTAAATAAATACAAGAGATAATTGGACTAGAGATTAAATTGCTAAGAGTTTGGTAGCTAAATTTGAAATCCGATTAATTTATTAGGTCTAAGGGAAACAAACAGGGCCCCCCTCATTTGAGGAGGGGTAAGCTGCTCCAAAGCCAGATAACTGACTCCAGCATGAACTTCGCTACTCGTAGCCCATGCTTCACTCCGCAGCTTACTATATGAGTCAACCAGAGACATCCTCATCCTACCCTGATATTTTAATTAAGAGAGGGCACAAGATCCTAGGTCTTTGTCAAGTCAATTAGTATTTCGTAATATATCTTGTAAGAGGGCACAACAACAACAACAACCAATGCCTGTGGATCATATCCAGATAATAATTGTAGGTGTGATTAATTCAATAAAGCATGTAGCTTCCTCCAGGTCTCTCCACATCTTCTTGTTGTAGATACGTATATCATGTACCAGAGCTTACTCGTGAGCATAATGACAAGTCTCAGGATACACCACAGGTTGACTCAAACGCATATGCAGGGTCCAATAGACTCGACGATGTAGATTTGGAAACCCCAAAGGCATACAAAGGCGGACTTCAACAGTGTTCCTTCGACAATAATAAAGGGCCCGAATTCAGCAGCACAGATATAGGTAGAATAGTATAGAATCGGCAGTTAGCCCTGGAGAGAGTGCTCCATACACAAATACAGATTATGCATAATAAAGTCTTCAGGTTGTAATATTTTCTTCAAAATCCAGTGATGGATAAGTTCCAGAGAACCATGGTGTTGTTTCAAATGGCTAAAGCCACAATATTTTAGTAATAATTAAAGGGAAAGAGATAGAGTCCCATAGGTCAGTCCGTAAGGTAGTGCAGGTATATTTTAGGCTACTACCGCTTCGGAAATGGAACCTACATGTGAGGAACGAAGCGGCCAGCTTCTCACACAGCCAAACATCTCACGGGTACTAAACTCAATCCTTGATATAATGTAAATATAGCAGGCGAACAGGATCATGATTTCAATTGGTAGTCCCAAATGCATTTGATGTATAACATCAAGTTCTTCATATAATTCCCCAGTATGTAAGTTGATCAAATGATAGATCTCTTCAAGTTATAAAAAAAATAATTAATATTATCTTGATCAACTGGTGATTGAGGCCTGTAACTTCAGGTAGTCTCAAATAAATATTTTCAGATGCTGGACTCCAATTGGTAAAGGCAAGTAGCTCCAAAGTTTATTTCTTGTTATAGAATATTATTGATGTTGCAACTGTATCAGGGGTCTGTATACTGTTGAATCATCCAGTTAAGTAAGTAACAATGAACTTTAACTAATTGTGGTCCTATGCAATCCCCACGTACAGATTTGGTCGTATCAAAGACGTCCCATCAGCTCACCACTTAGTACTAGAAAGATTTTGCAAAGTTCATGGGATTCAGACAGACTAACTGCTATCTCGTTATATCGGAAGCAAGCTTCCTCAACATCGAAGCAACAATCAAGCAGACCGAAAACTGTACAATGCTACTCTCCTCCTTAGCACCGAATTAACAGCGCGGTTTTCGCACATGCATTAGGTTTAAATAGGTCAGCTGCTATCCAGATGTCTCAAGACCGAAATCTATTAACAACGCAATAACACCAACTCATCTAAAGATTGACTGGCGCGGACTCCCATTCTGCTAATTCATTTTAGAACCTTTTCGCACATGCATTAGGTTTAGATTGGCCAGCTGCTATCCAGATGTCTCAAGACCGAAATCTATTAAAATCGCGATAACACCAACTCATCTAAAGATTGACTGGCGCGGACTGAGCTCTAAGATGGAAATTGATTTTAGGGCGTTTTCGCACATGCCTTAGATTCAGATTGGCTAGCTGCTATAATGTTATTTCAAGATCGGGATCTCTCCACATCACCATAACACCAACTCACCCAAAAATGGTCTGGCGCGGACTCCCCCCTAAGATGCTGGCGTTCCAACAGGACCCCAATCATAAAACCCGATCTGTCACGTATGCTACCCAGAAGAAGTATACTAAATAATATTTTATCAAAAACATGTTCCGTGCCATCTCTACCATATATCTTAAAGTACTATCCACGCATTAAAGATACTAAGTAAATATTTAAGATTTAAAATCCAAATTACAATGCTCAATGACGACATCCCACTTCCAAAGTAATATAATCCAAACAGCCCTAAAAGTTCCTAATACTACTAAAAACCGCGATCATACTAATACTGACACACACTCATACACACGCAACATACACACTAACACCATCTATACTATAGACCAAAAGTGCACGCTCTGTCTTTCACATGTACATACTGATTTGATTATTAAATAATCTATAACATTAATTTCTCGCCCCTAAACCCGTTCATACAAGAGAATCTTCAGAATATCAAACAGAAGCCATCTATCGCGTTATTTTAGACAATTAAGTAAAACCCAATTTAAGGTTGAAATACTTAATAAACAATTATAAATAACCGTATTAAGTGTGGCGCGGCTACAATTTCCGTAATAAAATATGAATAATAAAAAAAACATTTTTATAAGTTCAAGTATCCCGCTCGGAGGATCGAACGCGGGACCCTCGGTCGACTTCGCTGTAAAACCGAACGCTCGCTACGATAGACTACTTTAGCCGTTGAAGACGCGGCGAAATAAGCGATTACTTTTAGGTAGTTGACGGATACCATAAAATATTCTGAATCTAGCTGGCTAAACAATAAATTCATATTTCTATTGTAAGATTTTTACCTTATTAGAGAAATAATAGTTATAAATAAAAGGATAATAAAAAAGCAATTTTAAAAGTTAAGATGTCCCTTATCTGAGGATCGAACCCGGGACTTTCGGTTGACTTCGCTGTAAAACCGAACGCTCGCTACGATAGGCTACTGAAGCTGTTGAAGACGCGGCGAAATAAGCGATTACTTTTAGGTAGTTGACGGATACCATAAAATATTTTGAATCTTGCTGGTTTCACAAAAACTCCATATTTCCATTAAAAGGGTTTTACCTTATTAAGGAAATAACAGTTTTCCCGACATTAACGATCGCACTACAAAATTCACCGATACTCTTTGTATATACCAAACATTAACCCTCTACCCGCATTATCCGCATTTCAGTCAATGGTATCACTATGGCTAAGGTTCTATTAAATGTCGGTACGCCGATATAGACTATTACAATTGCTTCACGTGTCCGCATATGTCTGTATGGTTGTTACTACTAGTGATTATAAAACTGAGCCTTATAACCTGCGGTTTTCAACGCTACTTGAGAAGAGATGTTACGTTACGCTAGGACAATAACTTTACGTATGCAACTATTTATATACTAGGCAGAATTCTGGTTTATTTGTAAATACATTATAATAATATACAATTTGAATAGAAAACTGGCACTCGTTGATGTCTTTTGTATGATAGCGGGTTTCGTATGTAATAGACATCAACGCGTCGACTTTTGTAGTTGCAATTTAATAATTACTTTTCACTCACGACACATCTAACGTGTTTTATTACGAATTTTGTTGACCTAGATTATACCTATACAGCGATGGATATAACCTAAGCTTTGAATGTAATAACTTCTACCACACCTCTTCCGTATTACGCCCCTAGATAACCTTCGTCTTATAACATATTGATTCCGATACTTATATTCACTTGTTTTGTTAAAACCTATTGTTTGGGGATTTTCCACAATGTGGGACAAATCACGGTATCGAAATAAGTTAGCTAACGCAAACTAGCCCCTACAACAATTTCGTATTATTTTTCCGATTTAGAGATTATTTTTAGTTATATATAACTATGTATGAATTTATTATTTCACGCCTAAACCTCACGCATTACTTTTATAAGAGTTGAATTGAATTTATTAGGGTTTTATTTATTTAAAAGAAAGCCTAGCGAACTACTTTTCAGGCCTACCCCTTTCTCCATCCCAAGTCGAAACTATACATTTTCCTTGTGCAAATAAATTCCCCGTTTACTGTGTAAGTGTGATGTAATGTCCCATACATAAGTCCTTATGCACAACTAGAATATAAACTAGCTCAACCTAACTTTTAGCACTGGAATAGCGACCGAGATCGCTCATCCAGATACTAAGGTCTATTCTCTATCATCTTCTGGGCCGTTCAGGTTAGGTCTGACCAGTGTACCAAGAAGGTGTATTCCTAAGAATATCCGGCATGATACTGCCTGGGGGCATGCCGAATACATTGTGTGCAAGACCTCGGAACCTCGGCACTACGGGGGTTTCTGTTGGGAAGCGAAGGCGAGGGCCTTGCAACCTTGCGTGGAAACACTTGACGAATCCCAGAGCCTTTCGCAGACCTAAGTTCCAAGTCAGACGCTCTATGAATGTGACACAAATATTCCAGCGAAAGGTAGTAATTACTTATTCCCGATCGGAACAAAAGGTTAATAATGGAATATTATGTAACATCCAGCCGTTTGCTGTCCGAATCAAACGGCCTAAGGTCTTCAACCTTAGTAGTCCTGAAAACATAAGCAAGGGCAGTGTGCCTTGCCAAGGGGTCTCTGAAACAAAAACAAACGATTAGTATTTTTCATCACGGTTCTAGAATACTAACATACCTGGTTTTATTTAGCACTGATTCTAACTCAAATAAAGTCAAAGCCCGAGTGTACGATCTCCCGCTATGGAAAATCCCCAATGTTTCGATGAACAGCCGAGTGGAAAAACCCCAGGTGTCCGTCCTCGTCGAATGATGTTCCGTGTCCGTCCTCGTTGACTGCTGGTCCCAAAAAAGCCCCCGTCTCTCTCTCCACTGCCTTATATCCTCTTTCATTCGCTGTCTCGATTTTCCTTCTCATCGATCACGCCACCTATTTAGGGTTCTTCTCTTTGAAACATGAAACCCACCATACATTTTACCACAACCAACGAGTCTCACACGTAACGTACCTACTTTAATTATCTATGGACCCCTGCAGGTATCTTTGAGCCCCAATAAATGCATAAACTTGTATAAGAAACGCGAGTTCTTAACCTGTTAACAAGTTTGTCTATTCATCTAAACACCCGTTAAAGGTTCAACATAAAACCGAGAAACATGCGTCTGCCCCGCCAATGTCAAATCCATAAGGTGGGGAGTTATAGGCAGAAGAGAAACGGGAAATCACCACTGTCAAATAGTCCTACACAGGGAGCAATAATAATCCAGCTCCATAACCCGTACTTACTTTGATAACCAGACATTTCCTTAATCGGTACCTTTCGAATAACATGAAAATTAGATTCATTTATCATCCTAAAATATGTTTGAATACGACATATTCTTCCTAAAATATGCTTAAATACATCACGGAACCCAGCCGTTCGTACATTCGACTCGCTCTTGCCTATTTTGCCCTCCAATCCAAGTTACCGTCGTCATGCTACCTTCTGTTTCACTATGCTTTGTGGTCACAGATTATATCCCTACAGCCAGACATTATTAACATGATTTCTTTTAATATCGAAAAGCCCCTTAATATTTTCGCATTAAAACTAGGTAATTTTATAACACTTAAATAATCTATAAACACATTTAAATCGTGAGTGATACCACGCTTCCGCACATAGATGGCGTTGGTATCTATGGGAAAGGAGAGAAGAGGAGGGAAGATCTTCCGCGGTAATCACATGGCCGTTCATGTAGTCAATTGTGTCCTATTCTATGAGTATTTACTAACAAAATAATTACTAATAATATTATTTCGAATCTTTCCCACCACTGAGGACTAGTTTTAGATGAAATCGTTAAAGTATAACTCGATCCTATAATTTATTTTTAAAAGTATCAGCTCTCGAAATCGAAATAGGTTTTTATGGAACATTTCCTCTGTGAAATATTCTAGCCTAGGGGTCGTTCTGTTACAACCCCTTTAAGGAACTCCATGTTGTACTCTCCAAAGAAAACCTCTCCAGGTAGTTCATTCCATAACCTTAGTGTGCATGGGAAAAAGTGCTTTTGGAACCGCACAGTTCACGACCAATATAGCTCCAAGGTGTGAGGATGAACTCCCTGTCGGTGGCGAGCGGTGCGATGATAGAATGTAGCGTGACTGCGGTGGGTGTCATCATCATTGTCCTATCGCTTATCCTGGCCTCTGCCAGGGTCCGCTTTCCTACTCAATCTCGTGACCACGATGGGTGTAATCCTACCGAAACGTCAAGACAATGTAATAAACGAAACTTAAACCAAGGCCGGGCTAGATTGAAACCGCTTTTATTAGTTTCCGGCCACAAACTTAATAATGAACTACTGGGATAGCATTAGATAGGAGATTAATGCTAGATTGTGCATTAGTGGAGTTTAGAAATTCATGTAATTAGTGTAGGGTTATGATTAAATAAATGTTGAGTGTAGTCTAGTTTGTTGTAGTTGGTTTGTTGGGTACGTAAACGTTTTTATCGTTTGTTGTAGGTTATTTCGAATAACTTGTGTTTGTTGTTTGCCATTTGCAGCGGCAGAAGTCTGCTAATTTTCAATCGAGTGATATTCAATCGCGACTCCATTACGATTGAGACAAGTAGTGTAATCTGCGATTGTATCAATAGAGTCGTAATGGAATCGAAATGAGAGGTTTTCTATTTGACAGCCCCTAATTACTTGTTAATAGATGGCTAGATGGCGCTGTGCTGAACTATTATGATGTATGAAAACTATTGGTCGTTAGTTAGTAAAAGAATACTAAAAACGTGTCAAGCTCCATAATGAGATTGAAAGATTTCGGATTAGATTCTCGGCATAGTAGGAATTGAAGTGATGAATTTTAATTTCTGTTCTGGGTAGGTGTTATTTAAACACTATATTATTTGTTTAGCAAATTTGTTCAAGATTACGTATTTAGTTTATTAGTATATTTTAAATACCTCGTACTTAAGTTTCGACCTTGTAAGTGTAAAATTTATTATTCTATAAGAACAAATTATACTAACTCTTATAGTTTATAATTACTTGCCATATTACGTTGACCGAGTTTAATTCATTCGTACTATCTACGTCACCATATAGAAAAAGCAAGGGACGAGGAAAGGTAGCACTCAATTATAACTCTATGTGAGAAGAACATATATCGATTATCGATATGGGCCCGGAGCAGATGTCCTTTACAATATGTCGAGATAACCCAACCCTACTGGCTTATTATTATGAATATCTATAACTCTATCATTTTCGTCTCGCTTTCGTGCAACTTTAATCTAACGTATTGTTTTCGTTTTCATAGATTTAGCTCAAATCAATTTTTAATGTAGTGCAATTTGTAAATTTTAAAATACAGCCTTACCAAAAAAATATCCTTAAAATAACAAACCTATAGATAAAATTGAATAATAATAATATAACATAATACAATATCACGTAATGTCAAAGAAATAAATTTATTTATTTATTAGTTCATTTTACAGTTTAACAGCATTTAAATACATTTAAAATTGGAAATGTGAGAAGGAAAGTTATACAGGATCCAGAGACAAATTAAACTGTATCTATCCTTTAAACCGTCCAGTTAATCTGTGATCCTTATTCCCCTATTCTGCATACGACAGAGATAAGGAAGCAATAGAAACACACCCATACATTTACACACATACATATACACCATGGGTAAAAATAACATCAATTTATCAATTTAACTGGTCAACGTAATTGAAAAAAAGTTACAGAAAATACTGAATGAAAATGATAGAGTTACGAAATCGCACCTCAGTTTAGTGCAGCCTCTATGTAATTGTCAAATTTTACGTATTTATTGATTAACGTTTATTAAAAAACTAGAAGCGACACATAACATATATCAAATCTGCAATGTTAATAAAACGGATTGCGAAGTTGTAGAATGAATAACGAAAAGACATCGAAAGTAAACAACAACAGAGAATGGACCGAACGCGCCAGATATCCACAATAGCGCCACAGAGCAGATGTTCCTCACAAAATGTCGAGATAAGGTTGGGCCCCGGAGAAAAAGTTGTAGATTATCGACAGCAAATGCGGGTTACGGCACTGGCAACCCTTTCAACCTTAATAATATCGATATTTGGCCCCGGGCTCGATTTACGCGACGCCTGTAATATTGTTTCCCCTTTTCGCTTTATGGTGATTCTGTTTTAGCGCGTTCGAGAATCTAGTTTGCAATTTTACGCCGGGCGTGGGAAAACAATCAAAACTGTTGGTGTGTGGTATAAAAACGACGAAAGGTTTCGTCCCAATTACCGCAGTGTCTCAAGACGAAAGTCTTTGACCTCTGTATATTGCCAGTGATGACTCCCGTAACAAAGACGCAGACGATCACTGTGAGCCTTATAAAAAAGCTCGCTGCCACCCAAAGGACGATGGAAAGAGCTATGCCTGGAGTCTCATTACGCGATCTAATTAGAAATGAGGAGATCCGCAAGCGACCCAAAGGATTACCAAGCTTAAGTGGCAGGGCACATAGCTCGCTGTACAGATGGGGCAGTAAAGTTCTCGAGTGGCGGCCACGTATCAGAAGACGCTGCGTGGGCGACCCTAACAAAAGGTGAACCGACGACCTGGTAAAGATTGCAGGTACCAGCTGGATGCGGAAGGCACAGGATCCTCCTTTGTGAACATCTCTATGGGAAGCCTTTGCCCAACAATGAAACTAAAAAATAAAGAAAGAGACTATTCAGAACCTACCTAAAATAAACTACTACATAAAATAAACTATGTAAACATATTTCACTACAATTCCACTTTCAAACTCAGCATAAGTCAAGCTCCATATCAATGTCGTCCTTCGGCAAATTTTTTGATGAAGCATATGTAGGACTAGTCACCGAAATAGCTACCAGACTTAAAACTGAAGTGATAATAAGCAACATAGCTCGCAAAATCGATGGGTGATGGGGCGGAAAAAGTCTTAGAATGCATACTCTGTATAGAAAATCGAAGCATAGGAAGATCCGCGATGATTTTTGAGACACTGGTTTGGACCGTTAAAAATTTAATTTGCAATTTTATGCCTCGTGTGTTTAATTAGTTTAAGGCCAAAATACTCAAACTGCAGAATAGAATCCTAACGAAATTTATCCTAACCTCAAATAAACCATACGCCTCCTTCTTATAAAAAGTTTGTTTAACTAATATGCCGCATTTGGCCGCAATTAATTAGCCGTGTGGGGTCCAGCAGAGTAGAATAGTACTAACTCCTTACACTCGTGCGTGTCGTACAATGTTTTCGAGACAAACGATCTAGTCTCCGTGGGCTGGAAAATGATCAGCAGCGTGTTCCATTGTCATATTTATAGCACTGCGATCTCTAACCCGCCTGCCAAGCGTAGAGATTAGGGCAATGACCTTTCCTTTCGTTTGAGAGGATTTAAGTCCTGCAATGGACTGTTATCGGCTGTGTTGATGATAGGCCGTTAAATAAGTTTGGTGGGCTTCCTGAATGCCTTTAAACTAAACTTTCGGCCGATAGAAAAGTCTACAGTCTGCGGGGTCTCTTACAAAGCATTCATCAATCATTTCGCAAAAAGAATAAAAAATTATTATGTCAAATAACAAACATCTATATAAAAATTCATCTTTCCTTACAGACTTTTGCATTTATAATACCTCATGATTTTGCTATCAGTTTTGCTCCACCGCCTAATTATCTTGCACCCAATAACAATTTCCCTTTTCAGGTATACTTAGATACGCGTACCAATACATAATATGTTACTTCAATTCATTAAAGTAATTACCAAACATCCTTCTCTCAAGTTACAATGTAATGAAGCAAACTTGTCGTTTACTTGTAACCACGAAAGCACAAGCGTGATATTGAAGGCAGGATAATTATTATTTAGTAGAAAGTAGCAGTTAACAGTTAGTCTAGTTAAATCTCACGTCATTCTATAACAAATGGGATGATGTATGTATTCTTGACGATAAAAAATATAATCTTAGCGTTAATCCTAGTTGGGCTCTCGCGCACGATGCCCCGGGGTCCATCTGGACCATGATCCATGATTTGGCAGATCAGATAATTACAGTGAAGTGACTGCCATCTGTTCTCCGAGACCCTGCTACCAGGACTAACTACTCCTACACCATGCACCGGATTTTCCCCATCAGTTAGAGAATTTATTCCTGAAGGTTTATATGTAAATCTAATACATATTACAATTGAAAAGAAAAACCGATAAAACCTGTGCGAAGCCGGGTCAGGTCGCTGCTTTTATATAATTACTTTAATTTAATTCTGGCGTGTCTGGGGACTACCGTCATGGAGTCTGATAACTGAATGCGGTTGCGCTCCAGAGGGGAGAAGGTTCAAATCATTTTTCGAACAATTTGCAAGCCCACGAAATTAGTAAATTTGATAAAAAAAAAATATATTAGCTTTCGCTTGTCAGTGTTTTTGTTTACACCCAATAAAACGACTTTAAAAGAAACGGTACGATTCTTATTTGGTATGAGCTCCCAGCCTTAGTGTTTCCTTAGGACTATGACATGGGATCGTCCAAGAGATATATTAGTAGTCTCTTCAGTAGCGGGCAACGCATTGGTAGCAACCCTGGTGTTGCTGATGTCAATACGCGGCGGTAACCACTTTCCATCAGGTGGCCCGCTTGCCTGTTTGCCTTAAACTAATATAAAAATATAACATAAAAAAACTTCAATGCTTAGTGGCTGGTAATTTGGATAGTGTCTACCTTTTTTCTTAATACGAGTATACCTACGCATTCGTTAAGTCATTAATCTCTAGCATACTCTCTAAGACCGTAGAATAACAACGACAGCTGATGAAGCTCAGATATTTCCCAGGAATTATTAAAATCTTCCCTGTTTCCGTCGTTGTCGATAAGCCTTTTGAAGTCATTGCTTTAACGTCTTTGTACCGCGTAAATTGTAGGTCAAAGTATTTACTTTAAATATAAAGAGATCTCATCCCGTTATCTTATCTTCGTAAGCCATCTGTCATTCGACACACAAGGAAAAGAAAGTCATTCAAACCAAATGTTCGCGAGCCATTTAATAGATTTTGCAGTTGAAGGCCTCGTCCAATACAACAGGAGCTCTCTCGCGGTTGATCGCCCACTTTTTTCCGAACACTCCACAGAGACACGCGGCTCAGAAGCGATTGGCGGGCGAATAACGATTGTGGCCCTTGTCAAGTGCCCAAGATCATAATGGGGGAACTTTCACTAACTTACACCATTAATTATTGATGGTGCACGTCGCGCTAAGTTTTTGGCCATAACAGGGGAGGCCTGGTTTCTTCATTATTCTTTCCTACGAAATAAAGAACGAATGGTTTTTTTATCACGGCTAAAGTTATGAATAAAGTGGGGGCACTTTATCTAAATGATTGATAACGCTTCTGTATTAAAAAATGAGTTGGGGAAGTTAGCCGACGGCTTATTAATATACCGGTCGAGAGATTTCGGATTTTATTCCCATAAACTAAGGTAGCTATTTTATTAAATTGTTTGTATTGCCACATTGGTTGCTAATGTGGTGAATGATGGTGTCAATTTTCCTGGGGATTTTGAATTAGAATTTTTATTTTCTGCTTAAAAATTTCGATATTTTGATGCATGATGCTAATTTTGCTATTTTTTAACCGTACTTTTTCGCTGTTGCCAAAATGATTGAAAAAATATTGAATTTTTTATAACGAGCGATTTGAAAATAGGGCCTGCGTTTCCCATGCAAGCAAGGGCTCCCAAATTCTACGTTACTGGTGGTTGTCTTGGCGTTAATGACCCGGTTGTGCTCCATAGGCGCACGAGGACACGGGGTCGGCCTAGACCATGATCCAGGTTTTGGCACATCGGGTAATTACAGTGAAGCGACTGCCACTGCAGTGATTTTAGTGTGTGCCTACTGGATCTGGACTACCATTTTGTATCAAATGGGAACATGTAAGAACGTCTTTGTAACATCGTTTCGTCGAATTAAGATATTTTCTTTCTTTCTTTTCTTTCTTTCCATCTGACCTTCGGGACCCGGTTAACAGGGAAACCTTTGATTGAATCAGGGTTACACATTCACTCGCCCGAATGTGCAGGTTTCATCAACGTTTTTTTTTTTTTTTTTTTTTTTTTTTGCCCAACGCAAAGGAAATGGGCACCCTCCGGTAATGCGGTTGGGAGGGAGGAGGTGAACTCTCATGAGTATCCCAGCCGGCCGGCCGGACTGGTTATGCACGACTCGCCAAAAGAACCTAGGCGCATACGTACTAAACACCCCCTGGAAGCACCTGTAGCCATAAGGGCCTTTCAGGTTTCATCGGATGCTACACCCCGTAGGGACGGGGTGCGCTCAACGTCACTCCTTACGGAGCATACGCTGGAGAATTTATAGCGAAACCCCAGAAGGGGGTCCCGCTGCTGTGGATTGGGATTGGGGGCCTACGGGGGCCGCTGAAACGGCATGGGGGGGCTCTGTTGAGTCGTCCTGAGCCTCCAGGAGGAGGTTCAGGGCGCTCGACAGTTCGTCGGGGGAATCCGCGAGGACGTGTCTCGGTCTCCGTACCACGTGGCCGGAGACCGGGCGGGGAGCGTAGGCTGCTGCCTCTCGCACGAGCGGGTTGGGGTGCTCCTCCGCGGCCTTGAAAAAGGTCTCGGAGAGCGTTCTAAGAAACTGCTGCAGGGTAGGCAGGTCCATGTCACGGTGTAGGTCCGCATTGCGGACGTACCATGGAGCCGCCGTTGCCCTACGGCAGAAGATGTTCTGCACAATTTGCAGTTTCTTAGTGACGTGGGAGCTCGCGTGAGCGAAGACGGGGGAGGCGTATGTCAACACCGGTCGAATGCACACCTTGTAGAGGGTTCGCTTGTTCCTGAGGGACATTTTACTGAATCGACCCAACATACTGTTGAGGCGACCCAGGTAGAAACGGGCGGTGCGGCACACTCTTTCGACATGGGGCCGGAAAGTGAGCCTTTTGTCAAGCGTGACGCCTAGATATTTTACAGCGCGCTGCCAGGGAACTAGTTTCCCTTGCATGCGGAGGGGAGGGGGGTCGCTGTCACCCCGTCTGCGCTTAACATCGAAGCAAACCGCGGAGCTCTTCTCCGGATTCACTTCGATGCGCCACAGTTTGAACCAAGCTTCGAGCTTGTTCACCGCCTTTTGGAGCTTTGCCATGGGTGGCCTTCGCCCTTTGGCGTAGATTGCCGTGTCGTCGGCGAAAAGGGACAGTTGCACCCCGTTGTCGGGGACGGGAATATCGTTCGTGTACGATATATAGAGTAGGGGAGAGAGTACAGAGCCTTGCGGGACGCCGGCCTTCAGTTGACGTGGGGAAGACAAAGTACCTTCGTGTCTGAACCGAAAGGTACGGTGTTTTAAATAGGACGCTACTAGTCGGACGAGTCGATCGGAGAGACCAAGCTTGTATAGCTTGTAAACAAGGCCTTCGTGCCAGACTTTGTCGAAGGCCTTGGCGACGTCGTAGAAGACTGCGACCGTCTTTTCTCTCTTTGGGTAGAATCCATTGAGGATGTATTCTACTATACGATGGACTTGTCTGGGGCAATTGTGTTTGGGACGAAAGCCGAATTGATGGGGAATAAGAACATTGTCTTTGAAGAGATGTTCTTTCATTCGAGAGAGCACTACTCTCTCGAATAACTTCCCTAGTGCCTTGAGGAGGCTTATCGGGCGGTGGGATGACGCTACATTTAACGGCTTTCCCGGTTTGGGAATGCCTATGACTATGGCTTCTTTCCACGCGGTCGGAAAGTGGCAATGGTCAAAGCAAGCATTAAAAATGATCGCTAACAAAGTAAGCACCTGCTCGGGGAGGTACTTAAGCGCTTGGTTGGAAATTCCATCCGCGCCCGGCGCTTTGTTAGATTTGAGACCCTTGATGAAGGAGTGGATCTTGTCGGGGGACACTGTGACAGAGTCCGTGGTGGGAGGGAGCGAGGTCTTTTGACGGACTTCGTCTTCTACCGCACGCACGTGACCGGGGTCGCACTCCATGGTGCTAGGGGAGCATTGTGAAGCAATGCTATCTGCAAAGCATTCGGCTTTCTCGGTGTCCGCAAACGCAATTGTGCCGTCTGGGCGAACAAGAGGAGGGATGGAGATTCTGGCGTCTGTACGAAGGGCTTTCGCCACTTTGTAGTACGCTTGATGGGACGGGGAAATCGTCTGCATGAGGTCCCCCCATTGGGAGTTCCTCATTTCGTCGAGACGTGCTCGCACTGCCCGCTGAAGTCGGTTCGCAGTGCGTCTGTACTCTGGGGTCGGATAGAGTGCGGCCCTCCGGAGGGCTTCGTTTTTGGCTTTGATCAGGTTTCGAACTTCGAGTGGGAGTCCCTGCCGATTAACGACAGGGGCCACCACTTCGTTGTCCTTCAACGCTGACCGAATGTGGGACGTTAACGAGGCTACCGCAGCGTCGATTTTATCCGGACTATCGAAGTAGTCGGATGAAAAAGCGAGCGGCGAGTCGGGCGCGTCCATGACGGCCGCCATGGACTCTTTGAATCCTTCCCACTTCGTGAAAGTTCGCGGCAGTGGGGGAGAGATAGGGGTGGGGGAGCCTAGTACTAGGGAGACTGGACGGTGGTCGGAGCCTAAGTCGTCGAGGGTGTCGATCGACCGGAGGGTGAGCGACACGCCCTTCACTAGCGCAAAGTCCAGTACATCGGGACGGTGATCCACTCTGTCTGGGTAGTGGGTAGGGGAGAGGGGGCAATACACGTCTAGGTCGAGAGACCGAACGATGTCCATTAAGTGGACACCGCTCGTGTTGGTGGAGGAACACGTCCAGTCGGTATGTTTGGAGTTGAAATCTCCGAACATAATAACAGAGTCGCCTAGAGAGAGAAGCGCTTCGAAGTCGCTTTTGAGTGGCAGGGAGCCGGCGGGGATGTAGACAGAGGCTATGATCAGGGACGGATGTCCTGTCATGCCTAGCTGCACTACGGAGGCCTCCATACTCGAGAGAGTTGGAGTTGGAAGAGGGGAGCAATGAAGCGATCTCTTGTAGTAAATGGCAGTTCCTCCAGCACGCGATGACGCGGTGGGGGACCTGTCATCCCTGACAAGGGAGAAGCCGGGGATCGAAATACCCTTCTGGATCGAAGGCTTGAGCCAAGTCTCCTGAAGGAGAAGTAGGTCGAGCTCCCTGCTCCTAACGAACGTCCTAAGTTCGGAGATGTTTGTGCGTAGACTGCGCACATTAAAAGAAACAAGCGAAACCCCACCCGGCCTCATGCGACCGGTGCCGACACTGGCGGGAGTGGGGGGTGTGGCGTGAAGCGCCTGGGGCATTACTTTAGGGCCTGGACGAGGGAGTAATGCTCGACAAGTGCGTCTAAACGCTCGAGCTGGGTGGAGGCGTTACGCAGTTTGCGTGCCAGGACGGGGATCTCGTCAATGTTGACGGACGCAAGAATGGAGGATATGTAATGCATATCCTCCGCCAAAGAAGAGGGCGGGGGCTGGTGGCTGATGGCCTTGGGGGGGGAGGTGGTGGGGGGAGCCTTCGGCCCCGGAGCCTTGGGCGGGCCCCAAGCTGCGGCTGGAGCCGCGCTCGGGGGGGGCCCTTTGGCCTTGAGGGGGGGATAGTGGGCCACTGTCGCTGAAGGCGGCGGCGGCCTTGCACCTTTGCCCTTAGCGGGCTTCGGCGCAGAGGGATTTGCACCTTTGCCCTTAGTGGGCTTTGGTGCGGAAGTGCGGGGACGAGGGGCGCGCGGGCAACCCCTGTAGTTGGCAGTGTGGCCAAATTGGCCACAATTGCAACAGAAGGGAGAGGTGGTGGAGTCGCGCGTACGCGCGCACTCCTTGGCAGTGTGGCCTTCGCCACACTTGACACAGCGCGGCGGGGCCGAGCAGTTGGCCGACGCGTGGCCATAAAATTGGCAGCGATGGCACTGCCCTGGGGAACCGCGTTTATGCGGGGCCTCGACTTTGATTCCGGAGAGCCCACAGACCGTGAAGCCTCCCCGGAATATAGTCCTGGCACCGGTGGTGTTGGAAAGCACCACCAGCGCCATGGGAAATTGTTTGCCGGATCGGCTGTACATCTTGTGTACAGCCTCGGCGGGGAAATCTTGGGACTTGAGGTCCATGAGGATGGCCTCGTTGGAAAGCTCGTGCGGCACTCCACGGAGTACCGCACGCACCTTACGCTCCTCAGGGAGGGCGTAGGTATGATAGCCTATCTTATTATGGGCTAGGAGCCTAGTAAGGCTCCTGAAGTCGTCGATCGACTCGACGTCAATCTTAACGGCTATACCCGTGTTTGAGGCACGGGTATAGCGGACGCGCTGTTCCGCGCAGAGACGGGAGACTAGCTCCCACTTGGACTTTTCCCTAAGGAAAACAGGGGGCGGGGGCTTGGCTTTAGACGGGGCAGGGGGGGCAAAACGCGCTACTGGCTTAGGGCCAGACGGCGCGGGGGACGCGGGGCTAGAGAGAACCGCGACCGCGACCGGGGCGGGCGCGGCGGCCTCGGACGAGGCCTCGGACACTGAGCGGGCGGTCCGCTTTCGGTGCCGCTTAGATTTAGCGACGAGCTCGAATCCGTCGAGCTCGGCCGCAGAGGGTGGGACGGGGGTGACGGAAAGAGTTCCCGTCACGGTGGTCGAGGACGAAGAGTCGTCCCCGGACAGAGAAGCCGCCCTCTTGCGGGAGGGCGGCGCTGAGACCTGGGACACGGAGTCCTCAAACTCCATGTCCTCAGAGGGCCCGCGGGGGGCCTGAGGGGCACTCCCCACTGATGCCAGGTAACTACGTACGACGTAGTTGTCCTGGCCTAGATTTGCTCGGAGGAGCAATTTCACCGCCTGAGCGGCGAAATCCTCCACCGAGACTGTCGCCATTGGGAGGCGAGAAGAGGGACGAGAGATGTCGACGAGGGACCGAGAGACGCGGGGCGTCCTCCCTGCGCGAGGCAGGGGGGAGAGGGGAGAGGGGGTCGGTGGAGCGGCTATCCCTAATGGATATGCCGCTATCCGTCACCCTTGGGCAGGCCCAAGTGCAATGGGATCGGGACGTCCGGTTTCGCTAAGACCTGAGGGGCCTTAACAGCGCACCGGGGCAACGCTAGTTGGCTTAGTTGTCACCGTTAAGTATCCACCAACTCAACGCGGCAGAAACGCAGCTTTGTGTTACCAACGAATCGGTAACAAGAAACTACGTCTCTGAATGAACGTAACTATAATTCGTTACGCTCAGCGGGACGCGGGCTCGCAACGCGAAGTGAACGCGCGCGAAAACTTGCGAAATACGTAAGCAAAACGGAAGCGAGCTGGCAACGAGCGACGCGGGGGTGCGCTACGAAGCCAAAACGGATACTGTTCATCAACGATGTTTTATCTCACCTTAAGAGCATTGGTCAGTGTTCAACTGATGCACATACACGGAACTCTGTACTTCTCGCTTACAACTCGGACCCTATAGCCAATAGGCCTCCAGCGCTCTACGCTGTCGATAAAATGCTACCCAATCCCGATGACGGTTTAAGTTGTGGTAAGTCCGGAGTTGGCCATTTTTAGTAAAATATTTTTAAAGCCATATTATAAACTTTTATTATCGTATAATATTACGTTATTATCGAACAATGAGGGGGACAAAATATAGTCGTTCATATATGGTAGACGTTGCACCATCTCGTACTCAGTGTTTTGCATCCTTCACATACTTTTTTTAATGCAAAAGACTGCAACTCTCTGTCTGAATCATTATTACCCGATAAGTATAACCTTGGGGTCTAGTCAAGAGTGAATAGATCTAGGCACGCATGCTACATCTTAGACCTCAACGTCGCTTTCCATCAGGTTATTAAGAGGACGACCCCGAAAAACATTCACTGATCAGATCAGTAATGTTCTCAAAATAGCTGCGGTCCGAAGTGGTAAGAATAAAAAGAGATGTATGAAAAGAGTTGTGGATATATGCGAGGCTGGGGAATTGTGTCAGGACAGAGCGAAGTGACGGTCCATAGTCTCTGCCTACCCCACCTGTGGGACACAGGCGTGAGCTTTATGTATGAGATGTAGATAGATAGATAAATTCTTTATTGCTCACACAAGAATAATTACATTAAAAGGTTCCGACAAAAAACCATAACTAGTTGTGGGCAAAGGCGGCCTTATCGCTGTAAGCGATCTCTACCAGGCAACCTTTGTGTAAAGAACCGCTTGATACACAGGCAAGTCAACAACATGGACTTATAAAGATGGATGGATATGGAAAGTAGAAATATACACTTACATGCGAAAATACACATATAACAAAACTAAAATATATATAGACAATACACCTACATAAACTAAATAAAATATAAAATTGCCAATTAAGGACATCAAAATTCATATGCCAGCCGAGAGTAGATGCGTGCGCAACTTTGCCTTAAAGGAATTGAGTGACTTGGAGTGACGAATCTCTTTGGGTAACTGATTCCACAAGACGGTAGCTTAGATGTATGTATGAATTAATAAAAAACCAGCTCAAATGTTCGACATAAACCATTTAATCTACCGTATATCTACTGTTACATCCCAACACACACGGTAAGAACCTTCAAACATCCGATGTAATTTGTATCCGCGTACGTTTCTTCCACGAGATTAATCAAATCAGAATTACATGTCCCTGTCTGTGTACCCTTTGCCAAGAACCTAATGGAAACCTCTACGCGTATTCCGTGATACACCCACAAATCCAAAAGGGCTTATCTCTGAGCCCAGGAACTTGATTAGATAACTGAAGGTTAACTCAAGGTGAAACGCTGAGGATTAAGCAGGTACGGTTATAATTGTGTGTACATACTGACATGTAATATATTATGTATTTACGAGTATTTTGTTTGGTAGGTTCACAGGTATTCGTATAATAATATGAACTTAGCGTATGTTGTTCTAGCGGTTTGTTGGCTTTAATTATAGAGAAGATGGTAATATCATTTTGTATTATAGTGCATTTATGTGGCTTCGTCCGCAGTTAGGTTATTCTGGAGCACCGAATGAAGCCTTAGGAACTTTATGAATTTTTGGTAATAAAGTATCCGACCTATTAATACATAGTACCTATATATTAATAGTATTAATAGTGCAAATAGCCCTACTTATAACCTAGTGCGTGTTTCATTCAAATCCATCCACACATATTTGCTTGATTTACGAACATTCAACCGTATACATTTTCACATATTTAGTAGGAAGGGCGGGTGTTTACTTGCTCCCTCATACCACATAAAATACATTTTCTTGAACAGTCTATTTATTGAATGTCATGTCATGTTCGGTACAAGCAAGGAGGCTATGGTACAAGTCATTTTCTGAGTTAGTCATCTTCTCAGTAATTAAAAAGTCAATTTTGAGGGACGTCATGTTGTGGGTATCAGATACTATGGGCAAAAGACCTTGTCATCTGCATGGCAACAAAATCACGCATAGGACTTCAATTTACTATGTCTTATTTTTATTCCTTGAGGATACCAAACAAACACATATTTTCCCACAGCAAAATTCCTAATCCGCAATAGGCCAGCTCGGTGGATTAGCCCTAATTCCGCCTAGCAGCGATTCATGCGAGAAAGGCCTATGGCATAGGTGGAGATAAAACAATTAATTTTCTCTTCTTTTTTGCAATTTGAAAAGCAAAAATGTTCAGAATGACCTACATAATAGTAAAATACTTTTTTGCCAAGTTTGTTGTTCTTTACAATATACAGAACAGACAACTTTTAGGCGCTGTCCTCATTGACAGCGATCGTACGATATACGATACAATAGGAGACGTCAAGTCCGCCAGTCGTATGATCGTTGCCAATTAGGACAGCACCTTAGGCTACGTACTGGCAGGTGGTTTACTTAGCGCCAAGTGCCTACTCCTAGATAGGCGCCTAATGGGTAGTGAGTAGCCACGAAGTGAGCCGCAAGCGAGCATACATACTTCGCTACAATCTAGGCGAGTATCTAGCTCTAGACTTTGCTTTCTGCGAGGCCGGAAAGCTTCATTAGGAGAGAGGCCTTGAGAGTTTCATTTTCTCTTCTAATTATGATAATTCAGATGACAGTGAATAATTTCTATGCGAGGTAAGTAATGACGAACAGATCTAACTTTTTTCTACTGTTCTCTCAAAGACACAAAAAATCCGCACACTCACTTTAATGCAATTTGAAATTGATCTTTGCTTATTAAATATTTCATTTAGTTATGATAATTATAAGTACCTATAGGTCAGTGCACATTTTGAGAATTGAATAATATTATGGGAGTAAATTTTTTTGCGAATCGGCTATTTTGCGTCTTTGATATTTTGAACCTCAAACGAAATAAAGAGGTGTTAAAAGTTTTACATGTGTATCTGTCGCTTTGTGTATCTGTCTGTGGCATCGTAGCTCCCGAATGGATGGACCAATTTAGATGCGGTTTTGTTAATTTAAATGCATATTTAATAGTGATAGTTCCTAGCTTTGTTTTATTAAAATTGGTTTTTTGGTTTAGAAAATATTTGAGTTAAGGGAAACTTGGTTATTCGACTTTTTATTAATCAATAATATCATTTATTTTGTCGGTTAGGTTATATAATAAAGAGCACACACACATTTTACTCGAATGTGTTGAAATGAGGGCATCGAGATACGTACAACTGATGATCGTTGAATGCTGTTTGGCTACCGTCGAAGTTGGAACGCTTTGATAGCGCGATGTAGCACTACGTGCGTTGCTTACCAACTCCGAGTTTACCTATTGTAGCTATAGATGTCGCTACAAGGTATGTACAGTCACTATGTATCAAGACTGCTTAATCTCGCTCGGGAAGTTGATTAACTCAAGGTGAGGCTGCGTTACACGTTACATATGACGGGGATCCACAGCCGAGGAAAATGTGAAAGGTTTTTGTCTCGATATAATTCCTATTAAAGCTCGGGCGGTAGGGTTGTCGCGGGTAGGTAGGGAATGAAATTGCTTTTGAAATGAAATGATATTAAAATGTTTATTTGTTTTGTATATAAAAAACAATTTGTATAAATTAGACTGTTATCGACTTAGCTCCATTATTCATGGCTTAGATATGGCTGCCAGTGAAACCAACAGTCGCTTTTATTCTGCCATGACCAAGTGTCATTTTAGTCCAACCACACAATACTTACGCTAGGATTTCCTTGCTTTTTTTTGGCATACTTTTTCATAATCTATTTTTTTGTATGTTTTACGGCAGACAAACAGGCAAGCGGGCCACCTGATGGAAAGTGGTCATCGCCACCTATGGACATCAGCAACACCAGGGGAGTCACCAATGCGTTGCCCGCCTCTGAAGAGACCTCTAATATACCTCTTGAACGATCCCATGTCATAGTCCAAAGGAAACACTGTGGCTGGGAGCTCATTCCACATCCGAATCGTACAAGCGAGAAACGTTCTTTGGAACTTTCGCGTCATGACCAACAGACTACGTAGTAAGAATGAGTACCCAGCCCACGGCGGGTGGTGCGATGGCGGAATTGTGCTGTGGACACCAGATCGAAAAGTTCCTCAGAAAACTCCCCATTGTACAGCCGATAGAACACACACAGGGAGCCAAAATCCCTTCGGTATGCCAGAGGTTCCAACTTGCTTGTTTGTATGGGATCATCGACAATTCGTACGGCGCGTCTCTGTACGGAGTTCAGAGGATTATTCAGGTCGGCAGTTTCGCCGGCCCAAAGATGGGAACAATACTCCATATGAGGCCGCACTTATGCCTTGTATAGCAGCAGGCGCTGCCCTGGGGTGAAGTATCGCTTTGACCGGTTAAGCACTCCAAGCTTTTTCGAAGCCAATTTGGCCTTGCCTTCCAGGTGACTCCGGAATCACACGCTATCCGATATGTCGACATCGAGGATCCCGATACTTTTTGAGATGGAGAGGGGTGTTCCTTGAAACTGCGGCACTATGTCAAAAGGACAGAGAGAGAGAGTGTTAAAAAGGAAACGCTTGTAAGTTTGTATGTTGGGGGCTCGGACGTAAAGGGGAATATCTATGAAACCGATTTCGAATATTCTTTTACTAAAACCTGTACAGACTGACATGTCTTATTTTTTTTATGGAAATTATGTATGTAACTGTATGATTTGCGGCAGTATTCGTTGAAATTAACATTCTATGTGTTTCTTATATTATTTAAGACATCTATACACAATGTGCGTAATGTGATTTCAGGTATTGTTTTTTCACCAAATAAGACAAGTCAGTCTGGGCAGCAGCGTGAGTAGGCCTCCCACAACCGGGTAAAGATAGCAGGTACCAGCTGGATGCGGAAAATACAGGACCGGCCTTTGTAGATATCTCTGAGGGAGGCCTATGCCTAGCAGTGGGTGTCTTCTGGCTGATGCTGATATGATGATGATGAGTCAGGGCAGATCATAACAGGATTTCTCCAAGCGTCAAATAAAGAAATGTCGAGCAAAAATCAGCATGGGTGTCGACTCCCAGAAATGTAAATCAGCATTGGTATCTCCTAGTGCCAACCCTGGCATGCAAGGCATACGTGCGGCTTCCCGGCGTTTCCCTTAATCGTGTTTCGGGATAAATAATTCCGTACTTATGTTGTGATAAATGTGTTCGTTTGCAGCTTAATAAGGACATCTTATATTCGCTTACAATTCTATTGGAAGCGTTGATGAAGTCTTACACAAGAAGTGATTCGACGCCCATACTAAATTGCTCTCGTCATTATTCATTCGTTTAAGTGTTTAGTGATTATATTATGATTTAAATTGTGCGTAAAATGGGTTTCTATAGGTTAATGATTTATAATAAAGCAGTAAATGGAAAAAACTCAAGTCATTGACGTTGTTTTGTGATTTCATTATGTTTCCTTTTCATTGCTTTGTTTTATATTATTAGCATGTAGAAATCTATTTCGCGCACAATTAGACACATTTACTAACGGCCAATTGCACAAACTTACACTGAAAACATCAAACCCTCGAAGGAATGTCGAAAACGTTACATAAAATTTGTATGAAAATCATGCCACATTAAGTGAGGATCGATCGTGCTCTTGCTTATCAATTGTCGGGTTTGTTGTATGATACAATGTCATAACACCGTTGATATTTATCACGCGAAGGTTCGAAATAATGTTTCTCGCTCGTACAATTCGGATGTGGAATGAGCTCTCAGCCACAGTGTTTCCTTTCGACTATGACATGGGATCGTTCAAGACGTATATTAGAGGTCTCTTCAGAGGCTGGCAAAGTATTGGTAACTTCCCTTGTGTTGCTGATGTACATAGGCGGCGGTGACAATTTTTCAGCAGGCGGCCTGATGCCTGTTTCTCTTCCGTTAAACGTATTTTTTTTTGTTTTTGTTTAATTCTCGAGGTGTTGTTTTGCTTGCATGCGTTTTTTTTCGACTAATAACACTGACACAGTCAAGGATCATGGCACTATGAGAACGCTTATAACAGATCACTATTTATCATTCAATTTTCTTTGATAAGGTACCATCCCATTCTCTTAGAGCGCGAATTTTATGAGAGTAGATTTCCTTTGCCTCATAGAATTGCAACAAAGAATAGTCTGAACCTGAACGATTAAGAATTAAACATAAAAACGAAATCACGAAGGCTTTTCATTGCAGTTTAAAATTTAAGATACCTACACTACGCTATTAAGATCAACCAAACGTTTCATCGTGATCACCACCCATAACAGTCCATTGCAAAATTTAGGGCCTCTCCCATAAGAGGAAAGTTCATTGCCGGAATCACCGCGCTTGGCAGGCAAATTGGAGATCGCAGTGTTATAAATATAACAATAGAAAACGCTGCTGCCCATTTTCCAGCCTACAAATACTCTAGATTTTTTGCCTCGAACATAAGTCCCCTTATACGACATTCACGAGTGTGAATGCTTTGTACTATTCTACTCTGTCGAACACCACATGGTCAAAACACTTGAGAAAATAACCAAGTGTTAATCTAAAACCTACAACAAGTTATAGTTTAGCAACTCCCTGTTAAAGATTAAGTTTTATCTAGTTTAATATTATACTACGAGGACTACTATCGCTACTAGCGAGGACCTGTAATTGGCTTATTGATTCTACTATATTACCTATTATGTTTGATATAGCTGTTGGTACTCCAATAAATAAATAAATAAATAAAGTTGATCGTTTCTTAGAAGTTTATTGCTCCAAGTCCCTATTAATAGAAGTGTAATCAATAAATGTAAATATTGGAGATCGTAGGCTTCATTCTATAAGATTATCTTCTGATTATAAGTTCGTTATTACAGCTTCATCAGCCAATGAACCATATCACGTTTGTTTTCAGCTTCCCCGGATTTGATCATACTTGTCACGTTAGCCCCAAGGATATAAATAAATAAACTTGTACAATTCACACAGCACCATCTAACCTCAAGGTATGCAAAGCTTTTGTTATGGGTGCTAGACAACAGATAAACTACTTATATACTTTAAATTACATACTTATTTTACATACACATTTTACACATACCCAACCCCGTAACAGAAACTAAAATTCATCATTTCAATTTCTGCTCGGCCGGGAGTCGAGTCCGGAACCTCTGCATGGCTGACCAACTGAACCACTTAGGTTGTTTTAAGAGGATGATATAAGGGAAACATGTGCCTAAAACTGCCGATATCTAGAAAAAGCTCCCTATGGAGGCTAAAGAATCGATGAATCGACATCGCTGAGTCGGATTCGAGAGCCCTCCATCTTACAGAATACACCATCTAAACAATTTTAAATAGTATTGTGTTCCTGTCGGTGAGTAAATGTTCCATGGGGTGAGGATTTGGAGGACCATGGCTCTGGCAGTGAAGGGACAATTCCCTTTTTGCTGCCAGAGCAACATGTCGTAGAAGTGGGCAACGCATTGAAGAAACCTTTGGTGTTACTAATGTTTGCAGGCAGATGTGACCACTTTCCATCAGGCACATTTGTCTGTTTGCCTACCGTATTCTTTCCGTTCCGTTCCGTTCAGGTGCAACACCAGCCAGAAATGCTTCTGCAAGGGTGTATGTAGATCATATCAGCAAGAGCCGGGTACGGCGTCGCCATCATCGGTAATTCCTTCGTCTGTACTTATATTTTGAGCAACCAAGTCCAGTGGATGCCACGGGTCTCACCCAAAGAGCTGGTTTGCTCCGGATACAGCATCAGACGTGGGAATTGTTGATTTTAGGCGACACCAGACCTCGTCCTCCACTGATTTGCGCTGGCTCCAGCTCGAGATACCAGTGCGTACGTAGATGCGAAGGGGAGTGTAGGGCTGTCGCAGTCAGGATGGGACCGAATGGATTTGGGAGCCGACAAGAATACTAGCATCGAGTCAGTTTGAAGGAGGATAGATACTATACTTTTTGTGTAATATAATAAAGAAGGATAGTAAATACTGCTGTGGATGTTCTGTTTGCCTACCGTATAACATAAAAAAAGGATGATGATGATGATGATGAGTCGCTTTCCGCGTCTGTCACTCTGTATGTACGGCTCTGTTCTTCATTTTTCTTTGATTTGTGTATGAGTGTCTAGTTGTTTCATCATTTCATGTTGTTTGTTTTTACTGGTTTCGTTTGTGCATTTTTATTTAACTTTTTTATTTTTGTTTAATGGCTCTGGAATTTAGCTACTGACCTCAAATAATACCTGTATTGTTGGAGGTCAGTGTTTTGAACCCGTTATGTTATGTGTTTGTAGTGTAAATGTGTGTAAATAAATGTTTCTATTCTATTCTATCCGTTAACTCCGCAACGGATATCCGGATATCCGGCACTGCATGCATTCTTGACTACTAGACTAATAGACTTTCTATCGTGAGACCCTAAGTAAAAAAGTGAAGGAATGAAAAAGTTTTATCAGGTGGTAGGACTGTCAAGCCTGAGAAGTCTGCCAGGTTAAATACCACTGCCTTTCTTTTTTGCCCCTAAACAACAACGCTTGCTTGCTTTGAAGGATGAGGTAGCCAGCGCAATTGCAGGCGTCAGGAAATTCATGTTAGTCCTCACAGTGCCAACGCACCTGCGGTTCGGTATTTTTGTTGCCGGTAATCTAAATGCATGAATCGTAAATCATATGGGCGACAGTTACCGCTTATCATCAGGTGGGCTGTCTGCGCGTTTGTCACTGCATAAAAGGTCATTCGTTCTCTAATAATAATATAAACACTTCAATACAGTAATCAAAACATAGCACGTAAGTGAGTTACGTATCTCTACATAATCTTCCCCGGCATTCACATTCAATGAAAAGGTAATTAATTCCCTTTGCCACGGTCCTGGGCTGAATTAATTTGGGTTTCCTATTTCAAGGGGCATCGCAAGGGCCGGTGTTTACCTCGCCAATGCGGTCAGGTGTGCTCAAACTGTATATTTCTATCCCCCGTATAGATATGCGTATACTTGTAGACAAGGCCGTGTGGTGTCCGGTAGAGTAGAATAGCATCAATCCGTTACACCCGTGGGTGTCGTAAAAAGCGACTAAGGTTTTCGAGGCAAAAGATGTTGAGTCTTTGTAGGCTGGAAAATGGGCAGCAAAGATTTCAATTTTTTTTTTATTATTTACAACACTGCAATAAGTAATGATAGGGGAACCTCTGGGTGGTAATCTTAACATTTTGACCATAAGCATTCTACAGATGGACATGCCTACATTACTGCAGTTGCTTTAAAACATAAATATACTCACACATACATTTAAAATTACGCTTTATCCCACAGATGAAGGAAACGGACAACTACAAGCTAGTGATCCTAAAAATAAACAACACAAAGTTTTTATCATAATGCTAGGTTACTAAGTTAGCATTCATAATTACAATATTCTGTAAGATAAGTTGTTTACACCTCAGTCCGTCAGTAGTATTATTAAATGGCATGACTCGATCTTCTTAGAAGCGAACGCAAGCAAAATGAAACGTTTATTAAAATACACCCGAAATACTGAGAAACGGCAGAAAACCTTGTCTTGTAATACCAGGCACGTGTGATGGAATCTCTTACATACACGAAAAGGCAATTTCTTCTAAAACTGGTTTTATAAGGCCCTCATACTTCATACTTCTTATCCTACATCTAGTTGATGCGTCAAAGTCCTATGTTCAAAGTCTCTCCGCCTTTGAGTATAAGAAACAATAGAATTGCCTCTTCTTAGCCTTAGGGGAGCTGAAAGTTAAAGTTTGAGAGCCACTGCGTACGGAGAATGTTATTCATATATTGTAGCTCGTTGCGTAGTTGCAAATGAACGATATAGAACATTATATTATGAGTGGGTGTGTTCGGTAATGAATGTGTATTTTAGTTAATGATATTTATAACTCTTGTCTGTGGATGAATTGTTTGGCTATCTTAGTAAATAAGAGAATTAAAAAAAGATCTACACAAGTTCCACTATAAATAAAATAAACTTAATATATTGAGACCGATTTCGAATTAATCATCATCAGGCATATTAGTAAAAGATTTTAATTCGGCTTTCGTGGAGTAGGTTTTAATAAAGTATAATATATCGTCATGGGCGGAGGGCGGGGGCGAAGGCGGGTTAAGATCGTGTAGATGATGATGATGATACCGTCACAGGCCAATCAGCTTTCAAAACTGTTTAACCAGTCACAGGGTTCCCAGCTGAAGACCTTGTCAATGTTATGGTAGGTATTAATGGAAATCTGGATCGGATGTTAGTCGAAGAACAAACCTATTTGCTAAGAGTATACACATAATTTTTTTTTATACCAGTCATCGCAGCCCATGGAAAACACTTAATACAAGTAGTTTCGAAATCAAATACTATGATATACAAGAATAGCCTTCTGATCTGCAGCGACGTGTACCTAACTCTCGAAGAACATATCACACCATTATCAATAAATATATGTCAAACGCGCTATAATACAGATCCACGTAACGTCTTAAACATTTAACAAATTTTTTTTTATACCGCTATGGTTTCAAACAAGCTTACGGCCTGCCTGATAGTAAGCAGTCATCGCAGCCTATGGACGTTTGCAATACCAGCGGCATCACCCACGCGTTGCCGACCCAGTAAAAACCTTTTTACCCCTTTCTTGAAGAACCCCATGTTGTCCTATTAAGAGAAAACCTCTACAGGTAGTTCAAACCACAACCTTAGCGTGCGTGGGAAAAACTTTCTTTGGAACCACACAGTTAGCGACCAATTTGGCTCCAAGATGTGCGGATGGTGTGGATGGATGTGTGTGGATGGTCCCTGTCGGTGGCGAGCGGTGCGATGATAGAATGTAGCTGTAGGCATAATGTCAAACAGTTCTTCAGACAAACACCGTTGTATAAGCGGTAGAACACACAAAGGGAGGCGAAATCCCTCTGCTGACTCAGCGGCTCAATACCACTTGTAAGCATAGTATCATCGAAAATTCTGACAGCGCGCTTTTGGATCGAGTCACAAGGACCAAGCTGATATGCCGGTGCTCCCGCCCATAGATGGGAGCAATACTCCAAATGGGGTCTGACCTTGTAAAGGAAAAGCCGTTGCCCCGGCGTGAAGTATTGCTTTGATCTGTTAAGCACACCCAGCTTTTTGGATGCGAGCTTGACCTTTTCTTCCAAATGACTGCGAAACTGGACGTCACTGGAGATGTCGACACCTAGGATATGTATGTTCTTAGAGATGGTAAGCGGTTTCCTGGAACTGAGGAGCTACAACGAATGGAGTTTCCTTGGCGGTGAACGCGCATACTTGTGTCTTAGTGGCGTTGAATTGGACTAGATTTAGTCGTCCCCAATCGGAGATATTAGATAAAGTACTCCCGATTTTAGACACAAGTACTTTGCGACTTTCCTCCACTATGGCACGAGGGAAATTGGCACGACCCGTATAAGAGGCGTCTCCAGTAGTGTTATCCGCATAGCAATGAATGCCGTCAATGGACAGCATATCATTGCGACACTCTCAGTAGTTAATACTACTAATAAATAATATAAATAAGCTAATGCTTTCATACATGAGCGAGGATATTTAAAATGGTCGCTCGGTGAAAAGGCTTCCCTAAAAACTATTTTCACACGGACGAAGTCGCAGACAAAAGCTAGTACTGAATAAATTTACCAGGATCATTAGCTAGCCAATCCAATACAAGGGACTGAGCAAGCAACTAATTGTATACAGGGTGACCCAAAACGGATTCACTCCACTGATACAGGTTGCCTCAAAACTGATTCACTCCGCTGGTTTTGCGCGCAACCATTCAACATTGTGAATTGATCACGCCACTTTGCTCGTAACGCAATGATAGACCCTTTCACGTCTACGCTCGGGATATGTAAGCGGTTGTGATATTCGCACGTTCGTTTGTAACAGCAGAAAAAGGTGGTGACATTCGTATTTGTGAGATTGTTGTATCACTATCTTTCAAATAAGGAAAACTGTATATTCAGGCAGTAGCCTGATTATTCAGTAGAATAATCTGCCAAATCAGATGTCAAGAAAAATTCCTTTATATTGCTATAGGTTAGGGGTATAGGTTTAGGAGACATAAAACGTTGGACTGCTCGTGCACTACCTGGCACAAAACAATTGTTTTTTACTGACCCAAACTCCAACAAGAAGAAATATTTTGTTAACTTATATTGTAGAAATTGCCAAGTAAATATTATGTCTATGTCTATGTCAACATTAGATTCCAGAAGTAAAAAAACCGATGTGCCTCACATCCACTTGGCACTTTTGCTTTTCACCCATATTAAAATCACTAAAAAGAAAAGTGGCACAAGAGCATAAGTAACTACTATCGCTAAGAAAAATAAAAGTTTGACACAAACTCGCGTAAAAAATTATTTTTGTTCTACTTTGTCACGGGCAGACCTATGTCGTGGGTCTTCTAAACCTATCTATCTTCTTTCGCTATAAAGTGTAATATTTCTTGTACTCGATGCCGTAGGATAATAATGTTGTTAATAATAATTCTAATTGTGGAACAATATAGTCTCTGCCTACTTCTACAGTAAACAGGCGTGACTATAAGTATGTATGTATTTCAAAGTACAAGCATACTTTCACACAAAACCCTACTCTACTTCGGAGCGAACTTCACAACTTTGTTCTGAGTGCAACATTTTCCGTTAAGCAAGCAAAGCTGCAGGTATCGGCTAGTCAAACAGAGATGTGTGTTTCTACAAGATGTGAGTCAAGCCTTTCGTTTAACGACCAGTGTAGCATGAATTCGAGTTGAGCATGGATATCAAAGGCGGCACACTTGTATGCGCAGGAAAGGGGGATACGCGGAAGATATACATATCTAATTAAGAAGGGATATATTTATAAGTGCGTCGGTAGCCGAGTGGTTGAGTATTCAACTCGTAAGCGAGAGGTACCGGGTTCGAATCCGGCTGCGGCCATGTACCAATGATTATTTTCTGAGTTATATACATTAGGTGAGTTTCCAACCGGTGCTCATACGATGAGGGCAAACATCGTGATGAAATCTGCACATTCAGGCAACTGAATTTGTAACCATGATCCAATCTGGTCAGGTTGACCTAATCGGTCCCTTGGTCACGGAAGTCAGATGGTAGTCGCTCCGCTGTAATTACCTGATCTGCCAAATCCTGGATCATGGTCAAGGCGGACCCTTTGCCCTCTTGTGTGAGAGAACAACCGGGAGATTAACGCCAAGAGTCACGTCACGTCACGTCAAGAGAATTTATTTTATGCTACACAGTGACAAACAGGCAGATGGGCCACGTGATGGTAAGTGGTAACATGCATGCAACCTGCAACAGTAACCGAGCGTGTAATTGCGTTGGCTACAATATCCTTTAAACCGGAACACAACAATGCAATCATTATATATACAGAAACAGATAAGGGTGTGGCTCCTTACTCACCCAGGCTCCTTAGGTTTGCTAGAGTCCTACCACTTGATAACATAAAGAGGAGTAATATAAATATGAGAGGAGTTTGTCAGAACCGTAGCAAGTGAGTGAGTGAGAGTAGCTAGAAAAAAGGGCGTAATATTTTATTTATATTATGTGTATTTGGCCGTGCTTCAGTCTCAATTTCAGACTACCTAGCTAACAAAGTAATCTTACCATTGTACTCGAGATTGTTAGCACATATACCTTAGGTCAAAGTAGTCCAAACTTATCACCTTAGCAACTTATTACCCGAACAGCTTAGACCCTAATGTGAAGGACTCGTAACGCATTTTAAGCATTCAAACTTTTACCCTTGTCACTTACACAATAAACACCAACGAGTTTCACAAAAAGTTAGAAGGCGCTTTGGGTGTTATTCTTTTAACATTTCAAAGGTCAATCAATTCGTTCTATTCCCACATGAGCTCAACGTTAAGGTCAATCCTTTCTATTTTTTGTCACAAAATATAGACGATTATCTAAAGCATCGGTGGCCTAGTGGTAACGGTACCCGACTCGCAATGCGATAGGTAGAGCTCGTCTAGTCTAAAATGACGCGCCCCACTACTTAGTTAGTTGATTTCGATGTGTGAGTGCAAATATTGATAACGACACTTCATCTGTGTGGGAGCCAATGAACGACGCGTGCTCCTACGTTTGAATTTCACCGGCAACTGAATGACCAATTACAACGGCATTTGAATATGTATTGTGTGGCGCGTCATTTTAGATTAGACGAGCTATACTAGGTTGGAAAGCTACTGCCGTCATATACCTTTGACTCTTTTCTGTGTTATGTACAATAGTTGAATGCTAACCGATGCTCTTACGGTAAGAGAAAACATCGCGATGAAACCTGTATATTCAGGCGACTGAATGTAACCATGATCTAATATGGTCAGTTTCTCTTTGTAGCACAGTCACGGACGTCAGATGGTAGTCGCTCCGCTGTAATTACCTGATCTGTCAAATCCTGGGTCATGGTCAAGGTCGAACAATAGGCTCTCGTCCGCGAGAACACAACCAGGAAATTAACGCCAAGATGATGATCTGTGCTCGTTTTCACCATAGCCCCCTAAATTTTAAGGGTCTTCCAAAACTGTATGGAAATAAATAAATAAATAAATAAACTTAGGGAGTGATGGTGAAATCAAGCATTTGTGCTTTACCTCCTGCATCGGACCTGAATCTGAGAAAACGTAGTCCGAAAGCAGTCGCAGTACAATTTCAATGACAGCTTACAAACTAGAGCGCGCGCAAGTTGTTGGCTGTCTGTCAAAGTTCCATTTTCAGCAAAGTTATCTTGCTCGTGTTCTAGACGTCTGTGTTCTGTCCGAGTTTTCTATATTAAGCCAAGTCATTTTTTATTGCCGTGGGAGATACACGGTCCGATGGTTCGCTTGATGGATAGCGACCACCGTCGTCCAGGACATCTGAAACCTATGGGGGCGGATGCGGTGCCGGCCTTTGAAGTGCCTGTCGACATGCCATTTGAAGAACTTCATGTATATTGACTAATTGTTTTACATTAATTGGCTTAATTAAGCTATTATATACATAGTACAAGAATTTATTGATTAAATAATTTACAGTTATAATAAAAATATACACTAATACCTACATCTAAAATACCAAAGATATATACAGTAATATATATAAAATATACTAAACTAAACCTTTATAAGTTATAAATAGTTTATTATCTAACTAAACTAAATTAAAAAATATGTAAAAAACCAGGGCCACGCGGTAAGGTGCCCATCATGGCGGCGGCGTTCCCGCGCTGGATGGCGATACTTATCCGCTGCGCGAGAAAGCTGCCGGCACGTGAGTCACCCGTCGCCTCCCTGAGCCGCTTACTAAGCTCCATGAAGAGCGAGTGTGCGCCCGGGCCCCACGGACCTAGTTTCTCGACACCAAATGCGACAAACTCGTATTGGGCGCCGAGACAACTGTACTTGCCCACCTTCGAGCGCTTTCGTATCTCAGCCGCCGCGCCAGCCCGTTTAGCGGTTGCCGGAAGATAGGTCGCAGCTAGTGTATCGGTGCACGTGGCATCCCACAACAGCGGGCGACCCATCAGTTATTAAAAACATCCCGTCAGGTCTCTTGCCATCGTCCCGTGCAAAGTGTTGATGTTCCAGGATTGCGGGGACGTTGGCGCTGACGAGAGACCGTCGCAGGATGTCATTGATCGCAGCGTGACGGGAGAGGCGGCCAGCGCTCGAAGAACAGGCAAGCCATGGTGACCGAGGCGGTCAACACTTGCTCCACAAGAAGCACAACTATGCTCGATACAAACCTCGGCTCCCAGCCGGAGACCGATGGTGAGACGGAGAGTGATCGGGTCGATGAAAGCGCCGGTGTTGGGGGATGGGTAAGCGTGGAGCCAGTGCCCGGATTCTCGTCTGGCAACTGCTTCCAGCCTGGCGCGATCTTTTAAAGATGCTGAGGTATTATTAAAAGTGTCTAATATGACTTGAGATGAAATGTTGTCCCAGGCCTTTTGAATTTTGGTGTGGGAGGAAAATTTGGACTCGGTCCAGCTAGCCAGGCAGTTTCAGCCTCCGCCAAGCACGCGACCTCACAGTTTGTAGCCGCGGGGGCTTTAAGAATATTACCTGTGAGGTCAGACGAGCTATAGATAGAGGACAGAAACGCTGGCAGTGCTACACTAGAGATTTTGCGGGTTCCTAGGCCACCATACCTAATTGGCAGGCAGGCCTGGGTCCATTCCTGCTCGCTGAGTCTGATATTTGTGATAGATTCAATTTGGAATTTTATTACATTATCTAAGTCTTGTAGTGCAAAAGAAAGTTGTTGTAGCGTGGCAATAAAAACTAAGTTGTTTTGATAGTACCTACTGTACTGAAATATTATTAATATATTAGGAAATATTAAAACGGTAACTTAAGGTAAATGGTGTGTGTTTTAGAGGCGCAGAACTTTTAATTGAAATAAAACAAAGAAAAAAGTAATTAACATCAGTGAAGCTAGCAAAATTGGAAAAATAAATTTATGACATTCATGTATGAATATAATTTGTGGCTGCCGTGACTAGCGCGTAGATGGCCCAATCTGGATAATTTATTTGAAATTAAATGTATTTATTTGTGGTAAACAGGTAAGAATTGTTGTTGTAAAGTACACTTTTCGCAACAATTGCGCCCGTATTTCGCTAAGTCACCGAATGTTGTGTGAGATCGTCTCTAATTTATCGATGTAGAAAATTTACTTCACATGTCTCCAAAGAAAATAATGTAATGGACTTAGATCATAAAATCTCAGTAGCCAACGTTTAATTATTCGTTATTAATTATATTTCTTCCCCATACCAAAATTTTGTTCGGCGATGAAGCTCATTTTTTGGTTGAATGATTAAGTTAACGAACACACGACGGCCACATGACCGAAATGATATGCCAACATAAATGCTATATCTGCTAAATTTCATTAATATGTTAAAATTTTCAATAATGCTAGTTTCATTGAATATACTATTATACTATAATACTGTTTTCAATATTTTATTTAAATTGAAAGACACTCAGCGTTTGAAAAAACAGCTTAGAAGGACTGTAGATCTGTATTTACCGGATTCAGATAGGTGAAGTGCAAAAGCGGTTTATGGTGCACTCATATACATATTAGGTACATGGTCGATCGTGCTTTTTTCTGATTTTTTAGCCGCTTTAGCCGTCCTTGTAATTCTATGCACGTTTGTGCACTCTTGCATTATATAGGTAGGTAGAGCTCGTCTAATCTAAAATGACGCGCCCCACTATCGCATTACCGCACACAAGCAAGTTTAAAATATGGACGCTATACATATACAAATGCCGTTGTAATTGGTCATTCAGTTGCCGGTGAGACTCGTTCACGTTGCACGCGTCGTTCGATTGGAGCAGCCGACGCTCCCACACAGATGAAGTGTCGTTATTAATATTTGCACTCACTCATCGAAATCAGCTAACTAAGTAGTGGGGCGCGTCATTTTAGACTAGACGAGCTCTACTATGATTCGAATTCGGTTCCTACTTGATTCGTATAGAATTACTAGGACGGCTAAACCGGATCGAATACGAATCAAATACGCTAACAAACTACGAAGACCGGCCCGAAAAGGAAAACCTATGTAATTTTTTCAGACAACAAACGTGTTATTGCAAATTGATTTCCATATTTATTTTCTGAAAAATGATAATAATATTGCCATTTCCTTTTATTTCAAAATTCAAAATTTCTTTATTGATTAGGACATTAAATATCTCTTTCAATCGTCAAAAAGGAAAGTAGGAAGGAAACACACAGTGACACGCTGACCGCCCTATGGCCGTAGATAAACGTATCCCTCGCCAACCACGACCGAACCGTGCTCGACAATGCCAGGCAGAGCCGTAACGCTATATTATATTATATAGGTATGTCTAGTATAATTAAGAAAAACCACCTAAAACTACAGCAAGAGTAAGCCAGTCCACCAAGGCAGCACCCGTTCACGAGTATAACGCAGGGCCCAGCCATCGTCCAATTCAACCATATTTGAGGGAAAAGAGCGACCCGGCCCCCACGCCACCGCCAGACAGACTTTTAAGTGAGCGTGCATCACACATGCTGCATGTGATAGGTAGTCGCTCCCACCCTACTCTATCCAATCCCTACCCTATCGCTACCTTACCCCTACCCTATCCTACCATTGCCTTAACCCTACCCTACCACTATCTTACTCCTACCCTACCCTACCCCTACTCTAACTACTACCCTACCCCTACCCTAACGCAGACAGGAGACACCATGTGTGGGAGAGGAAGGAAAATTAACGCCGCTTCCAAGGTGGTTTTCCGTGGGGGAAAGACACGGCAAGAAACCCACAGAGCCTACGTTAATTCTTTTTTTTTTAAACATGTCGTATGTACTAATACATTATTTGTCCTATATACTATCTTAAAAGTAAATACCTGTATAGAACAGCAGTTCAGTCCCATGGACTTTTGTCATTTACATATTCAGATATACTATAATAACTTTTTTGACATAATTTGTTTTTTATAGCGACTTTAAATTTATTCAATGGTAAATTCTGAATATCTGTTGGAACCTTATTATAAAAGCGTACACATTGACCCATAAATGATTTGTGGAATTTGGCTAGACGATAAGCACCAGCAACAAGCTTATCTTTATTTCTCGTGTTAATATTATGAACATCACTATTCTTCTTAAATAAGTGAAAATTTTTTTTAACATACATTAAATTCTCATATATATATTGTGACGGCATTGTCATTATATCAATATTCCTGAATTTATCTCTTAGTGAAGTTCTAGGTGTCAATTGATAAATCGCGCGAATAGCTCTTTTCTGCAATACAAATACATTGTGCCAGTCGGCAGCGTGTCCCCACAGCAGTATGCCATAGGCCATAATACTGTGGAAATAACTAAAGTAAACTAACTTTGATTTTATGTAACATTAATATAAAATAACCCATTAAAATAAAATAAACAGATTCTATTACCGATAGGTACCTGAAACTATATTTGAACCAAATATGCACAAATGGTAAACAAACGACTCACCGAATTAGTCTAATTATTCAATACCACATGAACTCTTACACGTATCTGCAATTCTAAATATTACTCACCTTTCTAATTTATTTTAATTAACTACATCAGACCTTTTTATTAAGAGGGGAAATCTAGATACCACGTCACCCGGGAGAATGAAGTGGACATATGGGATTGCCCAAAAATGGACCCTACCCACAGCCGGTTTTTATCGGAACACCATAGGACCTCATAGATTGGGCTTCACACCTACGGTATAGCAAATAGGTATATTTCCACTTTTTGTGTAACTTTGATTGAAATAACATGAACACCTTCGGACGAGAGGCTGGGTAAGGCTCAGGTACAAACATGAGAAACATGTGTCTTAACCTATCGGTATCAGGAAAAAAATTTCGCTTGAGGGCCAGGAAGCGATGGATTGACATTGAAGTGTCAAATGCGAGAGCCAATGGCTTATGACGGGAGGATGCATTATGACTGACTGGATGGCTTATGATTTAAGGCATTAGCCCTCACAGCATTATGCTGAGACTGGTCCATTTCGGTTTTCGGTCTTATGTAATTTTCAATAATTATAATTTACTGTACTCACCTTAGGTTAAGGATGTAATAAGGATCAGAATATATTACTGTCTATGTCTATGTCTAAGACCGGGCGATGTGGTGGAAGAAAAGTTGGGAAGCGGACCCTGGCATCAGCTGGGACAAACGCTAGGATGATGATGATTATGATGACCTTCGGACGCGGTTTCTGTTACATACTGTATACTCTAACATTTCGTAGTCTGCTCAACCTATTTTAATGCAATAAAATACTTTTATAAATACAGATAACTACGAGTATGTCACGATTCAAATAAAGTCTAGCTCTTCTTTTGCAGATCTTTGCGTTTCCGTTAATAGGTCAAGGTTAAAGGCTAAATTTAAATGTCTTTAAATGTCAACCGGGCAAAAAGCCATTGGCGGCAGTAAGCTCTTTAATTCTTAATTACTTTTGATTGATCCGGTTATATTCAGCCAGTTCGTGCAATTTTCCATTTAATAGGTGTTTTTTTTATCGCCTCCCGTCCCGAATTCAGCGTTTATTAAAAAAATATAATTGAATGTTGCTTATACAATTTGTTATTACCTATGATTATGGTGAGTCATATAAGAACAATGAATGCGGATACAAATAACACGTATTAAAGGCTTTAATAACGTATAATATGAACAGCTGAATGAGGTCCATTTCATACATAAAATACACCAAAACACACACGCATGCATCGACATTGTACCTACCTAGCTATGTATAAAATGTAAACACCACAATATGTGATTTTTCTGTGTGAATAAATATTTTTCTAAATCTATTTTAAACTTCTGAAGGCTTAAATTTTCTCAACGACAATATTCCTAAGTAGGTATTGTAAAATGTCGATTATATTTTAATCCAACCTAAAAGGAACAAAAATTCCTTATTAAATGATTTTTTGTAAAATAGTTTTAGTTTAGATTGTCTTTCATATTTGTTTAAAGGAACACTCTCTGCGGTCAACTTACGATCCAGTGACGTATTGAGGTTATAACTTAAAAAACCGCCGTAAGCGAATTTATTTACTTATTTAACCATTTATTGTACACAAGATTGTTCCAAAAGTATATGACATAATATATCAGACACAACAGGCCAACTTATTTCTATAAAGATAGTTCTTCCAGCAGGCCTACATTATTTAACAAGCCGAGATTGCTCGCATGATGATGATTTACAAGTAAAAATTTATACAGGCGTCCAAAAATGCGAATTATAATTTTGGAGAGATTTAGAATTGAGTCTAATAATATGAATCATAATTTAAGAGTAGCCATCGCCATCATAATTTTAATGAAATACGAAATTTTCCTGCTGACAAAATAACCTTCCTTGGAGCCGAATTGGTCGCGAACTGTATGGTTCCAACGGAACTTTCTCTCTTTCCCTGAAAAGTACAACATGGAGTTTTCAAGAAAGGGGTGAAAATATTTTTACGGAATCGGCAACGCGTGGGTATGCCCCTGGTATTGCAAACGTCCATAGGCTGCGGTGACTGCTTACCATCAGGTGGGACTTAAGCTTGTGTCACCTTACTGGTAGGAAAAAACAAAAATATCTACAAGCTCCCTTTTTCCTCAGCACGACCCTGTTCGTCGACGAACTTCCATCCTGGGCCCCGCAAAGTTGCAAAAAGCCTTAAGGACATCCGGCGGGCGGCAGCTTTCTTAGAAACTGTTCACAATAGTGAAGAACTTTTACAACAAAAATGACCCTCATTTCCTTTGAAAGCTTGTTGTTGTAATTAATGCTTTTTCGTCGGACAAATTAAGTGGGAATTTTTTAGAGTTTGATGCCTACCTAAAAGGATTAATAAGCTAGATTTAATTATTAACACTTTAGGGAAATGGGATTACAAATAAACAGATGGTGTCAGAAATTTCCCAATTCTCCTAAAACTCCAAGGTACTTACTTCGCTGGCTCAGTGACCCGAAGTGGATCATGGATAATTCCAAAGTAGCTAAGATGAAATATAGTGAAAAATTTAAGCAAGGGCACTTATTTTAGAAACATACCTAACATGATATGTAACAGGAGGTACATAGTATAAAACAAAGTCTCTTCCCGGTGTCTGTCCCTATGTATCTATGAATACGATACATAGGGGTCTAGGTGCGCTTAGATATTTTAAAGTACGCACCGGATTTTAATGTGGTTTTCAACAATATATAGAGTGATACAAGAGGAAGATTTATAAGCTCGCACAGCGTTTGGTAGCGAAAACAAGTGACGTATCTATCGAACGGGTCTAGAACGTTATATACGAATTTGACGCTGACGAAGTCAAGGGCAAAATGGTAAAAAGTCAATTCAGGTCCTCCTTGTAGGCCGTGTACTGATCGAGTTTTGTGGTACATCCGGATCTAGGCCGCATATGCCGGATAATCCGGATCTTCTGGATCCCGCTTGACTCAGAGAGACACGGTGCAACGTGCATGAAATGAATTAACGCGTCTGCTGCGCGAAGTATAAAGAATGGACAGAGAATAAAGCTTTAAAGACTAATCTCAACCAGGAGGTAAAATTGGGAAGCCAATCTTGTATGAACAACTCCGACTAGTCAATAAAACATTGACATAGACATAGACGTATCTTTATTTGGTCCAATAACACATTCAAAAACTTAAAACGAACAGAATAAGTACATATTAAGAAATCAGGGCGATGCGTCCTCAGACCAAATTGGACCAGCCTCAACTTAATGCTATGAATGGCAGCAGCCAAACACAGCGCTGGTTTTCAGACTGACCCATAGAGCTCGATGCGATTGGGTATGAGTATGACACTTAAAGGTCACAGTATGAGTAACGGGTTTTCTCCGTGCTGGACGGAACGGAAAAAAACCCCGTCACATATACCGAGACTTTAAATAGTATATAGGCACTTTTCATCTGTTGTCTCAAAAATAAATATATCTGAAAAAAGCCTGTGAGATTTTTCTAGCAGAAAGGAACTCGTCAAGTTTTAAAATTCGAGATCAGGAAAATATACTATGGATGGAAAAAAACACAACCATAAAGGTTTACAACGGAAGCAGAAAGAACCAAACAGTTTTTAAGCCGCTAGCCTGCGGCACTGTAGCAATATTTTTCTACAACACTCATTTTTTTGCTCAACAAGGACTTCCAACGTACCTACGGACAGAGTTTTGAAGTCTATTGCTTCATTCTTTTTTTAGGATAGGAATATTGCATAGATAATGAACTGGAAAACGTAAAAACTAACGCGCACAGCAACAATACTTTGAAATCATTTTAAACCTAGGCGTGACAAAAATACAGCATTGTCCACGGTTTCAAGGTTTTCCAAGGTCAGGGTCATGGTGATAATAATTCTTCCGGTATCAGACGCGCTGTTACCAAGCTAACGTATCACACATAAATAATGAATTTACGCCAATAATGTCTAGAAGCAGGAGCATCGGTGGCCGAGTGGTTCTAACCACTCTAGATATACTCTAGTATCCGACTCGTAAGCCAGAGGGTTCCAATGATGTACCAAGGACTATTTTCTGAGTTATGTACATTAGATGAATATTATCCGATGCTTTTACGGTGAGGGAAAACATCGTGATGAAACCTGCACATCCAGGCGACTGGATGTGTAATCATGACCCAATCTGGTCAGGTTCCCCTAGTAGCGGGATCATGGAGGTCAGATGGCAGTCGCTCTACTGTTATTACCTGATCTGCCAAATCCTAGTTCATGGTCAAGGCGGACCCCGGGCCCTAGTGCGCGAGAGCACAACCGGGACATTAACGCCAAGATAATTATTATTACTAATGTCTAGAAGCGTCATCGGTATTGAATGACGGGTTGTGGGCTTTCAGTTTTTTTTTAATTAGACTAGATAGATATTAAACCGCCATCTCACCTAGTGGTAAGGGACGATGCGGCCAAAGATGGAGCATGTTTGTCAAGGAACAGTCTATTCACTATTCTAGTCTAGTCTAGCCTTGAAATTCACACAGCGCCATCTAGCGCCACAGTAAGCAAAGCTTGAGATATGGGTGCCAGAAAACTGATACACTACTTAAATACATTTTAAAATACATACTTATTATACAATATAAGCAGACCCGTAACAGAGAATAAAATAGATAATTTCTGCTCGGTTGGGAAACGAACCCGGGACCTCTGCGTGGTCGACCGGCTAACCTTGTTAACCAACTAAACCACTTAGGTCATCATAGTTAGGTAGGTAGGTGGATTTATTTTAGCAACGTCCCTTCCCACTCTACTTTCCAACTAAATATAAAACTTACACAAACCTACTAACTTGGTAACATTTCTAGCGCCATATTTCAAATCATAATGCGCTCACCTTAGTTCTCAGGGGTGTTTCCTATGAAAAATATATTAACAATAGGCGCCATGCCGACGCCCGTCTTGATTTATGTGTACAGCGCAACCCTATTTATCATAGGTGATATATTAGCATCACGCCGTATGTACGAGACTGTGTATGCTGATTAAAATTTAGAGAGTACTAACGGTTGGACTTGCTAATTTATGTACTTACAAGCTTAGTGAAGAACGGTAACTCGATACCGTAACTACAACGATTCATACATGAAGGTTAGATAGATAGAACAATATTTTATTGCTTCTAAAACACAAGCATTACAGTAGCTTACAAGAACAAATAATACATATGGGCAAAGGCGGCCGTATCACGATAAAAAATTATTTTCCAGACCAAAAAAGGAGCAGGAATTTTAGAACAGGTAGTGTTGAGCTACAAGATACTAAAGAATGTGTTGTGCTTTTATCTAAACATCAATAAACAGCCAGAAACATCACAAAAGATACATAATTGTACATAAGTAGGTATACTTATGTACAATGTATCAAATTGAATATATCAAAAGAAGATTGAAGGGTCATCTCCTTTCTACCCTGAACACATGATTTTATCGTCTGTGTCTTGTATAGCGGTTTTGGATTTTAATTAGTATTGCTTTGTTTGGTTTAATATATTTGTATTTGTTTTTTTTTTGTTCTTTGTATAGTACATTTATTGCATTTCTTCACTGTATGGTGATTGTAACTTCTGTATGGAATCTCAAATGTACATTGCCTACTAGTTTTTTGCTTTCCGACGTCCACTATATCCATGTAAATGGTTGTCTGGAAGAGATCGCTATTGGCGATAAGACCGCCCTTGTACTTGTCATAATCTTGAAGAATCGGTGATAATTATACTGTTAATGTACAATAAAGTGTTAAATAAAATATACTTAATGTAACAGATATGCAAAATAACCAATGACGATAAAAAATCCTTTTTAGAGGACAGGACATAATTACTTGCAAATAATGCCCAAAAAGAGCCACAGGTTTTAACTTTTTTAAATACACAAAAACCGCAAATAAGTTTGTTCATACGTTTGACATTGCACTATCTATAACACATCCTTCAGAACAAAACAATAAAGTAACCAACAAAGCAAAACAAAAGGCAAACTGCATCCATGAACACCTCGGACAAAACATTGAGTGTAATATTAACAAAATATTATATTTGACACTTCCTCAATTATAGCTGTGTAATCATCATTATATCAGCCAAAAGACGAACAAAGGCCGGTCTTGTGCCTTCCGCATCCAGCTGGTACCTGTGATCTTAACCAGGTCGTCGGTCCACCTTGTGGGAAGCCTATCAACGCCACTCGAGAACTTTGCTGCCCCGTCGGCCATTTGTTCTTAGAGCTATGGGCCTTGCCCACAGACCCTTTAGCCTGGCAATCACACGCACACTAAGGTTGTATAATGAACTACCTGGAGAGGTTTTCCCTGGAGAGTACAACATGGAGTTCTTCAAGAAAATGGTAAAAAGGTTTTTACGGGGTCGGTAACGTGTGGGTGATGCCCCTGGTATTGCAAACGTCCATAGGCTGCGGTGACTCCTTACCATCAGACAGGCCGTAAGCTTGTTTGCAACCTTAGTGGTATAAAAAAAAACCTTCGGGCTCCGACTGAGTTCATTCATACTTACAGATAATTACTCCAATTGTAGTGTTAGAGTTGTAATATCCGAGATTCAGAAAGGAGAGAGTGGATCGGATTGGATTTTCATAGATGTCAAGCTGTGCGTACGTTGTGAAAGCCACTGGCAAGTCGCGTCTCAGTATACGTATGGCTTAGAGGTCAGGAGAGAGAGAGAGTTGGAAATGGATTGACTTTATAGTTTGTAAAATCAGAGTCACTTGCCTAAATTGACGAGTACCCTGTAATTGCTTAAATTGTCGAGTATACTGTAGTTCGTAGTTGTTCTAAATGTATGAACGTGGATATATAATCCGACTATATCGTACAGGACTGTACTATATCGACCGTGGGACATAGGCGAGAGTTTTATAATAATAATAATAATAACGATAGCGTAGGGATGTGACGGCTTCATCGCCCATTGGTGAAGCAGCTTTAGTGACAGGAGCTGCTTCATCAATGCAATCAGTCCGCACCCACAGTGCTTCTTAGGCGTAAAGTGTTGTTCCGTGCTTTAGTTAAATCTGCCTTTGCTTTGGGTGCAACATTTCTATATCGGATCCATTAGGGAAATGGGCGCTCCCTGATGTATATAGCCTAAAATGTACTATGATGAGTGAGATAAACAGAGTGCGCACAGGGCCGCTTCCTGGGGGTCGCCAGGGCTCGCCCGGAGCTGGCGCCGGGTCGAGCAGAATGCGAGCCAGCCAAACCCAACGGCCGGCACGACCGCCTTGCCGGCCTATCCCACCATCACCACCCGTCGGCTTGGGGCTGGCAGGGCCTTCACAGGCCCAGCAATCGGCCTCCGCCACTGGTGGAGTAGTACGCCGCATGAGGTGGACTCAGCACCAAAACGAGAATGTCATGCGAGCGTATTACAGGGCGACAGAGACAGGCATCGGGGGGACGGGTTATCGGGCGAGACTGCTCGCTGCATTCCAAACCCTGGAGCCTTCGTTATCCGTCACAGCGCAAAATTTGGCGGACCGAGTTCGTTTTATTCTCAGGAGAGAACTGTTTGCTCCTGCTGAACTCGGTCGACTACGATTCGAGGCTGTGGAATCCACTAGTCCCGTTGGTAGAAGACAGAGCGGAAGGCGTAATAACACTAGACGCAGCACTATTTTTGACCCCAGTATTGCATTGGCGAGTCCAGCTCAAACTCCTGCCGAATTGGGGGTAGTGGATGACACAGTCGCCCAGGAGTCAGAACGGATCGGGAGGTTACTTACAGAGGCGATACTCGAGTTCCGTGAACTTCCATTAGAGGAGAGGCCGAAAGTTCCAAGAATCCCCCTTAGTATCAGAAATCGGGGCGTCGTCGAGGCAATAAGCCGGATGCTTCTTCCATTCTTGAAAGACAGTGGCAGCCTCAGTGATACCAACTCGATCCTATTTGGTGCTGCAGTAGCAGTCTGCAGATTTGTTGGCATTGGAGTTTCAGCAAGGAGTGTGGGGGGTAGCTCTAATGATCGACGAAGCGGAAGCCCAGTCTGGCGTAAAAGGATTGAGAAACGTATTGCTGAGGCCAGAGTCCTCATCGGCAAACTGATATCATTTAGGTCGGGTAACACAAGGCCGCGGGTGATGCGTTTCGTTTATAGGGCAATGGCAGGTGTAGAGTTTAGTCTCTCAGACCCTGCCCTAGTGCAAAAGGTGTCGGAACGCATCGACGACCTGAAGCAGAAGATCGCTGCTTGGGGAAGTCGGATACGGCGATATTCGGAGAGAGTGTTAAGGTTTCACCAAAATCGCCTCTTCGGGAGTGACCAAAAAAAATTCTATCGCACTTGGGGGATACGGGCTGGACCTGCCACGGGCCAGAGGCCAAGTGACGCAGGTGTGGTTGCCTTCTGGCGGAATATCTGGTCGCAGCCCGGGGAGCACACGGAAGGTGAGTGGATGGCGTCAATCGAGGAAGCGTGTGCGCCGATTATTCCAATGGAACCCATCACCATAACTTCGGATGATGTTCTGGCTGCGGTTCAGAAAGCTCCAAACTGGAAAACTCCAGGGTGCGATGGACTGCACCATTATTGGTTGAAGGGGTTCCGTTCGACCCACGAAATCCTGGCCCGCCAATTCCAGGAAGCCTTAGAACAGCGAAGTCTCCCACATTTCTTAACTGTTGGGGTCACTCACCTAGCTCCAAAGTCAGCGTGTGCCGTGGATCCATCTCAATACCGCCCCATAACGTGCCTATGTACCACTTACAAGACGTTAACATCCATTCTTAAGGCTAAAATTGATGCTCATGTTGAGGGCAGTCACATAATGGCAGATGTTCAAAATGGGTGTAGGGGTGGGAGCCGCGGTGCAAAGGAGCTCCTCCTGATCGATGCGGTCGCTGGCCAGTTGGTCAAGCGTAACCGCCGCAACTTTTCCGCAGCCTGGATAGACTACAAGAAAGCGTTCGACTCGGTCCCCCACACATGGCTGAAGAGAGTGCTCGAGATTTACAAGATAGACGATACTGTTCGACGCTTCCTCGAGACTTGTATGGGGCAGTGGAGTACACAGCTCAGTCTATCTGGGGTGCGTCTGTCGGCTGCGGAAGACCGAATAAGGATTGAGAGGGGGATATTCCAGGGCGATTGACTGAGTCCACTTTGGTTTTGCCTGTCCCTAAATCCGCTGAGTACTTTGCTGGATAAGACAGGGACAGGTTTCCAGTTTCGGAGAGGAGGACCTAAACTCTCTCACCTTTTCTACATGGACGATCTCAAGTTGTTTGCACCTAGTGCCCAGAGATTAGCAGAGTTACTTAAAGTTACTGAGGATTTTAGTGGCTCCATCGGCATGGAATTTGGTTTGGATAAGTGTGCGGTCGTCCATGTGGATAGGGGTCGGGTACGAGGGGCAGCTGTCGACTCACTAAATGTTGATATGCGTACTCTCTCTGAAACTGAATCATACCGGTATCTGGGCATGTCACAGGGTGTGGGTGTAGATGTGGTGGCCGTGAAACAGGCCGTTACAGACGCCTTTTTTGGGCGCTTGACGAGGGTGCTGCAAAGCTACCTATCCGGCCTCAACAAGATCAGGGCGTTTAATGGGTGGGTCATGCCCGTTCTAATTTACACCTTTGGCGTGCTCAGATGGTCTCAGACCGAATTAGACGCTCTAGATAGGAAAGTCCGCACAACTTTGACACTCCATAGGATGCACCATCCCAGGTCGTCATTAATGAGGTTGTATATCCCGCGCAATAGTAGTGGCCGTGGGCTGCTCAGTGCAAAGGCCTTGCACAACCGGGAGATATGCAAGCTCCGTAACTACTTTATGGCGAAGTCGGAGAGTAGTAGTTTGCATAGAGTTGTCAAAGACTGTGATAAAGGACTAACCCCTCTATCCTTGGCCACCGAGCACTGGCGTGAACCGGTGGTACTTTGTACTGTTGACCGGGAGGCCGTCTGGAAGGAAAAGGAGCTGCACGGTAGGTTCTTCAAGGCGCTACACGAGCGCCATGTGGATCCGAAGGACTCCGTGCATTGGCTGCGCTTTGGAGACCTCTTTGGGGAAACCGAAGGTTTTCTCTGTGCAATACAGGACCAAGTCATCATGACCCGGAACTACCGGAAGTATATCCTAAAAGATGGGACAGAGGACGTGTGTAGAGCCTGTCTCCAGCCTGGAGAGTCGCTCAGGCATATTACTTCCGGGTGTCCTGTGCTGGCTAATACCGAATATTTGCACAGGCACAACCAAGCAGCCAAAATACTCCATCTCGAGTTAGCTTTCAAATACGGCCTCATTGGTGAGAAGGTACCATATTACAAATACTCGCCGGAGCCGGTGCTCGAAAACGACCGCGCTCGTTTGTACTGGGACCGGTCCATCATTACAGACAGGACTGTTCCTGCTAACAAGCCTGATATTGTTCTGGTGGACCGGGTGAAGTCGTGTGTGTTCTTGGTGGACGTCACTATCCCTTTCGATGAGAACCTTGTCAAAGCCGAATCAGACAAAATAATTAAATATCTGAATCTGGCGCACGAGGTTACCGATATGTGGCAAGTGACATCCACTGAGATCATTCCAGTCGTAGTTTCAACAAACGGTCTGGTTCCAACTTCTCTTCGTGGCCATCTGAAGAGGTTGGATTTGAGTGATGGACCAGTTGTAGCGAGGCTCCAGCGAGCGGTCTTGCTGGATAATGCGAGGATTGTCCGCCGATTCCTCTCTCTCTCGCCCTGACCCTCGGCCGTTTGGTCTCCTCTGCCGAGGGGTATCCTCCCTTAAACGGGAAGAAATATAATTTAATTTCGTAATAATAATAATATATCTTTATTAAAGGCTATAAAAAACCAACATACAATAATTACAATAAAATAAATAATGAATAATATAAAAATACAATAATAATAATAATGTAAATTGAGTGTTAAAAATACACTGTCGTCTGTCAGGTAGGTACCATCATTTTCTGTTCTGGTCTCTATGGACAGACAGCCAATATTTAAAAATAGGACTAGTGAGATCCTCAGAGACGGCCCTGAGTATGCTGTTGCCAGAAGTGCGCAGCGCGCTCCAGAAGGAGGCTATGCGGGACCTGACGATTGCAAAGTAATCCGGCACGCGGTGTTCGGCGAACATGCCCGACGCGCTGCAGTAGCGCATGAGAATGCGATATTGCACTCTCATGGAGTTACGCGATTTACCAGAGAAGTTAGTCCATAGTTGGCAAGTGTAGAAACACTGACAAAAGGCTTTAAAAAGTGTTATTTTAACTTCTTTACTACACTTGCCAAACCTGCGCGCGAGCATGTTCGCCCTCACCGACAACGCCCTCCTCTCTCTCTCTATGTCAGCGTCGTCTCTGAGGTCCTCTGTTAAAATATGTCCCAAGTATTTAAAGCGCTTCACAACCTGCACTGCTAAACCTCCCAAATATAACCCTGGCACCTTGTCCGGACCCCTTCCTGCTCGAAATACAAGCATTTCGGTTTTCGCCACATTATATTTCAGTCCATGAGCATTGGCATAATGCTCACAGACTGAAAGCAGCTCCCTGAGCCCGCTAATCGAGGGGCTGAGAAGCACCATATCGTCCGCGTAGCTCAGACTGTTCATATTTACACCACCTAGGTGACAGCCTATTCTAGTACTCCTCAGCTCCCCTATCAAACTATTGATGTAAACATTGAAGAGGTCCGGAGAAGTAAGCCCCCCTTGGCGTACACCGCATTCTAATTTATAAGTATTAGATGTCGCGTCACCCCATTTTACGTAATTTATTTGGTTACCGTACCAGTATCTCAACAGACTCACCACCTCGTTGGGAACATTTGAGCCGCGCAGTTTTCCCCAAAGAATTTCATAATTCACCAGGTCAAACGCGCGACTCAAATCCAAGAAGCATGCATAAACTGACGTTTCCCGATTGGTATAAAACCGTACAGCATTTTTTAATGCTATAATAGCTGAATCTGTTGAGAGACCGGGCCGAAAACCAAACTTCCCGTCATCTATCCTAATATTATTCGGCAGTGCAGGCTGCAGCAAGCGCTCAAACACTTTCCCTATCACCGTACACAGGGAGATGGGACGGTAGTTGGACGACGCTCCCAAGTCGCCAGTTCTGTTCTTGACTATCGGGGTTACAACAGTTCGCATGAGGTTGCTGGGCAAATATGTATATTTAATACATAAATTGTATAAGATACATAGTTTACTGTAGAGAGGATTACCCGCATATAATAGATGTTCAATGCTTAACTCATCGTGGCCTGGGGATTTACCCCTTTTCATCTTTTTCACTGCTTCCTCGACATCGTCTACAGTAAACAAGTACGAAGACTGTCCCCCCGACTTGCACACACTGTCCAGCACGATCGACCTAGGAACGCCGACCACTGGCAAGGGTTCTACTTTAAATTTCTGAGCGAAAATATTGGCTATCTGTTCCTGATTCACTAAATTATCCACACTAACAGGTACATTTTGTTTACAACTAAATTTCTTAGTTTGTCTCCAAAACTTTACAAAATGTTTCTCTTTTCGAGTCGACGCCAAAATGTCTAGTTTAATTTTCTCCTCATTGGACTGACACCATCTCAGCTTATTTTTAAATGCCTTACGACTTTCGCGCATTGATAAGTACGTATCACCCGACGAAGGCTTACCGGCTAGTACCCATTCACGAAATTGCAAACGATAACGAGTGTAGCTATCGCGAACATGGTAATTCCAGCCGACAACTCGTTTACGTTCATCTGATAGTTTATTTTGTGCTGCAGCCGAGATGATTGCAGCCCCTTGAAGAACATATACAATATCATTGTACAGACGATCAATAAACAAACAATGGTCCTTTTTACGGTCACAATTTAAATTATTTTCACACTCAAAACAGGGTAAATTTTCATTTACACCTTTTAGGTTCAGTTCACAACACTTAAAATATTCCTCCATCTGGCAAAGATTCCTGACACCCCAACGAACACTCTTCGTGCTAGGCGCCAGTGTGCTATTATCGTTTATTGTATGAGTGCCCACCAGTGATGAGCTGCCTATGTCACAGATTATACGCAATGGGAAATGGTCCGACCATGTCACCTCACTCATTACATTAACAGACTTGACTTGGGTCCAAGCCGCCCTTGTAGTCAAGCAGTGGTCTAACCACCTTCGACTGCCATGTGAGTCACTGAGGTAGGTGTAAGTATCCGAGTCTATACCTAGCTTTTCTATGTCAGCGCAGACCCATAGCTGTTCACTACAGAAGTTTAATAATTCGGACCCAAATAAGGTGTTAGGGTGCGCATTAAAATCACCTCTAACATAAACAGCCTGTACGTCCATCTCGTCTATTACTGCGTGAATATTCGACAAAGTATCCGTAAACTCAATTAAGTTCTCTGGGTGTCCGGAATCTTCATATGGCATGTACACATTAAAAACAAGTATTGAATACAGATCTAAATTTATGCGTAAGCACATTATTCGTTTGCTTTTACACTCCACAACCTGCACGTTATGAAAACGAGCTTTATTCCATAGCATCGCGAGCCCGCCGTAGGGCCGCCCGCGCACTACACCTGCCGCAGTGTCCATCGAAGAGGTCGCAGCACAACCGAACGAACTGTCAATACTGTGCACGTAATCGAGATCGTGGGGCCACAGCCATGTTTCTTGTAGGGCTATGAGATCTGCCTCTTTACACATGTCCTGAACATGGTGAACCGCCCTTTTAATTGATTTACAATTAAAAGATAGAAACGTTGCTTGGTTATATGTACATATAGACCTATCCATTATTTTATGTTTGTATGTATGTATGTTTGTACTGTATCGTAATTTAATAACGCTTCTATTATGTAATTATTTATAAATATCACAATTATACTACCAATACTTCTACATTCTGAAAAAAAATCACTGATAAATAACTGTTTCTTTCTAAAGAGAACACATGAGTTTTGATGCCTGCATGAATATTTACTAGCACCTAAAGGAAAAGCGCAATCTGAGACGACAAGCTGACACGTGGAGGAAGTAATTTCGTTCACAAAATTGACATTTAATTCAAGACGAAATCAAATGTTTACAAGGAAATGTTCACAACAACCCTGAAAATTTGTTTGGGATGAAAAAAGTATCGTTATTATTTTATTTATTAAACGTGAAAATTAAATTGTAGGTAAACGCCGTTCGTTTTGCAAATGTTTTCGTTGGCGGAGGAAGAAATACGACAATCATTTAGGAGCTCTTTCTTTGGCATGTTTTAATATTTATGGGGGGGTCTGTTATTTTACCAATTAGCATACCTATAAGGAAGCCCACGAAACAAAATACACACAATTACATAAAGTTGTTACGAGAATTCGGTCCTTGTTGTTTAATCAATGTAATATTTAGATACTCCTGAAAAAAATATTTTTATAAAAGATTGACATAATTTTGACCATCGGTTATTTATGCCTTTTTATCAACTTAAATGACACAAATATTTTATTTAAATTTATGAATATCGGACGGTATTATTGTTAGTTACGGTCTTTTCTTCTAAGTTTCATGAAATGCGTCTTTTTAATGTCTTTAGTATCTTTTTCTTTTTAGATCACCAATTACGTCTCTAATCCCTATGGATTTTGGAGAAAAGGTTAATTTATCGAAATGAATAAAATTCAGCAGAAGCACCTATTGTTTTAAAATACAGAGTAATTAAAATCTCATTTTTGAGAAAACTTTTAATTACGCCCTTTCTTTTAATTATGGCAGTTTATTCCGTATCGTATGTATCAGTTAGTATTATAATACTGTTTGAAATGTATTCGATGTAAAATGAATTACCTAACTGAACACTGTTAACGAACGGTTCTACTATAATATAGTTCGAAAACTGAATTTAGTTCTAAAGATCCGGATAGAGCTGTCCAGCCGCTTGTGTAAGAGGGCTTTAATGCGATTTTCGGATCTATCGCTTCGTGTAGCGAATTTGCTAGAATTTGCCGGCGCTTTCGGAAACGATTTAGTCATTCCGGTCTTTGTCTACTAATGAAAGACAAGCAATAGTGGATCGTCTTTTTTACGTGGCGAAACACAATACAGGTTATTTTTAGATAAATATTATATTGATCTAGTAGAGATTACTTGATTCTATTAATATTTTCCTACTCAACGTATTTAGATAAAATTTGGCTTGTTACATGTATATGATTATTTATTATTTATGATTTTTACTAACTTTATTAAAAATTCAAACAGATTATAACAATGATATAAATAACTACAGACTACTAATTACAAATGTACAACTAATTAAATAAACTAAGTAAAATAAACTTACAGCCTGCCTAAGTGACTCTCCTGGACAGCGGCATGCGATATAAATATCAACCGTACCGTCCTTCAGATTATACCTCCGTTGTATTGTTGTAGTTATTTGTCATGATAACCTCGTCAACAATTGTACAAATAAAACCCTCTGTTTCCCCGAAGAGATCACCAAAGCGTAGCTAGTTCACCGAGGCGAGCAGATCTACATCAAGCCCTGTCAAGGCCCTGTAGAACCGCCCATGTAGCTCCTTGCTCTTCTATACTTCTTTGCGGTCTATGGTGCTTAGCACCTTTGGTTTGCGCCAGTTCTCGTCTGCCAAGGACAGCGGGAAAAGGCTTCCGTCTACCGCCTCAAACTATCGAACTGAAAAATTCCTCGCTCAATCCTTATAAAGTCCTGGGGAGCAGAATGGACATCTTCGCCCTCTGGTTGACTAAGGACTGTGATCCACTGCCTCATACATGCATCTAAGAAAGATCTTAAAGTTGCATAGATCTTATACAGCTCCAAGATCCGTCTCATCCAAGAGTAAGTCACCGAATCATAAACCTTCTTATAGCCCCATAATAGGCGCGCATGACATTTTCATTCATAGACTGAGTCCATCGCATGCGTCGCACTGCACCACCGGTAGCGGGGGCCATTGGTGTAGTGCTATTATTATTATTATACAAATCAACCTAGAGCATCTGAAACTTATCCTGAAATTCAACGTGCCTACTTTCCTCACACTTCCCTTTTTTTGTCGTGGGTTAAAAATGTTAGGAGTTGTAAACACTCATCTGAAAATGTCAATATAGTTTTTTGGCCAGTACTTTCAGCATTTTAGACCATGAAAAAAAGACCATTCAATAGACCATGAATGATATCCTTATATTCCCACCCAACCGTTTTTATAAAACCACATTCTAAATTCTTTATAATTTAATAGTACCTTGTGAAACATGCTGTTCTTCTCAAACTCCCTAGAAATATTACACACTTATCTCTTCGTTATAGTCTACAGCGGGTGGAGTTGATGAATTCCCAAAGGCTTCAAGTTTGTTAGTTCAGTTCCTTCGTTCGAGCATAGCTCCGAGTCTCTAGTTGCGAGCAAATTTATCACCTATACCCATCGATGTATTACAGACGAAGTTGCGCGCTAGTTTTAAAAGTTATTGAGGGCACTAATCGCACTTGGTATTTGATTTCGACGGGAAGCTGGAACTGAAATGTTGTTATGGTGTCAGCGCTCTTACAATAAGAATTGCTGTCTATAAAAATATCATATTTATTTTTATGTCATACGGAGTGTTCAGGTATTTCGGCCCGGCCCGGTTTTGGCCGAAACGACTGATGCACTAAAATTAATATTTTTTTCAAGCGTCTGCCATTTTAAATGATCTTAAAAATTGTTTTAGGACAGTCGGTAAAAAAATATTTTCTTATAGAATTTTTTTTTGTTGGCCCAAACGCCTGCGTAAAAATTATAATTTTAATTTCAGGCGTTTCCAAAACCAGACGATGCCGAAATGCCTGAACACTCGTCATACGGTAGGCAAACTGGTGAGCGGGCCAACTGATGGAAAGTGGTAACTAATTGCTGCATCACTAGGGTATCCGTTGCCAATGCGTTGCCTACCTATGAAAAGTTGATCTGAGAGCAAAAAGCAAATACCCCTCCACTGCCAAAGCCATGGTTCACCCAAATCCCCATCCCATGGAGGCCTGGAGACCTTACTCACCGTCAGAAACATAATATAATTTCAAATAGATTATTTGGCTACGTTATTCTGTAAAGTGGAGGCACTTCCTAAGTCGGAGGCTTCAATTCAAACGGAATACTCCATCTACCTCTCTTATTATACTTAGGCATGGAAAAATTCACACTGTTACCAATGTTAATTAAATTATTATAAATTATTGCATGCCAGATTCTGGCAAAGTGGGTGAACCTGTGTTAAAATGTTAATTAAGATATGTTCAACACCACATTTTACGCAATAAAAATATTCTATTCTATTCAGCGCCACCCTACGTAACCGATTTTATAAATTCTTTCACTTATAGAAAGCTACATTGTCAGCTAGTAACATAGACTATAGTTTTCCCAGAAATTAAATGTGGTTCCGACGGGAATGGGTCTGGAACGTAGTACCTTTTGAATTTGATGCGGACAAAATTGCGGACAAAAAAGCTATCCACCGATATAGAGGTCAGTGAGGCACATACAGAATATGTCAGTGGTAAATATTACACATCAGCTAGTTCGGCTTTGCACAACGTCGTTTCTAAATACGAAGTCGAAACTAAACGATGTGCATGAATGCGCAACTATGGGAACCAACAATTAAAATAATGTAATGTACCTACACACAGAGAGATGTACATCACACAGGGACGTGTGAACATAGAAACGGATGCTGCTCCCCGGGGTCTTCTCACACTACAGAAATTAATCAGAAATAATAAAGGAGGTATGAGCAAAGTTCCCTTGCGGTCTTTGGGGAGAAAGATGATTGAGTTACCGTGTACTGCGTACTCTATAATGGTGCGAGTAGATTAGGTCGCCGCCACGAATTCGGGTGCCCGTAAGCGCTGAAACAGTTTCGGGTTGTTGGCGGTTTTGGGCAGTACAAGAGCATAAGTGTGTTTGTGCATTTTTTTTATATTGCCTCCAATTTTTGTTTTTGATATACTTAGTAGGTAAGTATTATTGTACGGTAAAAAAGGAAAACTAACAAAGAAAATTTGCTATACATGCGAATATAAATAATTTCCTTTCTGAAGATATGGTACATGCTATAACATATTTTAACAGCTGCATAGTACAAGTGCAAGAATATGATTCTTATGATGGTAATGGTTATTCCTATGGTGGTAAAGCACTTATGCTCGTGACCTACATTGTCGTGCCCTTCGCTTGCCGAGTCGCAGTCTACACTCGAGACTACACTTACACCCCCACGAGTTTTGGTCGGTTCTTCGGAAGGTATGCTTTAATACTTATGTGCCTATATGTTTTTGGACGATTTAATACTTGAATAAACTCCTAAAGATAATGTTGGTAGAGTGATAGAAGTTATGACTCATAGCACAGGCGATAGACAGGGCTGATTCGTGATCCTATACGCAGTGCGACCGTCTCCCATCACCGCTAAAATTCGGGTAAACTGTCCGAATTCGGGTAAAGGACCTAATGTAATTGCTTCATGAGGTTAGGTATTAATCTATATGAGTAGGTGTTCCTATGGAATGTTCGGTAACTTTACTCCTATGATTGTTTCGCCGTTTGTTATTTTGTGTCGAACATCACCGAATATAAGGTTGTTATTAGGAAGTTACATACAGTGTGGTGTCCGGCGAAGAAAAATAGAACCAACCTCTTTTGCATACCTACGTGTTTCATAAAGGAGTATGTATCAAAATATATTTTAAAAATATATAATATATCAAGCAGTGCAAAAAGCAAAGTAGTAAGTTGTCGAGCAAAAGAAAGAAAGAGAACCTTGATATGAAGTTTTCAGATGACTTTAAGCACACAATAGAAAACTAAAAGAAGGTCCACTGCTGCCGTTTTCGAAAATGATTACCTAAACTGGCCGACTCACTAGGGTTGCTACTGTATTTATTCTGAATTTTGAAAAGAGTACCTATTTAAAAGATCGAATAGAATTTTAAAGATCGTTTACAATAACATGTCCCTTGCAAAGGACCAATATCTTTATATTAATTATTTAGGTTGGCTAGAAGAGCTCTATTTTAGGTATAAGCTCGCCTTTGTACTTTGTATTGTGACTATGTTTCTAATGTGTTTTGTAATAATAATCTACTGCCTATTCACTTTTTAAAAATTCATGGCCACCTGATTATATCATCAGACCCTGAGAATAACCTATCCATGACCTGGGATTTGACCCACTTCTCGGTAATCAATTGAATTGAAAATTTCATACACATGTAAATTGATGAAAATGCAATATTATGATATTAGTCAATGATGATGGAGAAGGGACGTGGTCAGCGATTTTTTTATATTAGACTAGACAGGCATTTCCTAGTTTTCTAGTCAGAAACCATTAAGGCGGCCATTACAATTTCTTATTAAGTAATCTTAGTTACGTACAAGTACTTTTATTTTGTCAATAATAATATCGTTTAATTAAATAATATTCAATTTAAGTCGATACTACAACGAATTCTCGCGTTAACAATCGCGACCGAGCACTGCTTGAAACTGCTTGAGAATGCCTGTAAACGTAACGTCAATATGTGGCGCATTGTTTCTAGTCGATTTTCTGCTCGAGGCGGGCCGTTCTTTATTTTGTGTTTTAAGGCGTTAGCCTGATGTTAATCAAACTGTTCAACAAGACCATTGATATGAAATATTCAGTATTCGGCCAAATAATTGTATCAAGTCATGAAAAAGGGCACATATTATTCAAAGCTGTCTTATCTATTATAAAATAAAAATAACTATATCTATTAATCATATATTGCCAACAAATTTTCAACACTGCTATCTTCAACCAGACTGCAGCAGGCTCAAGTCTAGCTATGCAATTATGAATGTTATGATGTGAATCTATCTGTGGTAAGTTTTGATGAATATAAACTATGGTTTCAGGATTTGTTACCATTAAATTATCCTATGCCTGTTTCTGAAAATAGCCTCTCATAGTCTGACTATTTTAGTTTGTTGTAATTTGTCTTATGTGGTAAACAAATATGGCGTACTAGCAACCAAAGATAATTTATAGGGTTGAGGAATCACCGAATGAATGATTAGTGAAATAAGAACGAAAATGACGTAATTTGATTTAATTCAATTTAATTAGCTCGATACACTATCGAAATAAAGTATTAATAAACAAGCTTCTGTCCGCGGCTTAGCTCGTTTGGAACTCATTTATAATTTAATTAATATGTTGAGCTAAAGGAAAGTTTTTTGTTCTAGATGGATAAATAAACACAACAATATCAATCACTCTAGCTTTGTGTTTGATAGAAAGATACAATATGTACCCATAGGTTAACATAAAAGTAAATACTGTTACGAGCAGCGTTTAGGGAAATGGAAATTTGACATTTGTGTCGAACACACAATTGTTTAATTTCCGTGTATCAAAGCCGTAAGCACGCCGTAAGTTGTTATTCCAGATAGAATCACCAACCGAGTCACAAAGTATATTTCGAAATCCATTGAAAAATGCCGTAGGTCGTTGTTGCAGATAAAATCACCAAACACAACACAAAGTATTTTAAAGTTTTCTTTTCAAATACCAAACTGTCGTAGAGAGCAAATTTTCAAAGTGAAGTTTGATTAAATAATTGAAATTGCTTATCGGTTCACAGATATTGTAGATCAATTTCAATAAGTAGGCCGAATAAATTCTTTTTATGTTAATTATTACTGATGTAATCAAAAGTGGTTGTAAACACATTGTGTACCAATTTCTACAGAAGACAGAATAAATACATTTCAAACATTTTTTATTTGGTCCATAGGGGTGGTAGACCATCTCATGTCCTTTCATAAATAAAATATGTATATATATATGTCGGAGATGATCATGAGTCTCTTAGTCCATCTTTGGCCTGGATGTCGATTGGTGCGCCACCTGACGGGTGGCTTGCAACTATTATGACAACGTCACAAGCAGCATGGCGGCGACGGCAGCCGCAAGGATATTGGGAAAAAGAACTAGAAACTATTCAAGAGCGAAGAAGCGTAGATCCTGATGCGTTAAAGAGATGCGTGATAGCTCCAGAAAATAGAAACGTGAGTGCAGGATGTACTGTTAACAATGTGTAGGGAGTCAAGCTGTGCGTATGTGGCAACTAGTAAGAGCCCCGGTGCATCTCCCGCGGATCGGCCTGATGAGATTGGCCATGGGTGGTGGAGGGTTTTGCAAATAACCCGCGGGTTTCGGCTACAATTGTAAACTCGTAAATGTGGCTTTAATTTGACAATACATTCTTAAAACACTATAGATACCCCTTTATTGCTACGAAATCTCGATAAATACGTTCTGATGGCCATTACTTGCTCATGGGCGAGTCTTCTCTAGTCCTTTCTCCGACATCAGAAGTGGGATAAAGATCTTCATGTCCACAATGTTAATGCTCGATCTTATTTTTTTCATGCCAAATAAACTGCGTGTACGAAATGCTGAGCGGCGGAAGATACGATGAAATGGCAAAAGTATGGTGCAAACACAAGAAAGAGATCAGGCCCGGCTTATGCCAGGGTACACTGAAATATGGTTTTTGAAAATCATAATTCACAAATGCGGTGTGGTAAAAAAAGGTTAAATGGCGGCTTCTACGACAAACCTAAAAAAATCGATAATTGTTACAAACAAAAATGGCCGATTTCGTACGAACAGCTGATGACACCCCATTCTTGACTTTTATGAAAAGTATAGGCAAAAGCAAAAGAGATTGGTACCTTATTTTATGGGCAAAGCTTTACTTTAGTTATGTGATCTACTTTGGTTCCATCTGGTTAAATACTTTGTCGATGATTGACAGTTTCACGTCTACCGAGCAATGTATGGTTAGTTTGATTGAATACTAGGTTTTATGTGATAATTTTATTTTCTTAAAGCTTATTTCATGGTGATTAATTGTTATTAGGAGCAGAAATGAATTGTTATGTTATCTACCCCTTGGGGTTAGGTACCTTGGCTTACCGTGCCGGTGAATGCTATAGGCGCGGAACCACCAGATGGTGACTGTTTCAAGCTATGTACAAAAGCGTTGTATGTAAATAAAGATAAGTACCTAATGATGATCTGGTTATTTTGTGATTGCTCGATGGTTGGTACTATTGTTGTTTCCTTTGGAATACGTGTCTCGTGGTACTACATATAGGACATGTTTTTGTTTTTATTTATAATGTAGAACTTTGAGTACCTGAGTACCTACCGTGAGGTTCCAATTCAGACTTATCATAAATACTATCAACTTACTACAGTTACTAAAATGAAATAGATAGCAAACTATGATACTCCTTCATTATATTCGTGTCGAATCGAACAGAGCATACAGTCTTGTGTGACCCCATTCGTAGGCGTAGGTGTATATCTGGTATTTCTTCTGTCTTTGAGTGGCGTGCGTTTAATTATGGGGTGTGCGATAGGTGTAGCTTTTCATACAATTTCTAACAGATAATATTTTGATTACCAATAACAAGTTATTATTTGGGTTTTGTTGAAAATTATTGAATATTACGTTAGTGAAAAAAAAAAGTAACAGTTTAACGATAATTGCAAATTGTATTCAGGTGTGTAATTTTTATATAGCTTGACCGCACAGAGGTGACCTGTCAATTTTATTGTGGCGCTAGTTCTGCGTTTTATGCAGCAATACCGTAAGGATGTAGTATTCTGTGACAGAAATGGAATGTCGCTAACAATGGAACATGGATAAGAAGGAACGTGACGGAAAAAGAAACTAACATGTCTCGGTTGTGAAATGAAAATAATGACGTTTCGGAGAAAGACCTAGCGCCCTCCTTCAGGGATTATGAGTCTTTTTAAATGTGACACCAAACATAGACGGTGCAAACCGACTAATTGTAAATGATGTACAATAACGAAGGCGGCTTATTAAAGTTATAGACTACTCGATAGCGTCGAGTTATAGTTCTTCTTCCTCTGTATAGTAAATAAATTATTAAGCTCGTTTTTCCGCAATCTGTTAAAGTAACCTGAAGTCGTGGGGTACCATGAAAATATTGTTATTTAAATAAAATGTATGGGTAACATAAATAATGGGTGATAGGTACTGTTACAGCCAATGTTATTACTTTCGTGGGTACACGTACGATGTTAAGTAACTGCGTCAAATACGTAGCGCCTGCATGCTACTACCTGCTGGCTACCTTCTATCGAATTCTAATAGTACGATAAGCAGTAAAAAAAGGATCTAGGGTCAGACAGTTGTAACATATTAGGTATTCAGTTCGTACTTAGTGAGTAATAAAGTAAGTTGTTTCAGCCTGAGTGGCATCTGCTGGCCTGTGTGGCATCTACTAGCCTTTGTGGCATATACTGGCCTGTGTGGCATCTACTGGCCTGTGTGGCGTCTGCTAGTCTGGGTGGATTATTCTGTGGGGGATCGTAAATAAAACAGAAAACAATACCTTTTTGTGTCTGATGTTCTGGAGTCTTTAGTATTAAAATGATGACTTACATGTTTTAGTATTGGGTAGTAGAGGTAATTATTTGTGTTATAATGCAGAAGATTCCCATATGATATGCGATGATTTGATACTGAAATTATGCAGACAGTTGAATTGTTTTGTTAGAGGATGCTAGAATTAACTTTTCCATAGTCATGCAAATTCGATAGGAAGCCATATGGTTGACTAACATGTAGTCGCGGGGATGATTGTTGGATAATCACAGAGATGATCAGCAAGGATGGTCAATATAGTCGCAGGGATGAGTGGTGGATAATTACAGGGCTGATTATTGTCATGAATTCAAAAGGTCACGTGTAATAACACATTAGTGGAGATGGTACAATGGTAGAGAAAACAAATTTGAGATATTTTCATACAAATTTACGAGCCTCCAATATGTAAATACAAGGTAAAGTGAAGATTTTGTGTGTATAAAATAAGATTTACAGCTGTCAGTAGTTTCAATATTGGCTATAATTCTAATCAGACGTTTTTGCATAGTGAAAAGGGTAGGTGAATTTACGCTGTTTCCTCACAAATTATTACAAATTTAGTTGTATTACCAAACAGTTAGTCAAATGTCAGTTAATGCAAAGTTACATACAGCCGACGGACTGTGTTCTCACATGTAGAGACCCGATATACCGTGTTACTTCTGATTTTATGCTACTGGGATTTGGGCGAAGAATAGACTACGAGCTGACAGATATTTAGTAAAGTGTTGTTACTATTACGACCTTGGCAGTTTCGTATTGAAACGTTAGAGTGTAGAGCACCTACCGGTTACAAAAGTAAGACGAGTGACAATGAAAGGTGGTTTTGAGTTTTGTTTGAGTGAGTAGTAGTTTTGGGTGTCTGATCACCGTGGGGTCAGGAGTGACCGAGCGAATATGGTATTGTGCTGTGTTGTTTTCGTGTTACAGATAACACACGAGGACGTGTGTATAGCAGGATAGCCGTGTCGGAGATGATCATGAGTCTCTTAGTCCATCTCTTTGGCCTGGATGTCGATTGGTGCGCCACCTGACGGGTGGCTTGCAACTATTATGACAACGTCACAAGCAGCATGGCGGCGACGGCAGCCGCAAGGATATTGGGAAAAAGAACTAGAAACTATTCAAGAGCGAAGAAGCGTAGATCCTGATGCGTTAAAGAGATGCGTGATAGCTCCAGAAAATAGAAACGTGAGTGCAGGATGTACTGTTAACAATGTGTAGGGAGTCAAGCTGTGCGTATGTGGCAACTAGTAAGAGCCCCGGTGCATCTCCTGCGGATCGGCCTGATGAGATTGGCCATGGGTGGTGGAGGGTTTTGCAAATAACCCGCGGGTTTCGGCTACAATTGTAAACTCGTAAATGTGGCTTTAATTTGACAATACATTCTTAAAACACTATATATACCCCTTTTTTGCTACGAAATCTCGATAAATACGTTCTGATGGCCATTACTTGCTCATGGGCGAGTCTTCTCTAGTCCTTTCTCCGACATATATATATATATATAAATAAAATGTTTTTATCGTGCATGATGATGTCAAACAATGTGGGAGTCGATGCATTCCAAAGAGTTTAATATAATGTAAAACTCTTTGGTTAATTAATTCATTCTACTTCTCCCATCTCTAAAATCATTAAACATAATAGATTTCGGAATGTCAATATGTCAATGATTTTTAAAATCTGTGGCAGTAAGTGATGGTAAAATTTATATTTTGAGTGAAATTACGTATTTAAATGAATAATGTGCAACACACAGAAATGAAACAAAAATTTCTGTGGTGCAACAGTGTTTGTTGAAATTATGTGTTTCTTATATAATTCAAGACATATACATAATGTTCGTAGCGATACGGCAAGTCGCAATTTTGTTCCGAGTGCTGTTTCTTTACCACATTAGATAACTTACAATACATTAATGGTATATTCACTGCGACCGGCAGATGATAGATGTTCGATAGGTATTTCTTTCAATCTAGCAATCATTCTTACGAAATTGATTAAGATAAGCTGAATATTCGACCCCCGAATAGTCGGTATTTGGTATTTGGCTAAATCGTGGCATCTTTAGTTTCTTCTAATCGTATGTCGCGTCGTGGGTACTATCAACTGTTAGTGTCGTTTACAATTTCGGGGTGTACTGAAACGAGGTGCCGTATGCCTATATGAATATTGAATGAGAGGGGCCGTAGCTGCTTTGTATATTTTATAACAGCAGGTAGGCGGCTGTTTTAACCCACGATGAAAAAGAGGAGTGTTAAACGTTTGGCGTGTGGATTTGTGGATTGGATCTGTATGTCTATATGTGCTCGTAGCTCCCGAAAGGTTTTTTTACTTGAAAGTTGAATTAACTGCCATTGAGCTGCGATTGCGGTCCGATTACAATTCAATCGAGCCATTAGTAACAGTAGCTGAATACCAAAAACGCTGAGCAACAATGAAGGGCATATACGCCGCGTCAGCGTATTTTGAGCTCTGTGGCCCTAGCACAAGTGTGTCCGCGACAAAGCTCGCGCCGCGAAAGAGCGTTTGTCTCTTTCTCTCAATACTAAGACGACAGAGATAGCAATACATATGTCGCGCTTTTTCTCGCAAATCGCGCGCGAGAGCAACTTGCGCTAGGTCTACAAATGTGCTCGCGTCAAAAACGTGACGCATGAGCCGATGACCCGCTGAGCCGCGTATATGCAGCGTCAGCTTATTTCAAACTGCGGTTTGGTCAGTCACTTTATACTTATCATTTCATCCCGATAAAAAGACATGTATGACTTTGATCATCACATCACAGCCCATAACAGTCCACTGCAGGACTTAGGGCCTCTCCCACGAAAGGGGAGGTTATTGCCATAATCTCCACGCTTGCCTACCAAGATTTTGTTGAAGATGGCAGTGTTATAAGTATAACAATGGAAAACACTGCTGCCCACTTTCCAGCCTACGGGGACTCTAGATATTTTGTCTCGATAACATTAGTCGCCTTGTACGACACCCATGACTGTAAGGGGTTGGTGCAAGTCTACTCTGTCGGACACCACACGGCTAACCGGTGGTGTCACGGCTGACTTTGATCACCTGGGAAAAAATAATGCTAATATTAATGTGCTTGGAGAAATTCACACAGCGCCATCTAGTCCAAAAGTATGCCAAGCTTGTGTTGTGGGTGATAAAATTAATATTTTTTAAATACGTAGGTATTACACCCAGACCCGTAACAAAAATTTAAATTCATCATTTCGATTTCTGCTCGGCCGGGAATTGAACCCGGGAACTCTGCGTGGCGACCGGTATGTTAACCAACTGAACCACTCAGGTCGACGATTTTACTATATCACCCACAACACCTTCAATCATGCACATACGTTAAATGTGATAACATTGTGGACACTGTTTATAGTAAACTAATACCACAAAGTAGCTGAATCTGGCGCGGAGTGTCTACAAATTCACAGAGGCTGGAATTAGGTGCAGTGCAGTGCACTTAATAAGGGTCAGGGCGGGCTTACGGGCGTTACAAATCGGTTCTATCGTCGATCAATACGACAGCGGGACGGTACACCGATTACTATCGAGGCTAGTATTTGATGGAGCCTCGTGGGCATGACATGTATTTTCATGATTGTGATTTCAGAGGTAAAAGAGTGCATTACTATCAAGGTTTTGATGGAGCGAGGGGTTTGAAATGTATTTTCATGTTGGTTATTTCAGAGGTAAAAGAGTGCTAGCGAGAGGTACTGAGGTCGATTCCCAGTGTCGTAGTGGACCAATGACTTTTTCTGATCTACGCGTACATTAGTTTTTTTTACATTGCCAGGCATTTGACCGCCACGTCACGTGGTGGTAAGTGACGATGCGGTCGAAGGTGGAGCGTGCCTGTCTAAGAACAGCTTATTCACTCCAGCCTTGAAGGCGTCTAGATTATAGATACAGTTGAACACTAATCGATGCTAATACGGTAAGGGAAAGCTACACGTTCAACGTGCCATAACTATGATCCAATCTGTTAAGGTTCCCCTGTTAACATGCTCATGGAGGTCAAACGGCAGTCGCTCTACTATAATTACCTGAGCTGCCAAATCTTGGACCATGATCAGCCTTACCCCGAAAATGATACAGGAAAAAGCGCTAGGAAGAAGTTATTTTAGAAGTGAACAAAATTTTTATTAAGCTGAGGCAAATGTCCAGAATTCTGTTGTCAGGCTACATCAAATATTACAAAAATATCAAACACTGAATTTCTCATCATTCTAACGGTAAATCCCGGCTCAGTGGCAAGCGGTAAATCTGCCAGCCAGACTCCACTCTCCTTCTAGAAAAGCCCTTTCAAGCGGTTTCATACCATCCCGCACCGAATTGGTACTGCTTTTTGCAATAGCCTCTGTGTGGCCCGTCCTTAAAATATGAAATTGCTAAGCTAAAAACTTCATCATCATCATCACAGTCCGTAACAGTCCACTGCAGGACTTAAGGCCTCTCCCACGAAAGGGGAGGTTAGTGCGATAATCTCCACGCTTGGCAGGCAGGTTGGAGATCGCAGTATTGTAAATATAACAATGGAAAAAGCTGCTCCCCATTTTCCAACCTACGGAGACTCAATCTAGTTCTTTTGCCTCGAAAACATAAGTCACCTCGTACGACACCCACAAGTGTAAGGGGTTGGTGCTATTCTACTCTACCTTACACCACAAGGCAGCTAATTAGTTAATTTTATTTTAGATAGTTTAGCCAATACGGCTTTGATATTTCGCTTTGATTTCTATAATATGACTTTGACGTTGTCGATGTAATGTAATATTATTATTATAGTGCTTAATTATATTGGTTGCCAATTCTATAACGTCCGTATGGAATACGATGCTTCCTTGATATTATTTGCTACTATCTCCAGCTTGCAGATTGAATGGCTCGAACATCAATGAGGCTTTTAGTATAATGTCATTACGTTATTGATGTATTCAATTCTGTTGCGATATCTATACATATAATAAAACAGTAATAAAAGTGTGTCTGTACATTGATAATATTTCCAAAAAAATAATTTTGGGCGATGAAGAAACAGAAAAAGAACGAGAATTTAAAAAAAATTGTCTCTGTTTGTGTGTCAGTGTGTCCGGAACTACTTGGCAGATTTGAATAAAACTTTTTTGTTGTACAGTTATTAAGCCTGAGCAACAAATATAGGGTATCATTTATTTTGGAAACAGGAACACATGATGTACTACCTTAACAGACCAGCTAAACTGTAAGAAATGTGGAAAAACTACTGAACGGATTTTGATAGTTTGGGGTCCAACTTAAAATCTAGGCCATGTTTCATTAAATTCGGTTTGGTAGAACCAGAGGTACAGCTTGACCTTTCCATAGCTTTGAGCTTTCATACATTAGGGAGGTCATTAAAAATGGACTGTTGTAAAAAAAGATAAACAGCCCTGAAAACTATTTCCACGCGGACGAAGTCGCGGGCCAAAGCTGATTTGGAATTTGTATGATATTATTATCATCATCACGACTAATATCATGACAAGAACAAAGGCCCGTAATAGACGACTACTGAACTTGAGCTATTCACATTTAGTGAAGTGTTTTGCCTTAATATGCGCAGTGGGCGGAAGGGATGGTGATCGCAATTTTGTAACGCAACAGAAAACGCTTCTGCCTATTATAAAGCTAAAGGGATCTTAGCTGGTCTGCCTCTAAGACATTAGTGTCTTGTACGATACCCGTGAGCAGATGGATCAGGTGCTATTTCCACTGTGCCACCACATGGTTATAACACGGCAAAGAACACATTACATTCTTTATAATGATCAAATGCGATCATCTTGGCGTTAATATTCCGGCTATGCACTTGCGCACTAAGGCCCGGGATTCGCCTGGACCATATCTAGACTTAGGCAGATCAGGTAATTACAGTGGAGCAACTGCTATCTGAGCTTCGTGAACCTGCTACCAGGGGAACCTGAATAGATTGGATCCGGGTTACACATACAGTTGCCTGAATATGCAGGTTACATCACGATGTTTTTCCTCACCGTAAAAGCATCGGTTAGCATTCAACTAATGTACATAACTTTAAAAAAGAGTCATTATTATGGCCGCAGTGGGATTCGAACCCGGTACCTCTCGATTACGAGTTACGTAACCACTCGGCGACCGACGTTCCTCACGATCGAACGCAATCTAAATGAACCTCGCTCTATCAAGGTCACTCAACTTTCTCGAGCCCAAAAAAGTTCTTCAAAAAGATTTCATCAAAGAAAAAGCCGTGCATCATTACGTATTTAATTAAAGAGCAAACAAATTACATGTTATCATTTTATTACTAGGTACTATGTGTTTAAAATACTTCCTTGTTTGTATTTACATTCGGTTCCTTATCTAACTATCGCCCATTATAGGTCTTGTCAACAATCATAGAAATAATTGACTACAATTTCAGACAAACAAGGGAAAATTAGACGTATTATGGCTCTTGACATTCCTACGTTTAAATATCAAAATATACTTTTTGGACTTATATCACTAGGCATGAAGACCTGAGTGATTTAGTTGCTTAACGTGCCACGCGGTGGTCCCGGATTCGATTCCCGGCCGAACAGAAATTGAAATGATGAACTTTAATTTCTGGTAAGTATGTATTTATAAAAAGTACATAAGTAGACATAGACATTATTTATTTAGACATCACATTACTCGTAATGTTGTGTGTTCTATCGCTTGTACAACGGTGTTTGTTCTGAAGATCTGTTTGACCTACAGCTACATGCTATCATCGCACCGCTCGCCAGGGAGTTCATCCTCATACCTTGGAGCCAAATTGGCCAGAACTGTGCGGTTTCAAAGGAACTTTCTCCCACGCACACTAGGAATGTGGAATAAAAAACCTGGAAAGGCTTTCCCTGGAGAGTACAACATGGAGATCTTCAAGAAAGGGGTTAAAACGTTTTTACGGGGTCGGCAAAGCAATGCCCCTGGTATTGCAGACGACCATAGGCTGCGGTGACTGCTTACAATCAGGCAGGCCGTAAGCTTGTTTAAAACCTTGGTGGTATAAAAAAAAAGCTTACATTGAATAAGTTACAATAGTAAGTAGTAGTTAAGTAGTTTATCACTTATCAGACACCCATAACACAAGCTTTACAGGTTTATTTACTTAGTACTATCGAGTGCTACAATTCTGACATGACGGCGTCTATATGTATAAGTAATATGTCAAATATTGATGTAGTGAGACCAAATACATATATTGGACACAGAGTATAGAGAGGTATATTACAGGTCTCTTCAGAGGCGGGCAACGCATTGGTAGCTCCCCTGGTCTTGCTGATGTCTACAGGCGGCGGTGACTACTTTCCATCAGGTGGCCTGCTTGCCTGATGTCTGTCGTATAACATAAAAAATAGATGGGGCCTCGACCTATAGATAGACCTCGACAATAGCAGTAGTTGTGGAGGGGTATATGACAACTTATAGCCATCCTTTTTGGATACGTTATATTCACCGTTAAAAAATAAACACGATATAGATGGTGACTTCAGCTGTGTGTAGCCTACACACAGCTGAAGTCACCATCTATACCTTCTATACCTCTATGTCCAATTTCTTTGAGTGAGACAAAACTGTCAAAGTCTATAATTACGATGTCACTATATTATATCGTACCAAATGTTTGTCTTCTTTCCATAATTTCAATCAAAACTTTAAAACGAACGGGGTAAGGTTAAAATTCCTCTGCAAGATAGTTCAGTATTTCTCCAGGGATTTGAATGGTCGCGCATCACGCTAATAGCGTTCGGTACGTTTTGAAACCGGGTACGTTCAGAAACTTAGTAGTGTTCACTGGCAATTCAATTTCATGCTGAGTTAACTGAACAATCTCTAGGTTAGCGCTTCGGCACACGCGATGATATTGATTTTCGTTGTAGATACCAGAGAAGCAAAGATATACGTGGAAAAGGATTACGGATTTAAATGAAGATGTAAAACGTTGGAGCTCTTTCCTTCCATTGACAATGCGACGAATTATGCGAATAATCAGTATATTTTTGACACAGCGGCAATAATACTAACCCTGTGATCATGATCACGCTCAAGAAGTTTATATCATCATCACAGCCCGTAACAGTCCACTGCAGGACTTAGGGCCTCTCCCACGATAGGGGGGTTATTGCCATAATCTCCACGCTTGGCAGGCGGGTTGGAGATCGCAGTGTTTAAATATAACAATGGAAAATGCTGCTGCCCATTTTCCAGACTACGGAGACTCTTGATCTTTTGCCTCCAAAACATTAGTCGCCTTGTACGACACCCATGAGTGTAAGGGGTTGGTGCTATTCTACTCTGCCGGACACCACACGGCCAAGTTAATATGCAAGACCATAATTGGGCCTGTAATGCACTATGGCTGCGAAACCTGTGCCAATACGGGGCAATTAGAGGCCTAAACCGTGTCAGTATCAGTAAAAAGAACCCGAGAGGAACAAGAATAGTTTTGAGGTCTATTGGTCGGAGGACGTCCGTCGTACGACCATGGTCGCACAACAAGTGCCAATTAGAACAGCACCTTAGTATAGTCAATGCCAGCCGTTATGCGCGGATCGTCGCTACAGTCCACTGCCGCATTAGCTTGCAAATTCTCTATTGAATAACTTCGTTCCGCTACGTATATTTAGAGAAATGCTAAGGAAAAATAATTCGATTCTCCTAAATAACTTCATCATATTTCTGTATATCCTCGCTACGGCGTACTAAAATACTAATGCTTAAGTGGGTGGAGTAGAGAGTAAAAATACTCAAAGAAAATTGTTTTCACGTGGTTTTAATTAGAAATACGAGCACATTGCTTGTAGATAATATTATCTATCAAGCGATCAGAATAACTTATTAAAGATGTAAAGATTAGAGTTTTAAAATTCAGTAAATGGATTCAAATAGGTATTAGGTATTATATCTTGATTTTGTTTTGTTTGAAGGTTCCGAAGAAGATTTTTCGCTCGTACGATCCGAATGTGGAATAAGCCGCAGTATTTTCTCTGGACTATGACATGGGATCGTTCATGAAGTATATTAGAGGTACCTATCTCCAGAGGCGGGCAACGTATTAGTAAATCCCCTGGTGTTGCCGATGTCCATACGCGGCGGTAACTATTTTCCATCAGACGGCCTGCATTCCTGTTTATTTGCTGAATTACATAAAAAGGGGTTATCGCTAGAAGTAGACTATAAATTAATCTTTAACCTAACCGACAGAAAAAGTAGGATACCCTCCGACCAAGACTAAACTACAAAACCGATTTTAATAAAATGTAAGAGAAAGAGAGTTGAGCTGTTTCGCTGAGCTAGACAGGGAAGCCGAGCTGATTCGGGCTGAGCTGATAGAAATGCTGCGCTGTACTGTTTAAATGCTGTGCTGAATTAATTAATTGCTGTGCTGAGCTGTGTCGATCATTAATTTGTCACATGGAAATCACGCGCGAATTATTAGTTTAATTGGAATATTAGATAAATTTTTATTTTGATAAATTGACATTGCCGTGTGGTGTCCGGTAGAGTAGAATAGCACCAACCCCTTACACTCGTGGGTGTCGTAAAAGGCGACTAATGTTTAGAGACGAAAGATCTAGAGTCTCCGTAAACAGGAAAATGGGCAGCAGCGTTTTCCATTGTTATGTTTGCAACACTGCGATCTCCAACCCGCCTGCCAAGCGTGGAGATTATGGCAATAACCTCCCCTTTTGTGGGAGAGGCCCAAAGTCCTGCAGTGGACTATTGTGGGCTGTGATGATGATTAGATAAAGGAGTTTTATGTTGATTTATTTGAGGAGTCATGTGGGTCGACATTATGTTTGATTATTTTTCGTTAAAATGGCGGGTATCGTGTTGCGGTGATGTGATGAAGCTAGATTGGGTTTGAGCGTACAGAGTTCGATCGGTATTCTTGTGCTGATGAAGTTGTAATAAAAAATAAATCGATTTTCCAAGTTCACGTTGTGTTATTTCTCCCTTCTGTTTACAAAAACAATGCTAAGCAACGAAATCTCGATTAGTTCTGACTTTCAAATAGAGGAAACTGCATCCAAATCGATCCATCCGTTCGGGACAGACACACAAACCCACAGATACACACTCTAAATTTATAACACCCCTCTTATTCGTTGGAGGATAAAAAATACTTTCTTGTACAATTTTCTTGCATTTCTACACCATCTAACCTGATGGTAAGCGACTATGCAGCCGAAGATGAGGCATACGTGAATTCTTGTCGTTCAGATTTCTCTTATAAGTTGCTACACGGTAGTCGTCTTCATTGTTTGAGGATTGGCAGCACGCTTCACTACTAGTCAACACTCCTCTCGATCTGCTGCTTTCCTAGTACTCATAAAGAGTACCATTACCGCATGCTACATCTTCGACCTCATCGTCGTTTTCCATCAGGTGAGTTGAGGTCAAAGGAAAGCCTATTGCCAATAAAAAAAAAACTTTCACTTGGACGATCCAGCGCATCGGTGATCTTCCGCGTGGTCTTGTACCTTCCACCTTTACCTGTTTTTTTAATACATCAGCTAATAACTTAAGTGCGTCCTCCTATACCAGCCTACCCTACCACAAGACGTTCTACAGAGACATCTCCTCGTCGCGAGACATGGCCAAGAAAAGGTGAGGATTCGTGCCTGCGCTATGGCGATAGCCACTGTTTGTTGCAGGTTTGTATGACATGAATTCAACAATATTTTTTTCAATATAAAGTACAGATAATAAGCAAAGTATCGTGATAGTTTCATATGTCACCTTACATATGAAATTTCCGTTTTTTTTTCGAAATTACACATTTTCTTAAATATATTTATTTACACATATCATGTAAATATTAATACTTGATTTAGAATATAGGGTAAGCTTATATGCGAGTAAGTCCCTAAAATTGAATAAAAATGATTTCTACATGGATTTGAGAATACTTTTAATTTGTCGTCAGTTTTGCCTCTTTAATGAGATGTAATTTTATAAAAAGGGTTGTTATCAAAATGGAATGCTATGCACCAGTTATCTTAATGTTGTTTGATTATACCTACAAAGTTTCATCGTACTCAGATTGGCCGTTTCTAACAAATTTAAAAAAGTTATTTTTTCAATACTGATGTAAATACTGATGCAAACAAGCTCACGGCCTGCAGGATAGCAGTCACCACAGCCTATGGACGTTGCAATAACAGGGGATCACTCACGCGTTGCCGACCCTGTAAAAACCTTTTGTACTATGTCGTACTCTCCAGGGAAAACCTCTCCAGGTAGTTCATTTCACCACCTCTGTAGGCGTGGGAGAAAGTTCCTTTGAAACCTCACCGCGACCAATTTGGTCCCAAGGTGTAAGGATCTCTTGTATGAAAATTCCAGTTTCCGTTATTTTCGCCATACAAAACGCTAATTTCATAGGTAATACCTATCAGAGGTTTTCATAGATACTCCCCAATATCTATTATGCACACTAAATTATGTAATCATAACGGGGTATGCTTTCAGCACTACATTTTCATTATGTATAACATGGAATCCGTACGGAATGAGGAACCGTGGGAAACGGCATGCCGGTCGTTTGCGTTCTAGTGAATTCATTATTAGGTAATCTATTTTCAATGAATCCATTTCATCTGTTAATTAATTCATCTGTCGTAGTTTTGATTCCACGAATTGTGATTGGTTTTGTTGAATTACATCCGACAAGACAGAATTCATGTTACTGCAATGGAATGGACAATGAAATGGAGTAGAGAAAACGTAGGGACAAATTTTTAAACCTAGTGTAACGACACAGACACTGGTCTGGTGGAAATGTGTTTGCAAGAACAATAACCAAGGTTGCTTAACCGCTCAAAATCCGGGAACTGGATTTTTTACTTTGTGAATTCGAACTTTAAGGCCCGAACTTTCATACAACGAGCTCGCCATTGCAGGTGTGTCTCCTAACACCGTTGGCGAAGTGAGGCTAACCAAAGTCTTCCACTGGTAGCCCGGAGACTGGTTGAGTATTTTTTTTTTTATGTCATTTAACCCTCGTCTATCTCGTCATCTTGGTGGTCACTTCTTTCACTATATCTAAACTAGAGAGTTTATACGAGTATACTACTAACAGATTTTTTTTACTAAAAACTAATAATTAGATGGTAATAAATTAATATAGTAAATATACTTGGACAATTCACACAGTGCCATCTAGCCCCAAAGTAAGCAAAGCATGTGTTGATTCATTTATCTATTCATTTTTTTTTTTTGGGCTTCTATTGAAGTACCCATACACATTACCATTACACTAGCGCTGCTTTTGAATGTCCAATATGAGTAATAAAAAATCATGTTGGTGTTAATGTCCCGGTTGTGCTCTCGCACGCGACGGCTTGAACCATTATCCAGGGTTTGGCAGATCAGCTAGTTACTGTTGCCCCTGTTGATTCTGGAGGGTCTATCCAAGATATTCAAGATATCCTTTATAATGCGCACGGCTAAGAAATGGAACGCGTTGCCTGCGAGTGTGTTCCCTGATCAACATAATCTGGATGCCTTCAAGGCTAGAGTGAATAGGCTGTTCCAAGACGGGCATGCTTCATCTTCAGCCGCATCGTCACTTACCAACAGGTGAGATGGCAGTCAAATGCCTGTCTTGTCTAAAAATAAAAAAACAACCTCTACCTAAGTGGAAATTAAAAAAGTGTTTGTCTCATCACCGACCGAGCATGTTTTCATGGGGTTCTACTATCGATACAAAGCAGATATTTTCTTGTACTCGATGACGTAGGATAACCTACCGCACCCGCAGTCTATAACGGGCCCAAAGGTAATAAACCAAATAGTATGAGGAATCTAAACCGAAATTTTGGCCGCTCCAGCTGTTTGTGCCATCCCATAATTATACAACCGATAACTGTTAATGCACCCCATTAATACCTATGAATATGAACACGGCCATTATGAAATAGGACTCCAATTTAAAATGCAACATGCAAACAGCAACGTTCGGAATGCAACCTCGGCTATTAATTTATATTCGGGCAACCAGTCTGTTGCTATTCTAGACCACGTTTAGTGTACATTTCGGATTTTGATTTGCATTAGTGATAGATTATGGCCGTGTGGTGTCCGGCAGAGTAGGATAGCTCCAACCACTTACATTCGTGGGTGTCGTAAAAGGCGACTCAAGTTTTCAAGGCAAAAGATCTCGTTTCCGTGGTCTGGAAATTGGGTAGCAGCGTTTTCCATTGTAATATTTGTAACACTGTGATCTCCAACACGCCCACCGAGCGTGGAGATTGTGGCAATAACCTCCCCTTTGGTGAAAGTGGCCCTATGTCTAAGAGCATACATATCCTTGGTGTCGACATCTCCAGTGACGTCCAGTTTCGCAGTCATCTGGAAGAATAGGTCAAGCTCGCATCATAAAAGCTGGGTGTGCTTAACAGATGGAAGCAGTACTTTACGCCGGGGCAACGGCTTCTCCTATATAAGGCTCAAGTCAGACCCCATTTGGAGTATTGCTCCCATCTATGGGCGGGAGCACCGGCATATCAGCTTGGTCCATGTGACTCGAACCAAAAGCGCGCTGTGACAATTATCGATGATATTATGCTCACAAGTGGTATTGAGCCGCTGAGTCAGAGGAGGGATTTCGCCTCCCTTTGTATGTTCTACCGCTTATACAACGGTGTATGTTCTGAAGAACTGTTTAACATGATGTCTACAGCTACATTCTATCATCGCACCGCTCGTCACCGACAGGGAGTTCATCCTCACACCTTGGAGCGGAATTGGACGCGAACTGTGCGGTTCCAAAGGAACTTTTTTTCACGCACACTATGGTTGTGGAATGAACATCCTGGAGAGGTTTTCCCTGGAGAGTACAACATGGAGTTCTTCAAGAAAGAGGTAAAAAGGTTTTTACGGGGTCGGCAACGCGTATGTGATGTTGGTGATGATGGTATTGCAAACGTCCATTTGCTGCTGTGACTGTTTACCATCAGGCAGGCCGTAAGCTTGTTTGCCACTAAGTAGTATAAAAAAAAACTCCTGCAGGGGGCTGTGATCATGAGTGATAGATTAAGGTGAATTCGGCTCAATTATCGTTAAATGGAATTGAAAACCTTAAATTAAAAAAATCAATTGTCATGTTACATGAGAGTTGGACTTGACAGATGTCAACATGAGTACGTAGCACGTAGAGTACGCCTAAAATATGGCGTCCCTGTCATTATTTTTGTTAGGAGTTGTTCTAGTTGGGTATCTGTGAAATTTAGTTCCATTTTCAGCCAAGTTATCTTACGAGCACTCTACATTAAGTACCTTCACTCTCAATCTAGCAAAGTTATCAATTTGAAATTTTTAGCCATTTAACTACCGGCAGAGTATACTGTATAGCCAAACTTCCCTTAACCACAGTTGCTGTCGTAGATCTTGGGTTCTTCGCTACAGACCAAAAGATCTCCGTAGACTGTAAACAAGAAAATGGGCTACTGCAAATTCTGTGTCAGGAACATGTTTCAAGTTTTAACTAATTAGATAAGTAGGTATACTACTTACTACTTTATGATCGATCATCTTGGCGTTAATATCCCGGTTGTGCTGTCGTGCCGCTCAGACCTAGGATTTGGCAAATCCTGACTAGATTGAATCATGGTTACAAATTTAGTTTCGTTCATTCATTCACGGACATCTAGGCCACCGAAGCTCTCTACTACTTCCTACTGTATGTTTTCTTCCTATTTTTCCCAACGGTAAATCGAAAGCCAACACGCTTTCTGTTACCCCAACCCTAAATTGTCCAACAAATTCTTTCCAACACACACAACAAACGATGACTAAACGTTTAGCCGACACAAGGATCTAACGGCCCTTTTACCAACAAGTCCTCAGGCTAACAAATACTGTCACATCCCGTGATTTCGCATAATGCCACAGCGGACCCGCGTGCATAATTCAGAGCCTCTGCTTTTCCATAATACAAGTGTACATTTTTAATGAACGGAGCATGTATTCTGCATACACGGCGGCGTTATTTTCATTATTATGGGAGAATTTTGTTACGGCGGCGAGAGGTCTTCGATTGCCGCGAGATTGGGTGAAATTCATAAGTTTGTATTCCATTCCATAGGAAAAAAAGCAGTAAAGCGGATCCTGTCTGACAGACACTATGTTTTTAAAATAGTGCTTAATAAAGAAATTAAATGAAAATGAAATGAAAATACAATGTCCCACGAGGCAAGTATCCCCCTTTTAGAAGTCAAATATAACAGGATTTACACGATAAGAGAAAAATAGGCTATTATAGACGGTCTAAGACCTTAGTTACATATTTCTTACCAATCGAGTTTTTTTTTAAGTAAGGCAACTATCCAGCTTTTACCATATTTGAGTAGTACCTTATAATTCAAGACTTCTATAAAAGCGGAGAATTTGAGTTCTTTTTACAAGTGAGGTAACTATCCATAATTAATAATAATATTTATTAATAATAATATTTAATAACTTCATAATATTAAAAATAATTTACAATACCTTGGCAAAAGGATCAGCCTTGTAATACAGTGAGGCAATGCGACACGTCTTTGGAACAATTCCTTCTTCAAGGAACTTAAGGCAAGTTTTTTATTTGTAAATATTATTTTTTAATTTATATTTTTTCCCCCTAATTAGTATTAGCATTAATATCTGTAAAATAAATAATTACACTAAAATTAATTGTGATTTTTAAAAGGAAAACCAACAAAGTGATTTTGAATTGTACTGAAAATATACAAGGATAAATTTATTATTATTCGACAAGGCAAGCGAAAACACGATAAAAGGGGAAATACACGTGGCCCCGTGCTGACAGACGGGCGAGCCTTTTTAAATAAAAGGTTTTACGAAAGCATTTTTGTAAATAAATATGTAAGCGAATTACTAAAAATAATAGAAATATAATTGTTCATTTTAAGAGTATGTTCCGGGTTTCCTACCTCGTACCTTTGTTGACGAGTAGTCCGATATTTCCAAGGAATTTATTTCCATAGGAAACCCGGAAAATATCCTTACAATGTATGATAATAACCGCGATAGTTTAAAACATTATAATATAATTATTCATGCCATAGACCGTAATAATCCCTCACATTTCAATCAAAGTGTTACAATGCTTCCAAATTGGTTGATTTACATAATAAATACGTAGTGTTTCAATGTAATGCATGCATGTTTGCGGTGTGCCTGATTTGGATAATTGCCCGTAATAATATGTAATTAGGTGCTGAATTAATGTTACATATTATTATAACACGCGTACTGTAATACCCTGTTTTAATTGCCTAGTGATGCACGCGGACAGACGGTCCACAATAATGGAATATGGCCACCATAGTGTGGCTAGTACAAATTGCTCTAGCGCGCGATAAGCGAGAAAAGGAGCGACATATGATCTGTTTAAACTGACTTGTCTTATTTGGTGAACAAACAATGCCTGAAATCACGACTTGCCGTATCAATCACGCTACGTATATTATGTTTCATCAACACAGCCCGTAACAGTCCACTGCAGGACTTAGGGCCTCTCCCACGAAAGGGGAAGTTACTGCCATAATCTCCACGCTTGGCAGGCGGATTGGAGATCGCAGTGTTTAAATATAACAGTAGAAAACGCTGCTGCCCATTTTCCAGACTACGGAGACTCTTGATCTTTTGCCTCGAATATATTAGTCGCCTTGTACGACACCCATGAGTGTAAGGGGTTTTGTGCTATTCTACTTTGATGCCGGACACCATATTGCCTAGTGATGCACGCGGACAGACGGTCCACAATGATGGAATATGGCCACCATAGTGTTGGCTTGTACAAATTGCTCTAACGCGCGATAAGCGAGAAAAGGAGCGAATTATGATCTGTTTAAACTGACTTGTCTTATTTGGTGAACAAACAAAGCCCAAAATCGCGACTTGCCGTGTCAATCACGCTGCGTATATTGTGTATAGATGTCGAGAATTATATAAGAAACACATAGAATGTGAATTTCAACGAATACCGCTGCACATTATCCATTTAAATACATAATTTCCTTAACCAAATAAGACAAGTCAGTTTGGACAGATATTAGATACTGCTATCTTTTTCATCTTAATATTGGGAGAGAGAAACTAACTCTCTCTTGCCGTGCGAGCTGTATCGCGTACACACTTGTGATAGTCGCAGGACATCTGCAACCTAAATGGAGTGGATGCGGTGCCACCCTTTGATGTCCGATGACCGTTGATGGTGTTTTGATACTAATCCTGCCCGGCGCTCCGTCTTAGCGAGGATTTTTTTGGGGTCCAGTAGAAATGACAACAAACTTCTTCGACATATTGATTTCCGAATGTAACACCGAACGCTAGTGAGAGTGGCCGCTATTTAATTTTAGGAAGGGAAGAGAAGTCAAAAGAACAAGAGCTCGCGCGCGTTTACGTGCTCGGTTGAACATTACATGTCTATACTAATTTTATCGTAGTTATTCTGTTATTAGTTATTAGTTACTAGTTATTCTGACGACCTGAGTGGTCAGTGGTCAACAACGTCTGCCACGCAAGAGGTCCCGGGTTCGATTCCCGGCCGGGCAGAAATTGAAATGATGAATTTTATGTTCTATGTATAATTAGTATGTATTTAAAAGTATATAAGTAGTTTATCAGTTATCTAGCACCCATAACACAAGCTTTGCTTACTTTGGGGCTAGATGGCGCTGTGTGAATTTGTCCACGATTATTTATTATTTATTTATTATTATTATTCGCATTTACTAACAATTTCTAGATCAACTATAGTATGTTATTATTTACAACTAGGATTCTCTTTGAGCAATCAGTAATAACTTTTGTACTTTCGCTTTGAAACTAAGTATAGAAGTCTTGTAGTGTAAAATGACAGCATGCTTAATTTCTATGTCCATAATCCACGCCTGACATGGAAAAACATTTTGGTCTCTGTGCCTTTTCTCATTTTATTAAATTACTAGTGGGCCCGGCGCGACTTCATTCGCGTAGCGTTCTTACCCTACACCACCCTACCCCTAGTTCTACCCTACCCTAGACCTACCCTACACCTACCCTACACCTACCCTACACCTACCCTTCACCAACCCTACAACTACAACAACAACAAAATTAACAAAACTGCAGGACCGCATTTGCGTTGTCACTGTGAGGATTAAGATGAAATGCCTCATACCTGTGATTTCGCTGGCTACGTTATCCTTCAAACCGGAACACAACTATGCAAGCATTGTAGTAGCGGCTGCTAAAAAACAAAGTTTTACGAAATTGTTACGCAATTTCGGATCCCTAATTCATTCACACTGCATTGCCACTGCAGCTGCGTTGCGACAGTAGCGTTTACGGATGTAATTGTTTTAGGTCCCTTTCTTTTTGTTTTATTATTACTAGGTTTCCGCCCGCGTGAGCTATGGGGAGAATTATGGCTTTGATTTTACCCTGAACTTCAAGCTACCAGACGATCAAAACTGAATCAAAATTCGTTCCGTAGTTTTTGCGTGATGTGCGAACAGACAGAAAATTTTTGGGTATTTCCAGATAGGTACGTCCCAGAATCCTACACAGACAATTGTTTAATATAATATCTTTAATGTACAGACACGGCCTTTTTACAATTTTATAACAGCATACACCCAATAATATAGATAACCTAACCCAATTAGTAACTAACCCAACGAGTAAACTGGTTTTCAAATAGAAAATTCCGCATCGAAATCGCTCTATCCGTTCGGAAGCAACGATGCCCTACATAGTCTGGTGTTACAAATAAAAGCTACAACTCAGCAACCAACGACTTCTATATTAGCTAGTAAGTACAAAAACCCACACAAAAATCGCGTTCAAATTGTAGGTTGCGCCCAAAATCTAATATCCTGCCCGCAGTTGTAAAATGGGAAATGCGAAGAATAACTTCATAGGAAGATGGTCTGGAGCGCATTAAAATTTCACATTGGCGAGAGCCCTATAGAATGGCGTGATGGCAGCAGGTCACGCTACAGCGTTCCATTGCTAACAACTGTTATAGCCGCAGTGTAATAACATCGCTACTCACAGCCGGCACCGATTTACAACAGAATATTACAGTTTCAAACTTGGAGCCTCGGTGGCCGGGCGGTTAAGTATCCGACTCGTAAGCGAGAGGTATCGGTTTCGAATCCCGCTGCGGCCATGTACCAATGACTCTTTTCTAAGTTATGTACATTAGTTAAATACTAACCTATGCTCTTACTACGGTGAGGGAAAATATCGTTATGAAACCTGCACATTCAGGCGGGTGACTGAATGTGTAACCATGGTCCAATCTAGCTAGGTTCCCCTGGTAACAGCGTCGCGTTAGATGGCAGTCCGTATATGGGGAGAAATTTTGGAAGAACGTAGACATCAATCCAAAATGGGCGGCGTCAAGACTGTAGTAGTCATGTCATGCCTATTTTTGTCATGACAAACGGACAGTATATGTGTATGTCCATTAACCACAGTATTGTATTGTCCATTAACGAAAACTAGTTATGTGACAGTTCTGAAGTGTTTAAGGAAGGTATCTTTTTTTTAAAATTATTTATTCAGTAGTAGGCATTGTAGTTGCCCTATATACTAACTTAAAAGTAAATAAACACTTGTATAGAACCACAGTCCAGTCCCGTGGACTTTTGTCATTTAATACAATTATAATCTGAATATCTGTTGGAACCTTATTATAAAAGCATACATATTGACCCATAAATGATTTGTGGACTTTGGCTAGACGACAAGCACCAGCAACAAGCCTACTAAGCAGTGAGCAATTGTCGAAGCCAGTGTTCAAGAAAAAGTTGAAAAGACATTTACAGATGTGTAAGTAGTGCTGTGTGGCGGTTGCTCAATGGGTCCATCCACTTGGGTGCAGCCATCGCACGGTATTCATACTCATGTGTTGCACCGTTGTATACCTTGGGACCCATCCCGGGGTGTATAGTGGTGTAATATATGGGTATGTAATTATCTATCTGTATGGCTCCATTTATTGTATATGCACAAGATTAGCTCATGTGGGTTGGTTGTTAACCAGTTGTAAGCATTATCCGGATTATATTACGAGAGAAATACCATTGCCAACAAACTGTTATGCAGTTTGGCAGGGTAACTAAAAGTAAGACTGAATGTACGAAATATTGTAAGGATTAAATAAATAATAATAATAAATAAGCTTATCTTTATTTCTCGTATTAATATTATGAGGATCACTATTCTTCTTAAATAAGTGTAAATTTTTATGAACATACATTAAGTTCTCATATATATGTTGTGACGGTATTGTCATTATATCAATATTCCTGAATTTATCTCTTAGTGAAGTTCTAGGTCTCAATTGATAAATCGCGCGAATAGCCTTTTCTGCAGTACAAATACATTGTACCAGTCGGCAGCGTGTCCCCACAGCAGTATGCCATAGGCCATAATACTGTGGAAATAACTAAAGTAAACTAATCTTGCTGTAGCCTCGTCAGAAATACCTCGTATCTTCTTTACAGCATATGCTGCAGAACTTAGCCTTTTCGCCAATTTATCAATGTGAGGACCCCATTGCAATCTATTATCAAGAGAAAAGCCTAAAAATACTGTAGAATCAACAAGATTCCAATTTTCGCCTTTTATTTGTACATTAGTGGGCACTGATCTAACATTTGGCAAAGAGAATTTTAAACATTTTGTCTTCTTGCCATTCAGTAATAAATTATTAACCTCAAAATTTCTGTATATCTGTTGGAATCTTATTATAATAGCGTTCACATGGTATCAAAGAAATCAGTTCTTTGAATGAATGAATGAACACTTTATAGCATAAATACAGGCTACAGTCGGTACATATCGGTAGCAACAGTGAAAACAACAGGCATTGAAGAAAATGATAAATGTAAAAGAAGCTAAAGAGATTTGTTAGGATAAACCAAGGTAAAATATGATTTTGTGTAGGGCTACGCAACCCCTACGGGAAAAGGGCATGACACATTTAATTTTTGTTCAGCATAGAAGGTAACTACTCCCATATTCAACATTTTTTGCAATGACCCAGCATGCTCGACTAACTTACCATGCGTATTTATCAAGCTTCAGAGCGGAATTGTTTCAGCCCATTGCACCGCTACAATATGACTGATTACGTTTTGATATTCCCAAGCTGATTTGTATACTGGGTAATCTGATATTACACTGGAACAGTAGAGCTACGTAATAGACATAACTTCTTATTGTATACTGTAGAATTGAGTGTAGTGTAATATTTGAGCAGTATCTGGAGGGAAAGTGGGTACTCTAAATATAGAACATTTTATTCAAAGGAAGGATGGTACTTATTTTAAATAGTGTGTTAAACGAAGCAAACCCAGGTGCTGCAATCGTACCTAAGTAAAGTTGGTGACAATTACCAATCTGCCTGATTTTGGAACACGTTTTTGGCCCAAAAATATATTTCCTTTTATTATTATTGGTTGAAGATTGGACCAAGAATTCTTGCTCCTAGGACGTATTACGTATTAGCGCCATCTATTGACGACAAGAAAATATATTCTTTTTATGTCATTTTGAAAACCTCTTATTACTACTCGATTAAGGCAGAAATGCTGTTTTCCAAAAAGAATCGGACCTTTCAATGTGAACGCTTTCCAAAAGAAAAATTTTGTATTAGGTGTAAAATTGTTACTTGGATGTAGTTATATCTCTGTGTAGTAAAATTATTAATATTTTAGAAAACTCAGTTCCAGGAGAATTTTGTCAGACTTTGTACGCATGAATCGTAGATGTTATGGGCGACACTTACCACATACCATTAGGTGGACTGTCTGCTCGTTTGTCAAAGAGTAGTTTAAAAAAAAATTGCTCTTTTGAAATTATCGTCACCGGGGATTAATTCAAATGATATGAGCGTGAGTCGCTGACAACCAGGTAGGAACCGTTTGTAAAGCCTTTATTTTTTCCGTCATCTGGATATTGCGGCGAATGCTTACCAGCAGACAGGCTGTAAACAACAAAATACAACAACAATACAACACACAACACAATTGTGTAAAATAAAATAGTTAAATAAATAAATATACTTGTTTGATACCGTCCGTAATGGTGTAAATTGTTCAACCCATTGGATTTTAGTTTGACTTTTAAGTCTTTCTTTCTACGTAGCCAATATATATCAAATCAAATATAAATACATAGGCCAAAAAGTCAATATAAATAGTATAAAGTATCTTAATTTTTATATATGTATGTATGTATAGTATTTATTATAATATAATATATGTTTATACTATCTTTATGTAGTTAGTATAGTATTTAGGTAAATTACAATCTATCATCACGCTTTATAAAGCACCTACTTACTCAGTTTCTGCATTGTCTACTGGTTGACTGGAAGATAAAGCCTTAATGACTTTAAGTCCGCCAATTGTGTTATTGTGCAAAAAGTTTTAAATCAATAAAATATAAAATCAAGTATTAATGAAGACTCTTATATTCCATGCAAATACCTACACAGTATTACCAAGTACAAGTTAGGTAATTAATATAAGTAGGCTGTATAAATTTATCTTGATATTACACAGCGACGTCTTCTTTTGGCGTCTAGAGTCGTCGCGAACGAGCATCTTAGATTACGAGGCAGAGAATCCGCATGCTCCATTATTAACATAGACCGTTCAGTACGTGGCCGTTTAGTGTCCGGCAGAGTAGAATAGCACCAACCCCTTACACTTGTGGATGTCGTACAAGGCGACTAGTGTTTTCGAGACAAAAGATCTAGAGTTCTATAGACTGGAATATGGGCATCAGCGTTTTCCATTTTTATATTTAAAACATTGCAATCTCCAACCCGCCTGCCGAGCGTGGAGATTATGGCAATAAAGTCCCCTTTCATAGGAGAGGAGGAGTTCTGCAGTGGGCTGATGTTGGGCTATGATGATGATGTTCAAGACGATACTCTGCGATTCAGGGTAGAACAATGGGAGATTTTACGAGACAAGATTAAAAAGAAAATAATGTTTTATTAATTATAATAGATGACGTTACTTAGACACGATTCTCAAACAAAATCAATATGAGACCGTTAGATGTATAATAATGTACACATTTTCAGGTTTCTTCTCAGAAAAGGTACTAAAACTAAATATTTTTTCACAAAACACCTTTTCGAGCAACTTCGGTTACCTAATTCAATATTTGCGAATTCTGTCTCAGCAGCGACATCTAGTGAGGCACGGCCATACTACACTTTTTACTTTTTATATTAGCTGTCTAAAAATCCTCCATTATTAAGAGAGAAGGAATAAACCCTTTAGCGAGAGAGGTAATTTTCTTGAAGAGTCAATTTAGAGAAATGTCATATTCGTTCTATTTTTTTTTATATTATCCGGCAGAGAAACAGGCATGCGGGCCACCTGATGGAAAGTGGTCACCGCGGCCTATGGACATCAGCCTCTGAAGATACCTCTAATATAGGTACCTCTTGAACGATCCCATGTCATAGTCCAAAGAAAACACTGTGGCTGGGAGCTCCATTCCACATCCGAATCGTACGAGCGAGAAACGTTCCTTCAAACCTTCGCGTGGCGACCAACAGAGGGTCTACGTAGTGGGGATGAGTACCCAGCCCACGGCGGGTGGTGCGATGGCGGAATTGTGCTGATGGCACCAGATCGAAAAGTTCCTCGGAACACTCCCCATTGTACAGCCGGTAGAACACACACAGGGAGCCAAAGTCCCTTCGGTTAGCCATTGGTTTCTAACTTGCTTGTTTGTTCTTAGTAATTATCTGCTTTTCAAGTACTTCTCCCAAATCGATCCTTATGAAAGTTGGCAAACATACTTAAATCCCGTGGCAGTTTTTTTTTTTTTTTTTTTTTTTTATGTTATACGGCAGACAAACAGGCGAGCGGGCCACCTGATGGAAAGTGGTCACCGCCGCCTATGGACATCAGCAACACCAGATGTTGATAGATACATGAGGATCTGATGATGGAGGTAGAAGGTAGACAGTGGAACTCTTCCACCGTTACTAGTAATGCCGTCGAGTTTGGACACAGCTTTGACGAGTTCTGTACAGTATGCTTAATGACGAGGGCCTGATGATGGAGTCAGAAGCTGGACAGTGGTACATTAATCGTAACTGGTAACCAAATCGAATTTGGACGCGTTTAATTGCTTTTGATGATTATTATGTAAGGGGAGGGAGTCTTAAGAATAGCTCATTGAATAGAAATCATGGCGTTTCATACTATTTTGAACCAAAAAGGCGAACGTGCTGGCAAGAAAAAATCTTATAATTTTCATATAGAGCATAATACAATAATTCTTATAATTTTTTACTGTGACGCCAAACCTTTAAGACGTTACGTTGTTAAAGCTAATAAAATATATATTTTAGAGTACCTACTCAGGTACGCCCAGTGAGCCTAACCCAATTACTGCGTATAGGTTTGGCATAGGAAAAAATGTTATGAATTCCATACTCTTCCTATGAATTCTATAATTCTATGAAATTACTTATAATATTTTTTACTGGCTGGCACTTCCAGCTTTTTGGCTAAAAATGAATGCCCCTTTCTTGAATGAATGAACCTTTGTATGGCATTTACTGCACCAAAGGAAAGTATTGATGTCGATTGAAATTAATATTTCAAGTCTCGTCCCGCCTTGCACCTCCGGTTGCAACTTCATAACATTTTAAATAATTCGTGGCCTGACCAATATTATACCACTTCAATGTTGGAAACCATGTCATGTATGAAAGATGTATGAATGTGGAAGAGGCGAGAGAGGTGTGTCAGGATCGTAGCTTGTGGCTCTCGATAGTCTCTGCCTACCCCTATTTGATGCGAGCATGAGTGTGTACGTATGTAACGTTTTGCGTTCTAATATGGACAAAATTCCAAATCTAATATTTTTTAAATATCTATGGGACGAGCTATCTCTCCGGTCACCTTTGGTGTCTATTATTAAAAGAAAAACATTAATGATGCGACTTCTAGCAACTGAATGGTGCGTCCCAACCATCGCTGCATCTCGACTCTGCCAAATTGTTTCCACGACGTCTTAATGGCGAGCAGACGTTCCGGTTTGAACAAATGAACCGGAACATTCTGGAGACAATCCGGAATCCGGGATTCGTGGCCGGAACGAGTGGAATGCTCGATTTTAAAATTCGATCAATTATTCCGCGTCTCTGAATTCGTTCGATTGGCGGCCGTAATGTTTATGTTCTGACCCTTTTGAGTGGAGAGTTTGGGGGTACTGCGAGTTAATTTATACGAAAAAGTAAAGCTCCAACGTTTTTTTAAGTAATAATTTTGATACTTTTGGTTTTTATAATGTTTTTTTAGTTAAATTATTTAAGCTATTCATTCTATATATGCCTCTCCAACAGTGGCAATTCTGGTGTAGTTTTGTTTTGAGAAAGGTGACTTGGTGAAAATATAAAAAATAATCTGAATAACGAATTATGAACGTTTTCGCCAGACTATCTCGTCAAGAAAGGTTTCTGAAAGAGAGTCTGATGAACATTTCATTATACTACCTACTCATTTTTTCATTAGCTCCATCTAAATGTCGAGAACGTGATACGAATACTCTAACTAATACAATATAATCACAATTTCAATAAAAAATCTTCTGAGAACAAATGCTTTATTTACTCCTTTCTATATATTGATTACTGAGTGAAACAATCTTCCGGTATTTTATTTCTCAGACACTATTAGTTTGCCACAAAACCTTTTATAATACTCCTATTTATTTGTCTCTTACCCATATCCCATCTTCTTTAAAAGCAACCCCTTTCATGAATAACTTCTGATTTATTATGGGCGATTTCTATGCTGCATAATTTATTAAACGCATATGAAATGCTGGCAGTGTGTTCGTCAGAGTAGACAGCAAAAAGCAATTGATCCTCCACTACTAAAGCTACGGTTCCACAAATCCCCACCGCGTGAAGCACTGAAGATTTTATAAATTCATAAAGCAAAATGGATCTATGCAAATTGATTGAATTAATAATGGGTAATATCTGGTAGTGAAAGCTATGAAGCTTTACGTCTTTGTACGTAACAGTGCATGAAGCTTTAAATAAATAAATAATAGAGTCGCCTCGTCTGCATCTGTCTATTTTTGAAAATATCTATTAAAACAAAACAATTTTATTTGTTTTGTTTTTGTATTCCAATTCGTTATTGTTATTCCTATTCGTTCGTTAGTGCAACTGCAATATCTAAATTGACAAAATCTTTAAATTGGTCTTACTTTTTTTTTGTCATTAAAAGCAGTGCCCCGCGGTTTTCACAAGCATTTAGCCCGAGATTTTAGTCCTATTCCCCTATGACACTCAAAAAGAATGTGGGTGCCTAGTTGTAAAAGATTTTTCGAAATCAGTTTAGTAGTTTTGGAGTCTAACGCGTTCGGACAGACAGACAAACAAATGCAACTTGGAAACTTTGTTTTAAAATATATATCTAGCATAATATACTAACATACACATGATTTTGGCACATTTAAAGAAAATTATGTTTTCTTCCGATTAGCAAATTCTGGGTTTGTCGAGGTCTAGTAACCTTTTTTGTGATTTTATGGTAATAGATGAAATTAATATTAGCCTTATCGTCGAAAGATTTCAATTTCATAACGTCAAAAACAATTAAATAAAAACAACAATTGTATGTATTCTCGTAACAAATCGAGAAGGTACGTCGCGTGTGAGTCCCGTTTAGTATAATACTATGTGTAAAGAACGCAAGTTTAGTTTGAAACAAGTAAGAATTATATGTATGTATAGTATTTTTGTATGTACAGTTTAATTGATATTTTTAAATATACACCAACATGTCATTTCACTGAACAGGCTTACTGTCAGTTACTGCTCAAGTAAGTAAATAAAAAATATACTTGGACAAATTCACACAACGCCATCTAGCCGTAAAAAAAAACAAAGATTGTGTTATGGGTGTTAGATAACTTCTTATATACGTTTTTAATACATACTTATTGTACATACTACACCCAGACCCGTAGCAGAAATTAAAATTAATCATTTCAATTTCTGCTCTGCCGGAATCCAGCCTGGATATCCTGTGTGGCAGACGTACGTTAACCAACTGAACCACTCAGGTCGTCTGTGACACGTTGAATACCGGCCGGGATTGACAGCTCAGACGATTATACCAATGCATTTATCTTAATCCTCTATCCACAAGCGAATAGCGACTGGCTATACTAACCTTACCTAACACAGGTAATGTAACAATAATAATGCTGCTAAGCCATGCAAGACAATGGCAACGGAATATTGCAACAAATCACAATCACATAGCGCGTACGTGCCCAGAGAGCCGACAGAATCCATTGTGCCACTTAGTACTGTCGCCTATTAATTACCCAGAATAGGCTGTTTCACGCTTGATGTACAACTATCACACAATGAACAGTTTGACAATATTATGGAGTGTTCAGGGTGAATTGGTACGCACTGATAAGCGGTTACAATGGGATCGATTAACATTTTGTTGCACGGAAATAGTGCTTCAGCATTTCGTGTTTTGTTAATTGTTTGTGGTGTTTTGTACAATGTCGCGTAGTAACTTACGCTCAGAAGAGTACTGTATTTGGAGAACAAATTTCATTGTAAAGGGTGTTTTTATTAGAGACGGAGAAATAAAACAAAAAAATATTTAGCATTAGTGAAACCAGCTTTATTGGAAATATAATTTTATGGCATTTATGTTTTAATATTATTTATTTTTCGCAACAATTGCGGCCGTATTTCTCTGATAACACACCGAATGTTGTGTTCAATCGTCTCTGGTTTAACGCTGTAGAAAAGTGACTTGACATATATCTAAACAATAATCCATAATGGAGTTAGCTCACACAATCTCGGTTGCCAATGTGAAATTATTCGTTGATGTTAATTTCTTTCCCCATACAAAATTTTGTTGGGAGATGGAGCTCACTTGTGGTCGAATAATTAAGTTAATCATTATACGACGGCCACATGACTGATATCATAGTCAACATTAATGGCATACAATTATCTTTCCAATAAAGATAATTTCACAGATGTAAAATACGTTTATCTACACTCAAAGCGTAATGTTCCAATTACAAATTCGAAAACAGTGGTTTAAGGGTTTACTTTTTTCATGACAGTCTACATATAACATTTAAAATAATTACTTTTCCACACACCATTTCCCATACTATTTTCATTCAAGCTGTATCGAAAAATAACTTTTTAATCATTATGCATTTTTAATTTTTAAATTTTAACGGCAAAATGTAGGCTGAATACCAAAATGTCTTTAACAAATTCAAAATATAAATTTTCCTATACATTTCTGTGTAATTATTTTCCCGCTAAACAGAATATTTTTTCTAATTGTTGTAATTTGTGTTTTTGAATGTTTTTTCTTATTTGAAGCAAATAAATAGATAAATGAAAGTAGTAAAGTGAAGTGAGTAATATAACAGAACTGACTCGCACCTTACTTCCAGCAAAGTTGAGAAAATTATAGGTACGATATTTAAACATAAAAATATAAGTGTAAATAAAGTATTGTATGCAACTGCAAATAATTAGGTAATAAAACACTCGTGTCAAACTATTATATATGATAAACACTCATGTTTTAATACTCCCTTTTATTTTGTTTTTAAGTTGCATAAACTACTATTTTCTTTGCTTTATTTCAATTAGACTAGAATAGAAAACATTTATTAACACACAATAACACCACAAACACATAACAAATGGCTCAAAGGGGTTGAATCACTGACCTCCAAATAGGTATTTTTTGAGGTCAGTGGCTCGACTCCAGAGCCGTAAAACAAAAAATTAAAAAAAAAGTATTAAGAATAAGTGACATAAAAATGCACAAACAAAATTAATAACAAACAACATGAAATGAGGAAACAACAACTAGACAAACATACATGTTTATTTTAATTAAGAGTTCTCCGCCCCTAGAAACACCCTATACTTGTAAGCTGTTTAAAGTAGTAGTGTTTGTAGCAGAACATTCACCTACACCGGTATTCAGAAACGTTACGAGATCTCACAGTGCGCGCGAACGCACACGGTTCTAACTGACAATGCAAGCCAAGAAAGTCATGAAGAGAAACTACTGCTCTTGCAACAATAAATTTCTGTCTAAGTACTTCTGCTAAGAAGTGGCGACCTCAAAAGTTTCACGACTTTCTTAGTCCAGTCATTATATACATTTGGACATGAAAATGAACCGAGAAAGCCAAATTTTAGGTATTACGTGGGGAATTTAACCCTTTTTTCAAGATGGCGAAAAACGCACAAAGTTATTTTGGTCGACAATTTGAACTTAAGCTTTCCTAGCCGCCCCCCACGTAATATCCAAAATTTGGCTTTCTCAGTTCATTTTCATTTCTAACCCGATTTTTCCGACGTAATGACTGGACTATCTTGCCTGACTGTATTTGAGTGGCGATTAATACTACGCGTTCGTCAAAATAAATAAAATTGACCAATCATTAATATTAACCCGTTTTGAACGTAGTGCGTTCACATAATTTAACTATTGTTTATCACATTTATCACCCTTGATATGATTATAAATTATCATGTGATGTTTTGTTTCGTGTTCGTATAATAATGTTTTTTTTTGTGTACGGAAGGAAAGCACGCGGCGCGGCACCGTTGATCCGGGCGGCAAGTCAAACTTTCAAAGTGACAGTGTCAGTCCGATCCCAGGACCAAGAATTAGGTTTGTTCCAAAACAAACGTTACCGGCTCGATAATGCCACGGCCTACGGCCCAATTAAAAAAAAAACATATTTTGTATTTATTTTCTATGACTTTTATAAGAGCTTTGTATTTTTTTAAATATACATAGGTGTATATTAAAAAAATTACAAAACGTATGTCATTTCACTGAACGGGTCTCAGTTTTAAACTGTAAATTTTTGTATGAATTGTCAAAACCTATATTATTTGTTGCTACCCATATGTACCATATGTATTCTTTATTTATGCAATAGAGTGTTGATTCATTTGTCCATTCATTCATTTCACAATTTATAGATAACTAAACTCTTGAGTAAATTGACACATATTTTACTTATTATACATATACATAGTTACACCCACACTTGAAACACATCAAAAATAAATAATTCTATTTCTATCCAGATGGAAATTAAACCATCTAACTAACATTTAATTAAACCACTCAGGTCGTCAATAAATTAATACACTTGGCCTTACGCTTTCAAAATCGTGGGTTCTAGTGAAACATGATTCATAATTTGTCAAGGAGGAATACCTAAGTGTATAAACGTAACAGCTCATAAGCATTATGGCATAAATAACCTGAATTCAAACAATACCTACTTGTACCTATAAGCAAAGTGGCATTACTACAACATTTGGCTACGTTAAAAGTCAAAGTGAAATCCAATGGATTGAAGAATTATTCTCAGTTTTTTACACAATTACGGTGGCAAACAAGTTTACGGCCTGCCTGACGGTAAGCAGCCACCGCAATAACCAGATAAGCAAGCAGATAAGCAATAAAAAGAGCAAGAAAGGCTTTACAAAGGATTCCACTCGGTCACCGACGTTCCTATAAATACAGTACTCCTCTAACCCAAAGTACCTCCACGACATCATACAAAATACCATAAACAATTAGTAAAACACGAAATGCTGAAGCACTATTTCCGTGCAACAAAATGTTAATTGATCCCATTCTAACCGCTTATCAGTGCGTACCAATTCACCCTGAACACTCCATAATATTGTCAAACTGTTCATTGTGTGATAGTTGTACATCAAGCGTGAAACAGCCTATTCTGGGTAATTAATAGGCGACAGTACTAAGTGGCACAATGGATTCTGTCGGCTCTCTGGGCACGTACGCGCTATGTGTTTGTGATTTGTTGCAATATTCCGTTGCCATTGTCTTGCATGCCTTAGGAGCATTAAAATATACCTGTGTTTGGTTTGGTTAGAGTAGCCAGTCGCTATTGGTTTAACGGATAGAGGAACAGGAGAAATGCATTGGTATCATCGTCCGAGCTGTCAATCTCAGTCGGTTTTCAACATATCACAGACGACCTGAGTAGTTCAGTTGGTCTGCCACGCCGAGATTCCATGTACGATTCTAGGCCGACCTTGAAGAGAAAAGCTTGAGAAATTGAAATGCTGAATTTTAATTGCTGTCACGAGTCTGGGTGTAATATGTATAACATGTGTCATGTAATTAACTGCTGTTAAACTGTGAAATGAACTAATAAATAAATAAATAAATATATTTAAAAGTATAAGAAGTTTATCAGTTATCTAACACCCATACACGTACACAAGCTTTGCGTACTTTGTTGCTAGATGGCACTGTGTGAATTTATCTAAGTATATTTATTATTTATTGAATTACTTGCTTATTGCGCTGGCTTAGAGACCCAAACTCTCTTACGTAAGCTACAATGAAATATGAGTTCTCGGCATTTCCCTACTAATATGCATAGATTAACTTCGTAAGTTTTTGACGTTTACCGGTCAATTTCTGTTTTTAATTTGTCGAGTGCATTATCCAATCTGCAATTACCTGATCTGAAAAATCCTGGATTATTGTCAAGGGAAGTGGTGCATTTTTACAAATAAAGATTTGCCTATTATTTTTGATAAACCTTTCGGGAGAAATTATCCAAATAAGAGTGAAAACTATTTAAAAATCAGATCCGTTGTTTAGAAGAAATAAGAAAGAGCGAAGAAACAGACATACGAACTGCGGTTCAGTTGGTTAACATCTGTCTGCAACGCATAGTTCCCGTGTTCGTTTCCGGTCGGGCTCAAATTGAAACGATGAATTTGAATTTTTGTTACGGGTTTAGCGTGGTATATGCATATCTTATAGGTATGTATTTCAAAATATTTGAAAGTTTATCAGTTTTCTGGCACCTATAACACAAGCTTTGCAAATATTGGGGCTAGATGGCGTGACTGTACAAACATAATCTTTTATGATTTATTTATTTATTCATCATCATCAGCAGCCGAAAAACGCCCACTGCGACAGAGATCTCCACAAAGGTCGGTCTTGTATCTCCCACATCCAGCTGGTACCTGCGATCTTTACCAGATCATCGGTCAACCTAGTTTTTGGCCTCTACCCACGCGGCGTCTTCCGGTACGTGGTCGCCACTCGAGAACGATCCTGCCCCGTCGGCCATCTGTTCTGCGAGCTATGTACCACTGCCTCCTAAGCTTAGCAATCCTTCGGGCTATATTGGTGACCTTAGTTCGCTTGGGGATCTCCTCATTCCTGATTCGATCGGGCCATATTCATTTTTTATGCGTATGTACTTAGAGCCTTAAATTCAAGTTACCAATCTCCCCAAACTCTTAAAACATACAACAAACACATTTACTCTTTCAAACATCTACCCCATACATTATAAAAGTAAGCCGTCTTGTACAAAAAGTCGCATAATACCGCTGTATTTCTAACACAGGACGCAGGTATTAACATATAGATAGCTTATTAGTTTCGGCTGCGTCATACGACGTTGCGGTTTCGTATCGCACCGTGACGGGATATTTTCCCGATTAACATCGCCGGGCCAATGTTTTGTGGATGCTATGTGGTACTCGAGTGTAATTATATAGGTTTTGAGAGTTTCGTGGTTATTCACTACACATTTTTTTATTTACCTATATTTGGACTAGTGTAATGTGACGATGCGGCCGATGATGGAGCATGTCTGTCTAGGAACAGCCTATTCACTCTGGCCTTGAAGGCGTCTAGATTATAATGATCGGCGAACACGCTGGTAAAGCGTTCTATTCGTTGGCCATTGGCATTATGAAGGTTGAATTAAAGCGGCTTGTGCGCATTAGCTGGAAGATCCACTACATGAGGATGAAGCGCATGCCCGGATATGTGGAGTGAATGTGGAGTGTAATTATGTACGCAAAGTTTTTTATTCTTTGAAGAGAGTTTTTATTATAACTTTGTATGTTAAACTGCAGACAAACAGACATGCGGGCCACCTGATGGAAAGTTGTCACCGCCACCTATGGACATCAGCAACACCAGGGGCACTACCAATGTGTTATTTAACTTTAAAGAGACCTGTAATATCATCGACTTTACACGTAAATTGAATTCTGCCATTGAATGTAGTGTCGATAGAATCTAATGTTAGAATAGAATTTAATTAATGTTGAATGTTTTATAATTTTAATTTATTGCAATTTTCAATATTCAATGAGAGCGTGATATAGGTGCATGCCGACCGGGGAAAATAGTAGGTAGGTACAGGGATGTGGTTAGATGGCTTTGTTCCGTACCGACGCGCGACGTTCGTGTCTTTTAAAATAAGTCGGCTAATTTTATACAGTCCGCAATACGTAGGCACTCACCACTATACAAACTACAATTTATTGATTTAGAATTCATTTATTTATCTTATGTACATAGTATTTTGTAGATAAGTATTTTTGTTTTCATTTTTATTTATTACTGGCATGTGAAATCACTAACGTTCCGTGCTTCACTGAGGGGCACACTGAAAACCAGCGCCATGGCGTCAGCCGTGGCTTATGCTGAGTGTGGCCCCGTTGCACATCTCCTTATGGTACAGGTGACGAAGCAACGATAGCATGGTCCCTTTCTCATTGTTTCTTGTATGATAAACGATTTTTATTTATTTATATACCATTCAACGATCCCACGTCATAGTCCAAAGGAAATACTGTAGTTAGGGAGCTCATTCCACATCCGAATCGTTTGAGCTAAAAACGTTCATTCGAACCTTCGCGTGGACACCACTAGAGGGGATACATAATGGGGTTGAGTAGCCAGCCTGCGACACGGTTGGCGGATGGCATAATTATGGCAAAAGATGTAAATCTCTGACCTGTGTTTTTACTTAGATCGGAGATGTGATGCCTCCCGACGATGCCTAAATAAGGAATCTGCTGCAGATTTTCACCACCGTACTAGGCCTTCCGTATCATTTCCTACACGCTTTTCAAGTAATTTCCTGCAGAGTACGACTATAAAGTTCCTGCAACGGTGTTTGCTGTTAAACAAGTATACGTACGCCTTTCTCATACATAGGCCGGCGACACCACACTCTTATTTTGAAGCGGTTTTTATTATAATTTAGAAAATTTCTTCCGGAAGGGTTATAAGTGAATTATACTATACTATAACACATGCACGTGGACACCTGTTGGAAGCGTGTATAGTGTGGTATAAACACAGATAAACGGTCCACCGTCGCTCTTCATTCAGGCGAAATCTTCAGACATTCCATGCGGTCGTAACCTATGGCGGTCAAAATGTTGTTTTAAAGGAGGTTTTGAAGTTTGTATTGATAAACCACAAAATACCTGCTATTCCCCTGCTAGTATGGAGCCTCGCCGCAGACCATGGCGCACTTGCTCGTCTGCCCGACCTGCCCAGACTCCTGCTCGCTCGAAGATTTATTTATTGCCACAGATAGTGCTACCCGTGTTGCTCGGTTTTTGTATGGAAAAATATAAGTACCTAACAATTGATAAATAATTTTTTATACTTAACCTATCGACAATTGACACGAATAGAAGAACTACAAAATCAATCAAATTTAGCCGTTTCATCACAGTCCATAACAGTCTACTGCAGGACTTTGGGCCTCTCCCACGAAAGGAGAGGTTATGGCCATAATCTCCACGCTTGGCAGGCAGGTTGGAGATCGCAGTATTATAACATATAACGCATATAACAATGGAAAATGCTGCTGCCCATTCTCCAGTCTACGTAGACTCTAGATCTTTTGTCTCAAAAATATTAGTCGCCTCGTACACCACCCACGAGTAAAGGAGTTGGTGCTATTCTACTCTGCCGGATACCACACGGCCTAGCCGTCACACACAAACCAAAATTAAAACTATAAATAATAAATAAATAACTCATTTATTGTAACTAGTAACGTCACAACACAACATAAACAAAAAAAGAAAAAGACATATATATCAACACATAAAATTACATACAAATTGTTGCCATATTAAAAATGTCAAGTTGGTATTGCCGTGCTGTGGCCCTCCCAGTTGATAAAGGGATCTCGCTCAGCATGAGCAGCGGCCGAAGCCGCGGCGCTGGTCTTCCGCGGGTCCCGCGGAGTGAGGTCCGGACTGCTACCCCCTAGTACGTGCGTCTATCACTGCCTACAGACATTAGATAAAATGTTAATATAATAAACTAATATGATGAGAATAATAATGTATTAATATATTATAATGTAAACTTAAATAAATGTAAATAAAGTATGTACGTGTAAGGTGAAATGCCTTTCTGCTATGAGACCCAAACAAAGCCGGATATACTCCATCTCACTCCAACGTGTCGTTTGCCCGTCAAATAAGGTATGAATGACATCGAATTAAAGATCAAAAATTTAAAGAAATGAGTTGCTACTATAAAAAAAATAACCCAAATGATGGATTATTTAAAATCATTGAAATATTGATTAAAATTATTACTTTCAAAATGAAATAAAATCATATGAATATTTTAAAACATTTTACTGAATTAAATAGGGAAAAAATAACTATGTTTTTTTTTGTTACATATTTGTGTTGTTTCAATAAAATATAAAACCGGGTACATAACTCGAATCGGTCCACCGTTATCCCGACAACTTTGCCCCCGTTCTCATATAACCCAACGCAATACGGCAAAATAAACAGGGAATGAAATGAAAATGATTTCCCACCGCATGAGACTCGGTAAACGTTTCATTGCTATCGGACAGAGGCCGAGGATTTTATTTTCTTTTTAAGACACGATTGTCATTGTTGCCTAGCCACTACTGGGATTAAATTGCGGCATTGTATCGGATAAAACTGGTAACAAAGAGTTGCTTAGAACTATACTATACTCTCATCTATCCTTTTATAAATCTTGGGAGACTTTTCGGTTCAACGCAGGTGTGAATCAGATCATGATGTAAACAAAATCAACTGTCTATGTTATATAGGTACCATGATAAATGAGGATTCGTGAAAATTACAGTTTCTTTTTCACAATATTATTTAGGAAATATATTTACCTGGCGGACCCCGGGATTGTGAACTGTCCAGTGAATTAAAAAAAAACGTGGTGGTTATCTCATCTAGGTGAACTCCTCGTACTAACAGAGTCCAGCGGCCTTTATGAATACGAGAAATATTATCATGCTATGGTCGATAGTAAAAACGAAATATGTACAATAAGAAGTAAAGCAAAATTAACTAACTTAAAAAATGTAAATCATGTAGGCCGTGTGGAAGCGTACCCAAGATGCTGACAGCATTACCTCTCTGAGTAGCAATGCTTATTCTTTGTGCGAGAAAGCAGCCAGCTCTTCAGTCACCTGTGCTGTCGACCTAATTTTTTAATGATCTTTGTACATAGAAGGGCCCCCTGGGGCTCCAAGGAGCCAGGGTCTCGACACCAAATGCAACAAAATTGAACGGGGTGCCGATACCCTGGTATTTCACAATTTGTTGCCTTTCAGCTGTCTCTGCCACAGCGCCAGCCTTTTAAGTAGTAAATGGCAGATGGGAGGGTGCCAGAGTGTCAACACACGTTGCATCCAACATAAGACCCCATTTTCCAAGGGATGAGCGCAATTCCGCCAGGTCTCTTACCATCGTCACGAGCGATACCATTCGGCTCTAGGATAGTCAGCATGTTGACGGTTGCGAGAGAGCGGCGTCAAATGTGGTTTAAGGCTACATGGCGTGAAAAGCGGTTGCGCTTTTTTGGCAGAATAGACCGTGGTGTCCTAGGTGGTCGTTTTATTATTTCCAGTACAGGTGTTGGCGGTAAGAAATCCACATCGGCTCGTTTCGACTTCGTATTTCCTGACGGCGCTGTAGGAAACCGAGTGCATTAATTTATAGTGAATAGGTTGTTCCTAAACAGGCATGCTTTATCTTCGGCTGCATAATAACTCACCACTTACCTTACCTTTCTTAGGTGAGATGGAGGTCAAATACCTTGGCTTAAAAAATACCGTAACATTGTTAACACGTTCCTGTGTCCCCCCCCTTATTGACTGATCATTTGACTCCTACTACAATGAAACCTTAAAACAAACGATGCAGATCAGCATTAGGCAAATGACGCCGACCGTCCAACGGTATAAAGCGCAATGTGAGCCACTAAATAACTAAATTGGATCGCAATCGCAGTTCAATGGCAGTTTTTTGCATTTTTGGTACTCTGCTTCAATTGAAACTGCCGTTGAGCTACTATTGCCGATCGATCCAAATAAATTAGCGAACTCGAGACCCAGCTGAAATTACGGTAAAATACCCGGCTAGTCTAGTAAAAAATACCGTAACATTGTTAACCAATTCCTCTGTCCACGTATTATCCCATCATTTCACTCCTACAGCATTGAAACCTTAAAACTACTGATACAGATCAGCATTAGGCAAATTACGCCCGTCCAACGGTATACAGCGCAATGTGAGACCACTAAATAACTAAGGCGACACTATCAAAGTTGGATCTCGGCCCGGCCGATGTTATAAATAATGAAAATTACACCAAAACGGCGATAAAACCTCCTTCACTAATGAAGGTTACGCGGATGTATTCACGTCTACGCGATTGTGGAGTCGGTTGATTTTTCTTTTAGTTCGACGCGAAATGGGGTTGTAAGTTTGACGTCCTACCAATGGATGCCAATTGATTCAATCTGGTCAGATTCTCACGGAGATCGGACGGCAGTTGCTCTACTGTACGTAATTACCAGATCTGCGAAATCCTGGATCATGGTCAAGGCGGACGCCAGACACTCGCGCGCGAGGAAACAACCGGGATATGTTTATAGTGTATCTGTGAGTGTGTGTGTCTGTATGTGGCGTCATATCTCCATAAAGACCAATTCGATTTCAATGCGGCTTCTTTCATTTGAAAACCAGTATAATTGGGACCGTTCTTGTCTCTGCCTCTTTTAAATCGGTTTAGTAGTTTAGAACATATTTAACTTTATGTAGACGCGAGCTTTTCAATATCCAAATGAGGGTTATAGGAGGCACACCCAATGAGTGGCGAGCTCGTGATAATGAAGTTCGACCAGCCTCAAATTACGAAACGGCCATCCATCTGGATCCGGGACATTGCGACCATTGCCTAACCTTAGAAATCGGTCTCGTAATCCCACAGCGACTAGACCAGTACCTCATTTATGTTGTCGCAGCTTTAGTTGCGACCGCCAAATGTAGCGATCGGAGAAATGACTGACCATTTTAATACACTTAGTTACAGGGCTTCGATTCTGGTACGGAAATCGTCTCAGTTGTAGTAACATTACAATTGCATCGCATGTCAAACGTGTGATTGTTATTCAAATGACAGATGTTGAGTTGCAACTTTCATGAGTTCGTACTTTTCCACAATTCGTTTTCTGGTACTTTAGTTGCATTATGGTTTTATATGGCTGTTGGTATTCCAATAAATAAATTACTAAGTTGCATATTTCTTAGTTGTCAAACTGCCTTCAATTCTGTCAACAAAAACGTGTCAAAGGTCGAACAATGATTTAACTGCAATTTAACTGGGATGATGCTGGGACTGACTCGATACCTCGACGCAGTTATAGTAGATAACATCACAGTTACATAACAATAACAACTGCATTGCACACCTGAATCGGTACCTAGTACAGAAACGGTTAAAAATAGATGCAATGCACTAACGTATCGTTCACTCTCGCCCACTCATTGAACAGAGCCGACAGATCAAATTTTCCTACATGACAGCTAGCCACTCAACAGTGAGCTCGATGGCATTGAGTAACAAACTCTTCATTACTAACCCGGTGTTGACTCAACCACATATATCCAGGAAATTATTTATAAAGTACATATAATGCTCCTTTTGGCGAGGCAGGACAGTCAGACAGTCAATTTAAAAGAAGGTCATGTTGGTTCCACGTTATTTTCTGGGTTAGTCATCTCCTTGCACTGCTGTATTTCAGTTTGAACGAAAAGGTAGCCAGCGCAATTAGAGGCGTAAGGTATTTCATCTTTATTCTCCCAGTGACAACGCACATGCGGTTCTTCATTTTCGTTGTCTGCAATCTAAAGTACCTAATCATAGATGTTATTAATTTATTTAACACTGTACGTATGCACAACATAGTACAAAGGTGGACTTAAAGCTCAGTAGCTTTATCTACCAGTCTATGCGAAAACTGGTAAATGACAGGCGGTGTTATTGGGCGACGGTTACCGCTTACCATCAGGTGGGCTGTCTGCTCGTTTGTCACTGCGTAGAATATAAAAAAATGTGAGAAGAAAAGCAATCCTGATTTTATAGGAGGTTTTACTGTTCCGCTCTGAGCCTAGGCAAGTTTTCACACTTTGTGTGTCATTGATGAATACAAGATAAATTCTGGGTAATTATTTTATTTACTCGAACAAATGATCCGTTTTGATGATTTGAATTTTTAGTCACATACACACAAAAACAATTTTTAATTTAAATAAATAAATTCACACACCGACATATAGTCCCAAAGTAAGCAACGCTTGTGTTGTGGGTGATAAACAACCAGACGCGTAACAGAAATTAAAATTCATCCCGGGAACCCGGTCCTCTGCGTGACAGATCGCTATGTTAACCAACTGAACCACTGGTGTTAAATAGTAGCTTTATTAGTGAATTAGCGAGCACTGCAACTTAATAAAAGGTTTTTAATAGTTACGTAAAACTTGTTTGTATACGACAATATTTCTTGTAAAACACCTTTTGCAGAATATTTTACAAAATAGAAAACATATTCACAGAATAGAGTCTGAACCGAACCTAATTTATTTTTCTAAAACCAACCCAAAAGGCAATTCACCAAGCATTCAGAGCAGAATCTGAATCCGTCAAAATGTTTTTCCAAAACCGACCCAAAGGGCAACAAAATCCACGAATCCGAATGCCGTATCCAAAGTTAATCAGTGCAGTCTTTTGTAACGAATTTAGAAAGATCCCGCAGGTCTTTATTCGCGTAATGATACTGGCCGAGGTCTCCGTGGAATAGTAAAGGCCGGGTTGTTGTCCATTACGTAAGGAGCCAAAGGTTATGTGCTTTGGGCCGGACCTTTTAATGTATGGAGTGATTCACAGTCAATTTGCAGCAGGATGTTTGGTTGGATACAAGAATTTTGATGAGTATTTTCTTTGTAGATTTTGGACGCGACTTCGTCCGCCTAGACTTCGAAACAGCTTTCTTTCTTTCAGCTTTCTTTTGCCCATTTTCTGGTCTACGGAGATAGTAGGTTTGTAAGCCTGTTAGACTTTATATTGTCGTCTCTTACGACACCCTAGTCGAGGACGTTGGTTTAAATCCAAAGCAAAGAAGTATATGGGATAGTTTAACATGAAATTGATTGTAGTTCTCACCCCGTTATTACCGATTTTACGAACAGGAGCTGGTCAACCTTTAATATTTTTTTCAATTGAACTAGCTTTACGGTTCGCGCCGCAGTCGCGTAGATATGCCCGCTGTTTCGCGTTGCAGAAGCTCCAATTTCGCGTCGCGGTCGTGCCGCGTCGCTGACGCGCTGGTTTGGCGGATCTTTCAAAGTTAAAGTCAAAGTCAAACATATTTATTAAGTTAAGGTTCTTATAAAAACACTTTAAACAAATACTAACAAAATATCGTCAGGGGCTCCGGTGATTGTTCAACCAATATCAGGAAATAAGCGGAAGAACTTGGTCAACCTCGGTTCGCCAACGGTATTAAACTAAGCCACCTCACTTTTTGGTTCTTGTAAAAATAAATTCAATTAAATAAGTATGAGGTTGTAGGTCTCTGTCAAGCCTGAAGAGTCCGCCTCGGTGACTATCAACGCCATATCTATATCTGTCGCCAAGCAACAATGCTTGCATTGTCGTATTCCGGTTTAAAGGATAAGGTGCTCACAGTGACAACACACCTGCGTTCCAGTATTTCTGTTACCAGCAACCTAAATATAGGAATTATAGATGTTATGGGCGACAGTTACCACTTACCATCAGGTGCTGTCTGCTCGTTTGTCACTGAGTAAAAAATAAGTCAATCCCGGTTGTTATATTTAAATCCGTGTGGGCCCAGGGTCTAAAATTCAAAATTCAAAATTTCTTTATTGATTAGGACATTAAATATCTATTTCAATCGTCAAAAAGGAGGGGGGTAGGAAAGTAGGAAGGAAACACACAGTGACACGCTGACCGCCCTATGGCCGTAGATAAACGTATCCCTCGCCAACCACAACCGAACCGGGCTCGACAATGCCAGACAGAGCCGGAACGCTATATTATATTATATACTAGTAGGTATGTCTAGTATAATTAAGAAAAACCACCTAAAACTACAGCAAGAGTAAGCCAGTCCACCAAGGCAGCACCCGTTCACGAGTATAACGCAGGGCCCAGCCATCGTCCAATTCAACCATATTTGAGGGAAAAGAGCGACCCGGCCCCCACGCCACCGCCAGACAGACTTTTCCTTGCTTACTCCTTGCAAAAAGATTTGAATACACTGACGACGCAAGGCCCAGTGGCGCAAGCGAAACGAAACGAATGAATACATTTGCGAATCAGCGTTTCTTTCCATTGAAATTGATTGCGAATTTGCATTTCTTCGCAACACGTGAACGCGAAATGCAAACAAAAAGCCCGAACACTCCAATCTAAACGCTTTTATTGAAATTTTTAAGCGCTGCACATTCATTTCGTTGTTTTCTTTTAACTGTACATTCGTTTGTTGTTTTCACTTGCCCTAGCTTGAAATTCTATGCCATATGAAAACGTTTCGTGGAAAAAGGCATTCGCTTTAATTTAAATCTCTTTTTTAAAGAAGTAGGTAGCTTGGAGCATTGGTGTCCGTGGGGTTAAGGTATCCGACTCGTAAGCGAGAGGTACTGGGTTCGAACCCCACTGCGGCCATCTAGTAATGACTCTTTTCTGAGTTATGCACAGTGTCATAGTTAAATACCAACCGATGCTCTTACGGTGAGGGAAAACATCATGATGAAACCTAAACGATAAACAACTAAAAACTATGTGTAGCCAGGATCCAACCCGGTCTAGTTCCCCTTTTAGCAGGGTCACGAAGGTCAAATGGCAGTCGCTCTACTGTAATTATCTGATCTGCTAAATTCTGGATCATGGTCAAGGTGGACCCCGGGCTCTCGTGAGTGAGAGCACAACCTGGACATTAACGTCAAGATGATGATAATACAAAGTACAGTAAACACATATGCGTCGTGCCCGCATAGTTACTGCGTAGCAACCAAACAGAAAACGTGCAGTTTACCCTATTGACCCGGGAGCCGCACGAATTGCCTTCTGTCATAAGTATAGAAATATTAAACAACAAAACAAAGATGAAAATTGAATTATCCATAAACCCTAATTTAAAAATCTTAATGTACAAATGTCAACTAAATCGCTGCCACTGTTGGGGATGGTGCCCATAAGGCTTGCTGCATTCACCCGCTGGATGGCTATCCCTATTCGTTGGCCGAAGAATGAGCCAGCCCTCTGATGGAACGAATCAAACGAACTCCTAATTTAACAAAAAGCTTTTAGGTTCAGAGTTCCACGGTCCCAAAGTTTCCACCGCAAACGACGTAAATACACGATTATCAGCGAAATTTGCGTATTTACAACGTTTCGTGGTCTCCGTATAGAAACCAAAATTGCTTTAATTTTTGGGAAATATGGTCTTAAAATCGTTCACGTCGGATGGTCCTCCTAATATCCGTTAGCGAAGCGGGGTTGACCCATTTTTTCCACTGACACTGGTTGAACCATAGACAACAGAAAACTATTTTTGTTATTTTTATGGGTTGAACACTTGAACAGTCTCGCGGACCCAGCAATGAAGAAATCGCTGTTGTGCTGAAGTTCGACTATCCTCAAAGTGCAGAAACGTCACCCATCCAGTTCCCGGTGAGTGCTTAACTTTGGTTATCGGTCTCAAAAGCACGCTGCCACCCGGTTCACTTTTATATACCTACCGTACTAGGTACATAAATCAGGCTACAGGCCGCAAGCAACTATACCATCAATACTGTCACCGCCAAAGCCAGGGAACCATAAATTGCGCTCACAACCACGGTTCAGACAACTGCAACAAGTGTCCTCTATAGTTATAAGGACACTTGTCGAAACATGTACAAACTATCGGACAAAACAGCTTGTTAGGCGACAGCGGGAAGTTTTGACAAGATGGCTGGAGTTATCAAATTGCATCCCCTGGTTTTGTCCGCGGTGTTAGAGCGTGTTTACACTATGTTGCGAGAAATATCGTTGGAGATATTTTTCTTTGCCTTTATGCTGTTTGGTTGGCAAACAGGTAAGCGCGTCAGCTGATTGAAAGTGCAAGAGATATTTACGGCCATGTTCCAGGTATTTTGTGGTGCCACCCCAAATCAGAATCCTAGAACCTTGTGAGACGGAATCACCATCATTGTCGTCGGAATTTTAGTAGTTATGCGTTAGATAATGAGCTAATTTTAAAAATACTCACTGACAAACGTGAAAGTAGTCCATTATCCCTCATCTCTCTCATATTATCGCACATCAGTTAATTTCAGGTCAGTTTCAATTTATACATAAAGCATGGGTGCAATTTGAATATTCTCAAATCCTGAATTATTTATCTGCTATTGCTAATAGACAAGTGTATCGAAAGGAATTTTATCAGAACGTGTTCTTGACGTGATGCAGGATTGCAGATAAGTCAGATTTTATCCTTTTAAACTCCGACTTCGGTAAGGAACAAACTTATTTTGTCTTACTGTTCGCCTCATGGACTTCTGCAATTGCATGACAAAGTTTCTAGCGAGAAATCGTGATGAAGTAATTCAATTCAAGTAATAGATTTTCGTTCAGTGACAATGGTTTTCATGACGACTTCAGTATTAGCGTACATATCCTAGAGATAATCTTTTTTTGCAGATTGGCGTAATATTATTTACGCGCCGCGCGACGGGTATGAGCCCCGTAGCTAAGATCCTGTTAAATAGCTCAGTGAGCAAGAGTACGCCTCGTGTTCCCATTGCTTTCCAGGTGTTTATGGGTTTTGGCCAATAGCTATTCCGTTCTTCATACGTTGCAGAGACCTCTTCAGGAATAATCGGGCGTATAATGACAAGGTTTGTAGGCAGGTAGTATTCGCAAGTACATAGTTGTTGGAATCGTTAGACAGTTCTTTGAAATGACAGCACCAACGGTCTCTTAGAGTTTGTACTCGTGAGCAACACGACAGCCTTTTATGGCAACACACTTTGTCACATGCAAACTGGCTCGACTCCGCGACTTTAAAGCTTGTAGACAAGCTTTTTCTTAAAAAGATTGGATAGTTAGCTACCTTCATGGATGAGAATTTTCTTTTTGCTTTTCAATTTTGCTTCTCCAGAGTATCCAAAGCATCGTAGAGCGGAGCCAGCTGGGCCGACTGCACTTTTGCGCTTTTCCAAATATCAATCAGCCTACAATTTTTTTAAAATTAAATATCAACCCGCCTACAAATTTAATAAAATAAAATTCTGAAAACCAATAGTCCTTAATATTTCCAGCTAAAATCAACGTGAAAATCCCAACATTTTTATTTTACATTTACTCTCAGCTCTTAGACTACTAATTGCTGGGGCTTTCATAAAAAAATTCTTTAGTAGTTCATTTCCGTCGCTCAAACTCTGTCGCTGGACTTCTTTTGGGTCTTCATAATAAAGGGTTCCTCCAATTAGCCCTAATGGACGACCAAGTTCGGGAAACTCTGAAGCTTGAACAACAGTTGAAGTTACAAGAGTTTGCGGTTTGAAAGGCATTGGAAACTTTCCTGTGGTGAAGACAAGGATGAGAATGAATTTTACATGTTATCTTTTCTATCTAGCTTTAGGTGTCCTGATAGTTGTCTGTTGATGCACAAGAATTATGTGATCACTCAAATGAAGATATGTGGCTTCAAGAATACTGTGTTAAGTTTTCATAATGTGATCACCTATAAATTTTTCGCGGATACGAAATGGATTGTGACAGGTGTCTGATTTAAACAAACTCTTGCATTAGGCATAATTTCCAATACCTATAAAACAATTCATTTTATTTTGCCGAATTGTTTTTCTCTATAGTTTTAAAACTCAATCTGTAGTTTTCGGCTGATTTGTTCAAAATATTTATCAGTTAGCGTCAGTAGTCCTGCACGGATAGTTACCAATGTGTCATCTCTCTCTATGACGCGCAATATAGTCGTAGTTGGGAGGAAAATCCTGCATATTAAAATTTGTGATTTGGGCTCCCCACCATGTATGATGTCCAGTTTGTGACTATATTTTCAAACATTTATACACCCTCATGCCTATATCCTATAGAGCTAGGCAGAGACTATCGAATGCCATAAGCTTCGATCCTGTTATACCTCTTTTACATTCATACATCTTCTCTAAAATTTGCGCCGCGTAAGGGTACTCCTGGCCTCCTCTTTTTCCTGATCTTGACTTTGATCTTATCAGGGGTCCTCTACTGACCCTTCCATTAAAATTCGAATGGTACCTAACGTAAGCCGTCTTTCTTCCGTCCTCTCTACTTATCTGAACCATCTAAGTAAGTATATCTCTTTCAAAAGGAGGTATGTCTCAAACATCATTATCATATTGGCGTTAATGTCCCGGTTGTGGTTTCGCGCCCGAGGGCCCAAGGTCCGCCTTGACCATGATCCAGAATTTGACAGATCTGGTAAATAGTAATTACAGTGGAGCGACTGCAATCTGACCTCCGTAACCCTGCAACCACGGGAACCTGACCAGATTGGATCATAGTTACACATTCAGGCGCCGCCTTAAGAGCATAGGTTAGTATACAACTATTGTACATAGCTCAGAAAAAGGTCATAAGTACATGGTCGCAGAAAGATTCGAACCCAGTACCTCTCGTTTACGCGTCGGATACCTTAACTACTCGGCCACCGACGCTCCTAAATGTTAGTACCTGATGGTAAATGATTGTCGCCGTCCATTAAGACCCCCATCATCCGGGGCCTCGTCAAAAATCCAAATATTACTCAACCAAAATAACTGTAACTATTCTTGTCGTAAATACGAGTTTCGACCGTTCGTAAAGTATGTTCAAAACGATGCTCTGGTTTGTTAAGGAATTTTCCTCGGCCCTTTTGTTTGGGAATGTTTCATCCTACACAGTATCAGTCCTTCCGCTTACAACCGCTAAATGGAGTAATTACTATAATTTGGAATTCATTAATTGGAAAGGAATGACATTCCAACGTATGTATGTCAGCGCTAGTTGGACCGACGTCCTGTGGCCCTCTTTGTGGGGTTCGAACTTGGTACCTCTTGCTTAGGAAACGGATACTTTAACGCTCCAGGTATGTTTCAAAGACATTATAATTATTCAGGAAAACTCGCTTCCTCTCCCAGCTTGACGCCAAACTTCGCACTAATAACGGCTGACTCGGCGGAACTGTCGATAAGGGCGCGTCGGTTGAAACCAGTTTGCACCGGTGTCGAGATTAATTGTAGCAATTGTGAATAGAATCATCGGATGTTACAAACTTGGTTCGCAGAAAGCTATTGATAGCGCCTTGCTAATTAGTATGATGACGTCGTATGGAGGTATTTGCATAATTAGAAGCATTATATATATACCATTTGATATACGTATTAGAGAGTTGTAGGTACGTAGTGTATTGTGTACTCTGAACCGTCAGTGAAGTGTAAAATATCAGCTATTCCCTTCAAATTGGATAAGTAACGAATTGCGCTAAAAATATAACAATTCGTAATTTATTAAACTAGCTCATATATATATATCTGAGCACTATAAAGAGCACTATCTTTCCATTTGTTATCCATAATATGTATATGTATATATATATATATATTTATATATGTATGTATTATGTACTATTATGTATGGTGTATGTATTTATATTTAGTTGTAGGTAAGTAAATTTAAGGTGCACGCCATCTGCCTCTCGATTTTGACCTCTCTCTTCCGTTGGTCGGCTGGAAGATATTTCTTTAGAAATAAGCTGTACTTGTTGTGATTTTTTTCTGTATGTCTATTTTGTATACTTTTTATTGTGCACAATAAATGTTAAATAAATAAATATATTTAAACTAACGATTTGCACAAATTGAAATAAGATAGTAAGTATTTACACATGGAGTTCTTCAAGGAGGGTGTGAAATGGCTTCTACGAGGTTGGCAACATGCGAATGTGATCACTGGTACTCTTGTAGGTACTTATTTCTACCTTTACATACATACATTTGCATTTTTCAGGTGGTATGCAGTTGGCGGTGATCACTTACCGTCAGGTGATCCGCTTGGTCATTTGCATATTATAAAATGAGGCTATCTGTTTACCATTAGGCGCGTCGCATTTTTATTAGGCGCCTTCCTACTGTAACATATATTTCTCGACTGAGAAATATCAGTCAAGGCATGACTGTTAGATGACTAATTCCCTTTGCCGAAATGTAAATTTTTAGAAAACTTAACGCTGGTGTTGCTGACATAAAAGTAATTTCCTGCAGAAATAAATGAAGTGTAAATATTTTTTTATTATGGTTGATTACATTTCATTTTTTTCTTTTGATATTTTACATTCTATAACTGAAATGTTATCGAATGGATGATTCGTTTTATCTCAGAAACACTAAATTGGTCTTTGGTCTTTTCATTACAGGTTCCGATGTAGTTGAATCGGAATTACGTCAATTTATACTAGAATTCGTTTTAGGTTGCCTGTAATCCTTTTATTTGGATGAAACTTGGCTTTTACCTTAATTTGTTCGTTTCTAGCGTCACCGTTTGGCTGTATGGTGTTTAACCTTTCGCTGAATTTGAAAAAAAGTTATAACTTGACAACCCCAAGCCGTTTTTTTCTTATAAGTCTGATTGGCGAATATGTTAGGGCAGAGGTCGAGGAATAAAGCCCGGAGCACGCGGGTTCTCTGTCCTTGTGCCTGACCGAAGCCCCCGAAGTAACTTGTGTCTTATAAAAAGTAACTAGTGAATATCCTGAACCAGTCAGTCAACCAACCCATAATAATCGTAAATATTGTGGAACAACACAACACTATCTGCTGTTCCAATAGTGTCCACAGTGTTTATCGACATTATTAGAAGCCTATTTTTTAATCGTTCGCCCTGATTCGAACGGTTTTTAATTATGATTTTCAGCCTGAAAAATTCAATATTTTGATGCATAATACTGATTTTCCCTATTTTTGAACCGTACTCTATCAGTGTTGTCAATGAAAAAATATTGAATTTTTCATGCCGTATTCAAAATTGAAAACCGTTCGAATCGACCGAAGAGCCCTTATCCTTATTACCTATCGCAAAACTCTCTCCTTTTTGTACCTGCGACTCCGTCTCCCAGTACGTGTGACCTCTTCCTTTGAGAGCCGAAAGGCCATCTGCTCCAAGAGCAATGTGTCCCACCCATTGCCACTTAAGTTTGGCAATTCCTCGAGGTGCTTCCGGCAACTATGAGCCTTTTGACGAGGCCCATAGTAAGCGGAGAGATTCCACAGATTGCCTCCTACGAAGTTTACCTCCTTATAATATTAGTTTGGTGTTGTTGTGAAGTGTAACCAGTTGAGGAGAATGGTATTAACCCTTTCAACTCAAGAGAGAATGGCCAGTAGTTTCCTATTGTGTGTGCCTTTTATCTGCCAAGTGTGCTCCAGTGTTCAAAGAGACTGGTGTTCAACAATGGACCTTCGAACTGATTTTGATTTCGATGTTTATTGATTTATTCTAACAATAATGTAAGTTTTAGTTACTGTAGTTTAATGGATTAGAACTGAACTGTAAGTAAGAGGCGATCAGTCATAATAATGAAATAATCGTGGACAAATTCACACAGAGCGCCAAAGTAAGCAAAACTTGTGTTATGGGTGCTAGATAACTGATAAATACAATACAATACAATACAAAAACTCTTTATTTGCACACTAGATACATACATGGGATAAAATACAAAATAAAAAGCAGTACAAAGGGCGGTCTTATCACTAGCGTGATCTCTTCCAGACAACCTTGGTATGGAAAGTAAAAGAAAACTATTTTAGTCGTTGATAGGTAGTGCACACAAAAACTATACAAAAATTTACAATGAAAACAAAAACAATTGGAAAGCTAGTAACCTAGCACCCATAATCACCCCACTAAAGTCAAGTAATGTTGCTTTATTTTTAAACTACTTATATACTTTTAAATACATATTTATTATACATAGAACACCGAGACCCGTAACAGAAATTAAAATTCATCATTTCAATTTCTGCCCGGCCGGGAATCGAACCCGGGACCTCTTGCATGGCAGATGTTGACCACTGAACCACTTAGGTCGTCAAACCAGTCATGGTCGCAGAGATGCTGGGACGATTTTCATATACCTACATTTTATTATGTAACATTAGATCGACCGTTTTCAAGGGATCGTTGTTTTAATATATTTATGCAATTGGACGTTAGTAAATTTATTCAATGGTACGCAAAATGGGTTTCAATAGGTTCATTATATAAAATAAAGCAGTTAAATTGACCTGCTAAGAGTATAAATACTAATACAATGACTAAATATCTACTTAAACGAATGAAAGAAAGACAAACGAAATTTAATATGGGTGAACCACCTTAACATAAAAAAAATACTAAAATACGTATTACTTACCTGATTCCACACATCGACCAAAAAATCATGTCTTCAAATGATCATTTATTTATAGTCTATCTACTATTATCAGAATTCATTATCATATCACACAGCCAGGAGTTCTCCACTCGCCTGAATGTGCACTACTATACTATTGACAAAAAATTCCACATTCGTAAACTAAAAATTGTTGCGTGGGTTGGCCACAAGGTGGACCGACGACCTGGTAAAGATCGCAGGTACCAGCTGGATGTGGAAGGCACAGGACCAGCAATTGTGTAGATCTCTGAGGGACATCTATTCCTAGCAATGCAGTCTTTCTGCTTATATGATGATAATGATGACTAAATCGGTATTTTTATAAATATTGTCGATAAGGTTTCTAAAAACCATAAGATTCAATATATTTAATAAGCCAATGTGAACTCTAAAGACAAACAACTAGAACACTTGTTAATCGATAACACAGAAACCAAAACAGACATCGACAACTTTCATTGGCTGGCGGAACAATTGTGGGAACCTTACCCGTGTGGCTTGGAAATTTGAATTGCTTCTCGGAGTTGGTAACTTTAATAGAATACTTGCAAGTTGGAACAAGCCACTTGGCGACACTCGGTCTGAATGTCGATGCAAGAGAATCTGACAATTATCAGCTAATGTTTGTTGCTCCCAACCGCAGATTAATCGAAGATGTTATGGGCGACAGACACCGCTTACCATCAGGTGGGCGATCTGCTTGTTTGTCACTGCGTAGCATAGCATAGCATAAGCATCATCATCACAGCCCATACCAGTCCACTGCAGGATTTAGGGCCTCTCCCACGGAAGGGGAGGTTATTGCCATATTCTCCAGACTAGGAAAGCGGGTTGGAGAACGCAGTGTTTGGATATAAAAATGGAAACCGCGGCTTCTTATTTTCCAGTCTACGGAGAATCTAGATTTTTTGCTTCGAAAACATTAGTCGCCTTGTACGACATGCGCGAGTGTAAGGGGTTGGTGCTCTGCCGGACACAACACGGCTAAATAACATATCGGCATAAGCACATCACTGTATAATTTTGCGTGGTATTGTTGTAAGTATTCACATCGCTTCAATAACCAGTACAACTGTTGTTTGTTAACAAGAAACCACTTATTTCCACTGCTGCAGCGGCGACCACACAGAGGACCTATGTCGCGCCTTTTCTCTCTTGTCACTCTCGCGTGTACAGTTAGATAAGGCTTGCTTACTATATTACGGGCACAAACCTCTTTGGTTTTTACATAAGTATTTAAAAAAATGTGAAAATAATAAATGATTTAAAAAAAAAACTTATGTTAGCCGTGCTGGATCAGCTTTCCGACTCATTCTTCTCTAATTCGCTCGGTTTTGAGCATCTCTCATCCGACTCGGTGATGTCATCGCTTCATCACAGATGGAAAGAATATTATACAAAAGTCCGATAAACATAAATAAGCAGCCATTGTTTCCGGCGCAATAAGTAAAAACACTATCGCTCGGCAAATAACTCACATCAGATTAGAGGTGCTGTGATAAAAAAGACGAATAGTCAATTCCAAGGAACAGATGCCTACGCAAAACAGCCCTTTTTTAAATAATTGCGTTCAAGGCAATAAAGGGGAAAGGGAATAGCAGCCAATCTGAAATGACGAAATTGGGTAAAGTAATTCTTCGGCCTTGAATGTCAATATTGTGGAACTAGTTGCAGCCCGCTACTACGCCCGTTAAAGTTAAAAGAGTGTTCCTGTGGAAACTGGATAAGTAAAAAACAAATTTACGAGTCTATAATAATTGGTCGTGAACTGTGCTCCGAAGGAACTTTTTCCCACGCACACTAAGGTTGTGGAATGAACTACCTGGAGAGGTTTTCCCTGGAGAGTACAATATGGAGTTCTTCAAGAAAGAGGTAAAAAGGTTTTTCCGGGGTCGGCAACGCGTGGGTGATGCCCCTGGTATTGCAAACGTCCATAGGCTGCGGTGACTGCTTACCATCAGGTAGGCCGTATGCTTGTTTGGCACCTTAGTGGTATCCAATTATAAAAATTTACTACATGTCACGATTGGTTCCAAACTGCAGAAATACCAGCTTGAAAGGTTGCTTTTTCTTACTTTGTTTTTTGCAATGTATTTATGTATTTATGTAACAAAGAATTTTCATTCAATTTATTTATAATCTGCATAAGTCATAAGACATCATCAAATAATTACTATAACTAATCGAACATCCCTGTGGTTTATCAAATCCTTTATGTACAGTCCGTAGTATTATTTAGTACTGGTATAGTGCCAATCAGCTATTCTAACAGTCTCTGGATCCCCAGCGGAAAATCTTGGTCAACGGCCACCAACTTTATTAGAAGCCACACCTAACGAGTGGCGAGCTTAATGCGGTGCTGAAGTTCGACTAGCTTTAAAGTCAACCATCCAGTTTCCAGACATTGCGTGCGTTGTTCAACTTTGTCGGTCTCGCAACCGCGTTGCGTTATGATCTCCAGAATCATAAATTGTATCCTGTTGGGTCTAAAAAAATAAACAGCCAACGCTCTTTTCACAGTATCCGAGATATTAATGTCTTTTATTTTGCTCAGTCTGTCAGTCTCGTCAGTTCAGCATCCAGTTCGTCATTAAAAGTTGAAGGGGAGACCAGGAGGAAGAGGGGGGGGAGTCTCTACAATGAAAGAAATAAAAGGGTTCCGCTTTCATTTCGCATTGAAAGTAAAAACAATGCCTCACGACGAGAAACCACCAACGAAACATTTTTGAACTTCGCTTTCGAAAATATGAAAATTGTTTTCAACTCAAAATATTCAGCCGCTAAACAATCTGCGTTTGATATTATATTGTACAATTATGGCGGATATATGTCAAATAAAATATGTTTATTAAATTTAGGTTATCACCAACTCATAAACGTCATACAATTTATACATAGTATAAAACAAAGTCGCTTCCCGCCGTCTATACCTAAGTATCTATGTACGCTTAGATATTTTAAACTACACAACGGTTTTCAACAATAGATTTAGTGATTCAAGAGGAAGGTTTATAAGCAAGAAAAAGAGTAGGTAGGGGTAAAGTAGGTGTACGCGAACGAAGTCGCGCCGGGTCCACTAGTACATAATATAATAATAATAAATGCTGGGACCCGCGGCATCGTCGAGCAGACAACGGTATACCTTTATAAGTTTTATACAAACATACATTTGTCTAGGATAAGAAGTATACTTATAGGTACATAAAATCACAAGTACAGAAATTGGACCTAGTGATGAAAAAGCATTCTTAATAAAAGAGATTCGAATATTAAATTGGTATTTCGTACAACCAAGAAACGCAGTATACTTTAAACATTTACCTACAAAGTTGTCAAGCATAACTGAGTATATCAAGAAGTCATTACTACATCATACATTAGGTATACAAGATATTAGGTATAGGTCTACGAACTACGGTCTACGAACCAATCAATATATCTAAAAGAAAAAGTAACAAAATCCCTTTCTTCTGAAGCATATACACATACAAATATTTCGCCAAACACCAGTCATTCAGTTCAAACAAAATATCAAGCAAAACCCGCTTTCAATAGAATTTCACTGAAGCAAATACAAGAAATACAACCAAAGTTTTTGAGCAAAACCGTTTTTTGCCGCAGCTATTGAGTTTTCGCATATTTTTCACACAACTGTCGGGGCTCCGGGTCCGTTATAACCGAGTTATTCTCCGGACTCATATAAAGTGACCCTCGAAAAATTGGAAACACGCCGTGAGATGTGCCTTTTATGTCGGGCAACCGTAAATAAGCCAAAAAACTTATGCGCCGTGTCCCTAAGGCGGGCGGATTCAGTATTCTTTTTTTCATTAAACTAGCTTTCATATTTCTCACCTTATTAGTGACGATGTAGACGAAGATGAAACCGTGGTAGCCGTGGGGATGGCCGTGTGGTGTCCGGCAGAGTAGAATAGCACCAACCCCTTACACTCGTGGGTGTCGTACAAGGCGACTATTGTTTTTGAGGCAAAATATCTAGAGTCTCCATACTGGAAAATGGGCAGCAGCTATTTCCATTGTTATATTTACAACATTGTGATATCCAATCCGCCTACAATGCGTGAAGCTAATGGCAATAACCTCATCTTCCGTGGGAGAGGCCCTAAGTCCTGCAGTGGACTGTTAAGGGCTGTGATGAAGAGACGAGGATGGTGCATGCCAGTATAGAATTAGGCTATTCTCGCTTGAAGTAAGTATATTATAATGTTAAGGGAACACACTCTAAGGTAACGTGTTCCATTCCTTAGCCGTAATGAAGGTAAGACGATTTAGAACTTTTCGTTACGGTCTAGTTTTCTGACTCAAAGTGATTTTAAAGACGTTTCGCGTCAAAAGCTAAAAAAAAAACATAAAAATGCAAGCAAGAAATCGCTTTCACATTTACTGAAAGCGTTATCCTAGCGCTGAGAGACGGAACGCTCTGGTAGAAGACGGATTAACCGCTAGAATTATGTGATTAGCTGATTGAGGGGAGTTGGGTACGGGTAGGGGTAGAAGTAGGGGTATTGTTCATTAAATTAAAACCACACACACGAAGTCGCGCCAGGTAGCTAATTCGTGTTTTCACGAAGACAGCCGGCAGTACCCTGATACTGCTTACCCGCATTTTTTAATTATTCTAGTTAAAAAGAAACGAGATGAGGCTATATGATGGAAGTTATGACACCCACAACAACCGGGGAGTCATGAAAGTGTAGCGATTATGAACGATATTTGGAATTACAAGGAACTGTAATGAGACGCACCAAAATATATAATGGATAAATATACTCTGATAATGTACTAATATAAATGTACTCTGTCCCTGCAGGTGAATAAGGTTGCCAGTGCTCCATGAGGCAGGGATTTAAGGTACCGTGGCTTTGGTAGTGCAATAGCATTTGCCTTTTTGCTGCCAGATCAATGTGCTACAGAGGTGGGCAACGCATTGGCGATACCCTGGTGTTGTTAGTGTCTATGGGGTATCTGTGACCACTTTCCGTCGTCAGTTTGCCCGTTATGACATTAAAAAAGTATGCGATTATGAGAGAGAGAAATTTCCGTGAAAGCTAAAATTTAAGCAGTGGTGTTTATACAAATACACACACATACCTTTCCCCCCCGCATATTATAAATAAAAAGAAAATTCGTAACACACGTATAGAGATTTTTTTATTAATATTCTCTGAATACGGCCCACTGTTCTTGAGGAAAATGAGAAAGCCAAAAAACTTACATACTGCTTTCAGACCCGGCACTGGAGTAAGTATATAAAACTTATAGTTTACTAAAGCTCCACGGCGGCACAAAGTGAGCCTACTTTGCGTCCGACTGGGACACGTCCTGTGGCGTTGCTTTATCATTTATTTATTTATTTTTACAGTTTTACATATAAAATATAATTACATTATGGTTGAAATGACATACATGGACATGTAGTAAAATCATGCCAATGCGTTTTGCTTTCGTGTGCGAGGGCCCTGGGTCCGCCTTACCCTCGATCTAGAGTTTGGCAGATCAGGTACAATGCAGCGACAGCCATCTGACCTCCGCGACCCTGTGAACCTGACCAGATTGGATAATAATTACATATTCAGTCTCCTGAATATGTAACCAGTTTCACGTCTAATGTAGAAGAGGCTCAAGTCGAGCATGACTTAGGGCCTCTCCCACGAAAGAGGAGGTTTAAGCCGTAATCTCCACACTTGACAGGCGGGCTGGAGATAGCAGTGTTACGAATATAATAATGGCAAACGCTGCTGCCCATTTCCAGCCTACGGAGACTCTAGAAGTTTTTTCTCTATAACATTAGTCGCCTTGTACGACACTCACGAGTGTAAGGGGTTGGTCTATTTTACTCTGCCGGACACCACACGGCCATGATGATGATGATGGTGATCGAAAATCATTAATATTGATTGCAATTTTAATTGAAATAGGTGAGCTCTTTAAAAATGTATTATGGGAAGTGTTCTTGAAATGAATAAACTATGTGACTCAGTTCAACGTATTTCTTTTACATGGGTTAGTTCCGTACACACAGAAGCTATTCCCTAGACTATTCGTTCATTGATGTTATTATTTGTTGGTAATTCTTTAACAAGCGAGTCCGGCGCGACTTTGTTCGCGTACACCTACTTTACCCCTATCTACCATTTTTTTCTTACTTTTAAACCTTCTTCTTGAATCACTCTATCTATTGTTGAAAACCGCATTAAAATCCGTTGCGTAGTTTAGAAGATCTCAGCGTACATAGGGACAGACGGCGGAAAACGACTTTGTTTTATACTATGTATAGATTATCACTCAACAGTCGATAGTATCAAATGTGCAAGACAAATTCAAAAAATAGTACCAAATCCAAGAACCATAAACCCCGACTGCACCCAGTATCACTCGCGCGGTCAAGGCAACAACAACACACACACACACAAAGAGACAGACAGTGTTGTTAGATAACAACACTTTATAACGTTAACCTGCATGAAGCCATAGCTAAAGCGTAGCGTTGCAGACCATGCGTAGAACCAGTGTCAAAAATAAATAAATTTTCTTTACTTTAGGAAAAGCCCCTATTATTGTTTTTATATAACAATAAAAACAATTATTACATTATTGAGCAGGTACAATATCTATACTAACCAATGAGATTGGAAAGTAAGCGACCGACCAGTCTATGAAGGTCGCTAACATTCCAATCTCTTTGATACTTACAGTGTTTTAGTAATTTTGGTCGTACTCTGGTGCACGCTAAGCCAATGCTTGTAGAACTGACATCCACAGTCACTAGCGACTAATTGCAATAATTGGTTACCTGAGTCACGCTACTTCTGCCACAAGAAAGCAATCCTACTAAAAAGTCAGGGCCCCCTTTTTTGAGAAAAGACGCACTGCAATATCTTGATAGGCGCATCATGATGCCAAATGCATATTTATGTTGCACTCAAAGAAATAGACATTACAATAGACTAAGAAACAATTTAAATTCAGGTTTTTACTTATTTTGTGTTTGCTCGCGTATTTTATGTTTGCTTGCAAATACTATTCTGCTTTTCGAAATAGATATCTCTGATAAGGTCAGGGGCAGTCTGAAAATTAGTGCTGCAGGGTATTGGCCCTCAGCGTAAACTGAGACTGTGTTCCATGCAAAGCTTTTGATTATTATTATTATCTTATTTTGTATGTACCCTAGATATAAGGTCCTAATATAAAAAAATTATAACGTTATTATTGAGTGGATAAATAAATATTCTTATTCTTATTCTAAAAACATAATCCTCATTCTAACCCAGTCAGGTAAACAAACAACAAACCTTGTGAAAAATTCTTCAACCTGACTTTCATATTTTTGGCCGCCAACGTAACTCTACGTAGAGCCACGTTGTACGATCTAAGCACGGAACTCTACATAATTCAGTGCAGTGGAAAAGATCCGTGGGGTCTCACATAAATATCTTAAGGGGACGGGAAAGGTTGGAATTATATCGCTCTATTTTCTTTGTATTTGCGGGGTGTAGAGTTCGGGTGGACTTATCTAGCTGTTTAATTAGTGTAGAGTTTTTACGATAGAGTCGTTTGGAGGAAGAGGAATTGAGGATTTAAGTACGTACTTTGGTACGGGGTAGAGGCATAAATGGTTAATGTGCTACGGTAGCAATTTTTTTAATAGTAGATATAAAGCATTTGAAAATTATACAGTTAAATGTAAAAAGAGATTTCTTTTTAGAAATAAGTAGTGCCTGTTGGCTAATATCTAATTTGTACTATATCTTTAATTTTCTTGTGTACAATAAATTGTTAAAATAAAAGATCGTCTAGTCCATTTGACCTCAGTAGCTCCTGGCGAAAGATTCCAAAAGATAACACTTAATGGGCCTCATTAGGTAGCTAAGACTCTAAAACGTACGTTGTAAACTGATATGGTTTAGAAAACACTATCCATATCGGATCCAAAGTCATCGCACAAGTCTTATACACATCACGGGGTGCCAATCGCTATTGCGAATCGAGAAAGACGTAGGTCTCCATAATTCTTCGCATTTTTCTTCTTCTTGGTGTGTCTAGTACTCCGCCACGGATACAGCATTAGAACATATATATCTTTCTAATATCACAAAAAGTAATAAACTTGATAACATGGTTATTAAAAGTGCATTTTTTTTTTTTTTTTTTTTTTATGTCATACGGTAGGCAAACAGGCAAGCGGGCCACCTGATGGAAAGTGGTCACCACTGCCTATAGACATTAGCAACACCAAGAGTATCGCTAATGCGTTGCCCACCTCTATAACACGTTGCTCTGGCAGCAAAAAGCAAATGCCACTCCACTGCCAAAGCCACGGTTCCCCAAATCCCCACCCCATGGAGCACTGGAAACCTTACTCACCGGCAGAAACACAATACTATTTAAAAGAGTATTATTTAGCTGCGATATTCTGTAAGGTGGAGGTACTTCCCCAGTCGGGCGGCTCCAATTCGAACGAGATACCCCGCTATGCCCTACCTCTCTTAAATCTTAGCTTGCTTAGCTTAGCAGTTTCCGGGTCCCCAGCGGACCTTGGTCAACCTCGCTCCGCCAACTGCATTAGGAGGCACATCTTATGAGTAACGAGCTTGTACGTTGCTGAAATTCGACTAGCGTCAAAGTTCGAAACGGTCACCCATCCAATTCCCCGATTCTGCGGGCCTAACCTTGATTATCTGTCTCACAATCATGCTGCCTGTAGACTTTGGTCAACTTCGCTTCGCCAACGGATATTTCCTAATATCCGTTGGCGAAATTGTGCCTCCTGGCACACCTAATAAGTAGCGAGCTTATGCGTTGCTGAAATTCGACTAGCGTCAAAGTTCGAAACGGTTACCCATCCAATTACCCGATTCTGCAGGCCTAACCTTGATTATGAGTGGCGAGCTGGTTGCGTTGCTAGCACGACTAGTCTCAAAGTACGAAACGATCACCAATAAAATTCTCGATCACTCATCAGTCTCGCAAACCACTATAGACCACTTATACTTATGCTAGTGATCTTATCTATTAATATACGAGATTTCATTTTCATTTTCATAATATACCAGTGGCCCTAGCACAAGCGTGTCCACGTCAAAGCTCGCGCCGCGAGAGAGCGTTTGCCTCTTTCTCTCAATACTAAGACGAAAGAGATACCAATACCTATGTCGCGCTTTTTCTCGCTTATCGCGCGCGACAGCAACTTATGCTAGGCCTACAGTAATAGACAAAAAACGATAAACACATACAATAATCTAGACGCCTTCAAGGCTAGAGTGAACAGGCTGTTCCTAGACAGACATGCTTCATCTTCGTCCGCATCGTCACTTACTACCAGGTGAGATAGCGGTTAAATGCTTGGCTAGTCCAATTAAAAAAGAACGATCACCGATCCATCATGCACGACTATAGCACAAATCCCACTGACATACGGTCTACTCACGCAATGTTAATGGCTAAATGGCATTTATGACACGACACTAGCGAACACTGTCTCTTAAGATACAGGATTTATTCCTAGTTTAGGAGGCAGGGTTGTGAATTATTGCCATACTAATGTCACTTTGTAAACCTATATATTATCAAAATGTAATAATTCGTGTCAATAAAATCTTTGAACTCTCTTCCACATGAGGTGCGGGACAGTCCGTCACTACAGACTTTTAAAAAACGTGTCAAGGACCATTATCTATCTCTGTCTAGTTGTACATAGATATGTATGTATAGTATTGTATTATTATTATAAATTTATATTATATTTGTTATATTTTATTTGAGAAGATAAGTATGTTTAAGTATTTTAGTATGTATTCTATATCGCGCACGTCGATCTGCTTTACTTATCTCATCTCTCTTCTATATTCTTTTAGAAATAAGTAGTGCCTGTTGTGTCGTCTATATGTATGATGTTTCTCTATGTATTTTACTGTGTGCAATAAAATGTTAAATAAATAAATAAGTTCATTTTTTTTATCCAATTCCCCGTCTCTGCGTGCTTAACCTTGGTTATCTTTCTTGCAAACATGCCTACTTATACTTCAACTAGTGATCTAATCTACAAACGTATGAAATGCACCACGACTAAAGACGATAAACACAATACTATCCAACAACGACGACGAGGGACATGCAAACGAAACGACAATACATTAAATCGAGCCAAAAACTCCGCCAGATAAGTCGATCGAACGAGACATAAAACTAAAGGTCTTTTCCTGTTTTCCCTTTATCTGCTTGACGTATGTTAGTGCAGCATCCCGCGAACGAGCACCCAGTTTACAAAAGCCGTTACGACAGTTTCTTTGTAAGGAGCCAGCCAAGATCCGAGACGGATAAAATCCGTGGAAATTTCTAGAAAAGTCCGACAGCGCACCTGACGTAGTCTACCTATCGACACAGTAAAGGTAGGTTTTGAATTTGTTTGAAATGAAATTGTTTGGATTTCAGGATGCCTTTGCTTATGCTTTCGTTTTTAGAGGTAGACTTGATTTTTAATGTTATGGACCGATACATCTTAAGTTACTTCTTTGGTAAAATTTATTCGTTTACTTATCAAATATTGATTCAAAATATTAACCGAAGTATACGAATAACGGGTCTTACATGCATTCAGCTTCAGATCTGCTAATTAAGTGTTTCTGATATTATCATCATTTTCATCATGGCATTAATGTCTCGGACATGCTCTCGCACGGGACAGAGGGCCAGTGGTCAGCTTTGACCGTGATCCAGGATTTGGCAGATCAGCGGGTCTAAAAAGTCTGCATTAGCGTGTTATATTATGATTCATATAAATTTGTTACTAATTTATCTGCAGCATCGCTGTTAACATTGACATGACAATTCACCAATTAGCTTAATGTTGTCTAATTATACCTACAAAGTTGCATTGCAATCAGATTTAAAAATTTACTTGTAGAAATATTATACTTTCCGTCATTTTCGCTATACAAAACACAAATTGAACGGCAGGGTACCTATTATTTCAATTGCATCAATTACACTATTTAATTTTCTGACATATTTTAAAAGTATCTATATGAAAGTACATACACACATTACGTCAAGCCTTTCCCCCCAGCTTATTTCCTTTATTATTGAAAAATAGCTACACTAATTAAACAACTGGCTTTCATCAACTCCATCAAAACTCAATACCAACTGGCACAGTCCGTTTCGCCCATTGACCTGCAAACTCTTGGATAACTGGCTCCAAACTGTCGCCAACGAATGAAATCCATATTTCACCAACAATTAGATTCGGTTCCAGCGTCATTCCGGCTGTGTACCTGTGGGAATAAGGCACTTGCATGTTTTTGGCCGTGTGATGTCCGGCATAGTAGAATAGCACCAACCTCTTACACTCGTGGGTGTTTTACAAATATCTAGAGTCTACGTAGGCTGGAAAATGGGCAGCAGTATTTTCCATTGTTATGTTTATAACACTGCGATCTCCAACCCGCCGACCAAGCGTGGAGATTATGGCGATAACCTTGCGTGGGAGAGACCCTTAGTCCTGCAGTGGACTATTATGGGCTGAGATGATGATGTTTTTGGCAAAAGTTAATATAACGCTTTTAGTCTGTGAGGACACTGTAGGCCCTTTGTAGCCGAGTATAAGAAAAAATCTACTTTCTAGTGAAAGTAGACGTTTAGGAGACCCTCAAAACGTTGATCTGCCCATCCACAGTGTGGCACAATATTTTTTGTGACGAAATCTTCGACTTTTCGTAGCGATAATACTTACATATCCTCTTCCGTGCGTTCTATAAGTAAAAAACCGATTTTCCTCACATCCTCTTGGCAGTTTCGCTTTTCAGCCACATTATAGTCACAAAAGAGAAAAGTTACTTATATTCAATAACGTAAGATAACGTACGGCGCCCTCACAGTCTATTTTGGCTCTTTCAAGGCTTGCACTAGTTGAACACTAACCGATGCTCTTACAGTGAGGGAAAACATCGCGATGAAACCTGCACATACAGGCAACAATTATAATCCAATCCAATCCTGGAACATGGTCAAGGCTCACCCCGCGCCCTTGCGCGCGAGAGCACAACCATCACATTAACGCCAACATTATCATCTAATAATGTGGAGGAGGTGTGAATCATGAAAGGTTACGGGCAATAAGAGAATATGATGGATATTAGGTACTAGAGCTACCTATCTTAGTTACCATATTCCTGACAGTACCAAATGTATCCATTGATCTCAGCCTAGTCGCCCACACCTTCAACATCAATCGAACATGAGCCTCTTCCTATATTGCTATAGCTAAATTGCTAAATCTATCAACTTCTTACGACCTTCATGTGGGCGTCAGTCCCATTTCAAGGCTTGGAATTGGAAATTGTATTCCCGTTACGTAACTAGCTACGAATTTTGGCTAAGAAATAGGACGTAATGGTGTTAAACAATGTATACTAGAATATTGATAGTGACTATAGATTATGAATTAAAATAGTATAGATTTTTACTCCCTGACGAAAAATGAGAGGTATCTGTGTGGGGTATGAGAGTATATCTGTGAATCTGTGGCGTTATGTATCTGTCTGGCATCGTAGCTCCGGAACAGAAGCACCGATTTGGATGTGGTTTTCTCTATTTGAAAGCCAATTTAATCGAGATGGTCCTTAGCTTTGTTTAATTAAATCGGTATTGAAGTTTAGAAAATATTTGAGTTTAAGTAAACTTTGACGGGAGTTATCCGACCTTTTTTGCCAGTTAGGTTATATTTTAACGCGATTGTTGAAAACATCACATACATGTTATTCCAAACGCTTTCGTTTGTACAGGTAACTACATACATGGTAAACTACACAATAAAATTATTTATTAAAAAAAGACTGCCTAATTCATAGTAGTCCGCACATTCCCTATTCGTATCTGGGGCATAAATTGAAAAATTGTTCGTCAGCCTCCCATCCAGTATCTACTTCAGTTTACGCCCCAGTGAGGGGCAGGGCCGGCGTGGGGTGCGAGATATCTTATTTATTATTTGACAATTTTCCACTAAACAAATACAAATTTACAAAACTTTATTAGTTACACGTCCAAGTAACAAGTAGGAAGTAAGAAGTACCTTTATAAGCACATTACATGTAATTCTAATTTACAATATCGACGCCGCAATAATAAGGGTTTCTTTATAATAGAAGGCGGCGAAAGTGAAAGCAGTTCACCTGATGGAAAGTGATAATCGCCACCAAGAGACATCTTTAAACTAGTAGCAGACGTTCGGTTTTGGCTGGAGCCGACCAACCGTCCGTGGTAGTCAGTACTAATCCTCACGAAGTATAAAATAATATATGTTGGCATCTTATGCTTGTTTTAACGACTTAACTCTTTTATCAACAATTGTATGTATTGTATTGTATGTATAATAAGTATGTATTTAAAAAAAAAGGATTTAGGTAGTATATCAGTTATCTAGTACCCATAGTACAAGCTTTGCTTAGTTTGGGGCTAGATGGCGCTGTGTGAATTTGTCCGCGAATATTTATTTATTTATTCTTTGATTTCAGTGATCGAAATTGTTACTGATTGATTTCAGTTAATTGCAATGGAACTTGATAGCAACTGATCTCACGAAATCGATGATACATATCTTATTTCAATCTTTGAAATCAGATAATTGTTAGCAACAGAGTTACATTCCACTGGTAACATAAGTTACGAAACATACTGTAATACTTGGTCTGTATCTACGATTTTAGTCGCCTTCTGAGGACGACAGCCGTCAATAAACAGCGCTGGCGCTATCTAAATTGTACTTTACTGGATTACACGACACGACGGATGGGTTGAAAGAACGTTTCTCGCTAGTACTATTAGGATGTGGAATGAATTTCCAGAACAGAGTTTCCTTTGGGTTCTTACTCATTGAATTACTCGACTTTGATAGACTTTGACGTAATTGACTCCTTCAAGGCCAGAATAAACTATAGGGGGTCTAAAAAGGCCACATGTGCATTTCATATTATGATTTATATTAGCGTGCATATTATTAAACGCTAAAATGGCCTTTTTAGACCCTATGAACTAATTTTAATGAAACAACCATCTGGATCAAACTGGCTTTGAAATATAGAAACTGCATCGAAATAGGTCCGTTTATTCTTGAGCTACGACGCCACAGGACAGAATCACAGCTACGCAAATACACAGAGCCGCAGATGAACACGTCAAACTTTAAATAACCTTAATTTTTCGTCGGGTGTTAAAAATACATAAAGAAATGAATGAAAGGAAAATTCTTTATTGCTTATACATAGAATAAAACAAAAACAGACTATAACAGATAATCAACCGGTGGTCTAATCGCTTAAAGCGATTTATTCCGGGCAACTTCAGACACCTAGAAACAGAAGATAAGATGTAGGTATAACGACCACCTCGCAAGGGCTGTGTACAACGAGTCGTCTCTTACATGTTTAAATTACACTTTTAAGATCAATTTTACGGTAAACTGTTTTGCGTTATTTACGTAGATTTATTTATTTATTTATTGGTCTGACAGTTCATTTAGATAAGCTGGTATATAATAGGACCACGATAAGTCCGTACTACTGACAGTAGTAAAAATTATAAAGTGTGGATATGGCAATAATTGTCCGTCCTTGTAGTTCCTTTCTTGTAAACATTCAGTTACTTGGTCACTATTACCTTGAAATTGTACTTTTAGAATCTAAATTATTAATCATGCTGAAAATTATCTCTCGCACTTCCTTTTTAAATGTATTGCCCATTATTTTATAATATTTTACATAACTCACGTAAATAAACAATCCTACAGAAATCAAATTGTTTGTTATGATTTTTACGAATGACGTTATATGATGTTTAAAAACTTAGAATAAGTTGCCATACAGAGATTTCTATGTATATATTTTTAATAAGCGATTCGGACTTAGCCACGTCTTATTCTAACATTCTTGATCCGTATAGACTTTTTAATGTGAGTCCATTATAGTTATCTCAATCTCTTGTCTTATCAATTTCTGCAACAGCCGTTTAAAGTATTTTTATTTATTTATTCCGTGAGACAAAATTCAACTTCTTCAAATACACATTTTATTTCAAAGAACGTAAACAGTTTCTTATCGTCATTTTTGGTTTTAGATTTGATATTTTTTGGAATTGCGGAACTTTAGAGGAAATTACCACCAGTACTGGTGGCGGCCCATTGTCTGTCTAGTCTAATATAAAAAAACTATGGTCATAATGATGTAATTCGCTTTTATGAACTTCAACTCTGTGCCAGATTGGTCCTACCTTAAATGAAATGAAATGAAATGAAATACATTTATTGTCTCAGGACACCACATCACAAGTTCACAATACACATATAATTACAGACAGTAAACAATACACAATACACATAGCATCGGAACTGCTGTAGTGGTACCCCTGACGACAATAGGACCTCGCTCAGCGTATGCCACGGCCTGAGCCGCGGCGCTGGTCTTCCGCGAGTCCCGCGGAGTGAGGTCCGGATCATTGTGCCCCCTAAGCTCAAACTAAAATATATACCTACTTATACTAAAATAATTTTAATTATAAATATGTGTGTAATAAAAATAAAAAATATATATATAAAAAACAGAAATGACAACTCTTAACCATTAAACGCGTCGCGGGCGCCAGAGGGGGGGGGGGGGGGGGGGGGGGAGGCGGGCGCAGGCACCCGACTCGCTCCCAGCTAGTCTAGCCAAGCTAGTCATTCGGATTAGCTCCCCCAAGCGCGCCGGTCGGCGCTGCGCTCTGTCCCGGCGACGGGCAAGCCAATCTGCCGGCAAACGCAACCTCACGACAAAGGAGGAAGAAGTCTGACTGCCCATGGTACAAAGTGCATACCTACATACATATTATAATTATAGTGATACCATGTTAAAACACTTTCGCACGCTTGCGCGCCATATCTGTACCGGTAAGTACCTACCCACCTTTTTTTTGTTTTCCTAGTGCTAGTACCCACCTCCATACACATTAATATTACAATTTCGTAAGTGAGTAGGTGAACTTTGCCTTACTTTCTGTGTCTACCCTTAGTTAATGGAAAAAAATATATATATAAAAAATAAAAGGAATTACCTACACAACACAATGTTATAAAATACGCGTCCGTCTGTCCATCTATCTGTCTGTACCTATACTGTAAACTCAAAAATCACTGAACGGACTTCCAAGCGATTCCCATCAACAGCCAGAGCAACTCATGAGGAGGTCACAAAAAAAAATTTGTAAGACCGTACCTGTACGAAATGACCTTTAGACTTTGAAATTCCGAGTAAATACTCATAAGTGACAAAGACAATAGTTTTATTGTCTGATATAACGGTCTGTCTGACGGCCCTGGTATTTTCGGTGCTTCTGTTCCGTTATTGTGCAATTGGGCTGATGGAAAGGCGGGGTGCATCGAGATTCATTTTGAAAAATCCAAACTGTTTTTATTCGGGCTCGCCTTCTATGCAGGTTTTAGCTTTTGCATCTATTCCTAGAGGCATATATGGTGTAGCTAAAGAAAAAAAACGCTCTAGCCATTCATATTTATTTTTGTCTCCTTCAGTTTCGGGATACTAATCCAATATCCAGTTTGTCAAAGGCACTGAAACGTAGCTGTATTTATTAGATACGAATCGACTTCTGTTTCATCTTTGATCAAAGTATAAGCAGACCGAAACGTGTCTGGAACACGGCTAGTAGTTTTTCGCAGTTAAGTATAAAAGTGATTAAATTCAACGGTAAATGATGTGCATGGCGGCGCATGCATTAGCGCTCTCTGAAAGGTGTGGCTTCTGCTTTAAATTAAAGGTAACTTTTAAGGGCAAGTGCTGGACATATTCGTTTTAAAATACAGATTTTCTATTTTACGAATTCACCTTCAGTAATCAAGTGTACCAACTTGGAGAGCGCGTTGGAATTATCTTGGCGTTAATGTCCCGGTTGTACTCTCGCGCATGAAGGCTCGGGATCCGCCTTGACCATGATCCAGGATTCGGTAGATCTGACAATTACAGTTGAGCGGCTGCCATCTGACCTCCGTGACCCTACTACTAGGAGAATCTGACCAGATTGGATCATGGTTACATTCAGTCACTAGAAAGAATGAATGCAGATTACACTCACGATGTTTTCCCTCACCGTAAGAGCATTGGTTAGCATTCAACTAATGTACATGACTCAGACAAGAGTCATTGGTACATCGTCGTAGTGAAATTCGAACCCCATATCTCTCACTGACGAGTCGGATACCATTACTCGGCCACCGAATCTCCTATCAAAACTGACTGAATATTCAGCTGAAATATGTGAGTTGAATTTCGTGAATAAAAATCACAGTTTTCATATTCATTTATGAGCACGAGGATAACGGAAACAAACGATAACAAAGTTATTAACATTCTTCAATTGTGAGTTAATTTTGAAGCGTTGCCAAACACGTGCTTTCATTTTATGGTTCGGACTTCGATGTATTTTGACCTGACATAACCATCTCCCGAGACTGTTCAAATAGCAGTACATTTTGGTCAACATCGCTTCGCCAATGGTATTAGGAGACACACAGGGAGTTCATCCTCACACCTTGGAGCCAAATTGGCCGCGAACTGTGCGATACCAAAAGAACCTTTCCCCACGCACACTAAGGTTGTGGAATGAACTAGCTGGAGAGGTTTTCCCTGGAGAGTACAATAGGGGATGAAAAGATTTTTACGGGGTAGGCAACGAGTGGGTGATGCCATTATATTGCAAAAGTCCATAGGCTGCGGTGACTGCTTACCATCAGGCAGGCCGTAAGATTGTTTGCCACGTTTGGACAGGTGGTATAAAAAACACATACCGAGTAATGAGCTCGTTGCGGTGCTGAAGCTGCAAATCTCAAAGTACGAAACGGTCACCCATCACGATCCTGGACTCCGCGAGCGTTGCATAACCTTGGTTACATCGCAACGCAACGCTGCCAAACCGCGTGCCACTTGATAACCAAATTAATATTGAACTCGCTCCAGTAACTTACGTCACATCTTGGGAAACCCCTTAAGCGACCAATGTTGGTATTGCTAAGTCCCAAAACTGGCAAGCCTAAAGTTGTTGTACAAAAACTGAAAGTAAAGAGGCCATATTTACTTTACCTTTTCCGTACAGTTTGAATTATTCACCAGACTTAGGGACCCCGTTTTGCAAGAGTCTCTAAGGGACAACGCACTTAAGATCCTGATAAGTCTGTCGAAATAATGTTGTGGGAAATTGCGCCTTGCTAACTTGGTATTAAATACTTGCCTCGAGTATACATTATTTGCTTATATCTTACTTGAAGTACAGCAACCACTATCACGGGTCTCGTACATGGCAACTAATGTCTTACCTAAGACCCCCTATGTATAAGACCTCAGAGGAATAACTAATGCACCTAAGACCATCTCAAACCTCCGTAGACCAATGCCTAACAAGCGTAGTTATTCTGCCAATATTCTCTTTCAAATTCACACTTACATCATAGTCGCCATGTCTATGTGAAGGATAGTGAGGCCACCATACCACAAATAAGAAAATAAATTTGCGAAATCACCCGATTTCCTAAGATACAATTTTGGTCCTTCGAGCCACACGGCTGTTTGTAGTGAATTGATCGCTTGACTGGCTGTCTCTGACGTCACATCCGATTAATCTGCTGCCGTCTCACAATTTGTCTACGTCATTGACTGACGAGGCAGAGCACGAGTACAGCGCCACAAACTCTGACCCGGTGGCTGAAACTGGAACGAAACGTCGCCATTGTGAAATATCGTTTCTAATACAACAATAGCGACACCGGCAGCGGATCATATAGTTTGTGGACTTTACAAGGGCTTTGTCGACTTTGTATTGAACTATTGACCCAGTTTACATTAATCATTTTGCTTGTAGGGTACCAGATTCCTCAAGCCAGATTATTTTTTATTACAAAGGAGCAAAGCAAAATGCTTGAGTGGACCTTTCTTCAAGGTTAAATTCAAATTTAGTCATTGCGTGTCCCGAATATTGCATTGCAATAGTTTAACGAAGATAAATGTATCTAGGAAATTCTTATAGCTGATTTCTCCTGATTAGTTCACCTGATGGAAAGTGGCCACCGTAGTCCAGGACATCTGCAACCTGAGGGGAGCGGATGTGGTGCTGGTTTTTTTAGGAGTGTTACAAGTCCGGAAGAAGTGACTATAGCATTTAGCCGATCCATTATGGATTGTCCTAGAAGGTGACTAATACCTAGTTCAAGAAAGAAAGTCAGGACGGAATAAAGCCAATACGGGCACCCTACCCTACCCTATACAGGAAGAGGTCTGGGTGGTATAATGTAGGTAGATTTAGATTTCTTGTTTAAGCTCGGTTCTACTTTTAATGAATAAGGATTACCTCTATTTTTCTTACTGGTCAAGCCCATACAGTCGTACGCAATTTCTGCACGATTTGTCCCAAATCGGTAGCATTCAATTTTCACCTACATTATCTTGATGCCTGGCAACTAACTAACTAATGTACCGGGAATCGCTACCGATTATACCAAGCACGTGCATGATGTGGACTGAGCCTACCGACGTCATTCCTTTGCACTATGACTTGGGGTTAGTCATATGGCATGTCTGCGGTACCTCAAATGCCTGCACCGTATCTGCTCCCATTAGGTTGCACACGTCATGGACGACGGTTGCAGACGTCATGGACGACGGTTGTAGACGTCATGGACGACGGTTGCAGGCGTCATGGACGACGGTTGCAGACGTCATAGACGACGGTTGCAGGCGTCATGGACCACGGTGGCCGCTTGTCGTCAGGTGGACCGTCTGAACCTGTACCTGTCTAGGCAATTAAAAGTATTATTGGCGGGAAGCCCAGGATACGAGAGCCAATGGTTTACGACTGGAGGATACTAAAGACCATGTGAAGTGGAGGAAGAAAAGATGGAAAGCAGAGCCGGGCATAATCCGAGATAAATGATATGACGACCATGTTTAAAAATATAATGATACACCCCTGGTCATTACCTGAAAAAAGGATATGTAAAGTCAAAAAGGACACTCTAGATTTACATGCATATCATAAAAGGGAGATTGCGCGTCGTATATCATATCGAGGCAAAAACACGTGAATTCCCAAGGGCGTTATACCTATTGACATCGTATCCAGCGAGGATTAAGGACTGGCCTTTTCGTGCGGAAACAAATCTGACATTTTAATTGAGCCGTTTTTTATTCCACATCCTGTGGTGCTATTCTGTTAGTATTCCCTTTCGTTTCGAGTGAATTGTTTCGCTATCGTTTATAATTTCAAATGACAGGTTGGCAAGTTAGACAGCATTTCATCTATGTTATGGGCGACAGTTACCGCTTACCATATTCAGGTGGGCTGTCTGCTCTTTTGTCACTGAGTAGTATGAAAAAAAGTACAGTGGTTTTAGCGGAACTACAAATATAAGCTAAGTACATAGCTAGTCTAGTGACAACTGCGCCACTCTTCATTTGTACTAAATGTTGAAACAAATGATAGGCTATGGTGTGGTATTGTTGCAAAATATGCGATGCTAAACCAGGAAAAAAGGTGACCTGTCAAAACAGACGCTAGTAAAAAAAGGCAGCCAACAAAAACAACTCCTAAAAACTCTAGTTCTCCATTTTACATCAGCAACATCAGAAATGTTTTGTATCCATTGATATTATTTATATTGTGTAAGTGTTGTAAACCCCAAACTCAATAAAAATTATTTGATTTCATTTGCGTGAGTTAAGTTTGCACTTAGGTATGGCGTCGGTGTAATTGTTTTTTGTTGGGAATTGACTGTTAAATTTAGTTTTAGCCGCAGTCAAAAATAGCTTGTGCGCCCTGTGTACGTCGCTTAAAAATTAACGATAACACCACGGACTAGGTCGATGGCGAATGGATTACGGAAATAATGAACGACAAAAGTAACACGACTACAAAACGATTACATTACTTAAACGGCTGAGCTACATACCTAATCATACCACTGGTTTGCAATCGCATCGCAATTAATTTAGAACAGCATTTGAATTGGCGGTTTTTCATCTTTTCCCCGGCACTGGTGGCCATTTTGAAATTATTCAGGCAGATTTTTTTATTCTACTGCTTGAGTTTAGAAGCGGAAATGCATTTGTAAGTTTTTTTTATAGTCTAGAGAGGTATTAAAGGGATGGTCTGCGGGAGGGTAGGAGAGGGGGGGGACACTAAAAAGCACTAAAATTATAAATGCGAAAATTTGTGTGGTTCAGTTGGTCTACCATGCAGAGGTCCTGGGTTCAATTCCCGGCCCGAGTTTGGTTTGGGTTTTGGTAAGTACTATGTAAGTACGATTTAAAAAGAAGTTTAAGTAGATTATCAGTTATCTAACACCCATAACACAAGCTTTGCTTACTTTGGGGCTAGATGGTGTTGTGTGAATTTGTCCAAGCATGTTATAATTATTTATAATTTAGGTGACTGCTTACCATCAGGCAGGCCGTAAGCTTGTTTGCCACCTTGGTGGTATAAAAATAAAGCTTTATAACGAGTCCTGAGTTTGATTCCCCGACCGTACAGAGTATTTGTGCTCTTACTGTGTAGGGCGTGGGGTTATTTATACTGTGATTGTACCTATTGGGCACTTTGATGATGATGATGATGCGTTTCTTTAATAACATCTCTCTTCTGTAGGCCTGCTGAGAAAAAAAAATATCTTTAGAAATAAGTAGTGTCGTTTATGATTGTGTTGTTTCCTCTTGTTTAATTGTGAACAATAAAAAGTTATATAAATAAATAAAATAAATAAAAAAGCGCCCTTTAATTTAAGTTCAACAAATCAGTATAACCTGTCTCGAGCAAATTATTGTTCTCTCAAATGCTATAAATCTTGGAAACAATAGCCTTTGTACTACCACGGGGCTTAATTGAAGCAGTCCGTTCTTGGAAATATTTTCTAATAAATATTGATACATAGTTGTTTTGATTACAGTAATTGAAACTGTTGATTCTTTACTTTAATAAATGATTGTTCCTATGTTGAGCTTGTTTGATTATTTTGCGAGTACACGTTCAAGATTTGAATATAGAAGCTTCGGTTTAGGAATTTGTAGACTTACTAGCTATTTTTAGACGGACATTATCGCTTTATTTAGATATTAAGAGATTAAGAGAGGTAGGGCATAGCGGGGTATCTCGTTCGAATTGGAGCCGCCCGACTGGGGAAGTACCTCCACCTTACAGAATATCGCAGCTAAATAATACTCTTTTAAATAGTATTGTGTTTCTGCCGGTGTGTAAGGTTTCCAGTGCTCCATGGGGTGGGGATTTGGGGAACCGTGGCTTTGGCAGTGTAGTGGCATTTGCTTTTTGCTGCCAGAGCAACGTGTTATATAGGTGGGCAACGCATTAGCGATACTCTTGGTGTTGCTAATGTCTATAGGCAGTGGTGACCACTTTCCATCAGGTGGCCCGCTTGCCTGTTTGCCTACGGTATGACATAAAAAAAAAAAAAATTATCACCAACTTGCTAATTGTATGGATCATAGGATAGATACTATTCGTCATAGTTTCTTAAAGCCTCACGTTCACTACTGACTGACAACATGTAGACGCGAGGAACAGCTTCACTTATGTAATAGTTAACTAAGATTGAAATTAGACAAGAATATAATGAACGCTGCGTACTTCGCATAACTATACACACATCCATACACTTTCACATATACATACACACACAAATACCATGGGTTCTCCATTTCATCCTTATTTATTATTTTTCTTTCGACTTATAAGCTTTCAGTTAAGCACAGGTATAATGTTAAAATGTGGTAGCGCACAGTATGGAACCACGGATTCTCATAACACAAGTTTCACTTAGCTTGAGAATAAGGGGACATCAAAAAGTAGTTTGATTTAACAAACGCCACAATGTAACTATACTATCTTACTACTATCTAAATGTAAACATAAATATTTTTTTTTTTTTTTTTTTTATTAAAGCTTTATACACAAAAGTACAGTGGCGGACTTAAAGCTAAAATAGCCTTATCTACCAGTCAACTGGGATAATCTAAACCTGAGAAAGGTAGGCGGTGTAGGAAAAGAAAGACAAAATAATACAAAACTATATATTGTATAAATTCCCACAGCGCCATCTAGCCCCAACGTAAGCAAATCTTGTGTTATGAGTGTCAGATAACTGACAAACTTAATATATACTTTTTTTTAAACACACTTATTACCTATACATAGTACACCAACATTCATAACAGAAACTAAAATTCATCATTTCAATTTCTGCCCGGTCGGCAATCGAACTTGGGACCTCTGCGTGACAGACCGGCCAACAATGTAAGCCAACTGAACTACTCAGGTTTTCAATGTCGTCATTGAGAGATCAAGTCGAGATCAAGATCTCATTATTCTACTGGCTTATCAAATAAGATCTATTTATTTATTTAACCATTTACTGTACACAAGATTGTCACAAAAGTATATGACATAATATATCAGACACAACAGGCCAACTTATTTCTATACAGAATTAGGGTATTATTTCTATATACCTCGAGAAATCGCAAGCAGCGCGTCCGTTGAACTATCAGTAATGAGTCTATTGAAATCCCAGCCAGATGCCAGCCATCCTCAATTTGCACTCCTCGATTCTGTAGTCCTAAAGTGAGAAAGTGTGGACTGGTTTTCGAGAACGTCAAAATTTGAACCCTCCCAGATTGATTATCAGTGCAATATTAATCAATTATTGTAAGTGCAATTATTAAAATTATAATAATAGACAGTGAGGGCGCCGTAGGTTATCAAACTATTGAGTACAAGGAAAATTCAATTTTGTAGCGATAGTAGACGTTTAAAAACAAAAAAGTACCAAATAGTCACCAAACAGAAAAGTGACTTGTGAGGAAGACCGATTTTTTTACTTGCAGGACTCACATAAGAGAAAATCTAATTATTATTGTTATGGGTGCCAGACAAGTGATAAACTAGGTAGGTACTTATTTTTTTTTAAATACATACTTATGATTAACAGAATAAAATTCACCGTTTTAATTTCTGTTAGGCCGGAAATCGAGCCTGGGACCTCTGCGTGGCAGACCGTCATGTAAACCAACTGAACCACTCAGGTCGTCAAATATGATACGGGTCTTCCCGTAGGCACACTTGAAATTCCACACACAAATCCAAATTCAAATCCAAAATTTATTTATCGAATAGGACATTAAATATCTCTTTCAATCGTCAAAAAGGAAAGTAGGTAGGAAAGTAGGAAGGAAACACACAGTGACACGCTGACCGCCCTATGGCCGCGGCAAACCCACCCCACGCGAACCACGACCGGACCGTGCCCGACAATGCTAACCAGAGCCGGACCGCGCTCGATATATTATATAGGTATGTCTAGTATAACATTAAAACACAAAAAATTAAAACCTATAAGTACAGAATTTATAACAATGATCAGCGTTATTTTAAACCCAATCCCTTCCAATGACAGACTTCTTAAAAGCCGATTAATGTAAAGGCAAACTGTCTGGGATTTGCGTAAACCAATTTAAGAGCAGCATTTTCTATTGTAAATTGAATTGAAGCTTATGTATGTACAATATATATTTCTAGATTGGAATCGCATTGGGTAGACCTAGGTGAGTGTTATCCGATCATGGTTACACATTCAGTCGCCTGAAGGTACAGGTTTCGGTTAATGTTCCACGAATTTATGTAACTCAAAAAAGTGTCGTTGATACTTGGCGACAGTGGAATTCGAACCCGGTCTCACTTACATAGACATAGACATATACATTTATTCTGACATCACAAAAATCTATAAGCGTTTACATGTTATGAAAATTTTAGAACACTTCAATACTAAAAAGAAATAAAGTAGGTACAAACACACAAACACAATAAATTATGGACCAATGCGATGCCAAAAAAAGACCCCAGCTCAGCATTAGCTACAACAAGTGCTGCAGAGCTGATTTTCAGTGGGATCTTGACGATAAGGAGACTTGCATTAAGTACACAGCATAAATAAAATAAATAAATAAATGAAATATATACGTTATTAAATTAAAGCATATATCTAAAAAAGGATATAGTTAATGTGTTTTAGCGAAATTTAATAAATGAATTACACACGACCTACGAGTCGGACCTTCTCACCAGTAGGCCACCGACGCTCCTTTAAAATAAATATGTCAATTTATTTATAGACTGTAGCGACATCTATCGCTCCACTAGGGAAACTCAACGATACTCACGTTACGAGTACACGAACACAAGGTTGGCAAGCATCCGCACATAGATGGCGCTAACCATCCTGCATCGCGCTAGAGAAATGTGCCAACTTCCACGGCATATATACAACTTCCGACGATCAACTGTCGGGCCCTTGGTACCCTGGTCACAGCACCCGGCCAGGTGGGTAATTACCCTTTCCTACCTTCTCACCATCTTCGCTTGCCAACATCGGCGGCTACCATGATCCCCGCACCGCCAAATAGACCGTGGATAATACTCATTGATATCGTTCTTTACTTTTGTCTCTTTTTCTTGAAAAGTACTCTACTCAATATACTTACCTCTATTGTTCTGTAGGCTAATTCCGTAACTCTGTTGCCAACAATTCTATGACTTCAATGATTGAAATTGTTACTTTTGCGAATCCGCATCATCGATTTCATGAGTTCAGTTGCTAACAAAGCTCAATTGCAATAAACTGAAACTATTAAATCGATCATACGCAATAGCAAAAGTAACAGTTTCAATCAATGAAATCGGTTAATTGTTAGCAATCGAGCTACGTAATTAGCTTACTGTTGTTCTGGTTTACCAAGCCAATATTATATCTCTTTATAATTAGTTTAGCTACATAGCCGTACGGGAAAGACAACGTTTGGTTAGTTTGACGACAAAACTATTCAACCCTCCAAACACCAGTTTAAGCACTGACCTCTAAAACCGAACCCGAGGAGAACCGAACTAATCAAAAGTTGCAGCTGTTGAATGAATTGAGAGTAGGTTTTGGGCGGAGCCATCAGCCATTCCGTGGCCAGGGCTGAATTAAGGAAAAGAAAAGAAAATATAAAAATGTAATAAAAATATCCAATATAATATAAAAATCGGTGTTGCCTTCTAAAGTTCAACAAGGGATAGCAGTTTTAGGTTACACGTTGCTGGCGAGTGTGTTCCCTGATAATTATAACCCGGACGCCTTCCAGGCTGTTCCTAGACATGCATCATTTTCGGCCGCTTCGTGACGCTGACTGATTTAGTTAAAGTGATTTTTTACTGAATTATTACACTACTGAATTTTTAAATGTAATGCAAACATTATACAAAATAGTGTTATGATTTACTTAGAGAGTACTCTGTGACATACCGACTTTAATATAACAATTATTGTATCTTTCTATTTAATAAATAATAATAATAATGACGTACCACCAGGTGAGATGGCGTTCAAATACTTGATAAGACTCAAAAAAATAATAAAAAAATTATTTGAGTTGTAATTGTAACACGATTGAAGAACAGACTAGAAAATAGTCAAATCGCGGTTCAATGGAATAATATCACTGGAAACCTATTGTATTTAAAAACATGTCAAACTTTTATTATTAATTTATGAATCGTATGGCTTTTAAGTTCCTACTGCTATTTAAATTTTCAATTTACATTTCGTCAAGTAGGCGAGAGCTTCGGCCGAAAGGGACTGAAAATCTTTCGCTTGCCCGCTGTACTTGGTATCCGGACATTCAAACTTTTATTTAGATTCAGATATAAGATTAGAACGCTAGTCTATTTATTTATTAGAAAGTGAACTTTTTATACTTACGAATTACACAACATTCATATTTCACTTACAGGCTAGCTCAATATGGATAATTAAAAAAATACTTTTCGTACTAGAATAACATTTTTATTTGAAAGTTTTTTACTCATCTCGTTTGATGTGTCAGTACAAATGTTATTTGCTAGAAAAAATGTTACACTCAAGAAGAAGCAGTAACAAAACTGCAAACAGCTATCAACGCTATATTTGATTGGACAGTGAAGTGGCGAATCAAACTGAATGAGTCAAAATCGATTCATGTCGATTTTACTAACAAAAGACCGTCTTATCATCCGGTATTTATAAACAAACAAGCAATACCGCACGAAAACACAGCTAAATAATTAAGCGCAAAACTTCACTGGAAAGCTCATGTCAAAAAGAAATGCGACGAATTCGAACTTCGCTACAAAAAGATGTACTGGCTACTTGGAAAGCATTCTTCTTTATCAGTACACAACTTTTGTACAAACAAGTCCTAATGCCAGTATGGACTTATGGTATTCAGCTATGGGGCTGTACTAAACAAAGCAACACACAGATGATACAACGCTATCAAAACAAAGTACTGAGGGACATTGTAAATGCGCCCTGGTACATTGGAAACAATGATCTTCACCGGAACCTCAATGTGGATCTTGTTGCAACTATAATTAAAAAACATGCCGAAGCCCATGAAAGAAGGATTCATCATCATGTGAATGTCGAGGCTATCCAGCTCCTTGACAACACGAACATAGTGCGATGAGTGCTTACTGCAAAGAACACAACAATGTGTCTTCCCCTTAATAGAGACAATAAGAAAAGGTGTTAATGGTCACATTCTTATATTATTCTAACCTAGCAAATTATGTTAAATTTAAATTACTTATTAGTCTTAAGGCTAGATTGTAATTGCAATGCTCTACCTACTTGTCAGATAGGTAGATCTTAGTGGAAAAAAAAACTCGTTTGATGTGACAATACTTATGTTATTTGCTGGACAAACGTTACCAAAAAAATGTATTATAATGTAAATTTGTATAAACTCGTGAAGTTCGCGACCAATTTTGGTTTAACAGTTGGAATGGAGATTCTTTTTATTTATTTTATATATTTATTTCAGGTTGGAGGTAGCAATCAAGTCCGTCCCTGGCAAGCACGAGAGGGGATACGAATTTATTTTGGAAAGTTGCTAAAACAAAGATAAATTTGAATCGACTCGGAAAGATTAATGTACCGAGTTTATTACACGATAGATAGGAGCGTGTGCGCAGAGACAGGTGCGGTTACGATGGGGGCCGTAACCCTGTTTTTTTAAATTTAAACAGTCGCTTTGGATTATTCCGTATTAAATTTTTAGGACCGGTATATTTTTTTTTATTATTAATTTCAGGATAATTATGTTTGATAAAAATGTACAGAGTTCATTTTACGACAGATAGGAGCGTGTGCGCAGGGACAGGTGCGGTTACGATGGGGGTCGTTAACTACGGAATAAACCCTTTTCTTTTTCAATTCAAACATTCGCTTTGTATTTTTCCGGAATGAACGAAAAGTTCAAAGGACTGGCATAACATTTCACAATAATTTCAGAATAGTTATGTTCAATGAAAATGTACAGAGTTCATTACAGAAGCACGTGCGCCAAAATATTGGAAAGTTAGTTACCTTTATGGATGGCTCTATCAATTTTTAATCATTCATATGAAATTAAAGCGTTTCGTAAAAGTCAAATTCATTATTTTTTAACCACGTTTCATTAATCCCTCTACTGCCTCTGTAGTAGAACCTAATTACTACGGTTAGGACACGAAAGGGATTTAACAGAGCATTATATTATTCGAATGTTTTGTATCCCTTTAATAATTGACTTGAAAACTTTTACTTCCTATCCGAAGTTTCCCCTTTCAACAGGTCGAAAATCGACCCTACAAAGGGCTTACTCACTTACTAAATTATTAATACGATTTTAAAATTAATGGCAAGGATCACATTCGCGATTAGAAGAAACATTAGGAAAACAAACGAAACTTTCACACGATCTGCACGCCCAGATATTTCCATTTATACGTCGCTGCTTACAAACCGGACAAAAAACGAGTAGATATTCGTCGTACCCTCATAGTCACCGCGTCACAACCGGACAGAAAACGAGTAGATATGCGTCCTACCCTCATAGTCTAGCGTAACACCCGGATAGAAAACGAGTAGGTATGCGTCGTACCCTCATAGTCACCGCGTCACAACCGGACAGAAAATGAGTAGATATGCGTCCTACCCTCATAGTCATAGCGTAACATCCGGACAGAAAACGAGTAGATATGCGTCGTACCCTCATAGTCACCGCGTCACAACCGGACAGAAAATGAGTAGATATGCGTCCTACCCTCATAGTCATAGCGTAACATCCGGACAGAAAACGAGTAGATATGCGTCGTACCCTTATAGTCACCGCGTCACAACCAGACAGAAAACGAGTACGCGTCACCGCGTAACAACCGGATAGAAAATTAGTAGGTATGCGTCGTACCCTCATAGTCCGTTTTTGGAACCACACGGACGGACCTGATGGAAAGCGGTCACTGTCGTACAGAACATCTGACAAAACGAGTAGATATGCGTCCTACCCTCATTGTTGCGTAACACCCGGATAGAAAACGAGTAGATATGCGTCCTACCTTCATAGTCAAAGCGTAACATCCGGATAGGAAACGAGTAGGTACCTACGCGTCGTACCCTCATAGTCACCGCGTCACAACCGGACAGAAAACGAGTAGATACGCGTCCTACCCTCATAGTCATAGCGTAACACCCGGACAGAAAACGAGTAGATACGCGTCCTACCCTCGTAGTCACCGCGTAACAACCGGATTGAAAATGAGTAGGTATGCGTCGTACCCTCATAGTCCGTTTTTGGAACAACACGGACGGACCTGATGGAAAGCGGTCACTGTCGTACAGAACATCTGCAACCTAAGGGCAGTCTACCCTATTGGCTCGCAAACGACGCGGTGATTACGCGGGTGCAGTACGACGACGGGCGCTGCGCGTTTCTTTTCAAATGATAAAATAAGCTTTCCGTCATTAGCACAGACACCAAAATTGCATAAATATTTGGGACAAACCGTGAAGAATTCGTGTACGCCTGTACCTATGGGCTCTAAACATTGTGCCAGTGATATAAAGTTCAAATTGCGCTATAATTTTCGCCCATAAACCGTTTGTAATAAAATCTCTGTACAGTCAGCCTCCCATAAAAGAGGATACCTTTTAAACGCATTGTCATAAACATCATCGTGCCTACGCTGCGACGCGTTTGTTTCGTTTAAATTGAATTTATTTTGAGTTCTTGATCGCTTAATGTAGGGAATAAGATAAAATACACACACATAATATTTGTCGCCTTCTTTGCTAAATGGCTGAGCTAGCATTTTGCAACTGTTCAGGGTAACCCTTTTTCGATTGCGTGCATTGTGCACAAAAGAGCAGTATTCCTGGTTAGCAGAGTGCTGGCCAGCCCCAACAGCATCCTGGCAATGATCGCAGATAGGCTCGACAGCCTGTATAATTGCATTGTATACAGGTAATTGCACTAACAAACAAATTAAGAAATTCATAACACAATGAGACCGGTCACTTGAATAAATGAATAATAATAAAAACATTGTAAATGGGCTTAAAAAATCCTTTACATATCTATATACTTAAAATGGCCATATAAATAGTTACTTCAGTTTAAGGTTGATATGTCGGAGACGGTCAATAGTATGGACATAAATGATCTGAAACGGAAGTTCGATCGGCGCGCCACCTAGCGCGTGGCTAGAACTACTTCGACTTCGAGAGAACTGTACGGTAATACATGTAGAGCTCGTCTAGTCTAAAATGACGCGCCCCACTACTTAGTTAGTTGATTTCGATGTGTGAGTGCAAATATTGATAACGACACTTCATCTGTGTGGGAGCCAATGAACGACGCGTGATCCTACGTTTGAATTTCACCGGCAACTAAATGACCAATTACAACGGCATTTGTATATATTGACGACCTGAGTGGTTCAGTGGTCAACAAGAGGTCCCGGGTTCGATTCCCGGCCTAGGTGTTCTAGGTAGTTTATCAGTTATCTAGCACCCATAATACAAGCTTTGCTTACTTTGGGGCTAGATGGCGCTGTGTGAATTTGTTCACTATTATTTATTTATTATTTATTATTATATGTATTGCGTCCATATTTTAAACTTGCTTGTGTTCGTTAATGCGATAGTGGGGCACGTCATTTTAGATTAGACGAGCTGTACCTAAGGATTACAAGGGCGTTACCGATGAACGTTAATGAGATACTAGTACCATTTTGATCGACCCATACCCTTCGACATCATACAATCTCTAACCATAATTTCTAAGTACGCACTTAAAAATATCAATCTCATCTTTCCACACGACAAAACTAGTTGCTCCAATAACAAAGGAGCGAGCTGAAAAAATGCGCCCAGACAGAGTAGTGGTTATAAAAAAGTTTCCTTCGTCGGTCGGTTCATAACTCATTCTAGGCGGGGCCAAGCACTCTCGAGAGCTAGGTGGACCACCGGGAATGTGGCGCGTAGGGGACAAGGTATAAACTTTTTTAGAACTAACGCAAATCAAAAAATACCACTAAGTGCCGCCAAAATATGTCGTACTTGCTATTGGTGCGGTTCAAACGCTGAATAATTACAACTATACAGGGTACGCTACGTTATATACGCTAGCATTAATTGAAACCCCATATTCTACCCATGAAACTGAACAACTTTCCCCAAGAAACATACCCGCAGAAATGACTAAATAATTTCGCTATCTAAAATAAATAATTAATTGCTACGCGCAATGTACATCGAGCGGCGCACGCCTCTCGCTCGCCCACGTGACCAGTGACCACTGACCCCGCGCGGACGGCCGGCCTGCACGCTTTACATTGCTTGCTTTTACTTAAAGTGCATTTATTTCAACTTCAATTTGAACTTTGAGTGTATAAATTAATTGTAAACGATGTAGTTATCGATACTTGATATTTTTTGGTACAAAAATACAACTTTTTTTTAAAAGAATCTCGATTTCTGCTTAAACTATGAGTTTCCGCGGGTATGTTTCTTGGGGAAAGTTGTTCAGTTTAAATAGAAGTAGCTCAGTAGAATATGAGGTTTCAATTAATGCTAGCGGTCTTTTTACACCCTGTATATCGACCACATAACCGATACAACGCCCGCGAGGGGCGGGAGGGTAAAATTTCAGGGCTGAACGCGGGTAGCGAGGTGCGGGCTGGGAGCATTTTGTTCCGCGAAACGTCACTTGACGACGTTTCTCGAAAAGACACTAGGGTTCCCTGCCCCGCGCCCCCGCGTTCAACCCCAAAATTTCACCATCCAAGTGGCAAGATCAAATAAGAACGATCAAACCAAACCACGCACCGTCTGTAATACGACGTCCTACCACAATATCTTTTAAGAGAGGTAGAATCGCGAGGTAGCGTAGGTCGTGGAGGTAGCAGGGAATCTCGTTCGAATTGGAGCCGCCCGACTGGGGAAGTACCTCCGGCTATACTCTTTTAAATAGTATTGTGTTTCTGCCGGTGAGTAAGGTTTCCAGTGCTCCATGGGGTGGGGATTTGGGGAACCGTGGCTTTGGCAGTGGAGTGGCATTTGCCTTTTTGCTGCCAGAGCAACGTGTTATTGAGGTGGGCAACGCATTGGCGATACTCTTGGTGTTGCTAATGTCACTTTCCATCAGGTGGCCCGCTTGCCTGTTTGTCTACCGTATGACATAAAAAATAAAACCTCCCCACACACGGTCGGTTCGGCTTGATCAAGCTATTTTAACCCTCGACGAAACAAGAGGGGTGTTATAGTTTGACGTGTGTATCTGTGGCGTCGTAGCTTCGGAACAGATAGGCCTGATATGATGTCGGGTCGGGTCTGATATGAGGATAATGATAGATAAATAAATAAATAATAAATAATCGTGGACAAATTCACACAGTGCCATCTAGCCCCAAAGTAAGCAAAGCTTGTGTTATGGGTGCTAGATGACTGATACTTATATACTTTTTTTAAGTACCTACTTATTATACATAGAACGTCCAGACCCGTAACAGAAAATGAAATTCATCATTTCAATTTCTGCCCGGCCGGGAATCGAACCCGGGACCTCTTGCGTGGCAGACCATGTTGACCACTGAACCACTCAGGTCGTCAAAGATGATAGATGAAGATGATGATGATGATGATAAGGTTCAAGCCACAAAAGCCAGAATAGTCTACTTGATGGGAAATGGCAACTGACTTTCACAACCTACGGTTAAAACGGTTAAAATGAACATTGACCGCTGACATCTTGTAATTTGTACCACAACACGCGAGGTTTTTAAACGTTACATCTGGGTCACCTGGGCTCATATAAATCAAAGAGCGCATCCTCTCAACTGTCATCTGTGGCAAATGTAATAAACCCACTACCCAGCTGTACAACACCTAAAGATGTAGGTCGAGATTCAGAAACAGTATAACCCTTTGGCGGCACTGGTCTAATGCGAGATTAAGGTTAAGTTAGAGATAACAAAGGTTAAGCAAGCAAGCAGAAACCAGGAATTGGATGGGTGACCGTTTCGTATTTTGGGGCTAGTGGAACTACGGCATCACCACTCGTTAGGTGTGCCTCGTAATTCCGTTGGCGACGCGAAGTTGACCAAGGTCTTCCACTAGGGATAATTTTATCTATATTTTTGAATGTCTCTAGGTTTTGTGGAACTAACACTTGCAGAATGCGGTACTAAGGAATAAGATAGAGATTTACTCAATCTTTTTTTTTTTAACAATTGAATTGATATTATTTTGTTCATTTATTAAAGAAGATGTGTAGGGCTAGAGAGTAATTGTGTCAGGACAAAGCAAAGTGGCGATCCATAGTCTCTGCCTACCCCACATGTAGGACACAGGAGTGAGTTTTATGTATAATATGTATGTCGACTGAGACCCATATTTAAAAATACACAAAATTATAAGTGCAGTAAACAAATAACTCTACTCTAGATAATGATAACACCTTAAAAAAATATAAGCTAAATTGAATCGCTAAAACATTAAAAAATTCAAAAAATAATTCCGTCGTAAGTAAATGTTAGGGCGTTGTAGGTGACAATTACTTTACCGCTTTTACACCAAATCAGCTGCTAGCTCTTTAAATTTTGGAACTGAGTACCTATAAAAAAACTAAATGTTTTGATTTTTATTCGAAAGTTTCAATTTCAATAAAGGGATTCCTAAACAGTTTCCATTTTCATATAACCATAAAACGATAATTTTTATGGTAGCCAAGTACACCTAAATATTCGTGGAATTTTTAATTTTCAGACACTCTTAAGTCTGGCAGTTTGTTATTACCACTAATTACGATCGTATCAAGTTAATCAAAATGAAAAAAATTTGTTTGTTCTATTCACTTCTGTGTAAGTATTAACATTATTATTATTATTTTCACCTCACCAGCACCAAAAAAGGAGCGTTCTCTGCATGAAAACTCGGAGCAAAATCGTATTTTATTCACTGAGTAAAAGTGATTCGAATTTCGAACCTTTTGGAATTACTCGGCGCTGAAATAAATAAATTTGTCATCGATCTATTTAATACTGGCGATGGTTTCTTTAGACACTCATTTTGGACTAGTAATTTAACTTTACGCTTTCAAATGTAATTAATAATAATAAATAATTTATTCAAGAAACTTAAGTTTAAAATTACACCGCTAAATTTTAAATTCTACCTATGTTAAAATTTGAGTAGAACAATTTCAAGTTATTTATTACCCTAGTTATTTAAGCTAAGTAAATTAAGTAGATACATGATATATTTCTCATTAACTAGATGCCTAAACTAAGTACGAGGTGTGGCTATTAAATAACGAGACTGACGCAGCTGCGGAATAAATACGCATGCGCCAACCGCCATTGACCGACAGCTGTTTAGTGTGTAGTTTTCTTGTTAGTATGCAGTTAGTCTCGCTTCTGTTAACAACACCGTTTAGCCAGAGCCTACGTTCGCGTAGGTGTTGTTTTTTTATTTTGCCGGATAAAATGGTTAGTGTAACAATAGAGCAACGAATTGTTGTCAAATTTCACTTTAATCTCGGAAAATCTGCTACTGAAACTTATAATTTACTGAAAGAAGTGTATGGCAGTGAATGTTTATCGCAGGCACGTGTTTTTGAATGGTTTAAGCGTTTTAAAGATGGCCGAGAAGACGTTGAAGATGATTCACGGCCAGGGCGCCCTTCAACGTCGAAAACGAGTGACAATGTCAAAAAAGTCGGTAATTTGATTCGGTCTGACCGTCGATTAAGTATTCGTGCAATTGCTAAAACTGTATGTATTGATAAAGAATGTGTACGGCAAATTTTACATGACAGTTTTAACATGCAAAAAGTGTGTGCCAAAATGGTTCCTAAAATTCTTACGTTTGAACAACAGGAAGCTCGCAAAAATGTTTGTACTGACACTTTGGATGCAATTGAATAGGAGATCTTGCACCATGTGACTTTTATCTGTTCCCTAAGGTCAAATCTGCATTAAATGGGACGAGATTTGAGTCAGTGGAAGCTGTAAAAGAGAAAGCGGCACGCGTCACGTAGGAGCTGACGGAAGATGACTTCCAGCACTGTTTCCAACAATGGAAAATTCGCATGGAGCGTTGTATGGATAGAGAAGGAGTGTATATTGAAGGTGATAATAAGTAATTATGTATAACATAAAATAAAAAGTTCGTCAGTCTCGTTATTTAATAGCCACACCTCGTATGTAGTTTACCTGTGTCTAAGGCATCGATGTTAGTAGGTCAATTTAATGTAGGTAAGTGCTTATGATTATAATTATTAATAAAACGATACCAGTATGGGTTACATTTTGTGCAGAAAATTCATTAAAATTTAAATTTAAAAATTTTACTTTTACCTTTTTAAAGACGTCATATTTAACATCATGTTTAGTTTTCATAAAAATGACGGAAATAACTTACTCTCTTGTAAAAGTAAAATAATTATTTTAAATGTGAAAGTAAAATAATTACTTTACTTTCACATTTAGTACTCATTTATTCACACTTACAAGCTTCCAATCTCACTAATTCAGACAACAAAATGCAAAGTTTTCCGACTTAGTCTAGATTACTCGCTAGATTTCGGCGACATTGATTTTATGACAAAAAATACCTAAATAAGATGAAAAAAAGTATCGTCGGTCGACGTAATGTCCAAACTCGTAAGGAACAGTACCCCGCCCTTCGACGTACTGCTACAAGGCATCATTTAAATTTACCGCCTATGGTCTTACTCTCAAACTTCCTAAAAAACTCGTAATACAACAGTAAGTAATACGAGAGAGCTCACAAGATGACACTTGATACTGCTCTTTCTAACACTTATAAGCAAAAATATCGTCGGTCGACTTAGTGTCCAAACTCGAAAGAAAAAATACCCCGCCCATCGACGTACTGTCACAAGGCATCATTTAAATTTCCCGCTCACTAATCTTATCATAAACCTGAGAAAATTCACTTATTTCATCAAAAACCTAAACTAATTTAGGTTCATGATGAAAATTAATTTCGCACACGTTCGAGAGAAGATTTCAGTTAACGAGCTATCTATCCAAATATCTGATACTTCTTAACGGGCTGAGCGCGGAGCCTTGGTTTGACAACGGTAATATGGAACGGGTTGGTGTCACCAAGAGTAATACAAATTATAGAATCAAAATTACGGTACACATCCCGTATAACGCCACTATAGGCCTCAGGCAGGAGCTTGGATCGCAACGGCCAGCAGATCATCTTATACGGGTACTTCAAGAGCAGGAAAAGAGAGGCCTGTTCTGTCCGTATCTCTTCATGAGAGTTCTCAGAGTAAATACCTCGGGGTCTATTAATCCGCACCCTGGCCGAAACCGTTACTGAAACTGGTGTCGAGACTGTACTCAGCCTAGTTAAGCAGAATACAATTATAAAGATTGCTAAGAATAGTCAAACGACGTTTAAAAAAAATCTTAAGCAACCACAATAGTGCAGAACCAATATTGTTTAGGTATTTGCTAAATGTATGTAAGACTGCTATAACAAATAAATCATTCTTTATTGTCCATAATCGTTGCTATGTTTGATTTTATTATAAAACTAAATATTATTAAACAATGGGTGCAACAATTAAAAACGAAGTGCGGGAGATAATTTTCAGCATGATTAATAATTAAAACAAACTAAAAGTACAAGTTCAAGCTAATAGTGACCAAATAACTTAATTACAAGAAGGATCGACAAGAACCGACAAGGACAGATTATCCCCAAATTATTGTCCTATCCACACTTTACAATTTTGTACTACTGTCAGTCAATACGGACTTATCGTGGTCCTATTATATAAACAAATGTTTGATGTGTAACATCTTTCCACTCATTTTCCTGCAATGTGTGGGTGTGATTTCGTGCTATCGTCACAACCAGAAGTCGGCCGTCATTAAAACTATAGGATAGACTTCCCGTAGGCCTAGAATCTTAAAATTTGGCATGAAGCTGGGTCCTATTGCATAAGCATAGGGAAATCAAAGCAAAAATCGTGAAATAATTGATATACCTGCGTATGTATGACACAATTTCTTTATTCTTCAATCCACTAGATGGCGCTGATAATTACGCATACTAGTTTATTTTTTAAATAATGACCCCCCAGGAGATGTCAGACATCATAATGCGATTACTATAAGACTTGCTCGTTTGTTGCTCATTTACCTAAACGCAGACACCGTAATCAAACCAATCAAATCAAATCACGTCTATTCAGTTTAGATTTTTTACAAACGGTCATGAATGGTGGAAACATTAAAATAATTTTACATAAATAAAAATAAAAAGCTCAGGCGCCGCGGCACCACCACCACAGGCCATAAAAAAAAGAAAAGTAACTCCGCGACCCTAGCGCCGCTTGACGTCTATCTGTCACTGTGATTCAGTTAAAGATGCCGCTCGCTCGCAAATAGGTTAGGTACATATTTTGCATGTGCCTAGAAAGAAACCGCACAAAATGTTATGATAACCAATATTTAAGTGTATAGCGTATTAGTGGATGTGTTATAATTAAATAATGACATACCTTTCGGTAAGTGCATACTTCATTACGATTTATGCAACAATGTAAAATTTTTGAATACTAAACATTGCAATGCAGTAAACAGTGCTTTCACTTTATAGGTTATTTACGTTTGTGATCCTACATTGAGGACTCCATTACAGAAGATGGTCAAATTAGGATGTTTCTCATACCTTCACGGTGTCTACAAACACCTACAACCCAAATAATTAATTTAAATAGGTCAACATATTTTATATCTATGACATTCTATTGACATACTAATACATAATTAAATTTGATAAGTAGTGTTGGGATATTTATAAAGTATTGAATTATTTGGACATTCTAATATTGCCAGGTGTAAGTGGCAGTGGGTACATGGCTCGCAGAACAGATAGCCGATGCGTTAGTAACATTTTCGAAAATTTCGTGATCGCGTATCGCGAGGTAGACCGAAGACCTGGTAAAGGTCGCAGTTACTGGCTGAATATGGACGAATGACGAGGGGGGCGATTCTTGCGCTGACACGTCTCAAATTTCATATTTTCTCTAGCCAAAAAACGTCACTAAAATTGATCTTTGATAATATAACACTGTTAAAGATAGATGAGAAAATATTTTTTAATGGAGATATGTAGCCAGAAAAAATGTCGAATTTGAGATATCGCAGTGCGAGGGTTAGGTCACGGTCAGACATTTGTGGAGATCTTTGGACATTTGTGGCGATCTTTGGACATTTGTGGAGATCCTTGGACATTTGTGGAGATCTTTGGACATTTGTGGAGATCTTTGGAGAGGCCAAGCAGTATATGTTATCCAGCTGATATGATGATGTATATTTTTATGATTTTGACATCATTAATATGAATACTGTAACATTTCAACATGGATAATTATTTATACATAACTAGCTTTTTGCCCTAAAATTGATCTTCGACAATATAATATAATATAATTTTGACGACCTGAGTGGTTCAATGGTCAACATCTTCTGCCACGCAAGAGGTCCCGGGTTCGATTCCCGGCCGGGCAAAAATTGAAATGATGAATTTTAATTTCTGTTACGGGTCTGGGTGTTCTATGTATAATAAGTATGTATTTAAAAAAAATTGTTTAAGTAGTATATCAGTTATCTAGCACCCATAGTACAAGCTTTGCTTAGTTTGGGGCTAGATGGCGCTGTGTGAATTTGTCCACGAATATTTATTTCTTTATTTATTTATAACACTGTCGCAGATAGTTGAGAAAATATTTTTCGGCTGTAATAGCCAACATTTTAATGTCATTATTAATGGGGATCTCTTCTAAGTCGCTACGCTCTTGACGCAGTGGACGTGGCCATCGGTTGAGGACTGGCAGTACGCTTCACTATCCGTCACAACTCTTCTCGAACAGCTGCTTTCCTAGTACACTCGTAGAGAGTATCATTAACGGCAACTTTTACTTGGTCGGTCCACTGCATCGGTGATCTTCTGCGTAATTTTCTGCATTCCTTGTACCACAAGGCGCTCCACAGATATCTCCTCGTCGCGAGACATGGTCAAAAAAGGTGAGTATTCGAGACTGTACTTAGTGGAGGATAGACGCTGCTTGATGCCAAGTTCTTGTAGGATAGACCTATTTCTTCCAAACACCGTCCACGACACCAAAGGCATTCTTTTCCAGCACCACATCTTCAATATATCAGTGCTCCTAAATGGAGATACGACTATACGACATCGCAGTTCGCAATTTTCTTAACACCTAGTAAGTTGTTATTGACACGGTCGACAAACATCATCTTGGTCTTGCTACGGTTGATCTTTAGACCAAATTCGAAACTAACATGTTCCATCTTGCTAAAGAAACTTTCTAAGTGTTTGTAAGTGTTTTCGTAGGTTGGGGATTGTAAGACCTCCAATGTTGACTTCGTCTGACCACTTGTCAAGAACTGACGATCTCCAACACTGGTGAAAGGGTTTGAATACGATGTCGTCTGCCCTCACGGAAGCGTTTCTACCGTTGCAGAAGCTGAACTAGATATTGAGAAGTTTCCCAGAGCTTCGGCCATTCTACAGAATCAAACGCCTTTGAGAAAACAACAAAACAAATGTATATATTGGTTTGTTGAATTCTCGAGCCTTTTCTATAATTGGTCGTAGTGTTAGATAGAATTTGCTCACGGGTACCTCTTCCTTTTACAAAGCCGGCTTATTGAGGAGTGATTTTTTTTGGAACTTTTGTACAACTGTTGAGATTTAATGGAGATATGTACCCAGAAAAAATGTCGAATTTGAGATATCCCAGAGTGACAGACATTTGTGGAGATCTTTGGACATTTGTGGAGATCTTTGGAAAGGCCAAGCAGTATATGTTATCCGGCTGATATGATGATGTATATATTTATGATTTTGACATTATTAATATGAATAATTATTTATACATAACTAGCTTTTTACCCGAGACTTCGTCCAAAATTCGTTAATGCCGTGTTCTCGTAAGAACTGCGTTCATTTTCTATATACGATAAGAACTTTATCATATAGCTACAATCATATCATCCGCACGTACCAACCGGCCCATCTACATAATCACAGCCCGTAACAGTCCACTGCAGGACTTAGGGCCTCTCCCACGAAAGGGGAGGTTATTGCCATAATCTCCACGCTTGGCAGGCGGGTTGGAGATCGCAGTGTTTAAATATAACAATGGAAAATGCTGCTGCCCATTTCCCAGACTACGGAGATTCTTGATCTTTTGCCTCGAAAACATTAGTCGCCTTGTACGACACCCATGAGTGTATGGGGTTGGTGCTATTCTACTCTGCCGGACACCACACGGCTTACGGCCCATCTACAATTACTGTTAATCAGGGGTAAAAGCTAAACTATTGCCAAATTTCATATTTATTTGTTTTGTAGGTTACGGAATATCCAGTGGGAACTACGTTGAATTTGGGGATAATTTATACCCTATGTGTTAATCTTAGATTAAAGTTAAAACCGAAATATACGAGAACGAATTAATTAATTTTCTTTTCAACAGATCTTTATCTATTCTATATCGATGAGACACAGACACAGCACAACCCAAATAACGTAATCACAGATGAAATGAGAGTAAAATATAAGGAATTCATTCAAAAGTGGATGTTGTGGGACCCTGTAGGGGGGGAGGGCCTTGGTAATCTCGAAGGAATAAAAGACTGTCTAGCTTGCCCAAGAGTGTATTGGCCAGTATGTGGACTCGATAACCGTACATACGTCAATATATGTATCATGGCTTGTGCCACAAAGAATGGTGTTCAAAGGAAAAGGTATCTACATTATTAACAACCTCACGAAAAATCAAATGTGGAGGCGCCACCAAAATATGTGTAACTAGAATATTAAGTTCGTCCATCCATCGGAAAGACCTGCACGAACTTCAGATAACTCACAGGGAACAAATTGCGCAGGATAGGGTCAAATAGCGAATTCTTGTGTCGAGGGCCAAGATCCACTTTGGGTCGCAGAGCCAGCGAAGTAAGTAATTAAGAATATTAAGTTTGTGCCTTTATCAGATTAAACGCAGTATAAAAAACAACGCACAAATACTATAAAAAGTCACTTGTAGGCTATGGATAACTTGTGAAGCTATTACCGGATACGAATTCAAATTGTTCTTTGTCTGATTGCGCAAGTCTCTTTTAGCAATAGACACGTGTCACAATATAATTATTAGTGTACAATGAAGGAAAACATCGTGATGAAACCTGCAAATACAGGCAACTGAATTTGTAACCATGATCCAATCTGGTCAGGTTCCCCTGGTAGCAAGATGACACGGTTAGCGCGGTTGTAGACCTATTCTCCCTCTATAGACGCGGTTTTCGGCTCGCGGGCGACCGAAGGGACACGGTCAGTTGGTGTGGATTTTCATCCTACCAAACGTGTAAGACAAGTTTTCTTGTCAAAACTTAGCCACCGGTATCATGGCCATATCTATTTTTGCCGCCAGGCAACTATGCCGCCGGCAAGTGCAAGTGCTCCTTTGGCCCACGTGGCCATTGAAGTCCGCACCAATCACAATCTGTTCGGAGGATGGTATATGTCGCAAGGTGCCCTCGAAGCTATTCCAGAAGGCAGTCTTTTCGGTGTCGGCACAACCGGACTGAGGAGCATAGGCGCTGATGAGGTTATATGTTGATCCTTTTATCAGCGCCTTGATCAGCATGAGCCGATCGCTCACCGTGTTCACCTCCAAGATGCAGTTCCGTAATTCGCCGTACACCACAATCGCGACCTCATTCCTCCCTTCTGCCGATCCAGTGTACAAGAGCTGCCTGATTTCCCTAGAACTGGAGCCAGGCCACCTCGTCTTCACCAGAAATGCCACCTGAACGCGGCGCCTGTGCAACAAGTCGGCCAGCTCTCGAGACTGGCAAGTTAGAGAGCCAACGTTTAGGGTGGCGAAGCGGAGCTTCCTACTACTAGGCGCTAACTTCTTTAACACTGCCCGCGCGTCGTTCAGCGGCGACGCCCTAGCATAGTGTTCGTTCCTAGCAGCGAACCTTTCCATTTAATTTAGCGGTGTTTTTGCTTTTTGCTTTGCGGTGGTGTGCGGCGACTACTATCCGGCCCGCATAACCCTTTAAGGAAATGGGATCTGCTCTCGCTCCCTACTAGAGTGGTAAAACCAGAAACTGCTGATCACGAAAATGAAGATTCTGCTATAGATTTGTAGAGGTTCACGTAAAGGCGTAGTCCGAAACGTCCACATGCGCGGAAGCTTTCACTTTCACGACACAGCAGATAAGCTGCAAGAGTACCCTTTAGATGGTATGGCCACGTATCCCGCAGACCGGCATGCATTAGTTTTTAGGTGTAATGTTGTACAAATTAATAAATAAATAAAAATAATAACTAAAATAAATAAAAAATTTATTCTTCAAATGACAAAAAATGACAAATAAAACGAACTATTAAGTTATTTTTTTATTTAATTTGGTTATGTCATTGAGATACCCTGCCAGTATATTGGTGGCGCTTTCATTTCATACTCCATTTCGAACTATCAAATAACAAAATTACGAGATAATGGATGCAATCTGTGTTCACCGATGAATAATTCAATTTTAATATAACAATTTGGGACAAGTATCAAGTAAAGATAAACGTGGTATACTTTATTTCAGAATGGGGCCGTGTATCAACTATCGTCGCAGTTTATCCCCAAACGAGCTCGATATCGCCATCCCGTTATGGTGGAGAAGCAACTCAAGCGAGCACAAGCTTAAGTTTGAAACTGTTAAAGTACCTACATTAGAGGATTAGAAAAGCTATATGTTATAGTCGTTAAGTGAGCCCAGGTGATTATTTCGATAGGGCTAGATAGATGTAGGCCGTGTAGATGTTGCTTACAAACCGGACAGAAATCATCAGAAAATCATCAGCCCGTATGCCTGTTAGTCTGCCGTATTACTAAAAAAACTAAAAGAAAAACGCTTTCGCGTCGTGCGCAGTCTGGCCTGGACTGTTCAGCCACCGGAACGAATACGAGCAGGCTATCCTATTGCATATCCACAACAGAGCAAAAAAATTTCTTTATGAAGGTACCTAATTTTTCAATCAATTTATATGTATGTACCGGGTTTCCTACCGCGGACCTTTGTTTGCCTCGAAATATCGGGCTACTCTTTAACAAAGGTAGAGCTCGTCTAGTCTAAGATGACGCGCCCCACTACTTAGTTAGTTGATTTCGATGTGTGAGTGCAAATATTGCTAACGACACTTCATCTGTGTGGGAGCCAATGAACGACGCGTGCTCCTACGTTTGAATCTTATCGGCAACTGAATGACCAATTACAACGGCATTTGTATATGTATTGCGTCCATATTTTAAACTTGCTTGTGTGCGTTAATGCGATAGTGGGGCGCGTCATTTTAGATTAGACGAGCTCTGCGCGGTAGGAAACCCGGAACATACCTTTAAAATGTGTGATAATAACCGCGATAGTTTAAAACATTATAATTTTTCAATATTTTTGATTGACACGACGCGGTAATTGGGCGCGGCGTTTAGTCTCAAAATGTCCAGTTGTAAAAATATGTCCAAATCGCAAAATGTCCAAGTTGCAAAATGTCCAGGTTGCATAATGTCCAAGTTGCAAAATGTCCAGGTCGCAAAATGTCCAGGTTGCAAAATGTCCAGGTCGCAAAATGTCCAAATTGTAAAATATCACTATACAGGGTGTTTCATAATACATGTATAAAGCCGTGAACTGGATAGAGTGCTAAACGTATTAAAACGATAGGTACAATTATTTTTTTCGTGCGTGGAATAGTAAGCGGGAAAATGACTATCGAACTTTTTCTTTTTCAATGTCGATAATCGACATTTTGAAAACGGAAGACCGCATCTCTAGAAATCAGTTGTAAAAGGTCACTTAAGTTCATAGTACTAGGCGCAATGGGATATTAAGGAGATCTAAATAAGCCGTTTTGTATTTTTTGGTTCGAGGGTTCTGTACAAAAAAATATTGTAATCAATTATGATTTTAATTTAAAAGGTTCCTTCATAGTTTTTTCATAGGCTCCTGGTACTAGGCTTAAGGAGGTTGCTCTACATTCATAGGGGTCGCACGCGGTTATTGAACTTCTCCTTCTAGGATCATCAACTTGAAATAGAGCTGCGCTTCAACAAGTCGATATGGTTATTTTTCTTTAAAAACGAAGATTTTTTTATGAAAATTAAAATTCATTGTCTGGATAATATGAAGTCGCCAGTGTACTTTTTGCAAGCTATACTTTAACACCCTTTCGGCTTTATACATGTATTAAGTAACACCCTGTATAAGTCGCTAAATGTTGTACACACTTACTACTCATGAGTTGCAGCTTATTTTTATATATTTCACGAAATATTATGGCCACTGTGCGGGTGCGAGACGGTTAGTGTGCGGTGAAGACGCGGACGCTGCGCGTTTGTTTACAAATTTTAAATAAAGATTTCTGTCATATATAAAACGAAAATTTTCTAAACATTTGAGAAAAACCGTGCAGAAATCGCGAACGTCTAAATGGGCTCTTATTTTAATAAATTGTTTCCAATTTAAAAATTTATACCATAAAATACACTGTCCTATCTGGAAGGGGCAGAATATGTTACCTAATCACAAAACCAATTAAAATAATTATTTTCGAAAGTAAACATTTGACTTTAATTATTACTAAAAAAAAAGCCCTCGCGGTGTTAAAAACATCACCGCTAGCATATATTCGCTTTAATAACCTAACTGACAGCAAAAGTTAGATAACCCCCGACAAAGTCTACAAAATAAAACAAATTTTAACGAAACAAAGCTAAGAAACATCTCTATTAAAATTGCATCCAAATCGGTCCATCCGTTCGGGAGCTTCCATGCCACAGACAGACGCAAAGCCACAGATACTCACGTCAAATTTATAACACTCCTCTTTTTTCGTCGGAGGTTGAACATTGAATGAATAAAAAAAAAACGTGGACAAATTCACACAACGCCATCTAGCCCCAAAGTAAGCAAAGCTTGTGTTATGGGTGCTAGATAACTGATAAAATACTTATATACTTTTTAAATACATACTCATTATACATAGAACACCCAAACCCGTAACAGAAATTAAAATTCATCCTTTCAATTTCTGCCCGGCCGGGAATCGAACCCGGGACCTCTTGCTTGGCAGACCGGCATGTTGACCACTGAACCACTCAGGTCGTCAATGAGGAATGAATGAATGAATAACGCTTTATTGCATAATGAAAAGAATACAAAAAATACAAAAGAATAAAATTGTTGTAGTCCTTAGGCTTAATTTAGCGGCAGGCTAAGGCTCGCCTGCAATGATTTCATCACATGTAGCATTAGCACATAATCCTAACCTAAACCTTCTCTGGGCTAATTCTCGCGCTGAGACATCTCGAATTCGAAAGTTTATCTTTCCCTAAATTTCCATCAATAATGTCATTACAACGTTTTTTTTTTTATGTCATACGATAGGCAAACAGGCAAGCGGGCCCACCTGATGGAAAGTGGTCACCACTGCCTATAGACATTAGCAACACCGGGACCATCGCCAATGCGTTGCCTACCTCTATAACACGTTACTTTTGCAGCAAAAAGGCAAATAGCTCTCCACTGCCAAAGCCACGGTTCCCCAAATTCCCACCCCATGGAGCTCTGGAAACCTTACTCACTGGCAGAAACACAATACTATTTAAAAGAGTATTGTTTCGCTGCGGTATTCTGTAAGGTGGAGGTACTTCCCCAGTCGGGCGGCTCCAATTTGAACGGGATACCCCGCTATGCCCTACATCTCTTAAAATGTTTATTGTAGCTAAAACATATTTACACAGTCAAATATTGTCGAAGATCAATTTCATTGACGTATTAATAGAGTTTTTTGGCTATAGAAAAATGTCGAATTTGAGCACAAAATGTCACAGCACGAGAATTCCCCCCCTGGTATCAAGAAAGAGGTCCGAGGACTTTCTAAGCAGCGAACGATAGAATCGTTAGAATCAATAAGTTGGACGTTATGATGCCGAAGACAAGGTGAAGTGGAGAAGAAAGAGTAGGAAATCGGCTAGTCAGTGCTATAGAAATTGGCTTTTATTGTGCAGCAATCTTATCTGACTCGGTGAAAGCGTCGCTATTGTTGGAATGAGGAGTTTTCCAGTAGGTATTGATAGTTGGTTTCAAAAAGCATCAATAGATGGCGCTATTTTGGTAATCTTTTTATAATCTGTATGATGGTGGCAGTGATTTCATGCAGCCAGTATTGTTGGAATGAGGAGTTTTCCAGTAGGTGTTGATAGTTGGTTTCAAAAAGAATCAATAGATGGCGCTATTTTGGTAATCTTTTTATAATCTGTATGATGGTGGCAGTGATTTCATGCAGCCAACTACTACTAAACTCAAAAATATCTTTTTTATTAATATAAACATAACTGTTAAGGTTGTACGAAATGTCATCATCATCATCACAGCCCATAACAGTCCACTGCAGGACTTTGGGCCTCTCCCACAAAAGGGGAGGTTATTGCCATAATCTCCACGCTTGGCAGGCGGGTTGGAGATCGCAGTGTTGTAAACATAACAATGGAAAACGCTGCTGCCCATTTTCCAGTTTACGGAGACTCTAGATCTTTTGTCTCTAAACATTAGTCGCCTTGTACGACACCCACGAGTGTAAGGGGTTGGTGCTATTCTACTCTGCCGGACACCACACGGCCTGTACGGCGACGAAATGTAAAAAGAAATATTTATAGAAGTTGGCACTATGTTCCATTATTATTACAACCTCTAAAATGGTTGAAAACTATTGACAAATACAACGTGTGTTTATATCCTGTTTGCTAAGAACCTATTTCAAGCGATTATCAATTACCAAAATTGTCGGGGCGCCATCTAGTGAGTGGTTAGGAATGCTTTAGATACCTATTGGAAAACTGCTCATTGACATGACATTTCAAAATGGCGACACATAGTTCCAGCTTTGTCCACCGGGTCAGATAAGTTTGTGGCACTAGTTAATTTCCTTTGGTCAGCGCGTGTGTGGGCCCTAATATGCAGTTATTTTATATAACAACAAACTATGCGATCTTTTAAAGGGATTTCTAATAAGCGTCCTCTATCTTCAATTTTAAATAAAACACAATGTGTGAGAGATGTCATCGAAAGGTATTATCTGCGCGAAAGATCTATCGAAGCCATTATGTACGATACAAATATCGTTAAAATATCCGGCATAGCTACGCTAGGTCGCGCGGATCCAAGAACTCTAATAAAACACACTGAATTCAAATTTTCGACCAATTCCGGACGAAAACTTTACACATTAGATCCATTCTGAATGAATGGATACGGAAATAAGAAAATTTTCCGGATTTAGGACGAGATAAATCTCTCCCTCTCCCCTATATCGTGGACGTCCACGATAATATCATCACGTTACGAATTATAAAAGCACCCAGTGTCAAACCTTTCTACGCGTATGCCTTACCGATTGTGTAGTCAGCTGACTCGCCCGATAGTTCGTCACCCCCACAGTGCTTGTTTGGCATGTCAACGAAATTTGGTTATAGAAAGTTTGCTTTTAATACAGTACACTTTCACTACAAATATGTATCGGGCTTGTTACCATGGTTAGTATTGTTATTACCTGAGGGACGGTGGACCGATATCCGACCCTTAGGAGTGACTTCACACAGCGGCACCAGTCAACTCGTGACCTTGACGCATGCAACTGAGTCGAAATATCGAGGTAAAATCAATACTAACCGTAGTAAAACCCGATAATATGTGTAGTGAATAACCACGAAAGTCTTAAAACATATATTTTAATGCAGTATTGTTAATCCAAATAAATTGGCAATAAATTGTCGTACCTTGCATGATTCACTTCTCTTTAGTGTGGAATGGCGTCCGTTTTTTTCTAGTCCGTGTAGATAATATAAAAAAATATCGATATAATTATTTAAAATAAAATATCATTTGTTTCAGTACTAGTGGCGATGATTGAGGGTCGGCCTGTACCCCCGGGTCCCCCATGGGAGGACACATACCACACATACGCAAATTGGAGTTGGGACCTACCAAGGCTTCAAGATATAGAAGCGTCAGACTACTGTATGGGTTGTCCAAGAGTTTACTATCCCATCTGTGGTACTGACGGAGGAACATATACGAACGAGTGTCTTATGAAGTGCTATGCCTACAATCAATACGGTGACAGGAACAAAGTAAACTTTTCTAGATCGGGACCGTGCTATCTTTTCAACTTTGGGGAATAAACATTGGAAATACAGTCGATTTCGCTTTCACTGCATCACGATGACAGATTCATATTCAGTCAAAGATGAGTACATTTTCAATGTACAGGGTGATTTCAAATTGATGATGCCAAGGGGTACCGTACGCATGTACTCGTGATAACAAACAACTTTTTCTATGGCACCAACCCTGAATCGCAAAAAATTGCTATTTCGTACATTTTTGCAGAATTCGTTTCCAATTTTGTACGAAATAGCAATACGAAAGGAGCTCACTTTGCAGGTCCAAAGTATAAAGCAGCCTCTAAAAGCTAAAAAGTATGAGATCCGGCCATAGCAATGTCTCCCTTATCTGTGATTCGGAAAAATCGGTCATTGTACGAGAGAATATGACTCAAAAAAGAAAAAAATATAAGTTGCCTGCTCTCTCTCTCTCTCTCTCTATTGGACAGATAATTTACCCTCTTCTCGTCTCGACACCAAATGCGACAAAGTCGTATTGGGCGCCGAGACAACTGTACTTGCCCACCTTCGAGCGCTCCGCGCCAGCCCGTTTGGCGATAGCCGGAAGATAGGTCGCAGCTAGTTTGTCGGCGCACGTGGCGTCCCACACCAGCGGGCGACCCATCCTCCATGGTATCATAGACATCCCGTCAGGTCTCTTGCCATCGTCCCGTGCAATGTGTTGAGGCTCCAGGATTGCGGGGACGTTGGCGCTGACGAGAGACCGTCGCAGGATGTCATTGATCGCGGCGTGACGGGAGAGGCGGCCAGCGCTCGAAGAACAGGCAAGCCCATGGTAACCGAGGCGGTCAACACTCGCTCCCTAATATGTAATTTAATCGAGCTATATTATGTCAAATGAAAGGTATAGGGAGTTTTCAAAAAACCTTTGGTTTTCAAATTTATATGTAATCTAGAAAAATATATTTAATATAATTGAAAGACAATGAAATGTCATTTATGTTGTAGGATGGTTTGGGCCATTTGGCCGCTGCGACTGGTCAATCTTGATTGCCAATTTTCACACACTTTTCGCAACAAATAGCCGTATTTCGCTCACCATATTTTGTGTGTTTTGTGTTCTATCTGGTTTATTGGCGTCGACATATCCCCAAAGAAAACAATGTAATGGAGTTAGACCACATTATCTCGATGGCCAACGTAAAATTATTTTTTTATGTAAATTTTTTCGTTCAGCGTGAAGCCAACTTTTGGTTGAATGATTTTGGCTTTCGGTAGGATAAATACGCGGCGGCCAACATGGCTGAAATCATATTCAATCATATATGGCATTTCATTACCATAAAGCTAATTTCATTAATATTACAAATATTATTCTGTGTTATATTACAATTTGAAAACCAAAAGTTAAAAAAAAATCCTTTATTTTTTTCTAATAAATGAATGAAATTTTATTTTATGAATATTCACCGATATTTCTGTTCCAACCAAGTTTTGCACATGCTATAATTGAACTATGGTGAGAATAGACAACCCATATTTTTCTCTTGTACAATTCACGATTTTTTCTGAATAACAGAGCAGGAAAGATATTACATTACGATCATTTACCGCTTACCATCAAGAGGGCTGTCGTAGAATAAAAAAAATTCTACAGCCGGATCTTAGACTAATACGAGTAAGCTGCCTCCAGCTACGACTCTAACATTATTAGATATAAGTTATTATGTACTACCTAATCTATACAGTATTGTAATAAAATATTTAAAACAAACTCATTGTACATTTCAATCTAAAACACTAAGAGCGATTCCATATTATAGTAATTCGAATCGTATCCGAATCTGATCCGGTTTGGTCTTTAGCCTTTGACCGATCATAGTAATTCTATTTGTGCACGTTTCGTAGTCGGTTCCTGATATCCTGAAGCCGAGAAGACCCGTGCGAAGCCGGGGCGAGTCACTAGTCTGAAACTTAGACTTTTTAATTTAGTGTTGGCTTTTTTCGACCATGGCCGCATCATCGTCACTGCTTCTTTTTCGATTCTTAAAACTGGAGACGTATCAAAACACTATTCTTTTTCTTGTTTTACGACAGCTGTTTAGTTATATTTTGTTTTGTTTTGTTTATTTGTTTATTTTATAAAGTTTATATTCTCAAACACCTACTCAACAGGCCTCCCTGAAAAACAGCGCTGTACGGAACCATATCGTCCCGTGACAGCATAAGCTGAGCCGTTCCATTTGCCTTAGTTATTTTTATTGTTTAGTCACTACTAAGTATATAAGTAAATTAGCGAAATGATGAGATTTAGTGGTAAGTCACGATATTTTACGATAAACGATTCTTATTATTCTGTTCCCGCAGCAAACAAAATTGAAGATTTTCATGGTTAATCACTAGACTTGAATTGTCGACATTTTCGGGCTTATCAGCACTGTTTTGATTGATTTTTATTTGCTTCACGTTATCTTTGAAACCGTTCAATTATAAAGTTTAATTTCGATTCGTAATTACGTTTTGGTATCATAATTTGTATGGAGCTACCGCATTTTCTACTGTCTACTGTGACAATGGAGAATTTTCTGTCGACGGGTAATCATACGACAATGTTGAATTTGAATATTCCTATACACCAAATTAGTAAGTTGTTGACAAGTATAATACTAACAGTTGTTATTATTTACTTTTACAATAAGGTGCGACCCTATGGTATGGCCGTGTGGTGTCCAGCAGAGTATAATAGCATCAACCCCTTACACTAGTGGGTGTCGTACAAGACGACTAATGTTTTTGAGGCAAAAATCTAATAGTCTTCGTAGGCTGGAAAATTTGCATTTACGTTTATTAACTAAAGTCATTCATTATTAAAATTAACAAGCTTTTGCCCGAGACTTCGTCTTTTTTGTGTACCTGTGTTCGTCGATATATCCGTCAAATGTGAACCAATTTAGATAGGTAATTCTTGTTTTAAATGAAAGAGTTGACCTCAAAAGTGGTTCATTTAATTTTAAAGAAAATGTGACATTCGCGAAGATAGAATAATTGTGGACAATGCGCCAGAGGCTTACGACGCGCGGATGCCCAAGACCGGGCGAAATGGACGAAAATGAATCGGAAAGCCGAGCCTAGCAGAAGCCGAGACTGACCGCTCGGATGATGATGATGATGAATGCGCTATGTCAAATTTATGATACTCTCTTGTGATTGGGCTTGACGGTGTTTTTACTACCTAACTCAGTGTAATTAGGTAAATAAATATACAAATACCGAATTTTCTAAACTGAGGCTTGTACTTAATATGCAATTTGTATATTTTTTCGTAACTCTTAACAATTATTATACGAGTACACCCTATTTTTATAAAAACAATATCCAGGCTACTCAACTCCGTCTATCAAAATAATATAAGCACGAAAGAAAAATATGATGTTCTATTTGTTTATTTTATTACAGAAAGTATTTAAAATTTCCAAGGGACCGTAATAATTCGAAAATGAACGGGAAAATGTAATAAGAGATTGACGCGGACGAAGTCACGGACAAAAGCTAGTGAGAGTAACTAAAATATTAGGTTAAAACCGAGTACAATCAGCAATGCAGCCTGAAACAAATTGTGTAAGAGCGTTTGTCCACGGTCTGGTTTCTTCTCGGATGACGGATTCAAGCGTTTTGGCGAAGACGTTTGACGGAGACTGGCGACTAATTCTCGCTCTGTAACATCCCGAATTCGAGATGAATTCGAATTTTTGTAGCCACATATCTCCATTAATAATAACATTGCAATGTATATTGGAGCAAAACAATATTTTCTCAACTTTCTTCGACATTATCGAAGATCAATTTCAGTGACGTTTTAATAGAGATTTTTGACTACAGAAAATCTCGAATTTGAGATGTCATAGCGCGAGAATCACCTCCCTGTAGGCCTAGCACAAGTTGCTCTCGCGCGCGATAAGCGAGAAAAAGCGCGACATAGTTATTGCTATCTCTATCGTGTTAGTATTGAGAGAAAGAGACAAACGCTCTCTCGCGGCGCGCGTGTTCTCGCGGACACACTTGTGCTAGGGCCACTGATCACGTTTGTCCACTGCGCCCGATCCGATCCAATGCTGGACGAACTACACCCAAATGTGGTGCTGCTGAGGTGTCGCGCGCAGCGTGCATGTGCATTTAATATGAAAATGATGATCTGTTTAAACTGACTTGTCTTATTTTGTGAACAAACAATGTCATGATTTGCTGTACCAATCACGCTACGCATATTGTGTATAAATGTATTTAATTATACAAGAAATGCATAGAATGTGAATTTCAACGAATACTGCTGCACATTTAAATACATAATTTCTTTAACCAAATAAGACAAGTCAGTTTGAACAGATTATACGTATCGAATTGCAACAACGATGTATTATTGTACGTACGAAGATGCAGAAGACAAAAAACGTATTGGGTTCACTCGTTTCTTGCAAACGAGATACCTCGAAGGAACATTTTATACACTATTGGTATTTTTCGTAAAAGTGATTCGGCTTTCATTAAACCTATTTTTGCTAAAATTTGCTTTGTCACTTTCTTTCAAATTCAACCATTTCAGTGTCAGATAAATACTAACCATATTTATGAGAAATCTGTTTAATAAACGTGAAATTACTTTTGGGAATAAGACGGTGTGACGGTACGATAAGTAGCGACAACATGAAGAAAATATTTCAATTAATTTCGGATGTCGTACATACTGATTAATATCCAGATTTTTAATAAGAAAATACACGCGATCGCCTGTACGTACAGGCACACAGCTCACATCCACTTAAATAACGTTTGACGGAGACGGATTGACATTGGACAAGTCCACGCGTGTTTTGTATTGCGGGTACTCCGGATCCAGGCTCCGGTTTAGCGGTTCATCCGATCAAGCAAAATTCCCGGAATCCGTCAAAAGTACGGATGACGGATCTCGTGTCGAGTGGACAAACATTTATATTAATTTATAGGCCGCTTCTTCGCTCCAGTTTTTTCTCGGATGACGGATCCGGCAAAACGGACGCCGCGGACAAACGACCGCTTTAGTATTTACAATTCCTTGTATAAATGTAGGTCTCTATCTAATCACTAGTTTTTCTCATTTCAGTTTCTCTCATAGTATTCGCAATCTTGCTTGCTATGAGTGCTTGCCAGAACCTAAATAACCTCAACGCAATATACGAAAATTGCAGAGACTGTCCCGATGTCTACCTCCCTATATGTACTAATAAGGATCATTCTTGGATAAATGAATGTTTATTCCGTTGTCAGTACATACATGGTGAATTTGTAGAAGCTCATGGTTTATGCTTACGCTTTTGATTTGAATTTTTAATTGAAATTTACGACAAAAATAAATATTTTATTCATTATTTCGTTCTTATTACTATGAGACCTGTTGAATGGCTCAGCCATAAAAATACGGATGTAGGAGCGTCGGTATCGTAGTGCCTAGCGTATAGAGTTCGATCCCTAGTGACTACATGTCATCATATCAGCCGAAAGACACCAGAGATCTCCACAAAGGCCGGTTCTGTGCCTTCCGCATCCAGCTGGTACCTGCGATCTTTACTAGGTCGTCGGTCTACCTAGTGGGAGGCCTTCCCACGCTGCGTCTGCGTTGGTTACTGTAACCCTAAAGTAATCTCCTACCGATGGGATTAGACGCCATAGCCTCGAGTCGTAGTCGACTGACATCAGTCGAAGAAAAAATCGTAATATTTTAAATTATACTAGCCAGGCAATTGACCGCCACCTCACCGATATGAGGCCGAAGATGAGGCATGCCTGTCTAGGAACAGCCTATTCACTCTAGTCTTGAAGAGGTCTAGATTATAATTATCAAGGAACACAATCGCATGCAACACGTTCCATTACTTACACGTACGCATTATTAAGGTTGAAATGAAGGGATCGTGCGGATAGCTGAAAGATTTACGACATAAGGTTGAAGCGTTCGCCCGGACCGTGTCTCCCGATGGCGGAATGAAGTAAACTAGAAGACGTTCGTTAATCAAAGGTGGTATGGTGTAAAATACATTCGGTAAATTGTGGCAAAACGAAACGTTGATTCGGTCAAACGTTCATGGGTCTGAAGTTCTTTCGAACAGATTTAGCAAGGTGAATTGTTTTTAGATGATTAGTTATGCGGTAAAATGAGTTTCGAAAACATAAATGGGACTAAACTGGAAAGCTTAATTTTGTTTTCCTAATTGCGTTCTTACAAAATATTTTTATTCGTTTGACAATGTTTTGATCCTACACTTTAATTTAATAAGCTAACTTATTACTTGTAAATCTTAACATTTGTAAGGTATTTCGGATTTTAAGGTTTTAAATAACGCCGTTATGTATTGACATCTCCCTTTACTCGACTTTCTGCTAGTGCCAGATTGTTTCCATTATTTATTTAGCCAATTTGTCTTTTTAATTGTTCCCTTAAAAGCGTTCTCGACTTAATTCTCTCCTCCCTTAAATGAATATTCCTAGTTCACTGAGAAACTTGGAATTTAAGTAAAATCTCTTTAGGGTCACTACATACAGCTGCGTTGGTAAAACTTTATCAATTTACTACTTCTGTAAGCAGACAGCACCTCTGATAGTGGACAACTACCGCATATCATAATGAATTCACACATTTAAATTCAGAAACGCAGGTTCGATGTTAGAAAGTACAGGAAAATACTAATAACATATACGATACCACGACACGTCTAAATACTTTAAAAAACTATACTTATTTAAAAATGTATGGCGTAAATAATATGGTATCTTTGATTTAAGGCTTTGATTTAGGGATTTACTTTTCTTAGAGTAATCTTTTGCAAAGATTTCTATTGACATCGAATTAAAATCACGATTAGATACCCATATCTATAAATAAATCTACTCTCCCACAGTTTATATCTTACAACTACAACTTAGAAAATATTTTTTATCGGCGGCTAACATAAAAAGCGTCACTGCAGCGCCTCGCAACTCCGCAGGCCAACTGTTCAACTTTAAGCCTCATTTCCCAAGAACTTGCTGGGAAACCGACAACTATCCCAGCCGCGGTGCTATAAAAACTTATCTTAGTTGTGTTTAATGTCCCGCGAGTAAAGATTGTGTTTTAAAGGCATCGGAATGCGAGCCTTTTGTGTGAGGTGGGAGTTGTTAAGACAGCTTTTGTTCGATACTGGAATCACATAACGGACCGAACGAGCGAGCCACAGCGTTTCCTTTGGACTATGACATGGGATCGTTCAAGAGGTATGTTAGAGGCCTCTTTAGAGGTGGGCAACGCATTAATAGCGCTCCTGGTGTTGCTGATATCCATAGGCGGCGGTGACCACTTTCCATCAGGTTTGTTTGCCGTATAACATAAAAAAGAACATTGATTCTTCATTTAATTAAAATTAAGCAGTGCGTTTTCAAATGCAAATTTCGGTCTAAACAAAGTAAAAACTTTCGGACATTTAAACAAATGATGTTTTTATTTTTTATTTTAATAGTACTTACATTCAGTGAACCTAGATTTGCTCATATCTTTGTATAATACCTTAAGTAAATGTCTGGATGGATATTATTATTATTTTTAATTATTTTTCTTTATCCACGGAAAACTATGAAAAGGCAACATCGATACCACATAATATCAAATTGGTAGATGTGGTGGAAATACATAAGTTCAAAATGCATAAACTGAAAATGCATCAGTTTACAATGTACAAGTTTAAAATACGTAAGTTAGAAAACTGTAATGCCGGTTTATAGTACCTAGCTTTAGCCTAATATGTATTCTTAACTTAGGTATTATGAACTTTGTTATAAATGACTTTATTTTGATACATTGAAGATTTTGATATTACTTTTTTTTGTAAGAAAATGTTTCTCAAAATTGGCAAAATGTTTTGTAAAAATAAAAAATTTCGAAACTTCGGTGCTAAAATACGATGTTAACGAAAAGGTATACAGTTTCCCTGGTGCACAATGGATACGGAGTCATTTTTTCCGGCTTCACATTCGAAGAGACATCGGTTGTAATACGACTTTTCATTTGAAGCACAAATAGGATCGTAGATCTTCGAACAGACGCAGTGGCGAATTATGTCTCCGCCGTCGGTTGTGGATTCGCCGAACCTAGAAATCAGACAAACAACCAAGAAATGTTTATTAAAATAGTGCAGGTACGTGTGGACAACACAGAAAGACATTCACTGATCAGATCAGTAATGTTCTTAAAAAACTGGGGTCCTAAGTGGCAAGAATACTTTTTGAGATGTATGAAGACGATTTTTGGCATTATGTGAGAGGGGGACTAGGGCTCCTGACACAACTGTGTCAGGATAGAGCAGAGTGGTGCTCCATAATCTCTGCCTACCCCACCTGTGGGACGGAGGCGCCAGCTTTATGTGCGTATGTATAATTAATTGATACATCTCATTAGAAAAAACATATCAATAGAGTGTAAAAAGATGGCGCTTGCTACTCTTACGCTGAGAGAAAACATCGTGATGAAACCATTCGGGCAACTGAATGTGTAACCGTGATATAATCTGCTTAGGCTAACCTGTTAACAGTGTCACGGATCTCAGATGGTAGTCGCTAAACAAAAATTCGCTGATCTGCCAATTCTGGATTATGATCTAGGTGGTCCCCGGGCCCTCGTACGCGAGAGCACAACCGGTGTATTGACGTCAAGTTATGAGGATATGACTCTTGGTAAGGTAGTTTTTGAGATAACACACATGGAGACAAGATGGAAAGATGACGCCCCTGGTGTTACTTATGTCCTTAGTGACCACGTCCCATCTGAGGCATACGTCTATTTAACTCCTTACACTATTCATATTCATTTGAGACTCAGTAGTGACTCCGTCAATTTGGAGCCGAATTGGGTATGCTGCGAAAACTTGTATCAATTGAGTTGTGATGGAATCGTAAAGGAAGTTTGATTAGCTTTGGCCCCCGCCTTTCGCTTTAATATATGAGCTCTACGAAATCCTTACATTTACTTACGTCGTATAAAATGAAGTCGCTTTCTGTCTGTCTGTAACTAACGCCCTGTCTCTTTATCTGTAACTAACTCCTCCTAAAGCACGCGACGGATTTTGATGCGGTTTTCACTATCGTTTAAAGATTTTTTTCGAAAGGTTTATATTGCATATTACAATATAGAAAATCCGAGAACACCTGTAGACCCGGGACAGGTCACTAGTGACTTATGGACTTTTCGATTTAGGCCGGTAAGGCCGTGATTTTTTTATTGTTGAACTTTAAATTCGTTGCATATGTATTTCAGGGTTCACGTGCCCTGTTATTTAGTTCGTTATTGAAAAATATAATGATAGCACGTGACTGTTACACGCAGGGCTACTCCTATAAATCGCACTAGAACGTGAAATATCATGCATACCGAACAATGCGGCCTTTACTTCATATTAGTTAAATTATCGCTAAAAAGAATACCTCTGTTTGTCTACTGGATGAAATCCTCCCATATTTCCTGAAGGCATCCGATGAATCATCGGCCCTGCTGGTTTGTCCCGCTTACGGGTATGTTGTCTCAACTCGATTGTTGGCGCTTCTGGCGGATTTCTATTGTTGAACTGGTCCATCAGAATTACTGCTGACGGCTTCATTAGCGAACTGTCTTGATGTACTTGATAATTTTCGCGCACGATTTGACATGACGCACAGTAGAGGGACACAACTGCAATAACATAATGTTTTGAACTATCGCGGTTATTATCACACATTTTAAAGAAGTGTTCCGGGTTTCCGGGCGCTCGCAGCTCTCCAGTCCCTTGACCATGATGCACGCAACTGCGACGAAATATAGGTACGCGGTAGGAAACCCGGAACATACCTCTAAAACAATTTAAATTCAATCTCGTTTATGGCTCAAATCATAGATTCAGTAGTTCAATAATTAAAAGTATGTTTACGTTAGAAAATAAATGTCAAAGGGCTAAAAAATAATGTCAGTTTTGTACAATAATGATGACTAATGAAAATATATACAGATTTTTTTAAATTTCTACATTATTATTGAAGTAATCATATACTCTTTCCCCTAGTAACTCACCCGTTATAGCATAAACTGCACCTCGATTCATTACCATTATATGTTTTATAAGTTGTAAAAATATATTCTTGTATAATTATATAAGTATTCGTATTATTCCTAAGAGTCGTTTCTGAAGGTTAATTTACGAGCCATAAGAAAATCAAACTATGGACGGTTAATAGCTTGATAAGGATGAAGATTCAGCTAATTGTACGACTAGTTTTATCGGCAATTAATGGATAATTTACATTGCATTGCTTTATTGGTCTATAACATTGTTTCCTGCGACTTATAGATACCGTAGGTATGGTTTTACATAATTCACTACAAGTCACAGCGATTTTTTAATTCATTAATCTATTTTCTCAGCGCCAAACCTCAAAAACACATATCTAGTCCCGACACCCACTTAATTTTTTTTTTTTTTTTATGTCATACGGTAGGCAAACAGGCAAGCGGGCCACCTGATGGGTGAATCTTAAGAGGCTACATTTTCGCTGTACCGTAGTATTAAAATTTGAAGTTACGGGCATAATGTATGATGTAACTGAAACATTATAGTCATTGACGACATGAGTGGTTCAGTTGGTTAACATGCCGGTTGCCATGCAGAGGTCCCGGGTTAGATTCCCGGCCGAGCCGAAATTGTGACGAATTTTTATTTCTGTTACGGGTCTGGGTGTAGTATGTAATAAGTATGTATTAAAAAAAGAAAAAAAGTACATGACGCTGTGTGAATTTGTCCCAGCTTATTTATTTATTTATATTTATTGTGTCGAATTAAAGTACGGATATAGATCTCAAAGACCTAAATATTGATACTTTTTTTAACAAACTACAAACAAAACACCAACACTTTCACTACACATATTATCGGGTTTGTTACCACGGTTAGTATTGTTTTTACCTCGATATTTCGACGCAGTTGCATGCGTCATGGTCACGAGTTGACTGGTGCCGCTGTGTGAAGTCGCTCCTAAGGACAGACATATCGGTCCACCCTCTTTCGGATTCGACGATTACCCTCACTTTGAAATCTCGAACCACTACCATTGTTACTCGCTTGATTCCCGCGACACACGAAACTCACTACGTCTTTACGCGAAACTGAAATCGATCTACTTTTACGATTGTATACATTTAACACTGGATTCCACGCACTGGACAGTTTAAACCCATCTTCACGATTAAAATTTTTGTATTTCGTTATTTCTATTGCCTCTCGCACTAGGCGTGGTATATAGTGACGTTCCGTCGACAGTACTTGGGGGTTATGTAACTCGATCCAATGATTCGTTTCGCTTTGAGTCAGGTGTTGTGCTATGGCCGACTTCTGTGCGTCGTTGTTCCTTACAGCTCCTATATGCTCCTTCATGCGGTCGACAATTGTTCGTGTGTCGCGGGAATCAAGCGAGTAACAATGGTAGTGGTTCGAGATTTCAAAGTGAGGGTAATCGTCGAATCCGAAAGAGGGTGGACCGATATGTCTGTCCTTAGGAGCGACTTCACACAGCGGCACCAGTCAACTCGTGACCATGACGCATGCAACTGCGTCGAAATATCGAGGTAAAAACAATACTAACCGTGGTAACAAACCCGATAATATGTGTAGTGAAAGTGTAGTGAATAACCACGAAAGTCTTAAAACCTATAAAACACCAACATAGTAACAGAAATTAATCAAAATAAAGAAAAATAAAAATCTCGTTTGTATAACGATACTTGACTGCACAATTCCTCGTCTATCGTTGCCAGCTGTTAAGGACACAAATGGAAAGATTACAATAATCATGCCCCTCGTCAATTTCTCAGCAAAATTTCTCGGTGAAAGCAATGAAATCCTTGCCCCGTCTTCAAACCGATCGCTTTAACAAAAAGCCTTTTATCGTCCTCAATTTCCGGTATCCGAGTCTTCATTACTGAGCCTATAATTCTTACCTCCATTATGAGAGGGCTACGTTAATCTTTCCGAAGCATCTCAATTACTGAATATTCCATCAATCAGTTATGCCTCCGTCACTGTTAAGGTGGCAGTGTCTCCGAATGAGAGAGGAGGGTGCCAGGAGGCGAGCGTGCTGGATGTTCTTGAGTTTTTGTAAACAGAGAGAAATTATTTTATTTTATTTTTATTTCCTAGGATAAGTTTGAGGTACAAAGAAAAGACTTCGGAAACTCATTCCACATTTTGCGCTAGCGCGATAAAAGGGCTCGTGTTGCCCATACGTTATTTGGATCAAGAAGATATAAAATATTATGTAAGCGCTGAGAACATGTTTGGGAGTGTGTTATTTGCTTTGCAGTAGTAACCTAAATAAGGCAATCAAACTCAAACATTTTCCATCCCAAACCCGCCGCATCCAGCCACCGTATCTCCGGACCAAACAACGTATTGCGGCCAGGATATTCATCTCAATCCATTGGGGCGAGAACATCTCTTGAAGCTTGATCGATCGGGAAATGAGAGTGGGGCGATTTATAATAAAAACGGTACAGCCTCTTGCCAACTCCAAAACTGACAGTCCGGCGGGAAGCTCGGCGAACTGCGCAAACTTCGAGAGTCTGGAACTTCGACTGATAAATTATGAAGCAAAAACAACAACGACACTTGGACGGAATGGCGGATGAGATATATCTCGCTGTTTAACTCCAAATTGTGCTCCTGGTCCGTGAAAATATAATCCTACTTAATAATATAATCTTTATTTTGGCTGATTTTTAATTTTCAAGACTGGACATCATTAGATCATAATAATATACAAGAGCTAAAATTATTTTAAAGATAATCTAGATTATTTATTGCATAGCCATAACATGCATCTAAGGAGTTTCTAAAACGTATGCATTTAACATGTGGCGCTAGTGAAAATGCGAAATTCATAAACTGCATCATTCCGAGTGATACAGGCTACTTTTTATCCTGTAAAATCATAGGGTCCCGCGGGATAGCTGAAAGTTTACAGAAATCCAAACTGCGCGCGAACGAAAACCGCGGGGGACAGCTAGTTTAATATAAAGCAACTGCATATGCTCAAGTGACGATGGTGATAAACTACTGCTGTGCATTTTCTTTGTCCGTGGATCCCGAAAGAGTGCCGATATTCGAAGAAATATCGGCGAAAGTGATCTGGGCGTTGAAGCCAGCAGTATTCTTCTCGACATTGTTATTAAAAAGATTGATTATGCCCATCCGTTTCCTTACTCAGTCTATATAGCAAGTTGTTTAAGTGTTGAGATATTCATTGACAGATTACATGCTTTGAACAATATCATTTGTAGTAATTTAATGCATGTGTTATACAGCAGTGCAGTACATGCAGTCGTCCCGTGACCATGATGTCGAAATATCGGGCTACTCGTCAACAAAGGTACGCGGTAGGAAACCCGGAACATACCCTTAAAATATGTGTCATACTAATTTGGTGTTACCAAAACACACACACAAACAAGCATTGATATCCTCTTTGGGTCGTTGTGATCACCAATTAATATTAATTTTTTTAGATAAAACTAATCAATTGTTTTATACATAGTATAAAACAAAGTCACTTCCCGCTGTCTGTCCGTCTGTTTCTGTGTATTTATCTATGTACGACGTCCCTGGAAGACTTGGGCAAAATGCTCGATGACCTCTGTAGTGCCTCTCAACAAGTAGGTCTTAAAATGAACATGGACAAGACGAAAATTATGTCGAATGTCCATGTTGTGCCTACTCCAGTGACAGTTGGAGGCACTCCACTTGAAGTTGTTGACGACTATACATACCTAGGACAAATAGTCCGGCTAGGTAGGTCCAATTTCGAGAAAGAGGTCAATCGACGAATCCAACTTCGTTGGGCAGCGTTCGGGAAGCTACGCCACATATTTTCGTCCCAATTACCGCAGTGTCTCAAGACGAAGGTCTTTGACCAATGTGTGTTGCCAGTGATGACTTACGGAGCTGAAACGTGGCCACTCACTATGGGCCTTATAAGAAAGCTCACTGTTACCCAAAGGACAATGGAAAGAGCTATGCTCGGAGTTTCTTTGCGCGATCGAGTCAGAAATGAGGAGATCCGCAAGCGAACCAAGGTCACCGACATAGCTCTAAGGATTGCCAGACTGAAGTGGCAGTGGGCAAGGCACATAGCTCGAAGAACAGATGGCCGATGGGGCAGTAAAGTTCTCAAGTGGCGACCACGTACCGGTAGACGCAGCGTGGGTAGGCCTCCTACAAGGTGGACCGACGACCTGGTAAGGATCGCAGGTACCAGCTGGATGCGGAAAGCACAGGACCGGTCTTTGTGGAGATCTCTGGGGGAGGCCTATGCCCAGCAGTGGGCGTCTTCTGGCTGATATGATGATCTATGTACGTTTATATCTTTTAAACTACGCAACGGCTTTTACAATAATAGATGGAGTAATTTAAACAGAAGGTTTATAAGAAAGAAAGCAATTTTTAGGTAGGGGCAAAGTATGTGTATGCGAAACGAAGTCGCCCGGGTCGGTGGACCCGTATAGTATTATTAAAAACGCGAAAGTTCCCACAAAATGAATGTTCTTGTGGATAGACACACCTATAACTGCGACGTAAATAATTAAATGCCCAAACTCTCCAAGAAAGCCATGGAGCGATAAGACGAAGCCCTTCACAAAGAGCGTCGCTAAATAACGAACGGGTGTCCCAACAAAGAAAACTAGAACGCAGACTAGCCATGGGCTATCTGGAGACAATTAGACAGGCGAGCTCCATTTTAGAAATAGCTGTGCCAGTACAAGGTTTCAAATGAAGGGAAATAACTACGATAGCTAGCACGTAGGTTGCATTAGCTGTTGAATTGTAAAATAATGAAGTTGTTTGTATACTTGTAAACTTGATATGATTTGTAAACTTAGCTATTAATTAGGGAATAAATTTTATTTACAACCACACACATTCACAACTAAACATTGGCGAAAACTGACCTAACTAAAACTAAATAACTTATAATCCTAAACTAAAAATCTACATTTCTATCTAAAATTTATTCTCTTATCCAATTAAAAATAAACGTTTGCTTAAATATTCTTTATACTTTAATAAGTAGATGATGATGTCGCCAGTAACATACTGTACGTACCTACATTACCGTACATAGACAACTAAGGCAACCTACTCACCGGTTATCTAGCCAGCTGCGATAGCAAGCATCACAGAGCGCGTCACATCAGTTTTTTTTTTTTCAAATTGAAAAATTTATTTTCTTATCCATTTGAAATACACGTTTGCTTAGATATTCTTTACACTGAAATACGTAGATAATGATATCACAAGTAATACACTGTACATATTGTCATATGGATTATCATAAGGTCCGGGTCAACTAATTACTCGAATGACTGTACATAAAATAAATAAATCATTTATTATCAACTGGACGCCACAACACAACATTTAAACAAATAATTACATACATATTTCAACACACACTTACAATCATACACAAAATCAAACAATAAAAAATAAAAAATTCACATAATTCTTACAACTAAACAAATTGGCATTGCCTTGCTGTGGCCCTCCCGGTAATATCGCCATACATAGAAAACTAAGGGAACCTACCCACTTATTATCTAACCAGACGCGATAGCAAGCATCACAGAGCGCGTCACATCACCGTTTTTTTAATACAATTAAAAATACATGTTTGCTACATGTTAGATATTATTTATACTTTAATAAGTAGCTCATAATATCACTGATGACACACTGTACGTACATCACCGTACATAGACAACTAAGGCAACCTACTCACCGGTTATCTAGCCCAGCGATAGCAAGCATCACAGAGCGCGTGAAAAATGCGCGGCGCTTCGCACGGACAGTTTTGGCCCGTGACTTATGTGGAATGCCATTAACAGGCAATCTCGGCTACCCCTCTAAATAACGGTGGAAAGGACGTTGTTTCAACCCTGTAGATAGGGAGTTGTATGTTTTTGTATGGTTGAATACTTTTAAAGAGGAAGAGGATAAACATGGAAACATTTCCATCAAAAAAATTTTTTAATTGGGCTGGGCAAGGCATTTGACCGCCATCTTATCTGGTGGTAAGTAACGATGCGGCCGATGATGGAAATTGTTAAAAGAAGCGAAATTGTTATTATCTAGTGACCATGGACTCGATAGTATCTGCCTACCCCTTTGAGATACGCGCGTGAGTGTTTATGTATGTATGTACCATGCGGACCACGTGGTTTCGCGACTTATATCATAAAGGCAGATTATTTAGACCCTAAGGACCCCAACCAAAAATCACAATTACAAGGAAGACAAATTAAGATTTTTTAAGTATAACTCCAGTATGATCTCCATACTGAGTCTACATGACTGTAATGCCAAGAGTTTTGATTATGTCAAAACCGTCTAGTCTTGAATGAGGCTCACATCTGAAATAAAAACAAAAAATTAAAAAGAATTACCACTAAATTCATACAAATTTTATGGCATAGAACAATTTAATATTATCGGATTATGTGCAAACAAAGTGCTTGTTGAAAATATGAAAGAAAATAATAGATAACACTCGAAGTAAGAAACTTAGGTGCTCCACTTGAAAATATAAGTATCAATATCTGGTTGTAAGTCAACTTTCTTGGCGTCCGATAGTAATACTAATATAATTTCTTGCGCTACTTCGAAACTATTCGCGAGGCAGTTTATGGTTCCTAGAAATTGGCTTTTTGGCAAAGTTTTGCGGGTAAGTGGAATGGTTCGTTAGATTTATCATCGATACGAAATATCAGACTAACTTATATTCAACAAGAAAAAGATGTATCAAAGGCACAAACATCTAGACTATGAGATATCTGAAAAGTTAAATATTAAGAGTCTTACAATAATGTTTTTTTTTGTTATAGGGTACGCTAACAGACAAGCGAACTACAAAGCGGTTACAGCTGTCTATACATATAGGTACGTGCCTTCTAGTTTTAGCGATTAACGCCTCCCGCATTTTAGAGTTCATAGTTGGGGAGGTTGGAACCAGATTGATCTAAGTGTCATTTTTAATAATATTGAGTTTAATACACTACGGTACACAGAAAAATAAATTCTTCCATGCCACACTGATCTAAGTACTCTTGGTAAAAATGACACTTAGATCACTCTTAAACTATGGAGACACGGTTTATGGCCCGTTAGGTTTATTAGTTAGCTAAAACACAGCGATTGCTGCAACGCGTGCAGAACGCTTGCTGCCGATTCTGCTTCAATATACCATATCGTAGTCACATATCCCCATATCTTAATAGCAAGTCTATGTTAAATATGGCGTCTAGACAAAAATTTCATCTTGCATGTATGCTGTTTGACGTAGTGAAATTTAAACGACCGGAATACTTGTATAGTAAGCTGAACTTCACTTGTCTACAGGAAAAGTACGGCAATAGATCGGCTCGTATTCCTCTGGCGGTTCACAAACATGGTTCTGCAGCGTTTAGGGCAGCTTCCGCTATCAAGCAACAAAGTGCTGGAACAACATACCTCCTCCTTTAAGATTGTTAGGTCCAAAGTGTACGTTTAAGAAGCACTACAGATGCTATATTATAAAAATTCAGGTAGAGGGTATACCAGAACACTTTTTGCGATAGTGGAGGTATGTCTTTGACGCTGCTGGATAGGATTTGTAGGCGTAATAAGTATTATTTTATATATGTATGTATATGTATAAGCATCTTTACTCAATTTATTTTACTGCAGTGAATATATTATAGTGAAATTGACAATTGATGAGCACACATACACACACACATTACACAACTTACTAGACTCTATGCTGATAATTGGGTAGTTGCACCTCCTTAATGGTATCGTAGTTTACCGTGCACCCTTCTTTGCGGGTCTTGGCAGAATATCAGTGTGTTGCTCTCCCAGGCAACACTGTGCTGAGCCATGACCTTTTTGCGTTACTGCAGCATACACATGCGGCTTAAGATAGTAATTAGTTAGTTAGTAGTCCGTCGTCAGAAATAAATTTCTTCTTTTGTGTTACTTATAAGTTGTATGTGTATATATGGAGTGCCAAATAAATTTTTTCTATTCTATTCTATTCTACTCTGGTTCTAACTTCGCCAGTTAAGTCAGCCGATTACTCCTCCTCAGTCATTGACATATATTTTTTATGTAAATTGCAAAAAGCTTAGATCAATAAATTGAATAAGTAAATCGTTCCTTTAAAACTCGTAATGAAACAAAAGCACCAAGAAAAGATGATTTTCTGAAATTATCGATCACACTTAAATATTTTACTCTGTGGACCCGACGTGACTTCTTTCGCGTACACCTACTTTAGCCCTACCTACCCTTTTACTGTAAGACATCTGATACTACCATGAGGTGCCTCCATGGCTGCTCATGTATGCTAACGATATCGCGCTGATAGACGGACAATTTATTTCGGATTATGTGACATACCTATTATGAGTACTTATGAAAGTCATTGTTCACAAACATGTTTTGTTTCATATCTTTATAATTATAAGGGCCACAAATCACTACAATTAAGTTAATTGTTTGATTAAAAATAAAGAGTGATCTGCTCATAACAAACACAAATGATGTTTTATGCATTAAAATAAACTGATGAACTTTTGCGCATTTCAATGTAGATAGGTAAGGGACTAGAAAGCCTATTAAAAACCCTCATTTGGATATCCTACAAGATGGGTTCGAAGAAAAAAATTTTTTGAATCCACAATAAAATGTCCACATATTATTATATTAGACGGGACTTATTACTGTAAGACCTCGACACGGACCTTGGTTGGAGAGTAATACTGCTTGAAACCTGACCTGAAATGACATTCGGCATTCATTTTATCAGCCGAAAGACGTACACAGCACGGAATAGGCCTATTCCAAATATCTTGATAAAGACCGGCTCGTATCTAGCTCATACCATACCAGGGGTCCTATTTTTGAATCGCTCGCATCCAATGAGCGCTCGTGTGCGCTACCCGTCTCTTTCACATTCGTGGTAAGTTGCTAGTGATAGAAAAGGCAGGCATTAGAAGCCGAGCGCTTTCGTGGATGCGAGCGGTTCAAAAATAGGCGCCTGAACGTCGGTCCAACTAGCGTTGGCCTACCTACGTTGGAATGGGATTCCTTTCCAATTCATCATTATCATCATCATATCAGCCGGAGGACGCCCACTGCTGTGTATAGGCCTCCCCCAGAGATCTCCACTAAGGCCGGTCCTGTGTCTTCCGCATCCAGCTAGTGCCTGCGATATTTACCAGGTGGTCGGTCTACCTTGTGGAAGACCGACCACCTGGTAAATATGCCTACCCACGCTGCGTCTTTCGTGGTTGCCACTCGAGAACTTTACTGCCCCATCGGCCATCTGTTCTTTGAGGTATGTCCCCTGCCCACTGTAGCCTGGTAATATTTTCCAATTATTTAATCCGAATTATATTAATAACTCCATTCAGCGGTTGTAAGCGGAAGGACTGATACTGTGTAGGAAGGAACATTCCTAAACAAAAGGGGCCGAGGAAAATTCCTAAACAAACCAGAGCATCGTTATGAACATACTTTACGAACGGACTAAGAATGGCTTCAGTTATTTCGGTTGAGTAATAAATAAATATTTACATTTTTGCCGACGCCCAGGTTATACGTGTATCTATGGGCGGATATGATCGTTCACCATCAGGTAACGCACTTGATCATTTGCCTCCTATTATAGAAGTAATATGTAAGAAGCGTCGGTGGCCGAGTGGTTAAGGTATCTGAAGCGTAAGCGAGAGGTACTAGGTTCGAATCCCACTGCGGCCATGTACGAATGACTCTTTTCTGAGTAATGTATATCAGTTTAATGCTAACCGATGCTCTTGCGGTGAGGGAAAACATCGTGATGAAGCCTGCACCTTCAGGGGACTGCATGTGTAACCATTATCCGATCTGGTTAAGTTCCCCTGGTAGCAGGGTCACGGAGGTCAGATGGCAGTCGGTCTACTGTAAAAAATAAATTAGTTTATGTGGTCGGCCATTGACTATGCTTTTCTCGAATCAGACACACCTTTTTGCATCTTCCACCTTTCGACTTGCTCCTTTATGGAAAAGTTTTTTTATGTTATACGGCAGACAATGAGGCAAGCGGGCCACGTGATGGAAAGTGGTCACCGCCGCCTATAGACATCAGAGGACTAATGCGAAGGTAATTTATTTCTCCAACAATCGTTCTCCTCGCCCCTCCTTTTGTGTAATTAAGGATCATTTTCCCTAACACGTAAGTTACCTACTCATTATGGCACATTAACTTTTTGCTAAATGCCCAGTTTACGTTGAGGAATATTAAAGAAACTTATTGCGTCGCTGTACCAAAGTGTCCAGAGGTTTTAGACGTTGGCTGGGCCATTAAACAGGTACTTAGAGCGGGGACCGCGATCATTTAGAGCTCTTTAAATTATCATTTGCAGCAATCCGAGGAAAATAAGATTCCAACGGAATGCTTCCCTCCCGTCTATCGCGTTTGTCCTTTTAGCAGAGACGGAGCAGCTCGAAGAGGACGCATTTCTATTTTGAAGTACCTATAAAAGGATTGGCGGTTGGAGCTCACTGCAGTCACCTGTGACCACAAAATCTCCATCAAACTCAAGGAGCTAATACAAGAGCAGAGACGCCTGTGATGCTCTATGGCTGCAAAACTTGGAAACCGCTGACGAAGTATGTCCACGAATTTCAGGCCAACGAAATGAAAATGCTGCGGTAGATGCGTGGCGTTACGACTCGACCGAGTCCGTAACTTGTACATCCGTGGCAGCCTTGGTGTGAAAGATATTGCGGATAAGATTAAGGATCGCCTGCTCTGGTTCGGTCACGTGCTGCGTCAGCCAGTATCAAGAAAAATATTCCGTGGAAGACCCAGGAAGCGATGGATTGATATCGACGAATTTGCTGAGGACCAAGCAAAGTGGAGGAAGAAATATAGGAAAGCAGACCCTGGCATAAGCCGGGATAAACGGATGATGCGAAGGAGGATGATGATGATGATGAAGACGATCTGAACCAGTAATGTTTTTAGTTTCTCTAAATACTTTTTGTATGCAATAAAGAGTTTATCTATCTCTATAATGTCACAAAATCTAATTTAGAATAGTATAACTGTTATGTTACAAGCAAAAGCTCTCGGGTAGGAGGTGCCCTATTTCCACAGACCCGGAATGGATAGCAGCGTTTTATGTTGATATATTGGCACGCTTTTTCCCGGTATTGGCAGATATCAAATTTCCATTGAAATCTTTTCATTACTACGATATCTGAACTGCACGTCTAACTTACTTCACTGAAACCCTTATTAGTCTTACCCCCTTACTGACTATCCTTGAATTATATGGGATATACGAATATGTGCTATCGTGAGATTGTTAAAATCATTGAGGTCATTAAAATCTAACGTATTTAGAGTTCGTTACATTACAAATTGTCGAAAAATAGTTAACAGTTACAGTCTAAGGGCCGAGTGAGGCTCCAAATCAAGTTGTCACAACACAAACCTAACCTAACTGTAACTAAAGATTATGTGTTTCTTCAAAAAATAATGCGTTTAATTGGAAATGATTTGGTGAATTTCTTTGAAGTTCATATAATTTCGATAGTTCACAATCTAAAGTATTTGATTACGATAGATTGTAATTACCGGTTTAACAATCTCACGTTATCATATATCTATATTTTACTTAATGTTTGTTATCAGACCAAAATCTCGACAATAGTTAATTGAATGGAAAAGGACGCGACCTATCCCCTCTTTACCCGTCCTACTCAGCATATCCTTTGAGCCTCAAGAATGCGTCTCAAGAACATTTTAGACGGCGTTCAGACCCTGTCTAGTCAGTGTCCCCGTACCTTCCACAAAAACTCTTTCCGTCCATGTAATCCCTTAAGTTATTGGGGTGATAAATTGTTTTGGGCATTCCCATTTCAAGCAATACAGTAATTTATAAATGGGGAAAACGGGTAACGTCCCACCGTGATCGCAGTTCCGGGAACGAGCCGTCGCGTCGGCGGGTGTCTTCGTAATTTATTGGGATTTTACGCGTGCTATTGTTTATTAATGCCTAATCTGTGGATTTGCGGTAAAAATGCTGAGCTCTTGGTAATGTTAGCGGGATTTGGTATCAATTTGAGGATATTTTCAAGGAAAGACAAGGCAATAGAGTCCAAAACAGACGAGAATGTTTGTTGAATGTGGAATAATAAAAAAGATTTAACAGGAAATTCAAAATCTTCATACATCTAGGGCAATATCTAATAACTTGTATGCAAAAAAAGACAGTTAATTATGTATGATGATATAAAATTAATAATTTTGGCGTTAATATCCAGGATGTACTCTCGCGCACGAGGACCCGGGGTCCACCCTGATCCCTCACCGTAAGACCATCGGTGAGCATTCAATTACTTTACATAACGGAGAAAATCGTCATTGGTACATTGCCGCAGTTGATTTCGAACCTCTTGCTTATGAGTCGGATACCTTATCCACTCGGCCACCGACGCTCCTAACTGATATGTTTGATGGTATTTTGTGTTTATTTGTCGGTATCACCAGTATCAGCACAGAATAAACAACGCCGACCAGTAAAGAGGTCCCGCGGGAGGCCCAAGAAGCGATGGATTGGTGTCGATGAGTCGGATACGAGGTCAACGGTCAAAGATGTGGTGATTCTTAGGTAAACACTCGTGTTTAGACGTTACCGCGTAGCTCTCACGAAGCTTTTGCGCTTGTATTTGCCTAATTTCAGTCGCATACATTCAGAAGTAAAAAGCGTGAGAGCAAATTAAAGTGGAATGCGTTGCTCATAGAATAAGGTCCAATCGTGTATCATTTACTCGTATATAATACGCGTCATTTCGTTTTTCAAAAGGCGTGATACGAAAATGGGCTTTATATTATGAACAATACATTCCACTCTGATTTGATCTAATAAGCGCCGCTAATAAGGCACCGAACATTTCCAATTATCAAAATTTTGACAAAGAACGGTAAAAGCCTTATTAGTGAAACAGCTATAGATAATCTCAAGTCATTCAACTCATCACGGTCCTATCCAATTCATCAACTATACTTGACATAAAGCAAAGTCGCTTCCGGCCTTCTGTCCCTATGTATCTATGTACGCTTAGATCTTTTAAACTATGCAAATTATTTTAATGCCGTTTTCAACCGTAGAGAGAGTGATTCAAGAGGAAAGTTTAGAAGTAAGAAAAAAAGGGTAGCTATGATAAAGTAGGTCTAAGCGAACGAAGTCGCGCTGGGTCCAATAGTAAATCAGAAACTTATTCAATAAATCATTACAAAAAATAAAAATAATATACGTTTCAAAAATTTAAACTGCACCTGTCCTTTACAACATTTTTTATGCTTCGGCCAAGAACTTTAGAACAAGTTTCATGACGTCTCGCCGCAAAGAATTTATGTAGGTAAGCAAATAATAAAATTTGACCCCGTTCCCTCGCTATTCATCAAAGTCTCGCTTGATGCAGTGAGGGAGAGAGAGAGCCAAAATTGTTCTCTTCAAATTTTAAAAGTACCCTTTACACGCTCGGAGGAAACATTTATATTATTCTGGACCTCGTGAATAAAACGTGGTCCCGACCGTTTGTGTGCCGCTATCTTTGGAACTTTGTAGCTTACATTCGCGTACAAGAGCATTAGGACTTGTCTAAATAAAGTAGCGTTGCTATGCGTTCTCACAGAGAATACTTTAATATCGAATCGAATAAGTTTGCAAGGATGAGAGAATGAATATAGGTGTCACCTTCGCGCAAAAACTTCTACGGATTTCGACTTTTTCGATTATTTTTTTTTAGTTTACACGGCAGACAAATAGGCAAGCGGGCCACCTGATGGAAAGTGGACACCGACGCCTATGGACATCAGCAACACCAGGGGAGTCACCAATGCGTTGCCCGCCTCTGAAGGGACCTCTGATATACCTCTTGAACGATCCCATGTCATAGGCCAAAGGAAACACTGCGGCTGGTAGCTCAATCCACATTCGAATCGTACGAGCGAGAAACGTTCTTTCGAACCTTCGCATAAATTATGGAGCATTGCAGCTTATTTTCCAAAATAACATATTTATGCTATAATTTACCCCGGAACTGTTCATAGTTCCTGCGGGAATATAAAATATATAGCTTTACCTATGTATTGTTATCTTCTACGTATAATATAAAGTCGCTTCCCGCCGTCTATCCCTGAGTCAATTAAAACTGTACAGACTGACGAAGCATTAATATAATGCATTTTATTCCGTAAATGAATTTAAGAACTATCACATTGAAAATTAATCTTAACTTACTTTTGATATTTAAATTTGACATTATTTTCTATTATTTATTTAATCTATTCATTGACATGTTCTTCTAATTAATATTTTCATTTCATTTACATTAAATATTATATTTGACATTTCCTATACCTATTGATAAATTACCTATGGTAATATAGTGTTTATTATTGACATTTTATTTTATATTTTTTAATTTGACATTGACATTACCAATTACCTACCACTGTGTAATTTTGTATAGTGTTTTATTAGATTGTCATGTCATTATTATTATTTTTCCTACTATTATTAATTATTTAATTTACTTTCCACAATAAAAGTACCTACGGTATATTTTTAAATGATTTTTTTATAAAATTGATGATCTCTTTTATAGATTTATATAATTAATATAATATTGATAAATGTAAGGCTGTAAAATAATATAATAAATAAATCTAAATTAAAATCTATGTATCTATGTATGCAACAAAGTGTAGTAAGTGATTCAAGAGGAAGGTTTATAAGCAAGAAAAAAAGGGTAGGTAAGGGTAAAATAGGAACGCCAACGAAGTCGCCCCGGGTCCACTAATGTTGTTTAATATTTCCTCACGCAAAAATTATAAAACAGAACATACTTTTTATGAACTTTCTCAGAGTCATAACTTGTACCTACACCAGTACTCACCAGTAGTAAGGGCTATAATTTACCCCAAAATTCAATTCAAACAAAGTTTCTATAGGAACAGCTGGTCTCTACCCTCTTTTACGATGGCATATCCACGGCTGCTAGTTACGCAAAGAAAAACATATACTTTTATCAAACATCCTGTGCCACATATACAAGAACAGCATTGCACCAAACTACTATCGAAGTGAAATAAAAACAAGAACAAACATTAACTCAGAAGTCGTGGTACGACTGGCCTTAAGACGGGGCTCCACGGTGCGCGATTCTGCCGATTATCACGCACGGCGGACAACCTATTGGCTATCTCAGCGGACAACTCAATTTGACATAAAAAAATGTACATTACTCTAATTTGGTAAACGCCAGTGGCCAACGTAGATGACGTAGTGCAGAATTAATGTCAAATTCAGTTATCAACTGAGTTAGACAATAGCTTGGCTGGACTTCGATTCTGGTACGGAAATCGTCTCAGTTGCAGTAACATTACAATTGCATAGCATGTCAAACGTGTGATTGTTATTTAAATGACGGATGTTGAGTTGCAACTTTCATGAATTCGAACTTTTCCACAATTCGCTTTCTGGTACTTTAGTTGCATTTTGGTTTTATATGGCTGTTGGTACTTCAATAAATAAATAAATTACTAAGTTGCATCTTTCTTAGTTGTCAAACTGCCTTCAAATCTGTCAACGAAAACGTGTCAAAGGTCGAACAATTATATAACTGCAATTTAACTGGGATGATGCTGGGACTGATACCTCGACGTAGTTATAGTAACGTCACAGATACACTGTAACATAATAACAACTGCATTGCACACCAGAATCGGTACCCTGGACGGCCACGTGTAGAGTGCCAACAACTTATGTGGCCCGAGGGCCAATACTGTAACTAAATGTCACAATTTTAAAATGTCACCTTTGTTGTCAACAACGGCGTCGCCGTTGCCGTTTCAGGTAAGTTTGTGATATGTCTGCGCTACCACGGACTCACTTCACCACCTTCACACGACACCTACTCCATGGTGCGTCGGTGCGACCTGGTCCGCATCCGTCCGCAAAATCACGCACTGTGGAAACCCACCTTTATAAACATGATCTTACTTATGTTATAATTTACGAACAGACCTAGTTTTTGTCAGTGCGGTGTAGGCTTACTGTTTTTCAGAACGTTTTGAGTGTAATTCAGTTTATTCTCAATTCAGATTGCTTTTTCTTATTTCAAATTCTATTATTGCCAATTATATTATTTTATATTGTAATCATTGCTATTGGTTATCCTTATTATTAAGGATATTATCCTTAATATTATTAATATTGCAGCAACGGCTCGTGCGGCGGTCACGCATTTCATCGCACGAACCAATTGAGGTAACGCTGCATTCTCGGCGTGTTCACGATGTCTGGACGCACCCTTACTGTTTATGGGACTAGGTTCGACCGATCGGTGACCTTACAACGTGAGTATGTAACGAGTACATCCGCTGCAGCCTTGGCGTGAGTTATATCATGAATAATATTGAAGAAGCTCGCCTTCGCTGGCTTGGTCACGTGTTGCGTAGGGATTGTCAGGGATACGAAGGAAATAAGCGCGTAAATCTTCCGGTATCAGCAAAGAAGTCCCAATTGACATCGAGAGCCAATGGCTTACGACCCAAGACCGGGTGAAATGGAAGAGAATGAGTCGGAAAGCGGACTCTGGCAGAAGCCGGGACTGACCGCTCGGATGATAATGATGATTCAGCCTATAAGTAGACGTCATGTTTGTGTAAATTGCCAATACCTAGTTTCTTACAATAATCGTCATCTTCGTAGCGGTTACTCGGGAGTAACCGAAGTAAACGAAGATGACGATGACCTGGTAGACCCGGGAGTCTACAAGGTTCTACTTTCCTACTCTTCCTCAACAGTGGACATATTTCATCTATCTAAAAGAAAGAAAGTACATTTATTGACATAAACAGCAACACTGCAATATTGAAAAAGACAAAAAGAATACAATTCCAACATAAAATACGCAGAAAGCTATACAGGTCTGATGTATATACCTACTGATCATTACATAATGTGTTGTGGTGGTGTGTTTGTGTAAAAAGGCCCTCAGTCAGCATTATGCTCACAGCGCCAGAACACCTCATCCCCTATCCCTTGAACCATTAATAAAATATTTGAATTATTGTTGGCTCGCGACTTCGACCGCGTATACTTTGTGTTATTATGGGACTAGCTGGCCCCGCGCGACTTCATTTGCGTGGTGTTCTACCCCTACCCTATCACTACTCTACCACTACCCTACACTAGCCTTTCCGTACCCTACCCTTTTTTCTTACCCTACAACGATCGCGTAAGTGCAAGCAATATGTTGACAAAGTTTTAGCGTAATCGGATAAACGGTATGGCTGCGAATTACGAACAAATGAACGCACATTGATTTTTTAAAAATTATGGGCTTGCCCACCGCGACTTTATGTTGTGTGTGACTTCTTCTCGTGTGGATCTATAAGGTGGTGTCCTAATTGGCAACGGTCGTGGGACGGGCGGTTTTGAGGTCTCCTATTGGTCAGGCGACGACCGTTGCTAATTTGGACAGCGCCCAAACCTTCCACTTGAATCACTCTATTTACTGTTGAAGACCGCATTGAAATTCGTTGCGTAGTTCAAAAGATCTAAGCATACATACAGAGGGGCAGACGGCGGGAAGCGACTTTGATTTATACTATGTATAGATAAGCTCAAGGGCAACAAACATCCATCGAAACATCCTTACAAACTCTTGCATATATTTAGTAAGATCGATTATTACTGAAAACCTACATTAAAAGATTGTTTTCCATCTGAGAACCTATCCACTTCTCAGGCATTAATAACAAATATTATTCTTATAGGAGCGGAAAGCCGTGATCGCTCATTATCGTTGACGCTTTTGAAAACCTGTGAAAAATGGACGCCATTACCAGGACCGGTTACAGTGTGGCCACCCCGATTGGGGCCGCATTCAGTACGCAGGTGCTGAATGCCTCTTTTATTGTACTACGTGTTTATCGTGGTATCTAAAGAATCGTTAAAATAAACCTCTATTGCTACAAGCTTTTAGTTAACATGCACTGTTCGTATGTACGTATGTTGTCCGTCAAAATTTGCAAACCATTTTTTGACTATTTGTTGGTGGATTGAGCTGAAATTTGGTATACGAGCTGGTCTGATGATCGAGTCGCAAGGTGATCATAGGAACTTATGAACGCAATATTATAACCCCATCGTTTTGACTCTTTGGAATGGTGTGGATGAGTAAGTACATACCGCGAAATAAAAGCTTGTCACGATTTTTTTTTAATTTGTGATCTTATCGGATATAACTGTCTCCCAATAGCTATGACAGAGATGGAGTGGTGGAGTGGAGTGGAGTGGAGTGTAGAAGTGGATGAAGCCATGGAAGCGGAAGTGGAGTGGTGGATTACCCTGAGGATCTCTACTTTTTGGGACCAAAGGAACGTACGACTAGCCCCAAAGTAAGCAAAGCTTGTATTATGGGTGCCAGAAAACTGAAAAACTACTTATATATTTTTATAATACTTACTCATAATACATACAACACCCAGAAACATGAAAGAAATTAAAATACATGTTTTCAATTTCTGCACAGCCTTTTAAATACGTATTTATTATACACACAAAACAGACCCGTAACAGAACTTAAAATACATCATTTCAATTTCTGCCCGGTCGGGAATCGAACCCGGGACCTCTACGTGACAGAACCGGCACGTTAACCAGCTGAACCACTCAGGTCATCACTCTAATGCTAGCCGTACAGATAAATACATACAAACATAAAACTCACTCCTGTATCCCACAGGTGGGATAGACAGAGACAGATTCGTCTAGAAACAGCGTAACTTCTCTCTTATAATTCGACAAGTGAGGACACTTTAAGGCCCTAAAGTTACCTGTTTGAGGCACTAATGTTACCTGAATACGCTACCGCCTACGCAGGAGACTTGTAATCCGCCAAGAGATAGCCTAATCCCGGATAAGGTCCATCATCCTGTTTAAACTGTCCATCCATTATCGAGTTCATAGAGATTATACCTTTCCACGTTTAATGCTGGCCGTTTAAGCTTACCTTAGCAGTTATTAACAAGGACGCTCGTTTAAGACGAGAATTGACACGATCTGCCATTTTCGTTTTGTTATAGACTAATATAACTGTTTTATATTAGTATATTGTTTAGATAGTGGACACGGCGCGACTTTGTTCGCGTAGAGTCCTGCCCCTACCCTACACCTACTCTACCCTATTCTAGCTAATTAGAACAGTAGGTGTAGGGTACTACACCTACTGATCGAATTAACTTATTATTCATTTATTAAAACTTTATGCATAAAAGTACAGTGGCGGATTTAAAGCTAAAATAGCCTTATCTACCAGTCAACCGGGATAATCTAAGCCTGAGAAAGGTAGGCGGTGCAGGAAAAGAAAGAAAGAAAAAATACTAATCTACTAGAGTAAAAAGGAGGAGGGAACTTGTAGTTTTCGGTATATCTTCATGTTTCGGGTCTGGGCGTTGTATATATGTATTTAAAAGTATATAAGTAATTCATCAGTTATCTAGCACCCATAATACAAGCTTTACTTGCTTTGTGGCTAGCTTGGAACTGTCCAAGCTTATTTATTTACTTATTTTTTTCGCTACAGATAACGGTAACAATAACCAAACAATGGGTACCTTATCTCTTTCAATTCGGATATACTGGCGACAGAAATAGATGAGGCGGTGGTGTCTAACCCGAAGGTCTCTTGAGACCCGAGAAAATCCTGCCATGTGTAATCTTGATCCCAACCTAAAATGTTTCCGCCTAGTAGGCTCTGGGATATATTGTGTTACTATTTGGTATTTTGTTTGATTCAAATGGGTACTTGTACATTGTATTTCATGAAACGTTTGTCTACATAATAACAAAAAAGGTACAGTAAAAAAAGCTACTTCCAAAATTGAACAGTATGGGCACTATTTATATAGGATTATGGGGTATGGGGTATTAAAGAAGGGTAAAGATAGTCTTTGCGGCAATTGCCCAGTCGAGTGGCTCCAACTCGAACGGGATATCCCGCTATAGTAATCATAAATAATCGGCTTGGCGTTAATGTCCCGGTTGTGCTCTCGCGCACGAGGGCCGGGGTCCGCCTTGACAGTGATCCAGGATTTGGCATATCAGGTAATTACAGTGGTGTTATTACCTTCTGAACCCCGTGACCTTGTTAACAGGAGAACCTGACCAGATTGGATCATGGTTACATATTCAGTAGCCTAAATGTGCAGGTTGCATCACGATGTTTTCCCTCACCGTAAGAGCATAGATTAGTGTTTATCTAATGTACATAATTCAAAAAAGAGTGATTGGTACATGGCCGCAGTAGGATTCGAATCCGGTACCTCTCGCTTACGAGTCGGATCGGATGCCTTAACCACTCGGCCACCGACTCTCTTTTTATTATAATATGTCTATTCGTATTATACTCTCATGCCTGTGATTATGATGACAGCCTTATCTTTCAACCGTATCCTTCGTACCATACACTGAGTAGGTTCGAACCCTGTACCTCGGGATACGATTCGGGCCCCACCGGCTCTCCTTCCATACGTGTTAAAAAACTAGGAGATGTGCATTATTTTCAGCTTCACATATGAGCATGTAAGATAAATTCCATAAATTCCGTGAAACGTTTATCTGTTTACACGTCAAGGCCGTTAATTTTAAATTCAAATCCGCCAGTCACGTTGCCGACAATTTGATGCTTTTATACTGAAACAAGGTCGAGCTTTCGAGCGGAGCTCTGAAAAAAATATATCAATTAAAAAGTTTTTTGCTCCGGGGATTCAGGCGGGACTCTCGCTAGCTTTCAGCGTAATTATTGCGGGCAGATGTAGTACAATGTTGTGTAGAAAAAAAACTAATTTCTCGTCGTGTATGGAAGCTATTACTCCCCCGCACACAGCTATTACAAATTTATGCTGCGGGGCACAGGTAATGAAAGTAATTTGAATTAGTATGGACGCCTCCCAGAGCTTCGAAATTGTATTAAATCGAAAATTGGTTTGGTGAATTTCCGACACTCGTTTATGAGCTTTGGGATTGGGTAGGCCATAATAAATCATCACGGCTTAGTGGTTACTTTGCTCACCCAATATAAGGGTGACATAGGTTCGAATGCCAATCCGAGTGTAATTAGATAAACCCAAGACGATAATTATGATGATATATCTACTTAGATACACTATGATATACATGCCTTTACAGATATCTAAAAGAAATACTTACTTACGTACTTACATCTCTTCTTGTGTCACCTTTACAGTCTAAATATAAACAAGTGCTTTGATCTACTTGTGCCTAAAGTCTCAGTAAAACCATTAACTCGGGGCTTACTAAGTCAGGGTTAATGTATTGATTTTTAACTTACAGCTTACATTGTACCAGTGGAAATAAACCCAAAGTCAACTTACCTACGAACGGTGAATAATTTAAGTGGCTCTACCGCTCTCTATCGCTCCACAGTGATTTTTAATACGCTAATTACACATGATTACATTCCGAAGCAAAAAGCGTGAGAGCAAGAGCAAGAAAGTGGAGTGTATCACTCATAGAATAAGGTCCATTTTTGTACAACGTCTATCAGACAGCGGAGCGACGCGTTACAATTATATAGGTGGTACAAAAATGGACCTTATTTTGTGAGCAATATATTCCACTTAGACTTGCTCTCGCGTTTTTTGCTTCCGAATTTAGACGAGTGAATTTAGCCGAATGTAATAAGTGCATAATTCTATTCCTGTACGTCTGATAGGTTAAAAATTTAACACAGAGATAACCGCTAACTCTCGGTGATGCTACATATAATTCGAATTCAACTCCGAGCTAGCATTTTATGACTTAAGTGGTTAAGCCAAGCTGGGTTATAGTGGTATAACCCAGCTTGGCCCAAATGAACCTTACAGTATCTATAAAATAACTTTGTTTAATATAATTTAAACCTTTTAGTATTGTTTCGACTAAGCACCCTTCATTCTGCGAAATAGAACTACTTTTTGAAAGTACCTATTAAAGTCCCGCCGACGATGGGATAGATTTCATCTAAACCACGTAGTTGCCTAGCATCCCGGACGACGGTGGCCACTTTCCACCAGGTGGACCGTTCGTCTGTGTCCCTACCTAGGCAATAAAAAAACGCAAACTAGAAAAAAGCATAGGTACATACATTTACCTCCTGTTGACTCAACTTCACTTCATATACACTATTGAGAAGCGAAAAATACAGAAGTTATTATAACAATAAATTCCTTGTCGACGCAAAACTTGTTCGGTATTTATTCCTTTTTTTCGTTCAGAAAATACATGGAAGGAAATTTGCGAAACATTCAGATGAAAATAGACGATATATTTATTGAAAAGTTGTGTTTTAATATCGGGTACAGATAAATCCGGATTAGTGCGGACGAGTGCTCCAATCCAATTCTTTATTCGGGTTATTTTTAGGGTTCTTTGAAATTTATGTTTTTTGTGGTTGTTTGGTAATTTCACAAGTGGCCTGCTAGGTACCAAATGATTGCCAGGATTGCTGAAGGATTGCTAGGCTAGAGTGGCGACCACGTACTGGAAGACGCAGCTTGGATAGGCCTCCCACAAGGTGGCCCGACGAGCTGGTAAAGATCGCAGGTACCAGCTGGATGCGGAAGGCACAGGACCGGCCTTTGTAGAGAACTCTGGGAGGGGCCTAGGCCCAGCAGCGGGCGTCTTTCGGCTGATATGATGAGGTACCGAATGTCATAAATAATAGGAACACAGACCATAGACCGGGTAGCAACCCGTCTATGGTCATACGCAACATACACCTAAAAATAAAATTTTCATCAATAAATTTCACTTCACGGCTACACTAAACCATGTGCCGTCCTTCGTACGTCACCCAATATGAGGTCTTTTGTGTCCTCAACAATTCTGGCACCTTTATTTTCTTTGTAAATAGCACGGGCTGGGTCATAAAGGGCCTTTTATGGGTGGTTCGGTGCCATGGGTCCCATTATGCGGCCGCCTCGGAATACCAACCTCTGCGGCTTGCAAAGTATGCATCTCAATATTAAAAGGAGTTTTTGAATTACACACAGTTTAGATCCCGCTTTCGGTAATGGGAAAAGGTATTTAATGTGGAGTAAATTAATTAGATACGATACGAAATACGGTACGAAATACGGTACGAAAATGTATCCGCTGTTGGATTTTGAATGAATGAATGAATCTTCACTATTGCTTATACACAAATAATAACTAAAATAAAGGAAAAAAAAATAATAGCTACCAGCGGCCTTATCGCTTAAAGCGATTTCGTCCAGGCTAATTAAGTTAAATTTTTTTAAATTGAGGTTTTGAGTTGTTTGTATTTCAGTAATCGCGGTGTTTATAAATAACCTTACAAACGGAGTTGCTGAAGCGATTTTTGAAATTCTTTCACTACTACTGATCGTTCATCACAAATGGTACCTGCCACAGAGTATTTCACATACCCTACCAAACCAATGAGGAGTTTTCCAGTAGGTATTGATAGTTGGTTTCAAAAAGCATCAATAGATGGCGCTCCAACAATTTTTGTAATATTTTTTAAATCTGTATGATGGTGGCAGTGATTTCATGCAGCCAACTAATACTAAACTTAAAAATATAATGTTTATTAATATAAACATAATTGAAAAGGCTGAACGAAATGTAAAAATAAATATTTATGTCAGTTGGCACTATGTTCCATTATTATTACAACCTCTAAAATGGTGGAAAACTATTGACAAATACAATATTATCCAATACAACGTACCCAGTGTTTATATCGTATTTGCTAAGAACCTATTTAAAGCGATTATCAATTACCAAAATTGTCGGGGCGCCATCTAGTTTGTGGTTAAGAATGCTTTAGATACCTATTGGAAAACTGCTTATTGGCAAGGGACATATGGCAGTCGCTCCACTATGAATACTTGATCTGCCAAATCCTTCATTATGGTCAAAGCGAACCCCAGAGAGAGACGAGAACTCAACTGGGACATTGGCGCCGAGATGGTTATAATTATTGTCTATTGTTGATATTGTTTATGTCCAAACGACAGAGAGAGAAAGAGGTAATGAACCAAAAGAGACGCACCAATACGAAAGACAAAAATATTACGGACTAACTTCAATGATAAGGCCAATGTTTTATAGTTGCACAGACTACTAACCTCATGCGCTTCAGCGTTTTCTTTTATATTCTCTACACTGTCCTGTTCGGCTAGCACAAGTTGGTCTCGCGTGCGATAAGTCAGAAAAGCGGCGACATAGATACTGCTATCTCTTTCATCTTTGTACTGAGAGAAGGAAACAAACGGTCTCTCGCAGCGCGAGGTTTGTTGCGGACATACTTGTGATAGCCGTGCAGTGTCACAGTTTGATAAAAAAGCGATATTTTACTTCGGATGTAACGGTCCATAAAAAAACTAAACATCAAACAATAGTAAAAAAAGTCAAGAATTTTGGTTATTTTAAATAAATTACTCTTTTTTTATATTATACGGCGGATAAACAGGCAAGCGGGCCACCTGATGGAAAGTGGTCACAGCCGCCTATGGACACTAGCAACACCAGGGGAGTCGCCAATGCGTTGCCCGCCTCTGAAGAGACCTCTAATATCCCTCTTGAACGATCCCATGTCAAACACTGTTGCTGGGAGCTCATTCCACATCCGAATCGTACAAGCGAGAAACGTTCTTTCAAACCTTCGCGTGGTGACCAACAGGGGATCTACGTAGTGGGGATGAGTACCCAGCCCACGGCGGGTGGTGCGGTGGCGGGATTGTGCTGTGGGCACCAGATCGAAAAGTTCCTCGAAACAGTCCCCATTGTACAGACGATAGAACACACACAGGGAGCCAAAGTCCCTTTGGTTAGCCAGTGGTTCTAACTTGCTTGTTTGTATGGGATCGTCGACAATTCGTCGGAGCGCAATAAAGTACGGCACGTCACTGTACGGAGTTCAGAGGATTAAGCAGGTCGGCAGTTTCGCCGGCCCAAAGATGGGAACAATACTCCATATGAAGTCGCACCTGTGCTTGTATAGCAGCAGGCGCTTCCCTGGGGTGAAGTATCGCTTGGACCGGTTAAGCACTACAAGCTATTTTGAAGCCAGTTTGGCCTTACCTTCTAGATGATTTTGGAATCGCACGCTATTCGATATATCGACATCAAGGATCCCGATACTTTTGGATATGAAAAGGGGTGTTCCTTGGAACTGCGGCAAAATGACAAAAATATCCTTTTTGGCGGAAAATGCTCAGACCTGTGTCTTTGAGGGGTTGAATGCCACCAGGTTCAGTTTGCCCCACTGAGCAACTTGCTCCAAGGAGTGTTCAATCTCTGACACAAGTCCTATTCGGTTTTCCAACACCACAGAACGTGGGATATTCGCACGGCCAGTATAACGAGCATCTCCAGTGCTGTCATCTGCTTAGCAATGAATACTGGGAATGTTCAGCATACTATTGATATGCGGAAGAAACAGTGTGGGAGATAGCACTGAACCTTGGAGTACTCCAGCATTAATAGCCTTGGTATCGGAGCAGCATCAATCGACAACGACTTGGATGCTCCATCCAGATAGAAAGCTGGATACCCAATTGCAGAGTTCCTCGGGGATACCGTACTTTCGGAGTTTTGTTAGCAGTGCCCTGTGCCAGACCCGATCAAATGCCTTGACTACATCAAGACTGACAGCCAGAGCCTCCCCTTGCTCTCGACAGCCATAGCCCACAGGTGTATTAGGTACACAAGAAGGTACACAAGCTGAGCGACCATGACGTAAGCCATATTGATGGAGCTGGATATCGTTCTTTGCACAACAAATTTAAAACCACATTTATGTTGTCCACATTGGACTGACGCTTTATATTACAAAACAGAACGAAACAATACCGTGAAAACCTTTCCACCACCAGTTTTTTCGTTTAATACATTTTACATGAACAAAAACAAGCATCGTATTACAGTGGGAAAAGGTAAAAAGGGTTGGGATTATCAATAAAGAGCCTCTGTCCAGCCTTTGTAACTGAGACAGCCAAGAAGCTTAAAACACTTGGTCCGGCTATTAGAAGCTGTGTAAATGTGTCGATAACTTTTTTTCCTTTTAGTTTTATGTGTTTTTTTTGTCTTCCTAAAAAGCTGAACAAATTGTTGATCAATCATTTCCTTTTTAGTTTTTATCGTTTCTTTTCTAAGAAGACCAAAAATTATTTGGAAGTTGTCTAGTACGTTGGTTATTTTAAAAACTCGACGGTGTTAAGTGTTTCGCCCCGAAACCCAAAAACCACGCTAGAGGGAAGAGCAAAGCCTACCTTCAGCGAAGTGGCTGGTTCAGTCAGGGTCGGGATTCGTGGGGAAAACCCACTAACCGAGGAGCAGACGGGACTTGTGCGACGCGCCCTTGTTGACCTTATTTCTAAGGAAGGCAGGGGGGAGGGGCCCAGGTTCGTCTCATTTTCACAAAAACCAGGATGGATCCTGGTTGTTTGTGAAAATGAAGCCAGTAAGCACTGGCTTATGAGGGCGGTACCCAGCGTCAAACCCTGGCCAGAGGCGAAGCTGTCTGTTCTCTCAGAGAGCGAACTGCCAAAGCCAGCGGTAGTTACCGCCTTCATACCCAGCATAGACGCCACGTCAATAGACGAGGCGATAAAATTGCTGGGCACGCAGAACAGGGGCCTAAACACGCAGCTCTGGAAGGTTCTCCATAGTAGGGGGGAGGAAGGAGGCATTATTGCAACCTTCGCGGTGGATGATCCCTCTGTGGAGATCCTGAAAGGGAGTCAAGGCAAAGCCGCAATTGGTTTCAGAAGCATCGTCTTCAAAATCAAGGGCGACCAAGCCAAAGAGGCCCCTGTACAGCCAAGTACCTCTACCTCTGAGGCCACTCAGGCTCCTGCGACTGTCAACGCCGCTAAACCCAAGCAGCAAGGAGGTTCGATCCCTAAGGGAACACGACCCCCTCTTAATTTGGCTGCTAAGGGAAAGGTACAGACAAAGCAGGCACCTGAGACGAACACCATGGCCTCAAACATCGGGCAGCAAGGAGGATCGATCCCCCAGGGAACGCGACCTTCTTTAAACCTTTCTGCTAGGGGAGGGGGAACAAACAGAGGTAGAGGAAACACAAGGGGGAGGGCTCAAGGCGGAACCCAATCCGGACGTGGATATTTCAATCCGCAGAAGGGAAGGGGAAAAACCAAGCCCTCACACTCCTTCTCACAAAGGGGCAAGTAATGGCGACCCAGGGGCCGGTGAGGTGTTTGCAAGCCAACCTCCATCACGCTGCGGCAGCAAGTGCCGTGGTGGAAAAATGGCTTTGCGATGGTAGGACTGACCTCGCCCTCATTCAAGAGCCCTGGGTATCCAGCTCGACTATTCTGGGACTCAACGCTGCCGGTAAGATGATATATAACAAAGGCGGAACAAGGCCCAGAGCCTGTATTGTTTATAAGGATAGCATTAATCTATTGACTGTTACAGAGTTGTGCTCCGACGAAGTTGTAGCAGCCATTTTGATCCCCAAGGGAGACGCGGCTAGAGCGTTAGTATGTTCAGCCTATCTTCCGGGGGAAAAGGAAAACCCTGCTGAGGATCTGGAGCCTGCGGTCGAGTACGCCCGGCGTCACAGACTGCAGCTGTTGGTGGGGTGTGACGCAAACGCCCACCACACTACATGGGGAAGTACCAACGTAAATAGGAGAGGTAACACGTTATATGACTATTTACTAACCAAGGGGCTGCATGTGGTGAATAAGGGATGTAAACCGACCTTTGTAACCCGTGTAAGACAAGAGGTGTTGGACATTACCATTGCAACAAATGATCTGGCGAGGCACATTAGTGACTGGCACGTTAGTGATGAACCGTCAATGTCTGACCATAACCACATTTGTTTTGACTTATTAGGATCATTATCAAGTCAGGAAGTTAGCTTTAGGAACCCTAGAGTCACTGATTGGGCGGCCTATAAGGACAACCTTAAACAGAACCTAGAAGAAGTACCTAAAACAATAAAGACAGTAGAAAGTCTGAATACGGCAGTGACTATAGTCTCAAACGGCATAAAAAAGGCTTATGAGGATAGCTGTCCTGTAAAAACAATGTCAACTAAAAGGGCAGTACCGTGGTGGAGCTCTAAGCTAGAAAAGCTTAGAAGTAAAACTCGGAAATTATTCAATAAGGCCAAAAGGATCCAAGATTGGGAATCCTATCGGGAAGCCTTAACAACTTATAATAAGGAAATTAGGAAGGCTAAGCGGGGAACTTGGAGAAGATTCTGCGAAGAAGTCGACAGCACGTCTCAGTGCGCAAGAGTTCACAAATTCCTCGCAAAAGACAAACCTAACCAAATTGGCTTGCTGAAATACCCTAATGGGACTTACACGGCCAACGAAAAAGAAACTCTAAATTTATTGGTATCGACCCATTTCCCTGGTGCTTGCGCAGTAGGTCCATCCTCTACGCAATCATTTTGCCCAGGCAATGAAGAATGGAGAAGGGCCTCGCTTATAATAAGGCCATCCCAAATAAAATGGGCCGTCAAATCCTTTAAACCATACAAATCATGTGGAGCGGATGGTATTTTTCCAGCACTTTTACAACAAGGAATAGATATTTTAATCCCTCACATGATAAAAATCTTCAGAGCGAGCTACGCCTGGGGGCATATTCCAGAACAATGGACCGAAGTCAAGGTTCTATTTATTCCAAAGGCCGGAAAAAGAGACTACTCTCAACCGAGATCGCTCAGGCCTATTAGTCTAAGCTCCTTTATGCTGAAGACTATGGAAAAAGTTCTGGACATCTACATTAGGGAGACGATTAAAATCGACTATCCTATTCACTATTCTCAACATGCCTACAGCAAAGGAAAATCTACTGAAACCGCTCTTTTGAGTCTGGTGGACAAAATAGATAAGGCATTAGAGGATAAACAAATTGCACTTTGTGCATTCTTAGATATTGAGGGCGCATTTGACAACACCCCTATAAGGACACTAGTTCGAGGTCTTACTGAGAAAAAGATTGACCAAGCGACGGTGAAGTGGGTCAAAGCGATGCTTTCAAACCGAAAAGTGAAGGTAACCCTGCATGAAACCTCACTTGAAGTATTTACTACCAGGGGTTGCCCGCAAGGAGGAGTCTTATCTCCACTACTTTGGACCCTGGCAGTGGATCAGCTCTTGTATAAGATGGCGGAGCTTAGGATAGATACGCAGGGTTTTGCTGATGACCTAGTGGTAATCGTCCGAGGCTTCTGTCAAAGTATGCTCTCATACGTTATGCAACGAGCATTGAATGTTGTTGATAAGTGGTGCAAAGACAATGAGCTGGCCATTAATGCGGAGAAAACTGTGGTTGTACCATTTACCAACAAAAGGCAACTTGACAATTTAGTCAAACCACGATTGAATGGCCAAACTATTGAGTTCTCCAAAGAGGTCAAACACCTAGGTGTAATACTAGACCAAAGACTTACTTGGAACAGCCATATAATCGGAATCATGAGCAAGGCCAAAATGGCCTTGGGAATATGCAGCAGACTGGCAGGACAAAAGTGGGGTTTAACTCCAAAAAATACCCTCTGGCTTTACAAAGCGGTCGTAAGGCCCATAATAACATATGCCTCAGTAGTATGGCACATGAAAGCCAACCAGGAAACTGCTATAATTACGCTAAGTGGCATGCAGAGAATTGCGTGTCTCTTGGTTACAGGAGCTATGTCAACCTCACCTGGTGAGGCCCTGAATGCAATGCTGGATATCCCGCCCCTACACCTGCATGTACAGATGGTGGCAACGAACAGCATGCACAGGCTAACCACCCAGGGAGAAGGAAACTGGCTCTCAAAGTCACTGAGATCGTTCAAGGAGACTGTTATGGGCAGCAACATACTGAGTATGTACACTGACTCAATGACAACACAGAGTAGATTCCAGAAACGATACTCTGTGGAACTTTTATCCAGAGATGACTGGCTTAAAAGCCAAGTGTACTGGAAAAATGGAAGCCTGATATGGTACACCGATGGGTCCAAATCAGGTGATCATGTAGGGTGTGGAATATACGGAGAGCGGCCTAAGGTCAAGAAATCTCTAAACCTGGGCAAATACACCTCCATATTCCAGGCCGAGGTGTACGCAATCTTAGAATGTGCGGACATAAACCTCAAAAAGAACTACAAGAATCATTGTATTTATATACACTCAGACAGTCAAGCAGCATTATTGGCCCTTTCATCAGACTCTGTGAGTTCAAGATTGGTGCTAAACTGCGTGAATGTCCTCAATTCCTTGGGTGAGAAAAACCAAGTGATTCTGCGCTGGGTCCCAGGGCATGAAGGGATCGAAGGCAATGAGATCGCGGACGAACTCGCGAAGGCTGGTAGCACAACTACAACTTATGGTCCAGAACCGTTCTGTGGCATACCAAAAAGCCTTGTAAAACTGACTCTTCATATAAACTGCAAAGAGAAATCATTAGAGCACTGGAATAATCAGCCGGGCCTAACCCATTCTAGGGCATTAGTCAAAGCCGGCATGCCAAAGATCTGTTACTACTTAGTAGGAATAAATTGCGTATCCTAACAAGGGCACTGACTGGTCACAGTGGGCTGAACAAGCACATGTATAACTTGAAGATCAGCAGAACAAAAGACTGTAGATTCTGCAAGGAGGAGGATGAAACGCCTCTCCACCTGATCTGCAAATGTGAGGCCCTGATGCGCAAACGAAGCACCCATCTGGGGAAACACCAACTAATACCCGATGAGGTGCACGATATCAGTATTAAGAGACTATTGCAGTTCATAGAAGCTATAGGGATTAGTACTGAACTTTAAGAAAGAGGCGATCACAATAGATCAGGAATGGTCGCAGTGATACTAGGACTGAGAAAGCCTTGGAGAGCCCACTTTTTAATAAAAAAAAAAAAAAAAAAGTGTTTCGCCTAAATATCTGACTCCATCTGAAACCATGTTATTTAATCAATGACCATAAAATATTCAAAACTTTTGTTTGCAGTTTCTGCCCAAAATAAGTGTAAGTTTGCTGACTATAATGGCGATTATATTATTATTATAGTGTAAGGATTCCTATGACGAAAGAAACTCTTTTAAAAAGAACTGCATATTGTCAAATAGTGTGCGGTGACGGCGGCGCTGCTGTTGACAACAATTTGACACTTCCAAATGGCGACGGGACTGCGCACTGCTTTGACTAAAACCGGGCAGAGCGAGAGTCACCATCGATAGTCCTGTGTCCCTTTCTAACAGTGTAAACACAATGTTATTGGCATAATCACTGTCATTCTAAATTGACAAGTGTCATGTTTAGTGTTGCCATTATTGGAGAAATATATTTACCGTGAATTTGGTATTATTATGAGGTAATCCGTACAATCCGAAAAGTAGTTGTGAAAATACCTTTTGATATAGGTACTGAACGTTTCTCCGTCAAACGTCGAGTCGACCTAATTATTAATCTACGACTTTTTGTTCCACTAAACAGATAAAAGAGTTCGGTAACGATTTATCCTACAACACTAGTTTCTAAAGAGATATGATAGTACTCGTCGAGATCTACATTTCGTATGACAGCTGTCAAAGTTAAATATTATTCAAAGCAGTGCGCAGTCCCTTTGGGTAGTAAGTCCATGCACAGTATACACAGTTCTAGTTTGTGACCATAGAGAAAAAAAAATATCTACAGAGAGTACATACCGAGTTTTAATTCGAGACAAAATGTCAGACATCTCTATAACACACACACACTAAGGCAAATGCATGCAAGGGACGAAACAAGGCAGCCCATTTCTATTCCGTAACCAACACAAACAAATTTGACTAGGCATATTTATATTGTCATTATAATAAAAGCGCAATGAAGGTGCCGACCTAATCGTTATCACCGTCGTCAGCCTATATACATCTAAACTACTAGGGAATAGATCTGTCCTCTCATCGAGAGAGAACGGGCAATAGTTTACCACTCAGGCCCAATGCGGATTGGCAGACTTCACAATTCGAATTAATCTCTAACATGCAAGTTTTATCACGATATTTTCCTTCACTGAAAAGCCAAATAATTTGAATCCACATATGAGTTAGGTATGTAATACAAAAACCATTTTCAAAGGTAAGATGGCTGGGGATCAAACCCACGCCTTGATACCTATAGAAGAGGGGGGCCCGGGTGGGCCGTGCCCACCCCAGAATGGTGTGGTGCCCACCCCAGGATGGAGTGCTAACTGGCTGTACATTGGCGATAGACTCGGCTTCATCGGCCACCTCAGGAGCCAGGCTCCCCCTGGAAAATATGGCCAATGTACCTACCACAGTCTTTTCGATCTCTCGATATTACATACCGTGAATACCGTGCCCTCTAGAGGACATAATCAATAACAAAAATTATTAATGAAAAGGGTATGTACATAAATATATCAAACAGGCAGCATATTCTTTATTTTCAGTTTAAATACTGGTAGGTACGGCACCAGGACAGAAGGGACTTGCATATACTTGTTCTTCAAAATGTTTACAACACAGCACTTCCAATTTGCAACCCAGACATCACCATATCTGGTCTTCAGGAAACCTAGAAGAATAAGGAAATTCGCGATTAATCCGTTAAAGTGTTTTTTTAAATGTCTGAATATTTAAAATATCATTTAGGTACATTTTTGGTACGGAACCCTAATAAATATAAAATTGTAGACCGCTATGTACAATATTTGAGTATTAAAATTCTATACAACCAATACTAAATCCGACCCTGTTTACATCGAAATATTTCTATATCTATTTAGACGCCGAAATATAACTCAATTTGCCAATAACTTTAAATCTGTCTTTAATGGCATGTTGTTTTAAGATAATGATTTCAATTATTGAAAATTCACACTGAATAGTGAATTTCTAAAATTGATTCCCGATACTTACGATTGCTTACTTACCGGTGAAAGGATAATCCAGGTGTATTTCCATACTTTGCGCTTTCACATAACTGTGTACTACATTTCACCGTCTATTAAATGGTTTGATTTAAGTTTGATTAGGAAATAATAAAATTTACACCGATGTTTTAAAAGAAACGTCTGGTCGTTGTTAGCTAGAGCAATGTGGTGAACGTTCAAAGCATTGCGCTTTTCACTTTCTGACAGGCTCGTTCCTCGGTATAAAAACGGGATAGCAAGATTCATAATCATTGTAGAGTGAGCGAACAGGGAATATTTGTGATTTGTGTTTAGTCTGTTATGTCTGTGTTTGTGACGCGGTACTGCAGGCCTGTTACTTAAGTATGTAACTTGAAACAGATTTTAAACAAGCAAACTGTTACAGAAAATTACTTAGCATCATAGCAGTATATGGCGAATAGGCACCCCGTCGCCATCATCGCCATAGAAATTAAACAATAATCCCTGTCCTCGTTACGAAGCAAGAAGTTTCTTTCGTTCAAGGACTCCAAATCCTGCGTGCATTATCCAGTAACGTTTATAGCTCGTGTACCGCCACAGTGACACGGTAAATCCTTCTTCGGGCTACTGCAATGCGGGCGCTGGCGGCTGGCTGTCTTACCCGCGATTTGTACGAATTAAGCCTAGCGGTTGCAAGCTTGCGATGCGAAGGCATCCTTATATTGGTTCCAACCAACAGATCTAGGCAAGACAAAATATTAACAAGTAGAACTTATGGCACCTGTGGTAATAAAAATAATCTTGACGTTGATATCGTGGTTGTGCTGTCGTGCCTGCGAGCCCGGGGTCCGCCTTGACCATGATCCAGAATTCGGCAGATCAGGTAGCTGGAGTGGAGCGACTGCCATCTGACCTATGGAATACATTCAGTCGCCTGAATGTGTAGGTTTCATCACGATGTTTTCATCGGTTAGTATTCAACTGATGTACATACATAACACAGTACAGAGTCATTGGTATATGGCCGCAGCGAGATTCAAACGTAGTACCTCTCGCTTACGACTCTAACCGCTCGGCCACCGCGCTTAAGGTATCTGAGGTATTATAATATATCTCAAGGTGCTGTCGGAAGCTAGAGCTCACCAGATTACCTTCCAGGAAACACTGTCGAAAATATAGATCGAAAAGTCCTATTGAACGAAAGTACCCATTATTTTACAGGTTTTCATCATGGCCAATAGCTTGCTCGTTCTTCTTACTTCTGTTTTGCGTTCGCTCCTGTATGCATTTAGGTCAATTTTAGATCCTTATGCGTCAAGAGATCATGTTGCCTAAACAGTTCTATTATATTGTGGTTACAGAGGCCATTGTAATCATATATTCTGAAAATGGATTTTATGGTTGAATATAAATTAAATATAATGAAAAATTTCAAGTAGACCTAGAACTCTTTACTTTAGGCAAATCTCCATTTATTATTAGATTTATTGTGAGATTTTAGGGAACAGCATTATTGGGGTGGGCGTGGTGACCATGTTTAGTTTAATAGATTGGTTGACATTCCCAACCTCGACCTTTTCAATACAAAATCTAATATAGTCAAAAACAACCTGACGAAGCGTTGGTTTGATGCGGTTCCCTAACTTGTTTAAGTTCCTTCACTTTATAGGTTGTTTTCTTTTATCTAAATTAATTTCTACGTTGTTTTGTAAAATAGTCCCACAATTGTTTGTAATCAATTTGTTAACAATTGGAAACATATTGTAAAGGAAAGTCAATCTTCAGATTTCTAAATGTGAAAATATCTAAATGGTTCATAGACATATATATAATTTATATAATCTAGAGCCCTGTTTGTTTTCCTATATAAAATAAAATATAATAAATAAATAAAATAGTTGGATATCTGCTGGCATGCAGATAGGTTTTATCTCAAGGTGGTGGAACCGCTTTACTAAACGGCACGATTTTGAAGTAAGTATTCGAGTAATATATTTTGTTGTAAGATTTTGTCAATTCATAAATTATACTTCGTAGTATTTTTCTTACAACATTTTGTAATTACATTTGTATCTGTAAACAAGAAAGCTCACCCCCCCCCCCCTGCAGTACTTATGCTACAGTATTTAAGAAGCAATATAACATTTGACTTGCAACGGATCTTAGTCGCAACACCGCCCGTCTACCAAAGTCGTATCTGAACACAACCCCAGTCTCCCCACCCCAAGCCTTGTACATAGGGTTACCAACCCTACTATATAATATAGTATCTTACTTTTTTTGGTGTCCGCCTGCTATTATTTTAAAAGTTTAATATAGTAGGCGAAACTACTATATTTTATCAGTAAAGTTGTCTATCAGTATCCTGGAATGCGTCCTGAATTTTAGTGTACAAAGTTCAGTAATAACTTAATTTAACACCATCCTGGACCAGCTAACTACTTACTGAATATCAATTTTATACTAAAAATATTTTATTAGAAATACTGTATATTTTTTGATGAATTCCCTATCTACTTTATTTTTAAAATATAGTATATAGGGAAAATACTATAATTTGGTCTTAACAAAGTTGGCAGCCCTAGTTCTACAGCAAGATATTTTGATTAATTAACTCCAAGGAAGATTGTTGTAGAATACCCGCTTTGTTTTATTAGCGTCGCCGAGTTTTATGCGACTAAGGAATTCTGACGGTACCTCCGTAACAAACCAACCTACGGTTGTATCTACAATGTCGGGTTATTGGAGTTTTTATTTGACTCCGCTCGCCTTTTTATTTTGAAGGTAGGGATTTAGTAGTTGTCTTTCCTCTGTAGTAGAAATTCATATAGTTGCAATGTACTTTGTTTGGTGTCATATGTGGTCTAATAAAGTATATACAGTACGTATGGCCATGTTCTAACGACAATACGATCGTATTATCTTTCAACATCTGCTCTCTTGTCCTCGTTGTTCTGCTATATGCATCAGGTAGAATCTGTTCCGGGCAACTGATATTGCCGTTGCCGTGGCGGACTACTAGGAAAGCCAGATCTAGGGTTTTCGATAATTGACTCGACAAAAAAGAAGACCTCTCAACGTCACATACATTAGAATTTGACTGAGTTTTTAAACAACAAACGTAATCCCAGTGAACCCTACTTAACATAGGAATCACAAATTGTGGAAAAGGTTACGAATCTTCCTTCTTGCCTCTTTAGCTAGAGCTAACAACAAAGTGTTTTAACGTTGAATTAGTTAAGTATGACTACACAGACTCTTGTTTTATTAGTACTAAGTTTCATACTACCTACTTTAGAGGCCCTGGTGTGTTTGAAGTTAGGTCAGTTAGAACAGGGCTGATAAACTCGGCCCGCACGAGGTAGATTTTATTTTTATGCTATTTTGGACGGTACAAATTTAAACTAAGATTTCCTAATTATTTGTTGTTGATATTTATATTTGAAGTATTCCTAGGGATAATCCTTTTGTTATAACAGCTGAACCGTGTTCATCATCACAGCCCATTAACAGTCCACTGCAGGACTCAGGGTCTCTCCCACGTAAGGGGAGGGGAGGTGAAAAGGGGAGGATATTGCCATGATCTCCACGCTTGGCAAGCGGGTTGGAGATCGCAGTGCTATAAATATAACAATAAACCCTGTTCGATTTTGAAAAATGCGGCCTTTTTATAAACATAAATTCAATATTTGAGAACATGCATTCTACAAGGAGCATCGGTAGTACATTACTTAGTAAACTTTTCTTAGTAATGTACATAAGTTGAACACTAACTGATGCTTCCATGATGTGGGAAGTCATTTTGATGAAACTTGCATATTCTGGCGACTGACAGGTGAGTCAGGTTACCCAGGTAGCAGGGTCACAATAGCCAGATGGCAGTCGCGTCACAATAATTACCTGATCTGCCAAATCCTAGATTCTGGTCAAGGAGGATCCTGAGCTCTCGGGCGTTACCGGGACATTAAGCCCAAGGTAATTATTTATTTATTTATTTATAAGACGGTTTTAACATCCCATCAGAATTCGAATACAGGAGTCTCTGCATGGCAAACGGGCATGTTAACAATTTGGATAACAACAATATCGCCAATCAACTAATCACCGTACTTAACGTCAATTTATACGAAGACATTTGAAGAAGATAATAAATAGTAGGTAAGACAAATAATAATTATGAATACAAATTAAAATAGACATAAACATTTGAGTTCAGTAATTTGAATACTTTCTTTATTTATTCATATTGCATTAATAGCCGAGTAGCTGCTAAGTATACCCTATTATTAATAAACGATAAAAAAATCCTAGTCTATAACTAAATTTTTCAACCATTGGGCTGTGTTTTTTCATCAGGAGAGACCAAATCCAAAGAGCCTCCAGTATATTTAATCTAACAAAGATATACCTGATCTTTGAATACTTCCCAAAACCTACGAATCAAGTATGCCGTACCTCACAAAGTATCAAATCCAGCCACTTAAGCTTGTTTATCTTAACCGCGTCGACAACTTTGAAACATTCTCTAGACGACGTAAAATTAGCCTAAAACCCTCACGAAATACTTGACCCAAAACTCTAAAAGGTTGAACACCCCTGCCCTAACTCGCTTACATGAGAGGGAGCGAAGTAAGCCGAGGACTTTCAAGTTTACTTCTAGTACTTAACAAATTTGTTTATTATTTTACTTGTAACGAGTTATTGTATTCATAAAAGAATATAAACCCTGAGAAAATTTCCGACTACTAATTTTCATAATTATAAGAAGTTTTTTACAAATAAATTACTAGATCGCTTCGCGACTTCATCCCAGTAGAGTAACGTATTTACAGTGTACATTTTTTTTATTGCCTAGGAGGATAGACAGTCACCTGATGGAAAGCGACCATGGTCTCCCAGGATATCTGCAACCTAAGTGCTAAGGGAAGCGGCGTCGCCTTTTGAGTTGCCTGTAGCCATGAAATCTGAGTAAGTGATTACAGTGGAGTGACTACTATCAGACCTCCGTGTCCGTTTTTTCTGGGCCCTTTGGCAAGGCAGGTAATTTTCTTAAAGTTTGTGTAGGGTAGGGGTAGGACGCCACGCCAACGAAGTCGCGCCGTGATAGCTAGTTCAAAATAATGAACTGTCACACTTGGGTCACACTAGATATATAGACAGTCAATAAATAGACAATAAGTAAAATAATAAAGTCACTCTCCACATACTGTGCTAATAAGCAAGTATCACGAAAATCCACGACACGTGAGCGCCAAAAACCTAGCAATCAATAACCTGGAAGTCGTCCCTTCCAAGTCTTAAAAGAAGCCGAAAGGGTTGTCCGTAATAACTCAGCATTAGCGTGTTTGTATTGTTAACCCTGTGCTGCCCGCGAGTCCATGCGGGCGACCCTACAGAGCCGGCCATTTGTACCCGCATTTGAAGGGTTAACTCTAAACCAAGGGCTTATTGTGTACGGCGTTGCGTAGGTGTGTCGGCGTCGTGTATTTGATCTTTCTAAACTACCTGTGGTAGGTCTACTTCAGACCTGAGGGCGATACCACAGCATCGAGTTGATTGAGCTACCACAATCTTCGACAAAGTGATTAATTTTATCCAAATCATCTAGATGCCTGGAGCAGCATCGATGGCCGAGTATACGGAATCCGATTCGCAAGTGAGAGATACCGGGTTCGAGTACCACTCCGGCGATGACTTTTATCTAAATTATGTACAATAGTTGAAATGTAATCGATGCTTTTACTGTGAGGGAAGTATCGTGATGATACCTGCACATTCAAGAGACTGAATATGTAACCATGATCCAATCTGGTCAGCTTTCAATGGTCAGGGAGGTCAGATGGCAGTCACCCCACTGTAATGACCTGCTCTGCTAAATCATGGATCATGGTGAAGGCGGACCCCAGGCCCTCGTAATAATACCTCGAGGACACCGGTGTGAAGCCAGTGAACGAGTAATAATAATTATCAGCCGAAACACGCCCATTGCTGGGCATAAGCCTCCCCCAGAGATCAACACAAAGGCCGGTCCTGTGCCTTCCGCATCCAGCTAGTACCTGCGATCTTTACCAGGTCGTCTGTCCACCTTGTGGAAGGCCACCCACGCTGCGTCTTCCGGTACGTGGTCGAGTAATAATAATGTAATGCTATATGTAACTTGTTGAGGCTTTTCTCAAAAGCAATATACATATAATTTATCCAATCATGGGATGGGTTTTCTACAGAAGAAAGTTTTCTAACCTTTTTCTGGAAAAAAAATTGGTTTTTCCCAATAACTACGATTAGAACGACCTTACTTTGGGTCATGTATATTATAACAGGATACATTCAATACCAATTGCTTTTGAATTACGTCTAAGATCACCGGAAAATGTTATATAGAAGGTAATATTGGGGGGTGAAGAAACCATTTTGTGAACCATATTACACAGTACCTATGTAATATGTATGTGGTGTGGTGTTTAAGGTTTGATAGGTTATCATTTCTTTCGTAATTCTTTTCACATTTCCTCTTACGTTAAAGTTTATTTATTTTATTTAACATTTTATTGCACACAGTAAAATACATAGAGAAACATCAAGTTTCTTACAGTGTGATAGTAAATACTGAAAAAAACGTCGACACACCCTTGACTAAGTACAGTACGTTTCAATAATAAATAACAAAACTAGATCACGTTATCGGCAAGTATTATCTACTTTTTTTAAATAATATAATCTTTCTGAAAATTTCTAATAATATTACGTAAATACAACATTAAATAAGCAACTTTTTAGATATGCTGCGGATAATACATATCGATAACGTGCTCAACTTTTTCCATTTTCTATTGAAACATACTTTTTACATATACTTATATATTTCGTAAACTACTAAACCTATTTGAATCAAATAAAGTTAGGAATCATCTCGATTAGAGTGGTTTTTAAATAAACAGCGACATCGGGCCATTGGTTTGGGCGCTACGATACCACAGACACCACAGATCCATTAATTAAACATATTTTTTTATGATGGATTGAAAAAGTGAATACCCTTGTGCATAAATAAATTGAAATTGAAATTTTCTTCAATACAAATATTAATACTCTTTATTTTATGTAGACTAGCCAGGCATTTGCCGCCATCTCATCTGGTGGTAAGTGACGATGCGGCCGAAGATGGAGCATGCCTGTCTAGGAACAGCGTATTCGCTCTAGCCTTGAAGGCGTCCGGATAATAACGATCAGGGGACACACTTGCAGGCAACGGGTACCATTCTTTAACCGTACGCATTATAAAGGTTGAACCAAAGCGGCTCGTGCGGATAGCTGGAAGATCTACGACGTAAGGATAAAGCGTTCGTTCGGATCGCGTCTCCCGATGGCGAAAAAGTACACCATTCCTTAGCCGTACGGATTATAAAGGTTGAACTAAAGCGGTTCGTGTGGATAGCCGGAAGATTCACGACATATGGTTAAAGCGTTCGCCAGGATCGCGGATGGCGGTGCGATGAGGTCGTACATCTGTTTCGCACACTCTCCGAAATGCAACCTGTAGAAGACCGACAGACGCGCAACCTCGATTCTCGAGGCTCTACAGCTTAGCTTCAATCTTCTCTCCCTCCCTCCTTCATTCCTCCTCGTGCCTCCTCGCGCCTCCTCGCGCCGCCGCCAGGTAGGATAGTAGCTTTAAAGCTGCATTCAGTGTGCGGGGACCCGCGGATTCCATTGCTGCTGTTACAAGCGTTCGCCACTTACTAAACCAGCAATAAAGCGGACGCTCTTACGGTACTTAAGCCACGAGGGCAAGGTGATATAAATGACGATGAGGCAGATGACAAAGACTAGAGATGAGACTTAATGAGCTATATTTTGGTAAGTCATCGGTGGCAGAGTGGTAAGGGCATCCGACTCGCAAGCGCGGGGTACTGCGATCAAATCCCACTGCGGCCATATACCAATGACTCTTTTCTGAGTTAAGTACATTAGTTGAATACTAACCGATGCTCTTACGGTGAGGGAAAATATCTAAATGTAATTAATAACCTGGTCTGCCAAATCCTTGATCATGATTATGGCGGACCCCGGGCCATCGAACGCGAGAGCAAAACTTGTAGAGATATGCAGTGCTTAGGTAATTCTGAGATCCTGTACAGATAAATAGTCAAACACATACATGCAATACGTCAAGGTTGTCTGGAAGAGAACACATTCGTGACTGCCCTTTGTACTACGTACTGTATTTTTTGTATCTGTATTTGTGTTCTTTGGTGTGCGAATAAAGTTTTGTATTGTAATTAAAGCTGTAAATCTACCAGCGGCAATTCAACAACTCACATCAAGGCCACTTCGGAATAAAACAGAATATCGTTATAATTATTAACGTCCCACCTTAGTTACGGCAGCTAATTAAAATCGATGTAAATTAGTATTGTCCAAGACCCGAACTCTAAATAAGGGGGGGGGGTAATTATCTAACTACGTAATTATTGTAACGTATTCGTGTCATTCACCAAACATATTCACCAAATACCTAGCATGATTTTCTTTTTTTTTTCTTTTTTCTAGAGGTGGTGTTATTTTCTTTAAACATTACTTTTAAATTATCTGAATTTGGTAATTTATTCAATGGAATAATTGATTAGACCGTCTTATTTAACTCAGAAAAGGTACGTGGCGGTACTGAGGATCGAACGGTTCCTTTCGCTTTCCAGCCAGACTCATCAGCCATTAGGCCACCGACGCTCTATAAAATCTCCGATCGACCGATCTCCGAGTCATATAAAATGAACTGTATATTATCGTTAACGATAGAGATACATAATTGCACCTCAGACGGGCTCAAGCCACGGGTCGTTTTACGGCCTACTCTGTCGCCATTAAAATTGTCCAAGGAGGGTATTAAGATTAAAATCTTCACCGTAGAGTCTCATTGTTTGTAAAGGACACCGGGTTGTGGATAAGCAAACGTGTTGGTGACAATTTTGACACCGCCCGAGGGGTGTGCGTGTTTGTATAGGACTCGAGTATTAATTGAAGCTGAAAGGGAATAAATAAAATTATAATTATTATACGCTTTGTGTTTGTGGACGACTTGAGTGGTTCAGTTGGTTAACATGCTGATTTGCCACGCAGAGGTATCCGCCGAGCAGAAATTTAAATGATGAATTTTGATTTCTGTTACGTGTCTGGGTGTTATATGTATAATAAGTATGTATTTAAAAGTATATAAGTAGTTCATCAATTACCTAGTACCCATAACACAAGCTTTGCTTACTTTGGGGCTAGATGGCGCTGTGTGAGTTGGTCAAGCATATTTATTTATTTATTACACAGTGGAGTCGCCTCGGAGTGCCTTCCATTGAATTTACCCTCATTTTACATGCTTTTAGCACTCGTACGTACGAAACAAGATGGGCTACAGCATTTTTTTATTGTGTATTTTCAACACTGATCATTTATAACCTCTAAACTGCTTGCTAAGCGCGGGGATTGAGATCATAATCTCCTATACTTTACGATACTGATAATCAATATCAAATTGCTATTAAGCTTAGTTTTATGGTAAAGGCTAGAGACAATACCTGTGGAGTTATTAGGTATCTGCGTCGTTCGTAAAAGTTATTTTGCCGTCACTTTTGATACTTTTAGTTTGTTCCTAGTTTAAATTATATTTGAATTGTCTTTCAATTACCTTTAAATAGCTATTCAATTGATTTTGTTTTTATTGTCATTGTCGCAGCTCAATGGTAGTTTGATATGTTTTTGGTATTCTGACTACTGTTACATTAGTAACAGTAGTCATGGAGCCATTAGGCTCGATTGAATTGTAATCGGATAGCAATCAAAGCTCAATGGCAGTTTTTCGCGTTTTTTGTATTATTCTATAATTAAAACTGGCATTGAGCTGCGATTGTGATTCGATTACAATTCGATAGGTAAATTAACTGACTCGAGGCCCAGACAACAGAGGTCAATATACTGTAATCTCCTACCTGCCTTACCAGCGTGGAGATTTAAGCAATATCTTCAATTAAAATGGAAGAGTCTTAAGCCCTGGTGGCTCAAGTGGACTGTTCCGGGGTATATAATGGTTTGTTACGTCATCGGGCCAATAACGACACGTAAACCAAATGAAACGTAACCAATGTCGTGAAAAATAATCGCACATATATTTTATGTCATACGAAGCGTCGGTCGTCAAACTAGTCAGGTTCGCCTGGTAGCAGCGTCATGGAGGTCTGATGGCAGTCGCTTCACTGTAATTATCTGATCCGCCAAATCCTGGATCATGATCAAGGGACCCCGGGCTCTTGAAAATGGGCGCCAAGTTGATTTTAATTGTTTATGTCATACGACAAGAATCAGATAAGCGGCGCACCTGATGGAAAGTGATCATAGCCTACATATTAGCAACACCGAAATTTCATTGACTTTTCAGTGTATCCTGCCTCCACTAAAATTAGATAGATATTAGCGACACCAGAATTTTGTTGACTTTTCAGTGTATCCTGCCTCCACTAAAATTATATAAGATGACCCCTGGTCCGTCTAAAAATAAAAACGCCAACGCAGCAAAATGTAATCGCCTTACGTTAATGCCTGTTACCGGAATTGCCCAACTTTTTCGTAGCAAAGATAATTTCCATAATAAAAAACTGTGGGTTCTTAAGATGACAATTATTATAAGCCTATTAATTGGTTAGACTTGGTGTACAGTGGCTTAATTTAAACCGCCATTATTAATTCAAGTAGGTACTTAGTTTATCAGACGGTAGGAATGTTTCATGAGGAGTCCACCTGGATAAGAACCACCGCCTTATCTATTTCAGCAAAAAGCAATGCTTGCATTGTTGTGTTTCGGTTTAAAGGATAAGGTAGCCAGCACAATTACAGGCATGAAGTATGCCTGTCATACACGTATTAAGTTGTCAAGAAGTTAACTAAATTTTAAGTCAATTAAAGCATATAATCAACGAATTTAGTAAAGATATCACTTGTATTATGTCGTCAAGTACTTAATAAGTTATAAGTCATCTCTAAATTCGTTGTTTATCTTTAGAGGCGGGTAACGCATTGGTAACTTGGAGTTGCTGATGTTCAGAATAGGTGGCGGTGACCACTGCCCATCAGGTGGCCCGCTTGCCTGTTTGTCTGTCGTATAACAAAAAAATTACACTTCTTTTAATTTTTAAACCAGCTTTTGAGATACAAAATACTAGCACCTAAAAATAAAACACATTATTTTCCGGTTTAAAAATGTATTTAAAAATTAACCTGGTTATACTATCAAAAGGTCAAGCCAAAAGGTTACCTGCACCGTCACCTGTCCTAACCATAACTCTCTCCTAATTCGTTTATAAACGCTCGGACGATTAAACAATAGAAATTCACTAGATGGTTTGCTGAAATTTTAGTCTCGAAATATTTTTCTTCTTAGATAGGTGTAATTTAATTTCAAGAAGAGGATTTTTTATATTTTCTATATAGTAGTGCCAGATGGAGGTATTTATCTGTACCTATCAATTCGTGTAAATTGTCGCATTTACCTGATCGTTCCCTTATTTCTTATATCCAAATTAGTTAATGGTTTTTATATTATTAACTAGTGGACCCGGCGCGACTTCGTTCGCGTGGCGTCCTACTCTACTTACCCCTACCCCCCTACCCCTGGCAAGATAGGGATCAGGGACGGAACTTGCTGGTCCTCCTCCGTCCCTACCCCTCTCTTTTAACACACTGCGAGCATGGGTGAGCAAACACACTACGGACCAGCACAATAAGCGTTGGCGAAACACAATAGGATGTAGACAGTCGAAGTTGGTGGTGACCGAACGATCACCTAGACTAACTAATAAACTGCTAGATCTTAAACGGACAGAACTCAGGACAGTAGTTGGTACAATAACAGGACACCTCCCCCCGAACAAGCTACAGTTCACAATAGGAGCTACAGACAGCCCTTTATGCAGGGGATGCCTAGTAGACGAGGAAACAGCGGCCCATGTGGTCGTGGAGTGTGAGGGACTAAAGGACCACAGGGTAAAAGTCACATTAGGAACGGGGTCCCTCCGAGAGATCTGCGAGCGTCCGAAGAGACTGCTGGACTTCTGGAGGGAGCTGGGCTGGCTAAATTAGCACGCTTTAACTACGTACAAAGGACCAAGTTTGAGTTCAAGTGCGGAAACAGTAGCCCATTACCTAAACCTCAACCTACCCCTACCCCTACACATATTCTACACCTACCCTACACCTACCGTTGTAAATAAGGTTGGCCACTAGGTCGCCTATATCAAGAATTTATAAGCGCTGGCTGCAAGTAGCGGCTTAGTAGTTATTTTAATGTAGTATTTTAGATAAGGTTAGGTTAGTGTAAGTAAATATGTGTTATTTTGTTTGTACCTTTATATTTAATTTTTATAAAACTTAATGCGTAATTTGTGGTGAGACTATGTATGTAGAGTTATGTTACGTTAGATATTGTTGTTTTTTCTTCTTTTTTTTCTCTTTGTACTCTGTATCTTATGGATCTTGTGTCTGACAATAAAAGTTTTATTATTATAAACCTTCCTACCTTATAAACTTTCCTTTTAAATCACTGTATCTATTGCTGAACACCGCATTAAAATCCGTTGCGTAGTTTAAAATATATAAGTGTACATAGATACAGACGGCGAGAAGCTACTTTGTTTTAAACTATGTATGTATGATATACAAACTATTCAACGGTTATTTGTTACCGCCATTGTAGATCTCTAGTAGGTATTAAATATTTCAGCTTCGTTAAAAACATTGAAACCTACCAACTCGAATTTAATATTCAATTAAAGGTTTTAAAGTTACATCCAGTCTCATTTATAATTCTAGGGCCTTAACTAATATAAAACGACTTTGGTCAAGTGTTAGAGGACAATGACAGTTTAATGACTTTATGTTGAAATGAAGGGGCAGCCCTGTTACGATACTACAGGAACTCGAATGAAACTGTATTCACTAAGGCCGGACGCATTCACCGGTCAGGTCTCTGAATTCGAATTTTGAAGTCGACCAATCAAAATCCGCGATGACCAACCAAAAGCCAACGTGAAAAGTGTCGCGGGTTCTGATTGGTCGAATTTGAAATTCGTATTTTTTAATTAATCATTTATTTCAGGCAACTGTGGCCCATACTTATAAATACACAAACAACATAAATACAAAATAAACTGACACAAAAACAAAGATAAAAGCTAAACATACCCACATACAAATTTGTAGCGATCTCCATAGTGAATCAAAGAGAGCTCGCACACACGAGTTGGCAAGACAATCAGCATGACAGCAACTGTCAAATCTACATCGCGCTAACGGAGTGTTCCATCTACAACGCTTATATACAAGATCCAAAGAGCGTCCATTGGACTTCGGTCCCCTGGTCACAGCAACTCGGCCAGGTGGGTAAATACCCTTTTCCACCTTCTCCATCTTCGCTTGCCAACATTGGCGGCTGGAATTCTCTCCTCCACATTACCGCCAAAAATTATTATAAAGTGTAAACTAATATTTATTTATTTATTTATTTGTAGGAGTACCTATCTGCCGCCGGAGGGTAAGACGCAGGAGGCGCCACTGCCGGGACCACCTACCGCTTGGTAATAGATCCCTGGATGGTTGACGTGTCGCTGTATCCCGGCGCGTCCCATGGTGAGCTGTTGTGGGAGTAGGTCTAAAGCTCACTCCCCGCAGGTACCGTGGCTCCGTCAACAAGCGGCGAGAAGGATGCCTTAGGGTATTAGCGGGTAGTCTGGCCACTTTGGCCCGGGAGTCTAGGAGAACTACTTATGTACATAAATTTTTTATTGATATCGTAGGGAACCATCATCATCTTTTAGCCTTAAATCCGGTAATACTCAAGCGAGGCCCGAGAGCACCCATGGCTGCCTTCCTATTTCACCTTGTCCACTTCGCTCAGTCTTCGGCATCCTTGGTGATGATTTTATTGGCACGCATATCATCAAGACATCGCTTTTTCCGAGCCGTCAGAAACAATTTGCCCCTCTGTGTAGACAACATGACTAATGCGAAAGTCGCTACGGAGACAGAAATCACTGTCCTTTCCACAGTAAATACATAATTCAGAACTAAACACTGACGTTCAACAATCGAGTTTCAACAGTACCGTAATTTATCACCGCTCGCGTCCCATTGCGCGAATACTTTAAACGTGTTGTTACTGAAATGTCGTCTATTCATCTTGGGCCAGAAATGGATGACGTTGTTTCAAATACATTTCAACGGCGAAGAGCTTTGTCACAGGATCGATATTTATTTTGTTAAATTGTCGCTTCCTGTGTCTTTGTTGCCATATTTGGTTAGCAATATGGTTTCGAAAGACAAAATTGGAAGTTGCGCGAGATTTAAAATATTTCAATACAAATCTTAAATCCTGTTTAACTTAGAAACGATATATTTTAACAAAAAATCTGAATTATCACTTACATCGATATTGGTAAATCGCTTTTACAAAATTCTATTGGCTTTATATGGTTAAAGAGAACTGGAGCTGCCTTCTTTTCGTAATCAACCTATACTTACTTGTTTAGGCTGGCGCTTTAGGTAGCGTCCAAATCTCGCGAACGTGCCGCGTTGAATTTATTTCATTTTTAAAACAAAATATATTAAAATTTAATACCCCTATGTATCAAATACAAAATCGATAAAAAAACGAAAGAGACACAGCTTTTAATATTCACCCTACCGATTCTCCCGTCTTTCTTTACTCTTTCGAAACAATTTATTGTACAGAAATCATACGGCTGTCATAGCAAACGACGTCGCAAGCTATGTCGTTCTGTGTTTCATTGTGTCCGGTGAGTAAGGTCTCCAGTGCTCCATGGGGTGGGGATTTGGGGAACCGTGGCTTTGGTAGCGGCGGGGCATTTACCATTTTCCTGCCAGAGCAAGGTGTTATAGAGGTGGGCAACGTATTGGCGATACTCTTGGTATTGCTAATGTCTATAGGCAGTGGTGACCACTTTCCATCAGGTGGCCCGCATGCCTGTTTGGCTAACGCATGACATAAAAAAAAATGCAAGCAAAGTCTTAGCTCTAACACTAGTAGCCTATGAACTGAACCACGAAAAGGCAGATATAAAATAGACGGAGTTGGCGAACTAAAACGGCTCCTTCTAAAACGCGAGCTGAGTGGGTCAATTGGTTAACATGTCTGCCACGAAGAGTTCGATTCCCGGTTGAGCAGAAATGGAAAAGATGAATTTTACTTTATGTTAAGTTGATATAAAAAAGTACATAAGTAGTTTATCAGTTATCTAGCCCCCATAACACAAGCATTGCTTACTTTGGGGCTATGTGTCGCTGTGTAAATTCATCTTGGCGTTAATGTCCAGGTTGTGCTCTCGCGCACGAGGGCCCAGAGTCCGCCGTGACCATGATCCTGGATTTGGCAGGACAGGTAATTACAGTGGAGCGACTGCCATCTGACCTCCATGACCCTGCTACCAGGAGAACCTGACCAGATTGGATCATGGTTACACATCCAGTCGCCGGAATGTGCAGGTGTCATCACGATGTTTTCCCTCACCGTAAGAGCATCGGTTAGTATTCAACTAATGTACATAACTCAGAAAACAGTCATTGGTACATGGCTGGAGCGGGATTCGAACCCTGGACCTCTGGCCTACGAGTCGGATACTCTAACCGCTCGGCCACCGACGCTCTTATAAATTGTCCAAGCATATTTTAGTTTATTCATTAATTTTGCAACGGTACCCTAAAAAACCGACCCATTCTCTGCCAAATACGCTTCAAGTAATTCCTGACAATCCCGTGAAAATAAAATAGCACCCTTGCCTCCTAAAGTCGCTTGATATATCGACGCGCGTAAAGAATTTTTCAATTACTTACCGAGACGCCCTCACAATGACTGGCAAGTTGACAAGATCCCAACATGTTCAAGTCATGGCCTTAGAATTTGCTAGACTAACCTACAAGTTGACTTACCATAGAGAGATTCATCCTGCCTAGTCGGCGCCTTAGATTTGTGCTAACACTTTATAAACAAAATGTCGTCTTGTAGGTACCAGGAATGGATTGCGTAGGTACAAATATTTTGTACAATTCAACGGGTAATTGCATGGCTGAAAGTTTATGAATAATAAACTTTCAGCCATGCACTTATCCGTATGAATAATACTATGGAAAAAATATGTGGTTCCAATCTCTATATAGTAAACATCTATATAACTATCATACCACTTACTACATATCGAAATAGACGTCGAGATATATATGTTTTCAATTCAATTCAATGTATATCAGTTATGATGAAAGTCAAAGATCCATTATTAAAAGAATCCCGCCACACACCCAATAAGGAAATAGCTCGTATGACGTTTCAATGGTTCAATCTACAGGACCAGTTCCCGAAAATGTTACAAAATTGAATCATTATCTCATTTTGTATCACTTTACGAGAAGCTAAAAGCTTTCAATTTTTCCTTTGAGGTAAACATCTGCTTATTTGTTTATAAGCAAATGAGCTTTCAACGTTGCTGGTTTTGCTATTCTTGCAGCTAAATAACTTAGCTAAGCAAAGAGGTTTAAGATCAAGAATTTTCCTGAAATTATCTGAGTTTTGAGCAATATTTTTACAGGTTCGGCAATGCCCCTGAAATTGCAAACGTCCATAGACTAGTGTAATCCATCAGGCAGGCCGCAAGCTTGTTTGACACCTTAGTGGTATAAAAAAAAATTCAAAGATTTCATCTGTATAGTTCAAACCGATAAAGCCTGGGCAACGGTCCTAGGCTTCAATGTAATCCTTAATGTCGCTATATTGTAATTAGCTGATCTGTCAAATCTTGGATCAAGTCGGACTCTGGGCCCTCGTGCGCAAGAGCACAACCGGGATTATTACTTACCATACTGTTGTAGTTTTGAACTAAATTCATTTACATTTACCCCGAAATCTACGACTGAAGAAAGTAGGCCTTCATAATTTGGTCCATCCACGAAAGAACAGGCCGTTGAAGAACGAAGAGCTACGGTTTGAATCAAGGTCTACGCGATGTATGTTACAGCGGTAAACCTCTTTCGATACTTGACGATTTTTGATCTGACTATTCTTTATAATATCATCAATTTGTTAGATTCATACTTTTAGGAATCTATTAGATAACTTACTTAGATTAGATTACTTTTAGTAATGAACCAAATGCGTTCATTAGAAAAATATGAAATGTATTCGTAAAAACAAATTACCATTTGATAAATTACTCCATTTTTTTTTAATACATTAAGCACAATACACTTACGGATGATAATGTCAGTTGTCTTTAGTCTGTTTCAGTGCAATGTCTTCATAAAAGAGAGTAGAATTATTCAAAAGAAAATGGCCCACCAAAACATACCAAAGTCATTTTTTATTTTCCTCTTAGGTTCTCAATTTTTTGGGTTAGATTTCGGTATCAGCATATTATTTGAAAAGAAATGGAAAAAGGGTTTTAAATATATTAACTATACTCTGACATTCATTTACTCGATCGTGCTGTGCAGTGTGTTGGTATTTCAATTCTCCGTATATAGACAAATTGTCATATTCGTCGAGTATGGACTCTATTCTTGGGCTTTAAAATGCGCCAAATACACTGTCTGCAACTTAATCCAGGATTGCAATTCTATGTACAATTTTACTGGTTCTACGAGTACGATAATCGTACTGACAGTCGTTTACCCTTGCCTTATGTTTCTTGTCAAGGGTGTCGCTGTTTATTTCAATTGTCTTTACGAAGACATGCAAATATGCAGGGTCCATTCTTCACTCATTGTCATACATGTTGTACCTCTATTGAGTAATGATATTGTTGCAATAGGACAGATGCTTATATTTTATCATGTACTTGGATGTGTTAGAAAACTGAGGCAGGAGATGGCTTTGGGAGCAAAGTTGAAGCATTTTGAATTACAGTACAAGACGGTCGCCAGTATTTGTGACAAAATTGAACCGTTGTACCAAAACTTAGTAAGTATTTAAAATTTTTAAATTGAATTAGTTTTAATTTGGTAACTAACACTTCAAGTATTTTATGTTTTTACATTTTTGTGACTACATTCATTTCAATTAAATTGTCAAAATTATCCTGCTTATTATCAGAGTTTTTTGGGTAATGTTATATTTATCTCTATATTTTGAAGCAGTTGTACGCTCCACGTGTGTTGATGCTCCTAACTAGATATTCTCTCATTGAGCGAATTCGTAACAGTTGCAATAAAAAAAATACAAACTGCAAGCTATTCATATTTATGTTCTATTCTACAGTAACATAGCATTTGGTATTCTACGCTACAGTAAATAAATAATACCTTCATTCGCAGTTACTTTTACAACTTATTGTTGGGGTGCCGCAAGTGATGTTGCTCTTTTGGAGCTTACTGAAACACATTGTAAGTATGAACATTACGTCCATTATAACCTAAAAATAATAATGCATACCTTTTGGAATATACCTATTGAGAAACGTGTGTACCTAAACGACATGTAGATAAGCACATTACATAACATATACAGAATGAGTCACTCGAAGTGTTACCAATTGAAAATGTTATCATTTTATCAACTTGAGTATTTTAAATTAAAAACTTTCAGTATATCGAAAAAATATATTAAATTTTAATAAAAATAAGTTATTTAGTAGCCACCTTTGGCATGGATAACAGCATCGACTCTGTCCCGAAGAATTCGCTCGCTGCACGAACGTGACTTGCTTGAAAATGTTATCTTTTTCGATTCGAACTTTTTACAGTTCTGCGATATATAAACAAATTAAAGGGTCGTATATGGTTAAAGTGTAATTCAAATGACAATTTACACCAGTAACTGCTTTGTGAAAGCAAGCGTCAGAATCGGTGATGGTTTGTGTCACTGTAACAGCCAAAGAACGGTAATCGCGCATTTTCATTGAGCAGGGCGAAAAAGTAAATCAACAAATAAGTCGCAAAAAATTTTAAACTGTGCTTTGTTACCTAAGATACGTAAACAAATAGGTATAAAAAAAGTTTGACATTTCTATAAGACTTGATAACATCCCATAAAGGCTCTTGAAAACCGTAATTTTCACAAAAAAAAATCCATCTTGATTTCTTCACAAGAATGACCGCAATATTCCCCGGACCCAATGGATTTTTCCATATTATCCATTCGTAAGGCCAAAATATCAGCTAAACAATATGAGACAGCAGCCTCCTTAAAGATCGCTCTTTGACGAGAATTGGACAAAACACCATCAGACCGCATTCATGCAGCAAACCAATTCTTCAAGACACTCGATGCTGTTATGCACGCTAAAAGTGTCTACATCGAAAAATAACCAATTTTTATTACAATAAGGTATATTTATTGATATTCTGAAGTTTTTAATTAAAGGAACTCAAAATTGACAAAATGATAGTATTTTCAATTGGTAAAACTTCGATTGGCGCATCCTGTATGACGAGACATAAATCGATTGTAACAATATAAACAAAGTTCATACTTTCACATCATTAGTATGATAGCACAACAAGTGTGAACTATGTAATGTATACCATCTGTAGGTACCCCTGTATGCAGTATGCAATACTCTCTTTTCATCCACTCTGCCTCTCCGTCGTAGTTTTTTCAGAAACACTTGGGCTTGGCGATGACTATAATACCATTTGGAGTACAGGCTGTGTTCAAAATTGCCTTGCCGGCCATCACGTCCGAAATGATAAACAGCGAAATGGACGCAATCAAGTTAAGGTTCAATGAAGATATATTGATGGAAACAGGTAAATTCATGTGTAAATTTAAAAAGTAAATGACAAAAATATTTTTCCCTTCAAAATACACTCATCGGTACAATATATTGTTCAACTGCAAAATTGTCAACAAACTGTTATTTATGAGATGTTTTAATGCCAATAGCTTTCTAGTGACCCGTTTTGGTTATTTAAGGGGGTGATTTATTATTCTCTTGTAATATGACTTACTTTTTCTAACAATGTGTGCCAGAACCGTTGTCTTTGAATAGTTAAGAACCCATTTCTCGACCGCAGTTGAGATCAGACGGAGGTTTAAAATGGCACGTGACATAATTGTCAGTGAATGGACCATACGGCAACGGATTAAGGAAGGTAATTTACGAGCAAAGACCCTTGCGCGAGGGCCAGAACACGTGACGTATTACCGAGTTGCACGATTAATATTTGTACCTGATTTGGGCTCGATAGCCATTGGTCGATAAATTGGTATTGTCCGATTGGAGCAAGGTTTTGTTTACAAATGAGTGGACAGTATTTCTACGGTATCTACCTGCTTGGCCAAAATAAACGACCATCTCTTCAGGATGCTCAATACTCATCTATAACTCGTATAATCATTTATAACCGGGTTGTGCAGTGCCTGTCCTGTTCTAGCACTCTTGCTTTTACGATACCTCTAAATTGCAAATCTGGGTGATATAATAAATATCTACTGTATAGAATAGCAGCCATCTCATGTAGAGTTTGCTCCTATTTGGTTAACTAAACCGCCTGAGCAAAGTGAGCAACGTGAAAAAGTGAGCTTTTCTGGGATTAAAAATACATTTTTGTGGACCCACGAATAAACGAGGTTAGTAAGTATAATAAAATTTAAACAAACCTCTCGGATTAACGTTGAAAACAGTTCTGGCCCATAGTTAGAAAAAGTGGGTCACAGCACAAGTTAACCATATATAACCTCCTGTAATGAACGAAACAGATTCCTTAAAGCTTATACGTATCAAAACATCTCATAAATTATATAGTTATTTTATTTATAAATCAATAAGCTCTTGGACAAGTTTTTGTGCAGGTGAATGTATGTTGTTGTTCCTTGCTTTGACAAAATCAATATAAACATCTTTATCTGATTTCCAGAAGAAAAGAAGAAAATGGATATTGTTCATCTCCTACGCTATTTGAAGGCACGGCCTTTGAACTTTATGATACTGCGATTCATTCCGACGGATTTGCAGTTGCTGTTGTCTCTATTCACCCTATTCTCTACCTACTTTATAGTTCTAATTCAGTTTACCCATATTTTGGAGCCTAACTAAAGTCTTACTTTCCTTTACTGTAATCTCTTATTTCTGTCTGATGGATGGTCTCTAGTATATCATTTCTTTTTTTATTATCATTAAGCTTGCACTTGACCTCAACTCACCTGATGGAAAGCGACGATAAGGTCGAAGATGTAGTATGCTTGCCTAGAAGATACCAATTCACTCTTGATTTAAAGACCCCAAGGTTATACTTATCGGGGAACAATGACTCAGGCAGAGAGTTCAAGTCCTTTGCAGTGCGCATAAGAAAAGTGGATACAAAACGCTTAGTACGATATGGTGGGACGTCTACCATAAATGGGTGACATATTTTGTCCCACTCGTTGTTCGATAATAAAAAAGGCATGGTGGAACAAGGTTGTCGAGCTCCTGGGAGCACTCACCGAAGTGATTTCGATAAAAGACCGACAAGCTGGCTACTCTACGACGTTGTCCCAGACCCAGAAGGCGAGACTCGACAAACGAATCATCACCAATCAGTTTTTTGGCACGTCTGTCGATAGAGTCAAGAGCTTCCAACTGATACTTGGCGGACCTATCCCAGAGGTGACTACAGTACTCCATACATGACCGGACCTGTGCTTGGTATAAATTGAGAAGCTGTCCAGGTGTGAAGTACTTCCTCACCTTGGCGAGGACTCCAACTTTTTTAGAAGCCAATTGGGCTCTTGACTCAACATATGGTCCAAAGTTTAGATCTGATGATAGGGTAACACCAAGCAGCTCCAACTTGTCGGCCAAAGGCAACGACTCACCCCCGAAAGATGGTGTTAGGTGGAAAGGGCTACGTTTTGCTGAGAAGAGACATGCCTGGGTCTTGATAGGATTAAACTTGACCAGGTTGGCTTCACCCCAATCAGCCACAGCCTTCAGGGGCTCATTGATGCGCCTAAGTAATGCCTCTTTGCTGACCCGAACCTGAGCCCCAGTAGCTCACATCATAATTTATCATAATTGTTTAAAAGCATAGGTATTAAAATATATACATCCATCTTATAATTTTTTTATTACATTAGTAATACAATTCATATCACAAATGTATTTACGTCTTTTCATTATTAATAAAATATAACTAATTTACCTTTTCATATTCAATACAAAACTTCACAACAAAACCATCAGATCTTAAAATAATAGTTTAGTCTAATGACTGAACATGCCGCCCACTCCCACACCTCATCCCGACTCGCCCCCGGTGAAACGAGTACCTATCACACTCGCCTAATTGCTGCAAGGACCACTTTACCATAGAAACAACCTACCTCCTCCTGCTGCTGCGATCCTTTTGCCATTTCTTTTACTTTCAATTTTAACCGACTTCAAAAAAGGCAGAGGTTCTCAATTCAACTGGAATTCAAATCCGTAGAATGTAAATTTTTAATTTTTTTGTTTGATTCCCAATATTATCAAATAACGATCTGACGATGGAATCTGTAAGACAACTCTAACAATACTTCAAAAGCACATATCCTAGTCGTTGATACGGAACACGATGTTGGGCTTGTGAATAGTCTATAATGATTGTTCCTAGACAGACCGTGAAGGGAGCGTGATCGCGCTCACACTGCAAGATCAACTGATCACCGACTAGGCCAGCTCTCTGTATGGTGTATTTCGTGTAGATGCATTCAGAATGGCCAAGACCTCGCGTCGCAAGGCATTTCGCAGGCAAGGCGTTTCGGCAAAGCGGGCCACCTGCTGGAAAGTGGTCAGCACTGCCTATAGACTGACACCAAGAGTATCGCCAATGCGTTGCCCACCTCTATAACACGTTGCTCTGGCAGCAAAAAGACAAATGCCCCGACACTACCAAAGCCTCGGTTCCCCAAATCCCCACCCCATGGAGCACTGGAAACCTTACTCACCGGCAGAAACACAACACTATTTAAAAGAGTATATATAAGCTACGGTATTCTGTAAGGTGGAGGTACTTTCCCAGTCGGGCGGCTCCAATTCGAACGGGATACCCTGCTATACCCTACCTCTCTTAATTTGATTGTAAAACGAATGTATTAATGTTTTCATAAATAACAAATTCTCGTTTGATAAATTACTTCATTTCTTATTCGTTTAATACACTCACGGATTATTATATCAGCAGTGTTTAGTCTGTTTCAGTGCAATGTATTTGATAAAAGAGAACAGAATTATTTAAAACAAAATGGACTACCAAAAATCTAGAATACCAAAGTCTTATTTTATTTTTCTCTTTGGTTCTGAATTTTTTGGCTTAGATTTCGGTATAAGCATTTTAATCAAGAAGAATTGGCAAAAGGGATTCAAGTGTGTTACCTTAATTTTGGCTTTCATTTACTCAGTCGTGCTGTGCGGTATTCTAACATTTCACTACCGCGTATATCGACAAATTATCATATTCGTCGAGTATGGCCTGTATGTTTGCGCTTTAAAATGCGCCAAATACACTGTCTGTAACTTAATCGAGGATTGCAATGCTATATACAATCATTTACCCGTGCCTTATGTTTCTAGTCAAGGGATTTGCTGTTTACTTAATTCGTATTTACGAAGACAATCTAGCTATTCACAGTGTTGATTTTCTTTTCATTGTCATATATCTCGTACCTCTAGTGAATAATGATATAATCGCAATAGCACAAACAATCATACTTTACCATATACTGGGATGCGTTAGAAAACTTAGGCAGGAAATGGAGTCAGGGGCAACTTTAAAGTACTTTGAATTACAATACAACGCGGTTGTCAATATTAGTAACAAAATTGAACCGTTATACAAAAACTTAGTAAGTATTTTGAATTTTTAAATTGAACTAGTTTCAATATATAGCCACGTCCAAGGTTTTCGCTGCTAAATTTACTGCACTTGAATGGTCAGAATTATCGGGCTTGTTATCAGAACAATTTTTTTAAAGTCTATATTTTCCCTTCGGTCGCGTACGAAACCTCGGTTTCGTAACTGTTTTCAATCGACACTTTTTAATCCTTGAACGAAACCAGTTGCGAGCAACGACGTTTTCGTCTTTGTACGATACTGGTTAGGACATAAGTCACCACGTCGAGTATCTGCACATATGCTATGGTAGATTCTCGTTAAACTACCCGTTGAGTTCAATCGTTTTCTTTCAGACTGTTTGTAAACTCTTTGCTTTTTGACAAATTATACAATCATTTGAAATACAGTCCGCACTTCATAATTTCAACCATCTACTTAACGAAGTCTACGACGATTGTTTTGATGGTATTTTTTCTTATCAACTCTAACGAAGCATGTCTATGCTACGTTAAAGTAAACAATTATAAATATATAACCATGTTAAATTTTATCTTCATTCGCAGTTACTTTTACAACTTAGCATTGGGGTGCCGCAAGTGATGATGACCTTTTGGTACTTATTGAAATTCATTGTAAGTATACGTTCTATATATATAAGATCTCCCCATTCCAACAACTCCGTTTTTGCTCCTTTTACATATATATTATTCGCCGAGTTCCTCTCATTAATCCTCTCTAATGAGCAAACCAACTCAACTATTCCTTTCTCAATCTGGTCATTACATCTTTATTCACTCCAGTATCATTACGAATATTATACCATAAAAAATGTAAAATTTCATAACCCATACTTTAATATAAACATCATGACCAAATTGAAAAACGATAATTATAATGTTAATACATTTGAAATATAATACTGCGAAGCATTGTAAGTACCTATATGATATGTAGATAAGTCATAAATCGATTGCGGTAATAAACAAAGTAAGTGAGTGTGGCCTTCAAACCACCTCGACAGGTAGAGTAGATACCTACTTCTACGTACATCTCTTTTCATCCATTCTGCCTCGAAGATTATCAACTGTATTTTCATTATAAATTTTAAGAGCAACTGGCGTTTGGCTATTGCAAGAATCCCATTTGGAGTACAAGCTGTGTTGAAAATTGCCTTGCCGGCCATCACATCTGAAATGATAAACAGCGAAATGGATGCAATCAAGTTAAGGTTCAATGAAGAAATATTAATGGAAACAGGTAAATTCTTACGTGAATTTAAATAAATATATTCACTATATTTAATCGCTTGCTGAAATGTTCAGACTGGACGACCTTATAAAACTCTGGGAGTCAATGAATTTTGTATTCACACACAAACAGGCACAAAATCAAACGGTGTGAGTGATGAGTGTGAAAGATGAAGGGGTAAATATATTAAATACAATGATGATGATAAACTAATAAATATAAAATTTGAAAGTTTATTCTAGGTTACCCCAAACTAGCTGCATATTGATACAGAAGGGTTTGTATCCACTGCTCAAGGTCAAACTGATAACATTATCTGAACAAATTATTTTGTAACAAAATGTTAATTAATACCTTTATTATACATTCCAGACGAAAAGAAGAAAATGGATATTGACAACCTGCTGCGCTATTTGAAGACACGGCCTTTGAACTTCATGGTACTGCGATTCATTCCGACGGATTTGCAATTGTTGTTGTCTCTATTCACCTTAGTCTCTACCTACTTCATAGTTTTACTTCAATTTACACATATATTGGAGTCTACCTAAAATCTTACTTTGCTTCTCCTATTGTTTGCCGTCATAAATAAACTCAAGAATGTTTTCCTTCGGCTGGATTGTCTGTAGTTTATCATAGCTGTTAAAATCATACAAAACTTATTATGAAATTGTATATCCATACAATTACGTTGTATGTATTTATAATATTAAAAATTCATTTCGGAGAGTTGTTTATCTTCATTTTATCATAATGAAAGGTCTTTTGATTCTTACTACAAAAATATATTAATTTACCTACTCAAACTCTAAGTAAGAAACCTAGACAGATGACTCAACACGCCGGGCCGCCCAATCCCACAGCTCACCCCGAGTTGTCCCTTGTGCAAAGGTATACGCCTGCCCATCACACTCACCGCAGAGAGCCGGGTTGAATGGCGATAAACCACATCGCCAGTGCTAGTTCAGCTAGCAGAAAGTAAACAATAAAAATCAGGGAATGGGTTCATTGCTTTTAATTCAGAATCTATGTAACTAAGTACGGCAAGTTAAAAAATACACTATAGTAAACAAACAAAAGTATAGATTCCAAAAAGAGGTAGAAACTAATTATAGATTTCACAGCCGGAGGACTTAAAGAAAACCAAAGATTAAGACTAATAATAATTTAATTGAGTTCGATTTTGGAACATCAGATTATTGAAATTAAGAATTAAACTAATTAAGCCTACGACTCGGATCGAGGTGAGATACGAAGTGACGCGATGGTGCCGTCGCGTAGAGCCGCTGCTTTCGGCGTCAGCGGTTTACTTGCGCGAATGAGATTTAGGACAACGCTGCGTGCCTCGGATGCCATCTCAGCCGTTGGTTGGGGCCAATGTGCAATTCGGATGGCCTGGTCTACCTGGAACTGGTCTGTCTGGAACCACGAAAGAGGTAGAAACGACATTTTCATAATACGTTTCGTTTAAAAATAGTCCCGGTACAATATTCAAAGTTTAATTTTGTTTACTGCCGCCGAGACATAGATAAGGATTTGTTGTTAAACAGAAAAGACATTTGGAAGGAGCAAATTACAAAGGCAGTTAACAAATAGAAATAAAACATATAGTATGAAAATAGTATGTCCTTATTTTGACTAATGTGAGCCATGATCACAATGACATTAAAGTTTAAAAAGACGGTGTTATGAAGCTACACAAGATTTATTAGTATTATTAAATTTAAGATAGATTTTTAGATTTATTAAATTTAAGGTGCACACCATCTGCCTTTCGATTTTGCCCTCTCTCTTCCGTTGGTCGACTGGAAGATATTTCTTTAGAAATAAGCTGTATCTATTGTGATTTTATCTGTGTATCAATTTTGTATACTATTTATTGTACACAATAAAGGTTAAATAAATAAATGAATAATATTTACTCATTTTAAATGGCACTCTTTCGAACGATCAACCACTACTTACGCCTCTTCACGATCGTATGCAGCGTTAACTTATCAAAGTTTACCAAAATGTTTATTAAATTTTTTAGATTCATCACTTTAATCAATTGTCCGTGTGGCAGAGTAGAATAGCACCAACCCATTACACTCGTGGGTGTCGTATAAGGCGACTAATATTATCTGGACAATAAAATAGTCTCCGTCGAAGAAAATCGAGATATAAATTAATAAATAGATACACCTCTTTATTATATTAGGCTTTTGCTACCAACCAGAGAGAATTAACAAAAATTACAATTATTATTCCATGATCAGACATATGCCTCTGTATTGCACTCGCAGGTCGGTATATTTCTTGTGTATCTCGGTATTATCTGCTGAAATAATTTACGAAATAATGTTTGATGTTGATGAAAATAATTAAATATATTTTACAAATAACAATAGTTACGAATAATATGGTTTGAATCAAGGTTGACGTGACGTATGTTACGGTGCTGACAAACCTCTTTCAGACTTTTTAATCAGACCATATTTGAAATATCGTCAGTTAGATCAAAAAGCTAACCTGATGATTCTTTAAAATATCATCAAATAGATTAGGAATCTATAAGATTATTATTTTTTAGTAACGAACGCATTTGTTAGGAATGTATACGTCAAAGCAAATTACCATTTAAAAATTACTCCATTTTTTATTCATTCATTAAGTACTTACGGATGACAGTAACAGTAGTAGTAGTAATGTCTAGTCTGTTTCAGTATAATGTCTTCATCAAGAGAATAGAATTGGTTGAAAGAAAATGGCCCACCTAAATATACCAGTCATTTTTTATTTTACTCTTTGGTTCTCAATTTTTTGGGTTAGATTTCGGTATTAGCATTTTATTTAAAAATAATTGGAAAAGAGGCTTTAAATATATTAACTTTTCTTTGACATTCATTTACTCAGTCGTGCTGTGCAGCGTCTTGACATTTCAATTCTCCGTATATAGACAAATTGTCATATTCGTCGAGTATGGACTTTATTCTTGGGATTTAAAATGCGCCAAATACACTATCTGCAACTTAATCCAGGATTGTAATTCTATGTACAATTTTACTGGCATTAAGAATACGATAATCGTAGTGACAGTCGTTTACCCTTGACTTATGTTTCTCGTCAAGGGTATCGCTGTTTATTTTACTTGTCTTTACGAAGACATGCCTTTGTGCAGGGTCCATTCTTCACTCATTGTCATACATCTTGGGCCTCTATTGAGTAATGATATTGTCACAATAGGACAGATAGTTATATTTTGCGTTAGAAAACTGAGGCAGGAAGTGGCTTTGGGAGCAAACTTGACGCATTTTGAATTACTATACAAGGTGGTCCTCAATATTTGTAACAAAATTAAACCGTTGTACAAACATTTAGTAAGTTGATAGGAATTACCATTAGTCTATGTAGGAAAGTAATGAATAAAGTAAGCATAAAATAGTGTCAATCAGTTTACATTTATTTTCGAGTGCTTTACCACAATTACAACGTTACTTAAATAGAAAATAACAATTAACACAATAACTTGAATACTTAACTTTGTACTCTTGTATTTAACCTCCAATCAGCTAACAATAATAAAACATAAATTATATTCAATACTAGAACTATTAAAAATCTCAATCAACTGCAAATACTTTTATTTATCACTTTTATCTGTGTTTTTTTCATAACCTCCTCTCAAGAGATCCGAGCGCGCGCCGTCCAGTGTCAAACATGTTCAATCTTGTCCCTTTGTTTCATAATTAAGTGTTGCCAGTGGTACTTAAAATCACCATATATGTAATAGCTCGTCCATCCTGATATTATTTGCGTCTCTGCAAAAGGTAAATGTTATGAGAACGATGAATAAATACAATGAGAATCCACCAAGACACTCCTATACTAATGAGATACACATAATACAATCCTTTCATCATATCCAAGAGTCAAGGGTAAGGTCAACAACATACAGCAGATAGTTCATCACTAATGGTGACTAAAATGGTATGTCCATATTACATTAAACATGGTATGTCCATATTACATTAAACGTAGTATATCCATATTACACTCAACGCAGTATGTCCACAATACACTCAACGCAGTATGTCCATATTTCACCAAACGTCTTCATTACTAATGAAGGCTCTAAATATTTAACACTTTGTGTTGTCACTTCATGATGGAACTCCATTATTATGAATTAAATCACTTTTTGTACACTAGTTCCACTTTATTAAATAATAAAGTGGAACTAGTGTACAAAAAGTGATTTAATTCATGAAGGCTCTAAACTTAACAAATTTATAATATACCCACAAAACAATCCATAATCTAAGTATACCGAGAATTACTTTACCACTGGTAAAGTCACCACACTTGTGTCCACGGAAACCCACTAACATTATAAACATCTTCATTACCAATGAAGACTCCACACGATTTATCCAGCACAAATAGGCCTACTTCACCACCGGTAAAGTCACCACACGTAATAGAAACCCAATAACATATTATTTGCACATGAACATCTTCATTACCAATGAAGACTCCCCACAGTTTATAACTATTCATCCAGCACAAGTACATCTACTTTACCATTAGTACAGTCACCACACATAATCAGCAACCCAATAACATATTAATTTGCACATAAACATTTTCATGACTACTAAAGACTCCACACAATTTCTGCTTCATCACAAAATCTCCACACACACACACACACACACACACCTGATTATTACTCATGATTTAGAACCATCCAACAATATGTCCACTACAACCATTTTAACAAATTAACTTCCACTATACAAATAAAATATTTGCCAATATACATGCAATATTTCCCTTATACATAATAACCAAGACTGCAAAACAATAAACAAATGGATAAGTAAGCACTGTATACCATGTATATGCATATAACTTACAATAAAATTTATATCATTTAGTCTACAAATTTTCATTTCAATTTCTTTTAAACTGGCATTTAACATTAACCCTCCAATAAATCTATCAATTCTTCAGTACTGTTAACTTCTGATTCATCTGAGTTTGTGTCACTTTCAGTTTCACAACTAAACAAGCGGAGCGCATCACTGGCTACAGTCGCTTGATATTTCTTGTAACCTTTGACTCCTTTTAGAGATACAATGATGTATCGATCCCTTCCTAGTACTTTTATTATTTTATATGGTCCACTAAACTTCTCTTTTAACTTCTTTCTTATTCTTTTATCAGCATCCTTAGATTCTGACCCTTTCCAAAGTACCAAATCACCAATGTTGTATAGAGTGGGTTTCTTCCTCTTATTATCAAATCTCTCTTTCATGTATCTGGCTTGTTTTTCTACATTGCTTTTAACTTTTTCTTGTATGTCTTGTACAACTTGTTCACTGTCATGGTGATTTGTTCCAAACTCTTGATACCTGCTACGACGTGCATGGAACATGAGACGATATGGGGAAAATCCTGTTGCAGCATTGGTAGCATTGTTCATACCCCACAGTACATTAGGCAAACATTCGTCCGAATATTTTTCATCTGTAGTGCTAGTATTAATAGCTTCTAAAAGTGTCCTATTATACCTCTCCACTTGTCCATTTGATCGGGGAGATGATATAGCATTAACCACATGTTTAATTTGATTACTCTGACAAAATTGTTTGAAAGACTTGCTGGTGAATCCCGTGCCACTATCAGAAATAATCCGCTTGGGATATCTTGGAACATGCTAAAAATGTCTTTTAAAACTGTTATTGCCTGCGCTGAATTTGTGGTCTTTGTAGGTTTGGCCCAAATATATTTTGTATATGAATCAACTATTACAAGAATATAAGAATATCCCTTATTACTTTTGCAAAATGGACCGAGATGATCTATGTGAATGGTATCTAGAGGCTCATTGTCTTTGCGGATAGGATGTAGTTCCCCTTCTTGTTTTCCATATTGCCCCTTCTTATATTGGCAGTCTATACAGGAGTTAATATATTTCCTAATAAATCTACTCATCGACGGGAACCAGAATTCAGCCTTTATCAAACTTTCACATCTTTTAAGACCTGGATGGCCTGAATCATCGTGGTATTTACGCAGTAAATTCCACCTCGCATATTTAGGTATGACAAGTTTGAATTCTCCATCAGAGCATTTCCTGAAAATTTTGTGATCGATTAACTTGAAATTATTTTGAATATCTGGATCTTTAACATTTTTTTCAAGCTTCTCCTTTATCACTCTTAACTTCTCGTCACGTTTCTGTAGGCACACAATCCAATCCAAAAATTCAATAACATTAATGTTAGCTGTTTCTGTACTGTCTGGGCAGCGACTTAGTGCATCGACATGTCGATGGTGTGTTCCGGGGCGATGAATAATATTCATGCTGTATTCCTGAATATACAACCACCAGCGTGCGATACGTGGCAACATATCCTTTTTCTCAAACGTCTGTCTTACTGCGGCACAGTCGGTAACTACGGTAAATTCAATGCCAGCTAAATAAATACGGAATCTCCTTAAGGACTCCACCACAGCTAAGGTTTCGAGCTCAAAGGAGTGGTACATAGCCTCTTCCTTAGAAGTCTTACGACTAAAATATACAACCGGTCTCAACGCAGAACTTTGTATATCACGTTGAAGTAATATGCCAGCTAAACCTTTGCTTGACGCGTCAGTGTGCACCTCTGTATATGCTGAAGGGTTATACAACGCTAAAAGAGGACGCGATGTTAAAAGTTTCTTTAGACTTTCGAATGACTGCTGCTGCGTATTACCCCACTCCCACTCGATATCCTTCTTTAATAATTTATACAAGTCATGCGAGATCTCCGCGTATCCTTTTATAAACTTGCGAAAGTAACTTGTCAGTCCGAGGAACTTTCTTAAATCATGGATGTTTTCAGGTATCGGAAAATTACTAACTGCGTCAATCTTTTTCCTTGAAGGTCTGATGCCATCCTGGCTAATTTCATAGCCCAAATATTCTATATTTGTAGATAAAAAAGTGCACTTTTCTAAATTTACAGTTAACTTAGCTTCTCGAAGTATTCCTAGTACAACCTTCAACATAGCAAGTCCTTCTTCTTCATTCGTAGAGGGAATCAGTAGATCATCAATGTAAGGGAGTACTTTCTCAAATCTCAGGGTGCCAAGAATAGTGTCCATTAATCTTTGGAATACACATGGGGAATTTGCCAGCCCGAAAGGCATTCTCAAGAACTCGTAATGCCCTTCGGGTGTGACAAAACCGGTCTTGTGGATGGATTCCTCGGCTACAGGTATCTGATAGAAGCTTTGTGACAAATCTAAATTCGTAAAGAATTTCTTTCCCCCTAACTTCTCAACTTGGTCCTCTATTACTGGCATGGGATATCTGTCTTTGGTTGTAATGGCATTTAGTTTCCTATAGTCCACGCATAGCCTATAGTCGCCTGTCTTCTTCTTGACAAGTAAGATTGGACTTGAATAACTTGAACTTGACTCCCTGATAATATTATTCTGCAGAAGATCATCAATTTTCTCTCTAACTATTTCTTTTTCCATCAAAGAGAGGCGATATGGTCTATAGAAAACAGGTTTATCGTTATCAAGGTCAATCTTCATTTCAAGTTTGTCGGTACACCCTAACTCTCTAGTATCACTTGAAAAACAGTCTGAGTAATCATCTAGTATATTTAAAAGCTTATGCTTAATTTTAGGATCAGAGGACATACATTTTATAGCATCTACTTTTATTGAATTAATATATTTAGCAGGCTGATGCAACACAGACTTCATCTCATATTTGTCTTCATTTTGCTCGCATATTAATCCTCGAGTGAGGACCTGTCCTCTCTTTAAAATTACAGGCAAGTGACCAAAATTTGTGACCTCCATATATTTTGACAACCCATTGAGCATGCAAGAAGGAATACCATATTTTGTCATTCCCCAAGTATGTAATGACTGTTTTACATAAATTGCATCATCACTTGTATCAGCTTCAATGCAAACAAGTACAGTGGATAAAGCAGGTAATGATTTGTCTTCTGCGCTACATATTTTTACCTTTTTAGACTTACATATGACATCATCATAGGAACAATGTTTATGCAAAACCATTTGTTGACCGTGTATTATGAATGATATATTTGGATCATTAATAACTGGCTGCCCTATAATCACATCCATTCCGCACAATTCATATTCATCTAATATTAATAAGGCGGTGGTACCAAGGTTAAGTTGTGAACCAGTATCAAAATATGCCTTGACTCTTACTCCATTTATGACTACTTCTTTAAAGTAAATATGATTTACCTCCGGAACAATAAGATTTAATTCAGCTACACCTGGGCCCATGGGTTTCACTAATTTACCCCAACATTTATCAGTAGGGTGTCCAATACGCCCACAGTTACCACATTTGTTGTTAGGATTTTTTGGACACCTTTTTACTTGATGTCCCGTCTCATTGCAGAGGAAACAAGCACGTATGGGTCTCTCATCAGTAGCTGTATGAGGCCTGGTCTGTTCAAGGTTTCTTTTGAGGGGCTGATTAATGAATCTAGATCTATTTTCATCTACTACTGATAAAAAGTTAGAAAACAATAAACTTGGCTCATTGTAGTTTCCGGCATGAGCAGAAGCCTTCAAATGATTTGGTAGCCCATCAATAATACATGCAACTGCCTTAGAATCGCTAATTTCTAGTCGATTAAGCATAGCCAATTTTGAGTAAAAATAGTTTGTCATACTCTCAGTTACTACCTTTCTCCTATTAAGCATTTCACGCAAGGATTCAGCAAAATCAATTTTGTGAGGAAAAGCTTTCAATAATTCTAATTTCCATTGTTCCCATGTTAACTCATAATTGTTGAGGGATGCATGCTATAGTTTGGCCATTCCACCCAATCTGCACTGCATAAAGTAACTTTTTGTGGAATCATTCCAATTATGGATAGCACCTAACTGTTCGATTTTATTTATCCATTGTAGAGCAAAATTTTCAGGGTTCTCCGGATCAAAAATTGGCAGTATATCCGCTTTTGCAGTAATACCTTCACCATAGTAACAAGGTAAACTTTTACTACGTGAGGTATTATCAACCATACTTCCTGTTTCTACTACAACCATTCTCTCCTTCGGCGATGAGCCACCCGGCCGCCATGGTCGCCAACGGTGTCCGGTCTGGTCATCTACTGGGCTTCGGGAGCGGCTACGCGACCCATCATTGCCACTGCTTTCATCACTGTCACTAGGACTCTTGGGTCGTCCACGGCTACGCCGTTCCCGTGACCTGCAGACGTGTTTGAGCATATCCCACTTCTGAAACTGATAGGAATTACCATTAGTCTATGTAGGAAAGTAATGAATAAAGTAAGCATAAAATAGTGTCAATCAGTTTACATTTATTTTCGAGTGCTTTACCACAATTACAACGTTACTTAAATAGAAAATAACAATTAACACAATAACTTGAATACTTAACTTTGTACTCTTGTATTTAACCTCCAATCAGCTAACAATAATAAAACATAAATTATATTCAATACTAGAACTATTAAAAATCTCAATCAACTGCAAATACTTTTATTTATCACTTTTATCTGTGTTTTTTTCATAACCTCCTCTCAAGAGATCCGAGCGCGCGCCGTCCAGTGTCAAACATGTTCAATCTTGTCCCTTTGTTTCATAATTAAGTGTTGCCAGTGGTACTTAAAATCACCATATATGTAATAAAGTACTTGGAATTTGAAATTGAATTCGTTTCAATTAGTTAAATTAACACTACAAGTATATTTTATTTTACCATTTTTGTGACTACATTCAATTCATTTGCATTGTCAAAATTATCCGGCTTACTGTCAGGGTTTTTGGATTTTCTAATGTATTACCTCTATATTTTGAAGCAGTTGTACGGTCCACGTATGTTGATGCTTGATGCTAATTACCCCCTTATCGTGTTAATTCGTAAGTTATAAAAAAAATACAAGTTGCAGCAGCTATACATGTTTTGGTCTATTCTACATTAACATTTTGTAAATAAATTATACCCTCATTCGCAGTTACTTTTACAACTTATTGTTGGGGTGCCGCAAGTAATGTTAACATTTTGGAGCTTACAGAAACACATTGTAAGTACGGACAAGCATTACGTACATTATACCCCCCCCCATCCTCTCCCCCCCAATCTAAAAATATTAATACATACGACATGTAGAGAAACACATTATGCTTACGTGCCTATACGATGAGACATAAATCGATTGTAATAATATAAACAAAGTACTCGACGGGACTTTGGCTCCCTGTGCGTGTTCTGCCGGCTGTATAATGGGGAGTGCCTACAGCACAATTCCGTTATCGCACCACCCGCCGTGGGCTGGGTACTCATCCACATTACGTGGACAGTCTAGTGGTGTCCACTCGAAGATTCGAAAGAACGTGTTTCGCTTGTACGATTCGGATGTGGAATGAGCCACATCCGAATGAGTGATGGATGAGTTTCCTTTGGACTATGGCATGGGATCGTTCAATTGGTGACTCCCCTGGTGTTGCTGTTGTCCATAGGCGGCGGTGACCACTTTCCATCAGGTGGCTCGCAACCCTGTTTGTCTGTCGGATAAAAAAAAAGTATGTTATCACAACAAGTGTGATCGAATTATGATATATCTACTGTAGGTACTCCTGTATCCATCCCTTTTTATCCACTCTGCCTCACCCATCGCCGTTTTTTTCAGAAACACTTGCCTTTGGCGATGACTAGGCTACCATTTGGAGTACAAGCTATGTTCAAAATTGCCTTGCCGTCACGTCTCAAATTATAAACAGTGAAATATACGCAATCAAGTTTTAAAGTTCAATGAAGATATATTCATGGAAACAGGTAAATTCTTAAGTAAAAGTATAAATATTGTGAAAGAACGAATTAACAATAATATTTTTCCATTCAAAATAGACTTACTGACACAATACGTTGTTCAGCTACAAAACGCAAAATTTTCAACAAACTGTAATTTATGAGATGTTTCAATGCGTAAAGCTTTCAAGTGAACCGTTTAGGTTATTTAAGAGGGTAATTTATGATTAACTTTTATAATGACTCACTTTTTGTAACAATGTGTGTTGATTAACGTTGAAAACAGTTCGGGTCCATCGGGGTTTCTAACAAGAAAAAGGTAGTCACTGCACAAGTTAATCATAAATAACGTACTATAATGAACGAAACAGATCCCTTGAAACGTATACTCACCAAAACATCTTATAAATTATATCATTAATTTGTTTAAAAATTTGGGATAAGCACTTGGACTCATAAATTTGCGAAAAGCACTTGGACAAGTTTATTATGCGGGTGAGTATATTTTATTGTCCTTTGCTTTTATAAAATCAATATAAAATCTTTATTTGTATTCCAGAAGAAAAGAAGTAGATGTATATCGTTAACCAGCTTCGTTATTTGAAGAAACGACCTGGAACGACCGAACTTCATGGCGATGAACTTCATACTGCGATTCATTCCATCGGATTTGCAATTGTTTTTGTCTCTATTCACACCATGCTCTACCTACTTTATAGTTCTAATTCAATTTACACATATTAAGGTGCCTAACTAGACTCTTACTTCCCTTTACTGTAATTCCTTATTCTGTTCGATGGAACGCTATCTGTCTGATGCATTGTCTCTAGTTTATCATAATTATATTAATTAAAAACATTCGCACTAAAATATGTACATCTATCTTATAACTTTTTATTATTAAAGTTTTACAACTCACATCAAAAGCGCATTTATTTATTTTTAACATAAATTTAAAAAAATTAAAAAAATTGAAAGGTTTTTAATTTACTTTATTTTTAAAACCTTACATTAAAACCTTTAGATCTCAGAATAATAATCTAGTCTAAAGACTGAACACGCCATACACTACTACACCTCACCGAAGGGTATGTTCCTACCTACCCATCACACGTCGATTTACCACGAGGGCCACCTCGCCATAGGAACGACCCATATATGTTTTGAGGATTTCTTTACTTATAATTTTTAAGCAACTTTAAAAAAAAGAGGTTCTCAATTTGACTGAACTTCAATGTATGTTCCCAGATATTTTCGTCAACTGTGGGCCGATTTTACATTTGTTTGAAAGGGGTTATTTCTGAGGTGGTCCCTTATTAGCATCAAATCGATGAGAGATTGAGATTCCATCGACGATCTGACAAGGGGATCTCAGGAAAATACAACGAGTACAACTTTAACAATACTTAAAAAGCGCAGATTCTGGGCGCTAAAGCGGAATACGGTTGTAGGCTTGTATATCGTGGTCGTTCCTAGGCAGAGCATGACCGGGAGCTTGATTGTGGTCAAACGCTGCCCCAGATTTGGAGCTGCAGGCAGTAGGTCACCAACGAGGCTGACTCTCTGTATGGTGGATTCTGTGTGGATGCATCAGAATGATCAAGCCTAGAGAAACATCCTAGGCTACCAGTTCCGCAAGGCTGCTTAGTCAAGACGCGTTTCGGAAATGCACAACGCTGGCAGGATTCTGTACCTTATGGGTACCACCGCCTTATATATTTCTGCTGCCAACCAACACCACCTGCATTTGTGTTGGAAATATTGATTTATATTAATCTTTACATTGACAACGCGCGCTCATTGGTCAACACATTTCCCCTACTTCCTGTTTTAATTACTTCCGTCCCTATTCATGAATTTACTCTCACAGATGACAGAACAGCGAGAATAAAAATTTTATACATAATAAAATGCAAATCTCGTAAAAATCATCTGCTCGACTTGAACCTCCTTTATATCTGTAGAGACTTAAGCCAGATTCTCCAAGCAGTCTAGTTGGAGACAGCAGCAATAAAGAAAATAAACAACAAAAAGGTAACGCTGCTGTCCACTTTTTAGCTTGTATGATACACCTGTCAGTCGAAGAGGTTGATGCAATATTTCCCTATTAATTTAAATTATTATTTATTTGTTATTATGTATTGTTCCACTTATTACGGTACTGGCATAGCTCTTTCGATTGTTATACTATTTTATATATGCTCGTTTATTCTTGATAAGAAATGTCTATTTGATTGTGAAACGAATGTATTTATATGTTTTCGTAAAAAACAAATTCTCGTTTGATAAATTACTTCATTTCATACGCGATCGATTAAGTCCAATACACTTACAGATGATAATATCAGTAGTGTTTAGTTTGTTTCCGTGCAATGTATTTGGTACAAGAGAATATAATTGTTTTAAAAAAAGTGGACCACCAAAAAACTAAAATACCGAAGTCATTTTATGTTTTCCTCTTTGGTTCTCAATTTTTTGGGTTGGATTTCGGCATTAGCATTTTAATTAAGAAGAATTGGCAAAATGGATTCAAATATATATCCTTTACTTTGGCTTTCATTTACTCATTCGTACTGTGCAGTGTTTTAACATTTAAATACTTCGCTTATGAACAAATTATCATATTCGTCGAGTACGGTCTGTATTTTTGTGCTTTAAAATTTGCTAATTACACTGTCTGCAACTTAATCGAGGATTGCAACTCTATGTACAGTTTTACTGGCACGAAGAATACAGTTATCGTCATGACAGTCCTTTACCCTTGCCTTATGTCTTTCGTCAAAGGATTTGCTGTTTATTTTTCTTGTCTTTACGAAGTAGTATCTTTGTGCAAGGTCCATTCCTCACTCTTTGTGATATATCTGTTACCTCTATTGAGTAATGATATGGTCGCAATAGGCCAAATACTCATATTTTATCATATACTTGGATGCGTTAGAAAACTAAGGCAGGAGGTGGTCTTGGGAGCGGAGTTGAAGCATTTTGAATTACAATACAAGGCGATTGCAAATATTAGAAACAAGATTGAACCGTTGTACCAAAACTTAGTAAGTACTTTTTATTTTAAAATTTAAATAGTTGTATAATCCTACATTAACAAATTTTAGGATTTTTTAGAGAACCTATATTCCCTTCACTTGAATTGCCAGAATAATCGGGCTTTTTGAAATATTAAAGTAGTTGTGTTAAATCTGCTAATGACACCCTAATGACCTTTTTAATCAAATTCGTAACAAGTGTTATAAATATTATCGGATTTGTTACCACGGTTAGTATTGTTTTTACCTCGATATTTCATGGTCACGGTGTGTGCGAACCTGGAGCAACGTAACTACCCGGGAGCGGGTCCTCAAACTTCTAAGGAAATAAATACGCGAATTCTTAAAAGCCGGTTTCCTCCCGGTCGTTTATTAAGACATTAAAATTATTACGCTGCGCTTCATCTTGTCATTGCCTTATTTGACAACTTAAGAATAAAGAAAAATAAAGAACAAGGAGTTCCAACATCCTCCCAACCCCGAGAAGACGTACGAACATTCCAACAAAACTATAAGTAGTACAGTACTAGTAAGTAAAAAAAAAACATGCTGTATAAACCTATCTGTGAGAGTCCTCCCAACCCTCGAGAAGAGGATCGTTAACTAAGATACAATTATGTCATATAAGTTAAATTTTATCATGTAATACAATTTATAAACTGAAACATAACAAGTAAACTGCTGTACTTCAATATTTTACTAGAAACACAGTCCACAAAGATAACATTTTCCGTTATAGATAAAGCAAGAAAAAATTATAACGCTACCCTACCTATAGCGCTCAGGTGCCCTTACCCTCCGCCCTGACCGTGTCATACTCATATATTGTTGGGGTCGGTGCACCTCTAGTGGATACAACTGCTGAATCGGTCTCTTGAAAAACCCGTTATTCACCTTTACAACCGCGGCCCTAGAGACATTATCTGCACCAACTATAAGTTCATGTACAACGCCTATAGGCCATAACTGGCGTTTTGCATCTGTTTCCATCAGTACGACATCTCCTACTTTAATACCACAATTTTTTGAATTTACATTACGGTTGACCAATAGTCCTAAATATTCCTTCCTAAAACGATGCCTCAAATTCATCCTTAACTTTTGCAAATAATTAACGCGCAAGTTTAAAGCATTCGCGTCGATCTCATCAAGGTCATTTACCTGACAAGAAGTCAAATCCTGTAGAAAATGTTTAGGAGATAACGGCGTTAACACGTCCTTCTCCGAGACATAAGTCAGGGGTCTTGAATTTAACGTGGACTCACAATCACATAATACAGTCTCTAGCTCAGTGTAACCTAACGCTGCTTTCCCCAACATTCTACGAAGCAAGTCCTTCAAACACTTTATGAGGCGCTCCCAAAATCCACCCCACCACGGTGCACTAGGAACAATAAACCTCCATTCGATACGATCCAAATGTGTCTGACTCTGTAAATAATCCCAATCTATATTTTTAAATAAATTGTTTGTTCCAACAAAGTTAGTTCCGTTGTCAGAATATATAACTCGTACTCTACCCCTTCTGGCTATGAATCGCCTTAACACCATCAGAAAACACTCGCTAGACAATCCCATAGTCAGTTCGAGATGAACAGCACGATATACCGCACACGTGAATAAAACAATCCAACATTTTTCACCTGTTTTTAAAAACATGGGCCCTGCTAAATCGACGCCCGTTACCTCAAACACCTTGCCGAGCTTGGTTCTATTTTCTGGCAAAGGCGCGGTAGGAGCCTGAGCTGCCTTGCACGTCATTCTCCTGCACCTCAAACAAGATGATATCACCGCCTGAACATTACGACGTGCACTCGTAAGCCAGTAAGTTTCCCTCAAATTGCCGATAACTATAGAAGCACCAGCGTGTTGAAGTTTGCAATGCTCTTGGTAAATCAACCGATGAATTATCTCGCACTTGCCCGGAATCAAAATGGGATATTTAAAATTTTCAGGCTCATCACCTAAAAGCAACCTTGATTTGACGCGGATCAGTCCGTCATCAAATCGAACCGTCTGTAAGTCTTTCACTGCACACGGTGATCTCACATCATAATGTTCTGATTGCAACAATTTCATTAGTGATCTCTCTGCGCTCACATATTCATCAAACGACAAATTTCCTTGCCGCCTGTTACCCGCATTTTTGCAATTATGTACAAATCTCATAATCCAACCCATGCATCTCACAATTTTACTGAATTTACTAAAGTAGAGGAAATTTTCACTGAATCGCTCTTTATCAGTACTAACGACAACAGTGTTCCTAACTTCTAGACTCGACTCATCATCTACAATCACCGCTGACACAGGCCACTCATCTACACTGCCGTACAACCACCTAGGCCCAGTCCACCACAGCGATGACACCAGTTTTCCTGGCGAACAGCCCCGCGACGGTAAATCAGCCGGGTTGTTAGCGCCAGTTACGTGACGCCACTGATTCCTTTGGGTGAAGCTATGAATTTCCTTCACTCGATTATTTACAAATACTGTCCAATTACGCTCACCCTTAATCCAAGTAAGAGCCACTGACGAATCAGTCCAAAAATAGGACTCCACATTATTTAATGCCAAGGCATTAACACACTGCTGGTATAGCCTTACACCCATCACTGCTGCTACCAGCTCCAATCTAGGGATCGTAATCGCTTTTATAGGCGTCACCCTAGATTTGGCTACCACTAAACGCACCTGGACATTTCCCTGGCATTCCGTCCGAATGAATACACACGCAGCGTATGCCAATTTACACGCATCGCTGAAAGTATGAAGTGATACATTAACCTCATCTGACAGAGCATAATCGGACAAACGTCGTGGGATTTTTATATCAGATATTGCACTCAGTTCACGCACCCAAGATATAAATTCATTCACAATATCTCTAGGTAGTGTTTCATCCCAGTCTTTCTTCAGTGACCAACATTTCTGTAATAGTATTTTCGGAACGATGCTTGTTGGACAAGTGAATCCAATCGGGTCGAAAATTCTTTGGGCAAATGATAACAAAATCCGTTTCGTTACAACATCGCTCAAATCGCGGTACTCGGGTTCAATGCGGAGCACATCCTCCTTGTTGTTCCACCGCAATCCCAGCACAGACTGACTATTTTCCACTGCGCATGGCCCGTAGACCCATCCCCGCAAATCAAACTGAGCCTCGCTCATCACACTTCTCGACACTTCTACAAAACTTTCACGCTCACTGTCAGTATTTACACTATGTACACAATTATCGACATACAGCGATGCCTTCAACTGCTGGGCAATCATCCTCCTGTTGTCATGTATGCTGTCTAAATGGTGATTAATTGCTGCCGCCAACAAGAAAGGACTACTAGTCACTCCGAAAACAACTCTTTTATGACGGTAAATCATTGGCGTCTCTAACTCTTCGAGATCGGACCACCACAAAAACCTCAAATAATCTCTGTCCTTCTCTACCACTGAAATTTGTAGGAAAGCCTTACGAACGTCGGCAGTTATACCTATGGTATTTTTTCGGAAACCCATCAACAATTTTGGTAGGAGTTCCAGCAGATTGGTACCCTTCTCTAAACTCGAGTTTAAAGAATGACCTTGAAGCTTAGCCGAAGCATCGAATACTGGTCTTACAGGAGTCGTAGCGCTGGACTCTTTGATTACCGCGTGATGATACAAGTACAACCCACGACTGTCACCATCAATGACCCTTTCTATGATTCCCTTCTTCTTCTCCTCAAACCAGTCCTTGAAAACCTTGTCATATCTATCTAGGTTACCTGTCTGTTTGAGCTTCTTAGTGGTAGATACAAGCCGCTTATAAGCTAGGTTCCTATTATCGACTGGAAGATTCTCTGGAAACCCCTCCTTCCATGGTAGATGTACCTGATAGCGACCGTCGGGATCTCGTGTCACTGTTTCGCTGAAAAATTTCAGAGTGTCATATTCACACATCTTTTTAGACTTTACATCAGATGGCTCTTTAATACCCATCACTTCTAAGTCCCACAAATCAGAGACTGAGAAGCCTACAAAGCAAGCCACCTCAGTCAAGCTATATGTGCAGTTCACATTTTCGGCCTGCCCTTGTAGGGTCCACCCGAGTTTTGTATCAATAGCTACCAGACTGCCATCTATGTGCACAATATGTCCATTCAAAATTAAACCCGAAATGTCTGCTCCTATTAGCAGCCCAATGTCGGTTACTGTGTCGTCACTATCGTTGATGTATATATTCAAGTCACGTAATTTTGCTTGCAATGAACTATCCATCAGCCGTGGTAGCGAGCCACAAATTTTCTCCTGTCCTAAAGCCTTCATATTTACTTGGTACTGCCCGTCCACACTACCTAAGCTAAACTCATACACGTTACGTGCGTCGGCCTTTGTTTCTAGACCCCCAAATAAACTGTGCGACATGAGTTCTCGAGATGCTACTTTTATACCTAATTGTTTCGCGACATTTTCTCGGACGTAGGACCGCTGAGCGCCGCTATCAAAAAAGGCTCTAACAACTACACTCTTACCGTTGTACGATAATTTTACCAAAACTGTCTGTAAGAACGTAGTCTTCGGTCTACGTGTACAAGTCATCACCTTGACTTTATCAGCTGTAGGCTTGGTGCAGCTATCTCCATCCTTCTTGAGTTCATTAATTTGCGGACACATCACCACCAGATGTCGTCTACTGCATATAAGGCATTTTGTAAAGCTTCTGCAATACTTCGCTCCGTGACCCACTCGCAAACATATGAAACAAGCCTTGTGCTTTTTTAAAAGGTCTCTTTTTTCTTCAATTGTCAACTTAACCAACTTAGGACACTCTATTGGATTATGTGATGCCTTTTCACAAAATAAGCACTTTACTCCGGGCTTCTTTTCCACCGCCGCTGTCAGACAGGCTGCTGTTGGCTGCTTGTCATGCGTTGCATCAAAGCCTCGCCTCACTATATTAATGCGCTCTTCACTCTCTACCTCTGCCTTGAGGTATTCCATCAAACCAGTGAGCTGTGGTCTGGATCCTTTGTCACGACTCCGTTCCCAAGCCTTAAGTACATCAAAGGGGATTGTTGTCTCAACCATGGGTAACAACATAGCAGCGTACTTATCTGATGTAACTCCTAGTGATTCAAGCGCGTGGAGGTGTGAAGTAAGCTTGTGGTACAGCTCCGACAGAATCACATCTTCTTTCCTCTGAGTCACTAATTGTAGCAGACCTCTTATATATGTCTCTATTAGAATATCGTCACGAGCAAATCGTTCTTTCAGCTCAGAAAACACACGAGCATAGATGTCGCCGCTTGGTGGAAAGCTCTCTACAAAGTCCCTTGCTTTAGAAAATGGCTCAGTAGCTTGAATTAAATACCTGAACTTATCAAAGTCATCGATAGTGAGGTCTTCATGAATACGTTTATATTGGCCCCAAAATGTAATCCAGTTGATTGGCTGGCCATCAAATTTCTTAAGTTCTAGTGTCGGCAACCGGAATGTTTTGTTCGCCATGCATTTCACGGTACACCCACTGACACTAGCTGCCGCCTCCCGAGGCAATGCTGTATGAACGATTGATTCATATTGTGCACGTACCTCGTGTAGCTTCTGCCGATACGTCTCCGCCCCTTCCAAGTCCGCAAAAATTTTTTCATCGTCATCGTCGCCTTGGAAGAGCAACTCTTTAACTTCGGCTTCAATTGTAAATAGCTCTTCTGCCTTGTCTTCCACGTACTTATAAGAGGCAGGAATGTCTCGCTGCTGCTCTAGATCCGCTTGAAATTTTTTTATTGCGTTACTAAAAATTCTTCTTATTAAGGTTCTTTTTCTTTTTAATATAACTATGACGGTCGCCATTATGTGCGAACCTGGAGCAACGTAACTACCCGGGAGCGGGTCCTCAAACTTCTAAGGAAATAAATACGCGAATTCTTAAAAGCCGGTTTCCTCCCGGTCGTTTATTAAGACATTAAAATTATTACGCTGCGCTTCATCTTGTCATTGCCTTATTTGACAACTTAAGAATAAAGAAAAATAAAGAACAAGGAGTTCCAACACGGTGGATATTAACTGTGGTAACAAACCCGATAATATGTGTAGTGAAAGTTAATCAAGTGAAAAAGTGAAGAGAGCTCGCTAGAATAACCACGATAGTCTTAAAACCGATATTGTAATCAAAATTTAACAGATGTTGGAGCTATCTACATATTTTTGTTCTATTCTACTCTAAGATTGAATTTCTCTAATTTACTATTCTAAATACCTTAAACACACTCACACTTACGCACGCCTGTACCTAGGGGAAGGAAGGGCAAGATGAATATAGCGGGCAACACGAATCATTCTCGTAGGATCTTACTACTCGTTCCGTACATGAAAGTACCGGCGTGGCGGGACGCGCAGGGCGGGCCGACTTCACAATACAATGCGAACTCGGCTGTCGTGGGGAGAGCGTGCGTTTTAGTGACGAGAAACAGAATTGACGCAAGAAAATAAAATATTTTGTCACGATAAGTTTTAACATTTTCTGTTATATCATTCAGATATATTGATGATAAAGGTTGCTTCTGTTGCCTTATCTTATGTAAATTAAGCTGTAATGAAGCATCTTTCATCACCGAAACAAATAAATTTTTAGGATATTTTTTTTATCTATCAAATGCCAAGCGGGCAAGACGAATATGACCATATTCACTAATTTATTTATATATTTATTTATTTATACTTCATGCACAAACAGTACATTGGCGGACTTAAAGCTAAAATAGCATTATCTACCAGTCTACTAATAGAAACTAATAGAAAACAATCGGCTCTCGCTGGTTCTGAACTCGGCCGTGATTATTACTGCACACTTTGCAAAGAAAAATATATCTATCCCCCACCTGAGGATTGGATACAATGCTCCGAGTGCAAAGAGTGGACTCACGAAGCGTGCTCTTCGTATATTGGGTCTGGAACATACTTTTGTGACAATTGTCAAGACTAGTAATGATTATTATATGCCCGAACCATCTTGCCCTATATGGAGGGGCAAGATGGCTCAAAACAATTATTTTACATGATGATCTCATGCCCAGGTTGTGATTTCTATTTTAAGCATTTATAAAATTATTTTGATAGTCTATAGTACTGTTAATTATTATAAAAATAAAAGTTGCGTTAATCTCTGTAACATGCGTGTTTTTCTTACGATTCTTGTTAGATGAACCAACTTGCCCTCCCCTCCCCTACGTGTAGGCAGAGACTATGGAGTGCCACAAGCTCGCGCGGGCTCCTGACATACTTCTTGGCTCACCCGTAAACATTACTACCTACAATGTTACCGAACATTACACACTATACAGCATACATATTACCTAGCAATATTATAGTTTATGTATTAGATGAAGATATCTCTATTTATTACACGTCCGTACCTCACTCAGCGGGTCCCACTGAAAACCAGCGCTTCGGTTCGCACATGGGCAAAATGCTGAGTGAGGTCCCTTTTACACATGCATTACACCACTAACACACACCACTTATCTACTACTATACGCATCGACACTGTGCTAGCTTGTATTTGCTTCTGCTTTTATGTGCTTTTTGTTAATTTTTATGGACTTTTTCTTTTCTTCTGTGTTACAAAATGTCGTGTTTTCCAAATTTTTGTGTTGTGGTGGTTGTGTTTGTGTAAATAAATATTTCTTATTTTTTTCTATACATATTTTTGCATTTTATATTCCATGCTATAGTTAACAGATAAATCCATTTGCAGTTACTGTTACAACTTATTATTGGTGTCCCGCAAGTGATGATGACATTTTGGACCTTACTGAAATCCATTGTAAGTACGAGCATGTACCTTTATCATAAAAATTGCAAAATAACATAAGTCATAAAATACTTATCATCTTAGCGTTTATATCTCGCGTGTGGAGGCTCGGGGTGCTCCTAAACCATAGTCTATGATTAGGCAGATTAGGTAATTACAGTGGAGCGACTGCCAATGGACGTCCGCGATCCTATTACCTGGGGACTGGGTAACAGATTCAGTCGCCTGAATCTGCTGGTTTCATTATGATATTTTCCTTTACCGTAAGAGCATCGGTTAGTGTTCAACTTGCATACAACTCAAAAAGTCATTGGTACCTCTCACTTACGAGTCAGCCCTCTTATCCATTAGGCCACCGATGCTCAAGGCATACTTTGGAATAACCAAATTGAAAAACAATCATGCATGCCTATTGGAATATACCTACTGAGAAGCATTGTGAGTGGCTTACATATACGTCATATAGATAATCATGCTTATCATAAATCGACTGTGGTATTACAAATAAAATATGAGAGTATGAACTTCACACTCAAAATTAAATAAAATCAAAATTTCTCATGGAGAATTATATTAAATATCTCTAATCGCCAAAATGGAGGGGGTAGGAAAGGAGGAAAGAAACACTTTGACATGTTGGCTGCCCCAGGACCTGAGCACATCCACCCCACGCCGACAACGGCCGGACCCTGTCTGACAATATCAGACAGAACCGGTCCAGTGCCCGACAATGCCAAGCTGAACCGGACATTAAAATACATTTTGGTAATAGTTAATAGATAACTCGATGTATACTGTGGGTACCTACTCCTACAAGCATCGCTTTTCATCTATTCTGCCTTGTAGAATGTAAACTGATATTTATCGTATTTTTTTAGAACAACTTGCCTTTGGCGATCTCTAGAATACCATTTGGAATACAAGCTGTGTTGAAAATTGCCTTACCGGCCGTCACGTCTGAAATGATAAACAGCGAAATGGACGCAATCAAGTTAAAGTTTAATGAACAAATATTAATTGAAACAGGTATAAGATGTGAATAAATAAATATTGTAAAATATTAATTGAAATGTCCGAAATAGTACCACTATATAAAAGTCTTAGAGAGTAATATATAGTTCAAGAGCACTGCTAGCAGAACATTTTTATTTGTAGCGACAGTAACATATAAAGTATGTTATGAATTATTACCTAAATTGAATGGGCTGAAAGAACTGCTGTCACTTAGGTCTCGACAACTTGTCTTTATCCTCCAGGATTATTTTATTTGATGAAAGAATATGTCTTTCATAAATTATATATAAACCTTTCAACAACAGCACAAAATTTTGAAGTAAAAGTGGTAATACACTTGTGCTCTTGTACTATTCAGTCGAACAAACAAAAGGCTAAACAGCAATAATGACGCATTATTCTTAGAATTTCTTCGTACAATACAATTAATTAGAAGTTTATGCGAACTTTATGCGAGTTTTATTGAGACGACGAATTAACACTATTTGGTTGTTCAAAATAGTTTGGGGTTCAAGCGTCACATCAAAATTAATACATTATCTACTTTCCAGAAGAAAAAACGAAAATGGATATCACCTACTTGCTGCGCTATTTGAAGGCACGGCCTTTGAACTTCATGGTACTGCGATTCATTCCGACGGATTTGCAATTGTTGTTGTCTCTATTCACCCTATGCTCTACCTATTTCATTGTTCTAATACAATTCACTCATCTTATGGACTAATGTTATTTAGGTTTAATCACACTGAAACATTATGAGTACCAAGGCAGACAATTGGACCGTAACGAAAATGTCTATATCTTCATATCATAATAACTGCAAAATGATTAGTCTTGGAAACATGAATCTAATGTCATTGTCATCTCCACGCTTTTCTATTCAGTGTACTCATGACTCACATGTGAGGGCACACATATTTTGAAGTCTAACTAAAATCTCACTTTCCTTTACTATGAGTTCTTATTAATCTTTTACTATGGTTTGCTGTTCGTTCTTAGACTCAAGATCGTTTTCCATCAGTTGGATTGTATATGCATAGTTTATATAAATATTGAAAACATACAATACTATACAAATGTATTTTTCTTCATTAATCATAATAAAAGTCTAATGAAATGAAATGAAATTGTTTTTTTCAGATCTAGTAAATATTGATATAACATATAGATATTGGAATATCTATTGATTTTGATTAAAAACCGATTGGGCTGTATCAGGGACGTAGTCTACGGTATATCCTACCCCTATCCTAGTGTACCCTGATATGGATTAATAAGTAATCAAACAAAAACAAACAATAATCCATATTTCTATAAAATATAAGCTCCCATTTCTACAGTCTTAAAGCGTACTATAGCTCTAGATGATGTTCAAGGTCCGTAGATGATGACGGAACGTAGCCATAGGATCTACAGAACGCAAGAAGATCATCCCATCATGTTTGGGTTTGTAGAGACATCTATCGCTCATATAGGGAAACTCAACAATACTCACATTACGAGTACACGAACACAAGGTTGGCAAGCATCCGCACATAGATGGCGCTGACCGTCCTACATCGCACTAGAGAAATGTGCTAACTCCGCAGCATATATACAACTTCCAACGATCAACTGTCGGACCCTTGATCCCCTGGTCACAACACCCGGCCAGGTGAGTAATTACCCTTTTCCACCCTCTCCATCTTCGCTTACCAACATTGGCGGCTACCTTATCCCATCATATCCAAAGGTTCTTTTTAATGGTCTTAATATTTTTTTTTATGTCATACGTTAGGCAAGCGGGCCACCTGATGGAAAGTGGTCACCACTGCCTATAGACATTAGCAACACCAAGAGTATGGCTAAAGCGTTGCCTACCTCTATAACACGTTGCTCTGGCAGCAAAAGGCAAATGCCACTCCACTGCCAAAGCCACGGTTCCCCGAATCCCCACCCCATGGCGCACTGGAAACCTTACTCACCGGCAGAAACACAATACTATTTAAAAGAGTATTATTTAGCTGCGATATTCTGTAAGGTGGAGGTACTTCCCCAGTCGGGCGGCTCCAATTCGAACGAGATACCCCGCTATGCCCTACCTCTCCTAAAAGTACCATATCCCTAAATGATATTAAAGGTCCGATTATTATGACTTAAGAAGGCCATAGTAACTACTAAACGCAAGAAGATAACGCCATCGTGATCGGGCTCTTCGCAACGGTCTTGATGAGTAAGGCACTATATCGTATGATAAAAGCTTGTTATGAAAAAATATATTTAATTTGAACACTTATTTACTGAGTAACCGAGTGAGTGTACTTTGTACTTGGCTGTTAATATATTCCATCTATTATAATTGAAGGGGAAATAAAGGCGTATTTTGGGTAAGGTACTGCCAGGGTTGTTGAAAACCCGAATTCATAATTTGTATACATTTGAAGCCTATTTAGGACAAGAGTGAATAATGCTTTTATCAGTAGACAGCATCGGCAGATATCAGTTAAAGCGAAAGGTGTACAAACAGGACAAAAAGAAAAGCATAAGGAATAAACATACCGATGTATTAGATTAGATAAGTAAGAAAAAGGATTCTTCTCGTCAAGGGATTTTCTATTTATTTAACTTGCCTTTACGAAGACATATCTATGTGTAAAGTCCATTCTTCACTTATTGTTATGTATGTTGTACCTCTATTGAGTAATTATATCGGCGCAGTAGGACAGTTACCTATATTTTATAATATACTTGGATACGTTAGAAAAGTGAGACAGGAGGTGGCTTTAGGAGCGAAGTTGAAGCATTTTAAAATACAATACAAGGCGGTTGTCAATGTTAGTAACAAAATTGAACCGTTATACAAAAAATTAGTAAGTACTTTGGATTTAAATTAAATTAGTTTAAGCGATTAACGTTAACGTTATGTTTAAGATTTTTGTGGCTATGTACTTCAATGAGTAGCCACGAAACAGCTACATTCTATCATTGCAACGCTCGCCATCGACAGGGATTCATCCTCTCACCGCTGGTATCGCAAACGTCCATATGCTGCGGTGATTGCTTACCATCAGGCAGGCCATGAGCTTGTTCCGACCTTAGTAGTATAAAAAACTTGTATCCTCAGAATTATGGAGCTTATTGATATATTATTTTAAGGTTTATTACCTGAATATTTTAAGCTCCTAATGACCGAATAATTATGTGAATAACCTTTTTTATCGATATCATTATAGCTGTATTTAAAAAAATACAAGGTGCAAAAACTTGCTTTAAATTTTTTAATCTAATACATTTACGCTAAAATAAACAAATACATATGTATAAAACCATACTCATATTTTCATTCCCAGTTAGTTTTACAACTTATTGTTGGGACGCCGCAAGTGATGGTTATGTCTTGGGGCATACTCAAATATATCGTAAGTACCATTACATACATTTTCTGTAGTCTCTATGTGTATATTTATCAAGCCAAAGTAATAAACATCACACCAAATTAAAAAACAACAATGATGACTTTTTGAATATTCAGAAAAGTTTAATAAGTACATACACGACATTTAGATATATAAGAATTATATAGAATAGACATATATTGAACAATAATTTGTGGCAAATGTGGCGTCTACAGGATTATACTTTGCTTTTCATAATTTCACCATCATCATTATCATATCAGCCGAAGGATGCCCACTGATGGGCATAGGCCTCCCCCAGAAATCTCCACAAAGGCCGGTCCTGTGCCTTCCTTTGTAATGTATTTTACAAGATTTAATAAACTTCTTTATCTTATCTTTATCTTCCACATCCAGCTGGTACCTGCTATCTTTACCAGGTCGTTGGTTTATCTTGTGGGAGGCCTACCCATGCTGCGTTTTTCGATACGTGGTCGCCACTTGAGAACTTTACTACCCCATCGGCCATCTGTTTTTCGAGCTATGTAACCTGCCTGCAAACCCCAGGGCTATCTCGGTGATATTGATTTGCTTGCGTATTTTATAATTTGCTAAAACTAAAATAACATACAAGGAGTAAATGAACTTCCACTCGTAGGAACACAATCGAAGGCCTTCTGTAAATCAAGAAACACAAAATGCTGACGATGATGATATCAACTGTGCCAAACTTTTTGATAACTTCGGAGGCAAATATAAAATTAATGGTACTGTAGACCGGCCTGAAGCTGTAGTAGCAGTCTGAAATGGAGAATTTTGTTTGGTTAATATTGCAATATATTAGTATCTCGATAGACATTATACTCGTGCATGCTGCTCTCTTCATCCCTTCTGCCATGAATAGTGTAAACTTTACTGTAATCAACGTGTTCTTTTTTAGAGAAACTGTAATTTCGTGATGACTCGAGTAGCATTAGGAGTACAAGCTGTGTTGAAAATAGCCTTGCACTAACAACTAAATAAAAAAAATTGGGTTTAAAGATTTGTGAGTTGTTTTATTTGATTTATTTCGATAAATCGACAGTTACGTAAAATGCAAAATACGTCATTGGAAGCCAATAATTGGTCCACACTCATATGAATGATATCAAAGTAACAATACTGTTCTATGCCTAAAATTTTGTTATTAATTTATTTTATTTATACAACGGTTTATTGCACACAGTAAAATACATAGAGAAACATCATACATATAGACGACACAACACTTATTACTAACTTTAACTAATTTTAATAATAATATTTTTATTAATACAGGGTGTTTGGAAGCTGGGTGCAAAGCCTTAAGGGGATGTTAGTATAGACCATCTAGAACATTTTGAGCCATATTTGTCCTAGCCAAAGTCTGTTTGTTTTTTTAGGGAATTATAACGTGTTTGATACCAAAATCCCAAAATTTTCCAATTAAGTGCTAATAACGCAATGTTGAAGTGAAAATGTTTTTTTTTAATGTACCTTATTAGCCTGATATGTGTTTTATGATATTAAATCATTTTAAAGCACTGTTCTTGCTAAAAAAATTATTTTGGAATATTTAAACTTGACAGAAAAAATTATTCAATATTTTATTTTATTTTTAATGACACATAAAAAAATAAATAAAATAGCTACATGTATTAAAACAATTTAAAAAACTAGATGGGTTATTGTTCTTTCTTCTAAGGTATCATTTACCTAGATATCTTTAAAATTTTTGAAGTTAGGGTGCATGAACTAGTTAAAGGCCGTAATGTCGATTATTAAGGAGATAAAAAAAACAGTTAATGATGAAATTTGTTATTTTGATGCTCAAATTGCCTTCCGCCAAATCTTATACCTTTACGACAACGATATCTCACTTCTGTCGTCGTGATTTTCAGCTTCATTTCCTGTTTTATGGTTGTGAACGCACTTTCAATTCTTTCAAGTAATTCTTCCCTTGTGGTTATTTTGGTCGTGTATACGAGCGCCTTTGCTCGTTCCCACACAAAAAATCTAACGGGGTCAGGTCATGCGATCGTGCGGGCCAAGAGATGGGCCCATCTCTGCCTATCCAGCTACCCGGAAAACAGTTATGCTGATAACATTGTTGACATTTAACGTCCAATGTGCCGGACATCCATCTTGTTGAAAAATGATTGGCCTGTCCTCATTTAGTATGGGTTTTACATTATTACACTTCCCCTTCAAGGAGTTCTGGCACATCGTTTTGCAAAAAATGCAAATAATTCTCCCCGTTTAAATTATCGGGTAAAATGTGTGGCCCAATCAATATTCTTCCGATTACTCCAGCCCATGCATTTATTGAAAATTTTTCTTGAAAAGACGCCTAAAACAAAAATGCATTCTTAGTAATGTGTTGAACGTCTGGTTAAACTAATAAGAATTTATTTGTACCTGTTTTTTCCAATGTGGATTGCGGTCCTTGTCCGCCCATTCATGTAAATTACGAAAATTAGAGATGCCTTCTCTTGAAAATTTGGACTTATCAATGCACAGGATGGATTTCAGGAACCATCCGTCATCAATATCGCTGTTGAGCATAAATCGGCAGAACCGCATCATTCTCTCAGGATCGGTTTCCACCAAGCCTTGCACGCCTGTACCGTGAAACGGATACTTATTTTCCCGGTGCATGGTACTCCAAACTTTCCATATCGAAAGGTTCAAGTGTCTCGAATGTTGTTGTAGACATCACTTTAAAGTTATTCTAATAGCAAAAGATTGTTTTTATTTTCTTGAAATTTTTAATTTCTTACCCATAACTGGTTCATGCACCCTAACTTGAAAAATTTTAAAGATATCTAGGTAGATGATACCTTAAAAGAAAGAACAATAACCCAGCTAGTTTTTTAAATTGTTTGATTACCTGCAGCTATTTTATTTGTTTATTTAAATGTTATTAAAAATAAAATAAAATCTTGAATTATTTTTTCAGTCAAGTTTAAATATTTTAAGGTATTAAACACGTTAAAATTCCCTAAAAAAAACAGACTTTGGTTAGGACAAATATGGCTCAAAATATTCTAGATGGTCTATACTAACACATAAGGCTTTGCATGCAGCTTCCTAAAACCCTGTATAAATATTAATATTTTTATCTACTTTCCAGAAGTAAAGAAGAAAATGGACATTGTTCACTTGCATCGCTATTTGTAGGCACGGCCTTTGAACTTCATGGTACTGCGATTCTTTTCCACAGATTTGCATTTTGTTATCTACAAATTTTGTTATCTACCTACTTCATAGTCCTAATACAATTTACACATATTTTGGAGTATAACTAAAATTGTTGATACTTTTTTATCTATGATCCCTTATTAATTGTTTGCTGTTCGTTGTTAGACTTAAAAACATTTCCATCAACTGGGTTGTCTCTAGTACATTACAATTCTAATATACTTATTTGTAAATAAGTATTACAAATCATATCTACATTATTTCTCTTAATTTGATTTTAATAAATTATTGTTTTTAATATAATGAAATTAATAAAAGGCTATTAATTTTTATTAATATAAAAACTATTGGACCCGGCGCGACTTTGTTCATCTGCACCTACTTTGCACCTATCTACCCTTTTTTTCTTGCTTATAAATCCTCCTCTTGAATTGTTGAAAACCGTATTAAAATCCGTTGCGTAGTTTAAAATATCTAAGCGTACATATATACATACAGGCAAAAGGCATGTATAACTAACTAATTTACATATTCAACGTATAAATAATACACGCCATACCAAAACGAGGTCAGAATAATAAGATAGTCAAAATAATAATTCCACTACCGCCCACTCCTTTAGCCTGCCGCGAGTCACCCCTGGCACTAAGCTTTAATATAGCTATTAAGTACGTCATTTATTCTACCGGGAAACGTCATTACAGACATGGGGAAGAATATACCAAACATTTGTGTTTATTTAAATTTTAGGACATTTCGGATTAGTTCAAATTTAAAATCCCACAAAAAATTCAAGCGATAATATCGGCAGACTTAGAGCCGCACTGCAAGGGACCGCCAGAGAGACTGTATCCTTCAGGATGGTTGTAGCTGATATCTGAGCATGCAGGCGCTGGAAACCAGAACACGTTAGACGGAGGTCATCGTGCCCAACCTGCTCTCATTGGTAAAGTCTCTTCCTAGAAGTGTTTGAGTACGTGAGATCTAAATATTTTCGATTGTCGCATTTTTATATCCTCCGACAAATATTCACACACCAACGCAACTAAGAAATTTGTGTTCTTACTTGGATCCAGGGTAGTTGAGATATGAAGTATCGACGAGAGTTTAGTCTCCGAGATTAGTTTCAGCCAGAAAGAGTAAGGCGGGCTTGGCCATCTCGAGGTGTTGGAATGTATGATCAAGATCAAGCCAAGAATCTTGGTATCAGAATGGATAATCTGCTGCGATTTGACAGTCATGTAATCGACTTAGTGAGAAACTGTTTCTTTCGCTTGAAAGTATTATACAGGGTCCGCAACTTACTCAGCGAGGAAGTGCGCGTTAGGTTGTGCGACGCTCTTGTTTTGTCACGTCTAAATTATGGCGACACTCTATATGGCCCACGGTTGTTGTGTAAAACCCAGAGATTGATACAACGGGTTCAAAATGCTTGCTGTCGCTTCTCCTTCGAAATTCCACCTCGTAGTCATATAACCCCTTATTTAAACAATAAATCAATGTTAAATATGGCATCTAGGCAGAGGTTGCATCTTGCATGTGTCTTGTTTGATGTGATGAAGTTTAAGCAACCTCATTACTTATATGAAAAAATTAAGATAACTTCGCTTCAGGAGAGGTATGGCAGTAGATCTGCACGTGTTCCTCTGTCGGTTCATAAGCATGGGTCTGCAGCTTTTAGGGGCAGTTTCCGCTATCAAGCAACAAAGTGCTGGAATAACATACCCCCTCCAATAAGAATGTTAGGCACAAAGTGCACATTTAAGAAACATTATAAAAATCATCTTTTAGAAATCCAGAAGGAGGGTGGGTATTCCAGAGCACTTCTTGCGATAGTGGAACTTACCATATGGATTACTTGCATAAGCAACCATGTCCTGTTTTAGGTTTTCTGACCATCACCTTGCTGATTTTTATCCAAATTCGTTCAGCGCTTTGGGCGTTGAAAAGTGGCAGACAAATAGACAGATGTCATAGCTTTTGTGTTTTTATTAGTCATTGAAAATGTGGAACATGTAACTACACACAGATATATCACATTACACACTGTTGATAGATATTTTTTAAAAATATTACATTGGATACCGCGTACTACCTGGGTCTTGGCTGAAAATCAGTGTGTTGCCTTTCAAGGTAATACTGCGCTGAGCTACAACCCTTTTGTGTTGCTGCAGCGCACACATACAGCTTATATATTAAGTGATATTTTTTGTTTTGTTTAATTAAGATGTATTTTTTTATATTTATTGTTTAGGTATAAGTTGATGTGTGTGCATGGAGTGCCAAATAAATGCCTTTCTATTCTATTCTATTCTATTCTATGAGTAGACCCCTGATGTTGCAAAAGTACAGTTTAGATGTGGACAAGTGGCAACGCTGAATGTATGAGTGCTGCAAAGGAAGGAAGGGGAAGACCGTATCTCGCCACTAATTTCTGTAGGACGGTGTCGCCTGACAACAATGTCGGAGCAAAGCTACACTCGGCACGGGCGGCGCGAGTTGGCGACCTCGACGGGCGACGCGGTGTGACGCTGCGCACCAGGCAAGAGATCATACACCTCGCTTCAAGCCATCTTCTGAAACCTGCATACCTGTATAACTACTACTGTTGTTTTAGTTCATTATTTCCGTAAGACTTTTACAACGGATTATATGAAAACATGGCTCGAAGCCGTAGATTTATTATACACCTATATGCGGTGGACCGAACAAATAACTCTGACGGTTACCGAAGTAAATAAAACAGCGCCGTCTAAAGTGCCACAAACATGTCTGACCGGGTGACAGCCTCGCTGTTGCTGTTATTGGCATTGACATTTCAAAACGGCAACACTTAGTTCCGGTTTTGGCCACCGTGTCGAATAGGTTTATAGGTTTGTCAACAATCTTGTCAAGCCGCGAGATATTACATTGTTAACGCGTACAAGAATTTGTATGACAGTGGTAACCATTCCAATAGCTATGTGTAATAAGTTATTTGATAGCTATTTTCGAGCTAAACACATGGCGCTAGTTCCAAATATTAGTCCGTTCCGGGTTATGCTGTACTAATATCACAGTAATAAGATTTTTTTTCTATTCTACCCACATTTAATGGTCAGAACTAAATCCACGGTGTTATACCACCAGTGTAATTCATATCGTGCGCATGCATGTAAGACGGCCAAATCAAAAACTTGAACGGCGAATTTGATTGAACATACCAGCTAATCATGACCGGTTAATAATTTTGCGATGAACACTGAAATACTTATTGGAAATGCTAAAAACATAAGTTTTCTTAGTAATACATGATATTTGTTATACTTTACGGACAAAAGAAACTCTATCCTTGTTTTTAGTTGCTGTTTATCGGAACTAGTGCATGTGTTTCCTACGCAACTCGGCATTCTTAGATTGTAAAGTAACGACCATTTGTATACATGGCCGCAACATCACTGAGACGACGTTGGAGCTCCATTGCAGTTTTAGCTCCAATGAAGTGGTCTCATTGCCTTTGTACAATGAACCGGTCCATATATAGAAGTCTTTGCTCGAGGCATTGAAGGCGCCGAGTTTTTCTTCACAGAAAACCCTGCTGTCCATCTTTCAGCAACTAGTGGTTTAGGTGTTATGGCCTCTGATCAGTGGCGTGCACTTCATAAAGACAAAAAGACACTGCCTACCCTAGTAATTGCTTCTTTACAAATTTTTGTAATTGTCGGTGCTCGATTTGTCCAATTTTCAAAACAGCGCCACCTATCGGCTATCGGTGTTACCATTGTAATGTATCGTTAGTTGCACTATACCACGCTATACTAGCGCCGCTATGAGCGCGCAACGGGAAAGACACAAACGATTCGTGTCTTATTATGTCTATGTGTCTATTTATCCGCATTGGTGTGCATTCCTATTAATTCGTGGCATACAATGCCACAAATCACGCACACAACCGCACAGAGTAGGCAATGTCTTTTTGCACGAAAAATTACGACTATGACCGAAGTCTTCCGAACCGAAGTTGTTAGTTGGTTATTGTAACTATTTTTAAAAGTGGATGAATGAAGTAAATATAGCTCATTTTAATTATACGATTAACTTTTTGTCGTATTTTATTTGTTTGATTCGGTTTGATTCTGATTTATGATAGCAGTTATAAGTGTGAAAAGTTGATAACATTGAAATGTGAAAGGTATTTTTATAGAGAAAATAAACAATAACGCATTCTTAAAACTATATTTCGGAGAAAAAATCGAGTTCAATCGGTTCAGTTGTTTTGTTTCCCGTGTATTTTATTTTCAATTGATAAAACCGTCTTGAAAGACGGCGGCATCATACCTACACTACATCATTATTTAACCCATATGACGACGAATCAAAATGTATGCAGTATTTTTGGCAAGTCAATAATTTCTGCTTAGGTTTTTAAAGATTTTTGCCTACCCTATCTAAAAACTGTGTGCACGCCACTGCCTCTGATTAAAGATTTCAACATTGTAATTCTTCTTTACCGTCATCATTACCGGCCAATATCAGTTTACTGCTTATCATATGTCAACTTCCAGTTTTCTTCAAATCTATATAAAACTTATTTTTAGGAACCAGAAGTAATAAATAAATAAAAATAAACACTTTTAAACAAACTTAAGACAAATTTAATTCGAAATAAAATCAATGTCATCAATTAATCAAAATTATAAGTAACCAAGCAAACAACCGTTAATTTTCAAATACACACTTTAGATAATAATTAATGAGGGATAAAACAAAACTATGAGACAAGCTTACAGTATCTTAACCAACGACTGAGCAGCAAAAGGGCTAGCATGCGACTGTGCGCTTGCTTTTATAGGCGTTGGTGGGGATCGATACTGCCCATAGCAATTTTAGATAATAAAATATTATCTTGACAGTATACATTAATCGCATCAATCATATTCTCATTTGCAAGATTACACTAATCGTGTTGCTTATTTATTATTTAAAGACAGAAAGAAATGAAAGGAAAGTAAGGTCAACAGAGTGTAGTCTACTTTCACACACGATCGCTATGTATTTGGTACAAGAGAATAAAATTGTAAGAAATGTGGTACACGAAAAACGTGAAATGTCCAAACAATTTTTTACCTTTTCTGTTTGCTTCCCAATTTTTTGGAATAGATTTCGGCGTTAGCATTTTAGTTAACAAAAAATGGCAAAAGACGGTCCAATATATTAACTTTTCCTTGGCTTTCGTTTATTCAGTTGTACTGTTCTGTGTTTTAGCGTTCATATTCTCCGTTTACAGTCAGTTATTTCTCTCTTTCGAATACGCACTGTATTATGTCACTTTAAAATGTGCAAAATATACCATCTGCAACTTAATTGAAGATTGTAACTCCATAAATAAGTCATCTGGCGCGAAGATATCCATCCTCCTTATGACTATCGCCTATCCTTGCTTTGTGTTTTTAATCAAATGTTTTGCTATGTATTTTGACTGCATTAACAGACAGGACGATATATGCAAAGTTAATATTGGGATCATTCTGCTATTTACTGTGCCCGTATTTAGTATTGATGTTGTCGCAATAGGACAGATCATCATATTTTATCTTATACTTTGTTGTATCAGAAAACTAAGACAGGAAGTAGACTCGACAGTGGAGTTGAAGTATTTTGAATTGCAATACAAGGCAATTCTCAATGTTAGTGACAAAATTGCACCGCTATACAAAAAATTAGTAAGTACTTTGATTCTTCAAATAAAGTCATCTCGTTTTCATCTGAAAACTATATATAATAATTAAAATTGTATAAATAACATAACTTGTTTTCGCAGTTACTTCTACAACTCATTATTCGGGTGCCGCAATTGATGGTGATATTTTGGAGATTGCTGAAATATATTAAAATTCTTGTAAGCATACGACACCGTACTTTCTTACGTAATGTTTTACGACTTTCTTACGTCGCTTTGCGTAACCGTTCTTTTTTGTTGCTTACTACTCCCATACCGGGTGCATGGCTTCGGAGGGCACCGGGTGTCGCCGCTGGCCGACCGTAGATAGTAGGGAGCCTAAGTTGGTTAGCCATCAGTGAAGGGCTGTCCCGCCATCTTACGAAAAATCCCAGATTGCTCTACCTTGCCAGTTGGTGAGCGAATGGGGGTGCAAATAGCCAATCAGGCACCTTCCCGTGCGGTATTGGTATGCATGTAGCTGGTAGACGGAGTGCCAACCTCCTACAACAACCTTTTCCCTCTCAAAATGATGATGCACAACAAAAAGAGAAACATTAAACAGTGGCTGCACTCCCTCCCACTCAAAGTGCACCTCACTAATATCGCTAGATCTCACCTAGCTAGTAAACTGCGCCACGAGGGTACCTGATGTCGACTCCCATTCCGCCAATTGCTTAGACCTTCTGCTGACGACTGATCCGGACAGGCACTCAGTATAGGTTTCCGCACCGCTGGGTACATCCGACCACTGTCTGGTGAAATCCATATCCGTCTATTCCCCACCCGAGCAAAGCTCATGCAACCCACGAGGGGTGTGGCAATATACATCAGCAGATTAGGATGAGATGCGTCACTTTTTTTCATCCTTTCCTTGATGGGAGGCATGCTTCTCTTCGGGCGATCCGTCGAATTGTGCTAAAGCCGGAATGTATCTGTGGAAATTACCGACAACCTACAGCTCCTGGGTGTTAAGCTGTCAACCAATCTCAACAAATTACATTGATTCAAAATCCAAGACTGGAGCCAAAAAACATGAAATCCTCTCGAAGGTCAAGCGGTACTTCACTTCAAGGCAGTTGCTTCAGTTATATCAAGCACAAGTCCGATCTTGCATGGAGTACTGCTGCCGCCTCTGGGATGGATCAGCCAAATACCAACTGGCTGCTTTGGATTCGGTGGAAAAACGTGCAAAGAAATTATTTTTGTGATCCACAGTTGATTGAAGCTAAGCTGCAGAGCCTCGAGCCTCGGCGTAGGGTTTCGTGTTTTTCGGTCTTCTACAGGTTGCACTTCGGAGAGTGTGCAAAGCAGTTGCACGACCTCATTCCGCCGGCCCCTTTCCGCCATCAGAAGACGCGATCCGGGCGAGCGCTTCATCCTTATGTCGTGGAACTTTCAGCTATCCGCACGAATTGCTTTGGCTCGACATTTATAATACGTACGGCTAAGGAGTGGAATGTATTCCCTGCGAGTGTGTTCTCTGATCAATATAGTTTGGATGCCTTCAAGGCCAGAGTGAATAGGCTGTTCCTTGACAGGCATGCTCCATCATCGGCCGCATCGTAACTTACCACCAGGTTAGGTGGCGGTCAAAAACCTGGCTAGACAAATAATTAAAATAACAAATTTAAGAAAGACCTACTTTATGATGCTGCTGAGTAGCAGTCTTAAACAGGATTTCAATGTTTGTTTGGAGACTAAAGTCACCCTGTATACACATATAAATACATATAAGAACTGTTTAACTTGGTGCTATCGTCATTCTCCACCACCACACCTTCCGACGATGGGATAGATTTAATCCACACCATCTAGATGCCTGGCATCTAACTAACGTACGGGCATCACGATCCTTTTTTCTGCGCACGTATAAGTTGTGGAATGAGTTCTTTCAAGAAGTCCTTTGTTGCTTTTTGGGTTCTTATAAAGCTTGTCTACAGGTACCTCAAAGGCTGGTACCGTATCCGCTCCCCTTACATTGCAGATGTCCTGGATGACGGTGGCCACTTTCCATCAGGTGGGCCGTCGTCCGTGTACCTCCCTTGGCAATAAAAACAAATATACAAAAACAATTTTAACTTGATTAATTACCTAAGTATTTTGGTCTTTACATATAGGTTATATTTACTTTGAAGTTACATATTTTCAGGGAAACTGGAATCTATCACTCAGTCACGTACCATTTGGTATCCACGACATAGTGAAAATTATCATTCCAGCTATCGTATCTGAAATGGTAAATAGTGAAATGGATGCCATAAAATTGGCTTTCAATGAAGAACTCTTGAGGGATATAGGTAATTATAATTAAAATAGGACTCAATATAAGCATTATCAATATTGTAATATTAAAAAAGAGCACGAAGGAATCGTCAAAACATAACTTTCTTCACACACATTTTGGCTTGTTTTCTTTGCAGAAATATAATTAGATGTTTAATTCCAAATATACCAACAGGTAATCCTACTTGATTTGAAAGATTCATAACATAAATCTCTCATTAAAGTGAATGTAACAAAAATAACTTCTTTGTTTATTTTCCAGAAGAAGATAGAAAAATTGATATAGTCAACATGCTGCGCTATTTGAAGGCACGACCCATAAACATCATGGCATTACGGTTTATTCCGACGGATTTACAACTGTTGTTGTCTCTATTTACCCTATGCACTACCTACTTCATTGTTCTAATACAATTTACTCATCTAGTGGACTAATCTTGTTTATGTTTAAGTATTGTAATGTACTTTTGACGTGAAACGGCTTTTAAAACACACTGAAACATTACGAGTACCATGTCAAAAACTAGACCGTAACGAAAAGGTTTATATATTATGTCTTGCGTGTATTTATTGAGTTTGTCTACAACAATCGATCCATATGAATGATGTAATTAAAATTAATTAGTAATTTGGATATCATTTATAGTAAAAATAAGCAAAATTTGTAATAAATTAGGAAAATTATATGGCTGAATCAGTCAATTTAAGAGCCAGCTAGAAATACACGGCTATCGCCTGAAAGAGGGGTCCATGGGCCACACGTGGGTACCTCAGTTCCCGACGCTATAGACGTTTCACTTTAAAACCAACGGGCGTGTGTTCCGACACAACCCCGCCCAACTTTTTTTCTTAACTTTACTATTTTATGTAAGTTACCTTCATTTTAATTAATAAAATTGTATCACTTTAATGTTTTTCTTATCATTATTTTCTTCACAATGAATGTAATTTATAGGTACAGACAAAATATTTACAGAAATAAAACCCCATGAAATAAAAACTAATATATACTATAATAACATCAGCCAGCTTTCTGGGCACTGTTCTGGCTGGCAGCTGGCTGCGTTGCCTCGTTGGATAGCAATGTTTATCCTCTGTCTGAGTAACGAGCCAGCTCTCCGGTAACCTGTGGTGTCTATTAGCATCTTTACACAGATGGCACCGTTCGGTTCGGACGTGTCTAATATTTAATTAAGTAATCGCTTGCGGAATCGTGACCTCGTTTCTTTTTTGATCGTACTCAGTAATAAAGTGCCAAACTAAATTATTTGTGACAATTTGTGAATATTATAATGCAGTTTTTCTTTTATTCAAAATAACATTTCGTGCTATTTATTAAAACAAAATGGAACGTTTAATGGGGCGCAGCCCTCCTCGTCTCCGTCCTGTGCCCTGCACTCCACAACGTGCCGTGGAGGAAACGTGTGAAATTGTGTCGACGCCTGAGATACAACACTGGATGCAGTCGATTGAACAGTACCTGAACGAAGTTTGCGCTATATCAGCTGAAGGGAAGCTAAATACTGACCAGAAGCTGAGAATAAACAACTTGTGCAGGAAGATTGGTAGTGGGACTTCGCAAATGGCTGTACAGTACCAAGCTCTTAAGAAAAATGCAGCTCAAGTGCATCTTAGACTTGAAACTTTACAAGATAAACTCGACCTATCACAGCAACTTCAAGAGCTAAAGCACAGCATTGGGGAGTTCTCACAGCCTACAGGTAGGGCATCCTTCGCTGATATGGTTAAAAAAAGGGAAAATGACTTTATCAAGCCCACTAACGTGAGCGCTATTGCCATTTATCCAGACAACAAACAGCAGTCCAGCGCAGAAACCAAATCACTTGTCCAAAAACTCATACGTCCGGAAGAAATGAAACTACACGTGAGAGGTTTACGTAAGACGAAGAATGGCGGGGTCATAATCAGCACTGACAACAAAAGCGACGTTGAGAAGCTAAAACAGTCTATCCAGCTGACATCCTCTGGTCTCACTGTAGATGAACCCAACAAACGCAAGCCGAGAATTGTAGTTATCGGAGTACCCGTGGCGATGCAAGAGCCCGAAGTCATCAAATGCATCTTTCATCAAAACCTGGCTGAAAAGATTGATATGACACTTGAGACCTTTTTAACATCCGTTAAGTTAAGCCATAAGTCGGGAAAAAAGGATGCTGAGACCTGCAATTACATAATAGAAGTACCTGCTCTTATACGTAAGGCGCTTATAACTCAAGATAGAGTATTCGTGAACTGGTCTTCCTGCCCTGTCAGAGACTTCACTCTTGTCACCAGGTGTTATAAGTGTCAGCAGTATGGGCACGCAGCTAAGACTTGTCGTCAGATAGACATCACGTGCGGCCATTGCGGTGATCTAGGTCACTCACGAAACGAGTGCACAAAGAAAGCGGAGCCTCCAAAATGCGCAACGTGCTCGCGCTTCAAAAAGCCGAGCAACCATAATACGGGTGCCACTGAGTGCCCCGCTAAGATAATGGCCGAGAAGAGATATATAAATACAATAGATTATGAGGGCGCCAAAAAATGATAAGCATTGATAGATATTAGTTTTAACGTTAATATGTTATTTTTAATTTACATAATGTTATAGGTAGATAGTTCCTATATTTGTTACTAGCCCCGCAATAACCGCGCGCTGTCCCACTAACCTCTAATCATAAGATACCTAAAGTGCAAACATGCACATAACGAACATATTGTTTGCCAGTATAGAATCTTTTTGCTGACGCGAATATCTTTTATAATGGAAATATTACCTACTTTTAGTTTCTAAGTTAATTTATGATATAATGCATGTGTACTTCGTCATATTTTGCTAGTGATTATTTTAATATGTATAGAAAACCATTCTTTGTTAATTTAAGATCTGTAATTTCATGCCTGAAACACAGGGTATCATATTATCCTAGCTCAGGCAAAAAAATATTTTTATTTTTACCTTTTACGTGTTTTTTAACTCTAAAATTGAAATGTATTCCACAAGATTTAATAAACTTTTTATTTATTATTATATATTTATAGCTTTCCTTTAAAGACTCTAAAGTGTCAGGGCCCCATGATCCAAGCCTCTCGACCCCAATCGGCTGAAGTATTACCTGCTTTTGTTTGAGGTCCTCAGCGGCAGAGCCCGCAGTGGGCGGTAGATGTTTCGTGGGAAGGCGCCTGAGTGTCCACGCAGGTAGCGTCCCACACCAGCGCCCTACGTTTCCAAGCAATGAGGGTCATGCAGTTAGGCCCCTTGTTATCGTCACGTACGGTACCTTTCGGCTCTAATAGGGCCGGTACGTTGAAGGTGACAAGAGCCCTATTTTAAATTTGTATGCCCAAAATAGAGCTAGACATAGACAGAAATCCAACCTTATAACAAGGAACTTATGTGTACGCACCTATTTATTATTTATTTAGTTTAATCTTCATGCACATTACAGTACAAAGGCGGACTTAGAGCTACGTAGCTTTTTCTACCAGTAAACAGGAGTAAGCAGTAACAGGAGAGAGAGAGAGAGAGAGAGAGAACATGAAACTTAACATAACAAGCTACTGGCACACTCAACAACACTACTGACAAGAACTTCAAAGAGAGAAAGACCAATTAGAAAAGTGTAAGTGGTTACAGAGACTATAGGAAATGATGGCTACGTCTGATCTCCAAAAGAAGACCATTCCAAAGTCTAGCAGCAATTAAAATGAAATAATTAGACCGAAATCCAGTCCGGTGAAGGGAAAGGTTTAAGGAGAGAGTATTTGAAGAACAGAGGCTACGGTATAGAGAAAAGGGAGGAAAGTATTCTTTGGTTGCGGCGATATCGTATAGGCAGCCACTTGAGCTCGTCACTGAAGCTTGATACGTGATCGTACTCACGCAAGCCGTAAATGAAGCAAAAGCAGTCGTTTAGAAGTCGATCTAATTTGTTCAGTTGATCCTGGTTCAGGTCGGACCTATGTTACAAAATAAATCACTTTAAACTTTGAACTTCAGTGATGAGAAAGTCATATGCAAACGCTATCACAATCACTTTACCATATGGTAAGTAATAACCCCAATACTAAAGTAATTTGAAGGACATATTCGTAATTTCATTAGGAAATTTTCATTACTTAGATGATCTTATGGGTCTCTTATTTAATTAATAATCAACAAAGTAGATACACTTGTTAACCAACACTCTAATAGTGTACATGTTTAACACCAAACATGTTGTATATTGTAAAAGAAAACAAGTTTGCCGTGAAAACATTTGGCACACCGAAAACTAAAATTTCCAAACCATTGTTAATTTTTCTCTTCGTTTCCCAATTTTTTGGTTTAGATTTCGGCATTGGTGTTATACTTAAAAAGGATTGGCAAAAAGTGTTACAACGTGTACATTTTACTTTGTGTCTCGTTTTTTCTGTTGTTTTCTTTTTAATTTTTATATTAATTTTGTCCGTTAGTACTTATTGTGCCACAATAATTGAATACAGTGTTTACTGTATAATTTTAAAAACCACCAAATATTCTCTTTGCAATCTAATTGTAGAATGCAACAGATTGAGCTACAAAATGTTTTGTACGAGAAACACGATTATAATTTTAACTATCATCTACCCTTGCCTTGTATATCTTATCAAAAGCTCCGCCATATCCTTTGGCTGTGCTCAAGAGAACGCCGGCTTTTGTCAATTAAATATTATCTACAAGGCTTTGCATTGCTTACCTCTTTTCACCACTGATATTGTGGCAATCGCACAGATCATCATATTTTACTATATACTTTGTTGTGTTAGAAAGCTGAGACAGAATCAAGAGACCGGCATGAAGTTGAACAGTTTTGAATTGCAATACAAGGCCATAGCTAAAATCAGCGAAAATATTACTCCATTGTATCGCAGGATTGTAAGTATTTGTTTTTACACAAATAGGTATCTAGCAAATTATTTAGAAAACTCAATTGATGAGTTAAGCTCGCCCTTGTACATATATTTTACCGTACTGTATCATAATGTTATGTTTGTCTATAATAAAAAATAATAAGAACAGAATAGGCAGGTTTCATCACGATGTTTTGTCTCACCGTAAGTGCGTCAGTAAGCAATCAACGAATGTCCATAACTCAGAAAAGAGTCATGGCAACAGTGAGATTTGAACCCGATACCTCTCGCTTATGAGTCGGATACCATAACTACTTGGCCACTGACGCTCCCAATAATAATTTCAGCTAAATTGCTATAGTTTAGTTACGATAATTTGCTAATTTATTATTTCTAGAATAACATTTTTTAATAATGGGCACTGATACATAATTCATATCTGCCTACTCTTATGAGATACGGGCCTAAATGTAAATATGTATGTATTCTCTTTATTGCATCAATTTATAACATTACAAGAAATAAAAATACAGTTATGTAGTATGGGTATAATCAATCAACTTTTTTTTTTCAGTTAATTCTACAACTTATATTTGGTGTGCCGAAAGTAATGATGACATTCTGGGCTTTAGTGGAAAATATTAAACTTATTGTAAGCATAAAATTTATCTGTCAGCTCATCAACAGCCACATCCCATCAAAGTCATTAGCAATTCAATGTCAATATTGTCATTATCACATTTTGTTTATTAATAAATTCTATCAACTAAAAACACAAAAATAAATAAGTACAATAAAAAGGAAATGAAATTAACTAAATTAAAATATGTAAAAAATTTGGGCCGTGTGGAAGCGTACCCAAGATGCTGGCATCATTACCTCTCTGAATAGCAATGCTTATTCTTTATGCGAGGTAGCTGCCAGCTCTTCGGTCACCTGTGGTGTCGACAAATTTCTTCGCAAGCTCTCTGTACAGAGAGAGCGCCCCGGGGCCCCACGGAGCCAGGGTCTCGACACCAAATGCAACAAAAATGTATTGCAAATTATCACATATTTTGAAAATTCTCATCCTTCCACATCCTCATTATTTATGAGAAATTTTATAGAAAGTAGCAAGCACTACACACACGCAACTGCCTCGCACCGATATAAATAACCGTGGCCGCCCTTTGTGTTAAAATAAATCTTGGACGAATCTCCACAAAGCGATCTTAAGCAAAGCTTGTGTTATGAGTACCATTGTATACGTATATTTTTATACCAGGGGCATAAGCATACCCAGTTTTTTCGATACAAGCTTGATCTTTTCTTAAAAATGACTACTAAACTGGACGTACTACTGGAGATGTGGATATCTAGGATATGTATGCTCTTAGAGATGGTAAGTGGTGTATCCTGCAACTGAGGAGCTACAACGAATGGAGCTTTCTTGACGGTGAACGCGCATACTTGTGTCTTAGTGGGATTAAATTGGACTAGATTTAGTCGTCCCCAATCGAAGATTCTACATAGAGTAGTCTCGATTTTAGACTCAAGTACTTCGTTCACTATGACAAGTTGGATATTAGTAAGACCCGTATCAAAGGCGTCTCCAGTACTGTCATCTGCATAGCAATAAATGCCGTCAATAAACAGAGTTGGAGACAGCACCGCGCCTTGCGGGACACCAGCGTTAATGTCCAAGATATCGGAGCAAAATCCGTCAAACACTGCTTTGATGCATCTGCTGGATAAAGAGCTAGTTACCCATTTGCACAACCCCTCGGGAAGCCCGTATGATGGTAACTTCGATAGAAAACCCCTATACCAAACCCGATCGAAAGCCTTCGCCATATCTAAACAGCCAGTGCCTTACCTTGACTCTCAACAGCTAAATCCCAACGGTGTGTAAGATTCATAAGAAGATCACCCGTTGAGCGACGATGTCGGAAACCATATTGACGGTCGCTCAAGAAATCATGTTTCTCTAGGCAACTAAGGAGCTGTATATTTGTAACTCGCCCCAACACCTTAGAGAGTAGGGAGGTAATTTTTAAATATGGATTTTTTTAAATGTAGATTTAAAGTCTGATTAGGTATTGAACTTGTTTATCTTATTAAGAAATGCTAATAATAACAACTATTTCTTTGTTAACGGATAGTATTTACCTAATATATTCGTTTAAAAAATAAAACAGAGATCCTCATTCTGTAAATCCTCATCCTCATCCTCTGCCTTTATGTCTCGTACTTCCTCATCCGCATCATCTTCCTCATCAACCCTACTATGCTTCTTGGACGGATCGTAGAGCAGCGTTCGAGAATACTAACGAGACGCCTAAACCAAATCCTATTGAACCTGACAAAGACACAAGTATGCGCGTGCACCGCCAAGAAAACTGCAGTTTTTTGCAGAAAACTGTTGTAGCTTTACAGTACCAGAACACATCGCTTTGTATCTCAAAGCGCATACATATCTAAAGGTATCCACATCTTCAGTGAATTCCTGTTTCGCAGCCATTTAGATGAAAATGTCAAACTGACATAAAACAACTGGTGTGCTTAACAGATTAAAACGATACTTCACGCCGGAGCAAAGACTTATGCTATGTAAGGGTCAATTCGGGCCCCCTTTTGGAACATTGCTTCCATCTATGGGTGGGAGCATCGACTTACCAGCTTTGTCCTTGTCGTCATGAGCCGCAAAGTCAAAGGAGGGATTTCGCCTCCCTTTGCGTCTTCTACCCTGTACAACGATGTTTGTACTGAGGAAATGTTTGACATGATACCTGCAGCCACGTACTATCATCTATCATTTATTATAAGTATTATAGCCACTTTCTGAGATGATGTCAATATTTCAAATAACAGAAGTACCAAATTTTTCAGGGAAAATTACGACTATTGGTGCCTCACATTACATTTGGAGTCCACGATGTGTTGCAGATTGTATTTCCAGCAATTGTAGCTGAACTGATAAACAGTGAAATTGACAAAATAAAACTGAGTTTCAATGAAAATATCCTGGTGGAAAGGGGTAATTATGATAGCAGAAAGTAATTACGTTTAGTGATTAATCATTGCCCGGTCATTATGAATACTGACGCAACTCCTAGGCAAACTGATAACTAGGATACATTAGGCAACAAATTGATTTGATTGCACTCCAAATTGCTGGGTTCGCTGCGCCAGTTTTCAATATCCTGTTGCGAGAAATTTTAGATTTCGTTCTTGGTGCGATGGTTCATGAAAACTATCACGCTCGTCGCTTAGCTCCTCGTATCTTAACCTTCTGTGATAGAATTACAGTTTTGATAGATTCAGTTTTTTGACAAACTTTCAATCACAATAAGTCTCTGCACAATATGTGACGTACCAAATATTTAATTATTTGAATAGTTTTCATCACATTGTCTACTCATATTTGGCATTATTTATGAATACACTGACAGGCACTACGGTACCTGGGTATTACAAATGATAACTTATGAACTAATAAGTAAATAAATCACATTGCCCATATGTACATGGTATGGTTTCTACATTAATCTATCGAGTGATCTAGGATATATTTTGATATCTCTTTATGGTGCCGTGGGTGGAATATACATTTCTTTAGGTGTAAATAAGAAGAATTGATGTATTTAGATGTAATATTTAATTAGGTATTATATTATTTAGATGGAAATCTCTACAGTTCATTGTATAGATGCGAGGATATTAGTTTAGGAAGGTCTTGACCGATTGTGAATAAGCGAATATCTGACTAAGCATGGCGAGCTCGGAACTGTTTGTTCCTTATTTTAAATTATGCATAACTGTAAATAAAAATACAAGATATCCAGAAACGGGTAAAAAGGAAGGAAGGAAGAGGGGGATCTTCCTGAAAAGAGTAAAAAGATTTTTACAGGGCAACACAGCAGTGATATCCCTGGTATTGAAAATATCCATAGGCTGCGGGATGCCGTTAGCTTGTTTAGCGGTATAAAAACAAAACGAGCTCAAAATATTTCCATTTTGGCCAATGCTCCCATAATTTTGTTAAATGAAAAAGAACGCGTTTGGGATTATCCACCAACCTGGCGGGCCTCACGCGGTAGACTCCGCTCGTAAGATTAATTGATAAATGTTCTAATTTCCAGATGACAAGAAGAAAATGGATATAGTGCATTTGTTGCGCTATTTGAAGGCTCGACCTTTGAACATCGTCGTACTGCGATTTATTCCAACGGACTTACAATTATTGTTATCATTATTCACAATATGTTCTACCTACTTCATAGTTCTAATACAATTTACTCATCTGGACGCTTAAGTACAACGATTATCATTAGTACTGATTCACAAATCATGGCGTTTTAAGTAAATGTGTTCTGATATTAGCGAGGAGGAGGTGGATGAGCTAATTTTTCATTTCTGAATAATTGAGTCATCATCGCGTCAGCCATAGAATCAACGTCCACTGCAGCTGAACATCTCTCAAGGTCTCCTTTTTTGCCTTCCAAAAATATCGGTGGTGCGCCTTCGGTTCGACCAAAGCTGGGTATAGGTCTCCGCCAGAGATTTCAAATACCTTCCCCATCCAGCTGGTGCCTGCGCTCTTTACTAAGTGGTCGGTCCACCTGTTCGGAGGCCTACCTACGCTGCGTCTTCCAGTACGTGGTCGCCACTCTATAATCTTTCCGTTCCGAGCTACGTCGCCTGCCCATTGCCAATTAAGTTAATTAAGTCAAATACTCAAAGACTTCTATATACAGCTAGCGTATAGACCAGTTCTTTGATCAAAGGTAATAGCACTACTTAATTGGAGTTCAAACTGCAATGGAGCACCAATGTCGTCACAGTGATGTTTTGACTTAGTGTGTGAATGGTCGTTGTTTCACAAACAATAATGCCGAATTGCGTAGATAAAACGTGCTCTAATTCGGATAAATGATAAGCAACAAAAGGATGGTGTATGTTTTTTCCGGCAAGTATTGCAAACAGGATGTATAATTCGTTAAATGAATGTTTTTAACATTACTAATAAATATTATATTGTTTATTGCTAAATAATGACTATATAATGTCGTCCCTAGTGTTGTATAGTGGAAATATAATTAGCCGACCAAGATTAGTTGGTAAGTTCTAGCAAAATTTCATACACTCCACCTGCTTGTTTGGCCGTCTTAAGCTGCGTACGAATTAGAGCGGCTCAGCCCGAGGCATGCTCGCCGCGCGCAGCGAGATGCTCACCGCGCGCGGCGAGGCTGCTCAGTTGCGCATTTGTTTGTGCGTTGAGGCATCGTGCTCGCGGTGAGCCACAAATGCGCCGCACAAATGATATGTTGATGTTGCTTTTATCATTATTGATGGGATTGTTAAAATAATTTTAGTTTTTTCGATGCCATAACGCTTTTTTCTGCTTACCATGTTGTTTAGTATATAAGTTTATTTTATTTATTTATTTATTTTATTTTATTTATTTTATTTATTTTATTTATTTTATTTATTTTATTTATTTTATTTATTTTATTTATTTTATTTATTTTATTTATTTTATTTATTTTATTTATTTTATTTATTTTGTTTATTTTATTTATTTCATTTCATTTATTTCATTTTATTTTATTTATTTTATTTTATTTTATTTATTTTATTTATATTATTTTATTTATTTATTTATTTATTAGGAAGACCAACAGTTTAATTGACATGAAAATATTAAAGTTGTCAAGTGTCAATAAACAATACGCGCGCATTCGTAGTCACGTCCAAACATCGCGAGGCAAGCACGCCGAGGCACCTTTGAGCATGGACAGAAAACCGACAATCGGCGGCTCGCGGCGCACACGCTCGCGGTGCGCCGCGAGCTGCGCGTGAGCCACGTACGAATTTGCGCAAATGGGCGAGCCGTGCGTGCCTCAACCTGAGGCTGCCTCTAATTCGTACGCACCTTTACATGCATGCGCACGATGTGACTTGGCACTGGTGGTATGACAACGTGGATTTAGTTCTGACTATTAAATGTGGGTAGAACAAAAAGAAATACTTATTACTCTAATAGGTTTAGGCATAACCCGGAACGGACTAATATGTGGAACTAGCACCATAAATACTTTTGTTCAGCTCAAAAATAGCTATCCAACAACGTATTACACATAGCTATTGGAATGGTTACTGCCCATACAAATTCTTGTACACGCTAACAATGTTATACGTGACGGCTTGACAAGATTGTTGACAAACCTATTCAACCCGGTGGCCAAAATCGGAACTAAGTGTTGCCATTCTGAAATGTAATGTATATGCCAACAACAGTGACGCTGTCACCCGGTCAGACATGTTTGTGGCACTGTAGACGGCGCTTTTTAATTTACTATGGTAACAGTCAGAGTTATTATCGCTAAAACAGTCAATGTCGTGGTACAGGGCATAAGATAATATCAGCCGACACAACCCACAAAATGTGTAGGAGACGTTCCGAGTAGCTCCGAATAAGTACGATACAGAATGAACTCGATCGAGTTGTGCGGAACAGTTATTTTGTTTGCATTACATTGAATTTACGATTAAGTTTGATAGAAAAGAACAAAAAGTTATGTGTTGATTTTAATTAGTTGGAACCATGATGATTTCATTACTGGTGACCTACAGAGCCTCTGTTTTTAATATTTGCCCCGGTTCTAGGCCACACACTGTATACCATTTTGCAAGAAAGTCGAATGATGAAGAAAAGAATGATTTGGGAACTACTGCTCTCGCCTAAATTGGCAACACTATAATTCTGTCATACTCAAATATTCTATTCCTATCTGTGGTCAAACTGACTTCGCTGTCACGTCGTCTAGACATTATTATTGATTTGTTATTGTTATGTTTAAAGTTTTATGTGTATATTTTTAGTATTTTACTATGTGGGACATTTATTTTCGAAATGAATGCAGACATGTTTAAAAGTTTCTTGAAGAATGTATGGGCGAGTTTAGAGCAGATAAGTTGTTGTCCAATTCGGAAGATGTTTACGGCCGTACTGGAAATATTACGGTACGTAACATGTATCTAAAATTTGAAAATAATGAATGAAATGAGAACCTTAGAATTTATGTAAAATTGATGTGTTTTGTAGTATTGTTTACATTTATTTGAGGTTGCAAAATTAACCGATAAATTATAGTGTAGTGTTATAGTTTTGATCCCGTTGTATTTTTTCGTGAATATAAAATTATTTTTGCGTTCAGGTGTATCTGAAAGCAATGTGGTGCTTGTGAACGAAGGTATTGTAGAAAAGAGCTATATAATCAAGGCACATTAGACTATTCGGGGCTGATGAAATGAAACCTAGGATCGAGGAAACTTGAGAACATATTATTAATTGAGGAGGATAATATAAGATTATCAGTGTTATTGTTTTTATCTATAAGAGAAACAGAAGACATTTTGACATATGTCAACAGTTTAACATTGTATCGTTCCGTACATCAGTGTTGCTGTTAATAAATTAATAAGAATAAATATATACCAGACTCTTACTTCAATTTCCAACACTTCTCCTTAGTGACATCTGAAGTAGGTACTTTATTGTTGCAGTTTCACAGTAGGTAATTTATTGTTGCAAGAGCAGTAGATAGCAGATCTGTTGACATTTTCAAAATGTTGGAAATCTGATTAAAATAGTCATGAAATGAACCTTCCTTTTTTACCATCATGCTATATTACTTGAAACAGGCCTTATGTCAATCTTGTTTTCCTTATGTATTACCTATCCCTTGGTCTATACTATCTTTACTAAACTAGCCCTTTCGGCTGATGTGGTAAAGTCCAGCAGTGGGCTGTCACGCGCTGTCATCGAGCGATATGATATAGAAAATTTACAATTATCAAATCTTTCTAGTCGAAGTATACGAGGCATAGACGCAAAGCCATCGCAAAGCACAGATGTGAAGATATATATGTCATGTCGTTGCGTCAAGGAAACTGGTGTATTAATATCATTGTCATCAGGGTGGTGATATCAGTATTAGATCGTATTCGTCCAGATAAATTAAATAAAAGGTTTACATTTAATTCATTGTATTTATTCCAATACATTTCTTGCACATCACTTATAATTTTACTTGAAATCAAAGCGGTATCACAATGTAGGCAGTTGAGGTAATTTACATTCTTATTACAACGGTGATTTTAAAATTACTTTATTTTCAAACGTAAATAACACTTACTATTAACGATATGTGGAGACAGTTTCAAGACGAGTCACTCCTCGGCGGCGGTCGGGCCAAGAATCCGCCACTCCGCCTGAGTCGTGCCGTCGAGACTCTGCCAGCACGCCCACCAGGCGGCGCACTCCCAATTCCGTTTTCTTCGTCATGAGTCCGGCGCACGCCTCTCGCTCGCCCACGTGACCAGTAGCCACTGACCCCGCGCGGCCGGCCGGCCTGCACGCTTTACATTGCGTGCTTTTACTTAAAGCGCATTTATTTCAACTTAAATTTGAACTTTGAGTGTCTAAATTAATTGTGAACGATGTAGTTATTGATACTTGATATTTTTAAGTACAAAAATATAACTTTTTTTTAAGAATCTCGATATCTGCCTAAACTATGATATTTCCGCGGGTATGTTTCTTGGGGAAAGTTGTTCAGTTTTATGGGTAGAATATGAGGTTTCAATTAATGCTAGCGGTCTTTTTACACCCTGTATATATCAATGCAAATACTATTTATTTATTTTTTTATTGGAGTACCAAAAGCTATATAAAACATAATAGGTAATATATTAGAATCAATAAGCCAATTATAGGTCCTCGCTAATATCACTAATAAACATCAACCAGATAATGCCCATTGCCCATGCCCTATTTTTTTGTAAACAATCTTTCGCTTTTTATACAGTAGTAGAATTACAGGTCCAGATCTAAACCCCAAATGCGCATTTGAATTATCCAGGACAGGTACGCCAACATTGGAGCCGTTGTCCAAACAATCGTAAGTCAGTAACCCTCCGACCCGATCTACTTAAGTTATTGAAGGACATATTCTTAAAAGCATTAAGAAATTCCCATTAGCTAGATAATCTTATTTGTGCTTATTTAATCAATAATTAATGAAGTAGGTACACTTGTCAACCACCACTCCGACAGAGTACGTGTTTAACACCAAACATGTTGTATTTTGTAAAAGAAAACAAGTTTGCCGTGAAAACATTTGGCACACCGAAAACTAAAATTTCCAAACCATTGTTAATTTTTCTCTTCGTTTCCCAGTTTTTGGGTTTAGATTTCGGTATTGGTGTTATACTTCAAAAGGATTGGCAAAAAGTGTTACAACGTGTTAATTTCATTTTGTGTCTTGCTTATTTAGTTGTTTTCTTTTTATTTTTTATTTTTATTTTGTCCGAGGCTATTTATTGTTTCCAAATCTTTGAATACGGGCTTTATTGTATAATTTTAAAAACCGCTAAATATTCTCTATGCAATCTAATTGTGGAATGCAACAGATTACGCTACAAAATATATTGTATGAGCAACGCGATAATAATTTTGATTATCATCTACCCTTGCCTTGTAATTCTCATCAAAAGCATTGCCTCATACTTTGGCTGCGTTCATGATAACAGAGAGTTTTGTCAAATTGATATTATCTACAAGATTGTGTATTGCGTACCTCTTTACAGCACAGATCTAGTCGCAATAGGACCGATAATCACATTTTACTATATACTTTGCTGTGTTAGAAAACTGAGACAGAATCAAGACACCGGCATGAAGTTGAACAATTTTGAATTGGAATACAAGGCCATAGCTAAACTCAGCGAAAATATTGCTCCATTGTACCGCAGAATGGTAAGTATTTGTTTTTGCACAAATAGGTGTCTGCCTAATTTCTTTTTAGGAATATAATATTATTGATTTTGGCGGTGAAGGATATAAGGTAGCCGCCAATGATGTCGCTACACCTGTAATGATAGTGCTAATAAGAATAAATAAATAAATAAACATTTTTAAATAATGGGCGTCAATAAATAATACGTTTCTGCCTACCCCTATGAGATGCGGGCGTGAGTATAGGAATATACATATGTATAAATAATGATCGGTATTTTTTCAGATAATTCTACAACTTTTATTTGGTGTGCCGAAAATAATGATCTCATTCTGGACTTTAGTGGCAAATATGAAATTTATTGTAAGCATAACCTTTATCTGTAAGCTCATCAACAGCTACTGCTTATTAAAATAACTTGAGCCTTTGCAACGTTAATAGATAATATTGTCATAATCACTATGCTTCTCAGACGGTTCTCAGCGCATAGTTTTTATTTTTATATAAATCGTACTGTTGATAAGTGACGATGCGGCCGAAGATCACCATGCCCGTTTTGGAACAGCCTATTCACTCTAGCCATAAAGGTGTCCAGATTATATTGATCAGGAAACACACTAACGGGCCACGTGTTCCATTCCCTAGACGTACGCATTGTAAAAGTCGAACCAAAGCGGCTCGTACGGATAGCTGGAAGATCCACGACGTAAACTTGAAGCACTCGCCCGGAGCACGTCTCCCGATAGCGGAATGGGGCCGACAGAATGAGGTCGTGCAACTGCTTTGCACACTCTCTGAAATGTCACCTGTAGACAGACGCGTAACCCTACGTCGATGCTCGAGGCTCTGCAGCCTAGGTTCAATCAACTGCGGGTCACAAATTATCTTCGTTGTACGTTTTTCCACCAAATCTAAAGCCGTCAGTTGATATTTGGCTGATCCATCCCAGAGGTAGAAGCAGTGTTCCATGCGTTTGATATAACTGAAGCAACTGCTTTGAAGTGTAGTGCCACCTAACCTTTAAGAGGATATCAAGTTTTATAGCTGCAGTTTTTGCTTTGGATTGGATGTATTGACCAAAGCGTTCGGGATAATATCCACTTTCTCTATTAAATTTTTTAAAGTAAGGGATGTACCTACTTTTTCAGGGCAACTTGCGACTATTGGTAATTCACACGACCTTTGGAGTCAACGATATATTGAAGATAGTATTTCCAGCAATTGTAGCTGAAATGATAAACAGTGAAATGGATAAAATAAAATTGAGTTTCAATGAAAATATCCTGGTCGAAATGGGTAATTATGATAGAAAAAAGTAATTCACGTATAGTTGATAAAGGCACCTCACATTCTAGACTAAAGTGGTGCTTAACAATTTTTACTTACGGGTCACAAATAAGTATACCCGGGCAATATGAATTCAATACAAGTAAAATCGGTCAATGTAATCAATACTTATTTAAAGTTCAATATTTATCACAATAAAATAATCGTAATCGTGGACAAATTCACACAGCGCCATCTAGCCCCAAACTAAGCAAAGCTTGTACTGTGGGTGCTAGATAACTGATAAAGTACATATTTACTTTTTAAATACATACTTATTATACATAGAACACCCAGACCCGTAACAGAAGTTAAAATTCATAATTTCTATTTCCGCGCTGCCAGGAACGAACCCTCGAACATTGCTCGGGCATTATGAATACTGCTACGTAACTGTTGGGCAAACTGATAATATAGATACATCAGGCAACAAACTGACCTGGTTGGACTCCAAATTGGAGGATTCCCTGCGCCAATTTAAAAATCATATTCCGAATTTTGGTAGATTTGATCTTGGTGCGGTGGTTCATGAAAATTAACACACTCATCGCTTCGCTCCTTGTACCTAACATTCTCCGACAGAACGACATTTTTGAGGGATACGGTCTTTTCAACCTCGACTCTCTCGACCTTGGTCAACCTCGCTTCGCCAACACTATTAGGAGGCACACCTAGCGAGTAACGAACTCGTTGTGGTGCTAAAGTTCAACTACTCGTAGACACAAAGTACGAAATGGTCGCCCATCCAGTTTCCAGACTCTACGAGCGTTGTTTAAGCTTGGTTAGGTATCGGTCTCGCAAGCACGCTGGAACTGGACCAGTGCCACTTCCATACTATTAAAATCATTCAATTATTATTTAGGTAATTTTAGTCACTTTCAATCCATTATACACAAAGATTCAGAGTACAGAGTGAAATAATAATAAATGAAATAAGAAGCACGAAATTAATGAGCATCCATACTAATGAAAAAGTCTGAACGAATGTTATTTTTATGATTAAGACGTCGTCGTCATACACTTTATCAATTACTCATAACTTTCAGGTTCAGACCCCACGCGTAAAATTAATTGATAAATTTTCTATTTTTCACAATTTTTATTTAGTCTTAAGTGTATACAGGATGGATTCTTGAGAGGGGGCGGTAAGGGCAGGTACCTTAACCGTTGCAACTAGAGGGAAACGTTTTTAAGAGACTGTCCTTAACTTCTTGAGACAGTTTTACCCCCATTTACAGAGTTTACAAAAAATTTACAGTCAGCAAAGAAATAGACTATTTTTTACACAAAAACTTTTTTTATATCAATCGATCCTGTTTCTTATAAAGATAAAAAAGTCTATGAGACTAACTGAGCTTAGAGTACTAGAAATGTCAGAAATCGCAAAAAACTTCTCCCACACATTTTGCAAAAATAAGACTCAAACTAAACATTTAATACCTAAAAAAACTTTTTAAGATGCATGGATAGACAGGTCGATAAATATGAGGTACTGGTCGAAAATAATTTTAAATTTGGAATGAAATTTCTTCGAATATTTCTTAAATATTGCTTCGAAAACAAAAAAACTAGATTAATGATTGCTTTGCTTTGCTGACCTCTAATTTAGAACGTTTGGACTTACTAGAAGCATATTATTTTAATAATAAAAACCCAACAACCGGTTTGGAGTGGTACAGGATCAAATATCCAATGAGAGTAGTGCCAACAAGAAAAGTTATTATAAATCTTTTAAAGAATCTCGAAGAATGTGGCTCGTTCAAGAAAGTGTTTGTACGACATTCATTGGTATTGGATGAAGATATGGTAATTGCAATTTTATCACTAGTAGAAGCTTATCCTGAGATATCTTAAAGACATGTCGCTGCTGAAGTGGGTGTATCTCACTCACTTGTTTTGAAGACATGGAAGAAGTAAGGATATAAATGTTTCCGGCAGGGGCGAATAGTTCAGGCTTTACATTCTGGAGATAATATTCGCAGAATTACATTTTGCAGATGGTTAAGGAGGAAAATAAGTAGAGATAATTATTTTAATAACTACATTTTATGGTCTGATGAAACCAATTTCTCCAACAATGGCATGTATAACCGGCGAAACCACCATTATTGAAAGAAAGAAAGAAAGAAAATTTATTGACACAAACAACAACACCACAACATAAAAAAAAACAGTAAACCAAAAATACATTAAAAGAACACAATCATTAAAACATTAAATACACACGGAGACTACACAGCGCCGATGCATATACCCACTTGGTCTTTGTATTTGTTGTGAAGTGTAATTGATAAAGTGTTGTGGTGGTGTGTTTGTGCAAAAAGGACCTCACTCAGCATTATGCCCCGGCGTGAACCGGAGCGCTGGTTTTCAGTGAGACCTGCTGAGCGAGGCACGGACTGGTCTAGAGAGAATCCTCTTAGACATCGAGAAAGCCATAATCAGATTCGTTTCTCTTTTAATTGCTGGTGTGGTGTAATGTCGAACCGAGTGGTAATGGTGGAATTTTATGAAGGCACAATGAATTCCGACACTTTTAACAACATAATTCTCGAGAATCTCCAAAACCAGTTAGATGAATTGCCACTGTCTGAATCAAGGATAGTGTATTTCCAACAAGATGGCGCTCCGCCACACAACAGCCGCCATACACGTTCTAATCTGAACCAGCATTTTGGGATAGAGTAGATAGGAACACATGGCCCTATTCAGTGGCCACCTCAGAGTTCTAATCTTATTTATGCCTCTAGATTTCTTTATGTGGGGTTATTTAAAAAATAAAGTCTACAAAAAAGAACTACGACGGTGTTGAAGAGCTGAAAGAGGCACTAACAACGATTCTGTATGGAATTAATCCAAGTACATTATCGGCTGCTACCCACTCAGTACAAAAGAGGGTAAACCTATGCATCCGCCAAAACGGCAACCATTTTGAGCACCTCATATCTTAAAACATAAAAAGTACCTAACTATGTAAAATTTCTTGTAATCTTAAATGTACATATTTTGCCATCTTATTTTAAGAATTCATGCCTAATCGTTTTCAGTTCCTTAATTTTGTTTATTTCAGTACTTAATAGTATGTAGATATCATATCGACGACGACGCCACAAACAAAATGTATGGGAGAAGTCTTTTGTGATTTCTGACATTTCTAGTACTCTAAGCTCAGTTGGTCTTATAAACTTTTTTGATCTTTATAAGAAACAGGATCAATTGAAATAAAAAAAGTTTTTGTGTAAAAAATAGTCTATTTTCTTGCTGACTGTACATTTTTTTCAAAATCTGTAAATGGGGTAAAACTGTCTCAAAAAGTTAAGGGCAGTCTCTTAAGAACGTTTCCCTCTAGTTGCAACGGTTGGTTGGTTAAACCTGCCCTTACTGCCCCGTCTCAAAAATCCACCCTGTATAATACTGTATATAACAAAAAATTCATTGTTACAAAGAAATTTTAGATACCCACATGATTATTTCCAGATGAAAAGAAGAAAACGGATATAGTGCATTTGTTGCGCTATTTGAAGGCTCGACCATTGAACATCGTCGTACTGCGGTTTATTCCAACGGACTTACAATTATTGTTATCCCTATTCACCATATGTTCTACTTACTTCATAGTTCTAATACAATTTACTCATTTGGACGCTTAAGTAAAACGGTTTTAAGTAAATGTGTTCTGATATTTGCGAGAAGATCTATAGGAGCTTTTCTGACACTTTTCCATTTCAGAATAATTGAGTCATCATCACGTCAGCCATAAGATGACCGTCCACTGCAGCTGAATATATCTCAAGGTCTCCCTCCATGCCTTTCAAACCGATCAACGCATACGCAACCTTGCATATCCCTACGACCTTTACAAAATCTTCTGTCCATATCATCATAGTCGTCTTCTGGTTGATGTGATATCAGTCAGAAGACGCCCACTGCTGGGCATGGGTCCCCCAGAGATATCCACAAAGGCCGGTCCTGTGCTTTCCGCATCCAGCTGGTACCTGCGATCCTTACCAGATATGAGATTAGATTGATTACATACAAACTTACAAATATTTAAACTTTGCTATTTGAAAATGTTAGATAAGTATAAAAATGATATTTTATTTTTTATTTATTTATTTAAGACAACCAACAAGACTTACACTAACAAAGTTAGAGCATCTTTTGCTAAGAATATATTTTCTTTCTAAGTGCAGCCTTAATTATAGGTTACCACGACAAGGCATATTATATCAAAAACACGACATAAATGCTTAGAGAGCTCGAAATATTTTGGTAGACTAGGTAAATAAGTAATTATATCGCTGGCATTCGTTTTAAATATGGCCACCAAAATATAATTTATCTCCTCCACCTACCTTTTCCCGATTTAATAGCAATATTTAACAAGTGGCACGTGAAATCTGAAATTAAAAGTTAAGAATCGAGAAGAGGGTGAAATTTTGTCATTAGAAATGATTAATGAGCAAATGCCACGTCCGGAATTGAATTCCGTGAATATCCATACATATTCAATGTTCAATATGTTTTATACCAGACGTAATATTGGGAAAATCGGTTTAGAAGCTATTTCATTTTGTATTACCAACTCATCCTCAATAAATTGTTGATTAACTAAATAAAACTATGTAAAAATTAGGTACTTAAGTGAAATTCTGTTTCATTAATTGTAATCGTTCTAAAAGTTGAAAATAAAAATTGTATTATTCCGATTTTGCATAAATAAAATAATCATACTTAGCTATACTAAATATATTATAATAGCTTAACTAAAATTGCTAAATCTACAATTACCAATAGCACCTAATTATTTCGGTTTATGGATGCCATACAAAACGACGAGTCGCAGACCAACAAGAAGCCTATTGGTAGGAACATTTTTCAATACAGTCAAACATGAAAATGTATGCTGGGACAGTCCGTTCTCTATACAAATGACTTTACCAAATCTTTGGGAAAGCCCTCCCGTTGACGTGGAGATGGCTCAAGTCCATATCTGGGCTGTGTCACCAATTATGTAGGCCTACATCGGTGTTTAAAATCACATTAACGAACTCTGTCAGATCAAAATGTGCGGTTGTCATAAATCTTGTAATGACATATGGTTTGCCCGACCTCTTCAAGTACGTTTAGTTCTTTTTATGCCTTTTAGAGCTCACTTTGCACAATGCAGGGCCATCCATTGTCCAATTATGAGGACTTTTGTTGGCGAAAAGTCCGGTCATAGTAATGAAAACGTTATGAAGATTGGCATAGATGCCCTCTTATTTGGGAAATTCCTGAATAAAATCCTAATGTTTAATGTAGTTCTTTTCTGGGCAATGAGAGATTTTCCGAGAATAAAAATAGTTCAGATAATTGTATTAGATGGCGTTGATTAGACACGATTCGCCAGAATAAATCAAAACGAGACCGTTAGATGTTTAAAAATGTAGACATTTTGCATTTTCTCCTCAGATATGGTACTAAACTTAAACTTCGTTTCACGAAACACCTTTCTAAGTATTTTTGGTTACCAAATTCAGTACTTGAGAATGTCTAAGCAGCGTCATCTAGGTGAGGCACGCCGAACTTCAATCATCATCATCATCATATCAGCCGAAAGTCGCCCACTGCTGAGCATAGGCTACCCCCCAGGTCTCTACGAAGGCCGGTCCTGTGCCTTCCGCATCCAGCTGGAACTACAGCCGGTTACGGCCACAGCGACTGTTTAGAAGATACTTACTTCAAATAAAATAGAGATTATAAATAATTAATATTATAACATTTCAAATCGATTTATAAATTAAAAATTATTATTATATACTTGTTTAAATAAATGTCAACCTATTTTATTTTATTTGACTATGTTGCTATGTTGTGGGCTATGTTGAATTGCCCGATCTTGTGTTCTAAGATGACTGCAATAGCCTATTTCATTTGAGAACGTGCGCATACTGTGGCAACAACAACAGTTTATAATTTTAAAGTGGCTGTCTAAAAATCCAACATTGTGTAGGCAATATAGTGGCGCGGACGCTGCGTACTGGCTATGGGGACGCTATGCACTCGCTATTTGGTGCGCATACGCTGTGCGGTCCCTGTGCGTACGAAGTGTTTTTAAAACCCGACAATAAAGAGGGATGTTTGGATGTGTGGAATTGGAATCTGTGTGTTTGTCTGTGGCATCGGAGAGTCCGAAAGGATGGAATGATATTTATGTGATTTTCATTACTTAAAAGACAGTTTATTCGAGACGGTTCCTAGCTTTGCTGCATTAAAATCGGTTCAGCCCTCGATTAAACCACCATCTCGATTAAACAGCCTTTCAAGTAAAGAAAACCACATCAAATACGGTCTATTCGCTGGAGCTACGATGCCTCAGACCTCCACAGATACACAGAGCCCTTCTTTTTTTATACACGTCATATTTATTACACCTTTTTTCCCCGTCAGGGGCTAAAAAGTAGGTACCCAATCGCCCCACAACTGCGCCCGTCAAAAGGACAACGGCAAGACGGGGCCGGACGATAATTAATTCGCAAAATTCCTCATCAACGCTACACTGAGCTAATATTTCACTCGTAATTAATTTGTAGAAGCGAGATGATTTAATTATACCGTGAGTCCGGAACGCCCGCCATGACAATTAGTCCGCGCTGCAATTTATTTTGCAAACCCGGTAAAATATCGTCCAGTCAGCTTTGACTGTGCAATGGTTGGAGTTGGAGTTCGAGTGTACAAAATCTGTATCGGTAAGTAGAGCGGGGTTAATCCGTACGTCGGTACAGTTGTGAATCATAAACCAAAGTATTTATTTATTTATTTCACAGTTTTACAGCATATAAATTATTATTCAAAAAGGTTACATTATTAAGTTGTAATGCCAATTACAAAACTGCAATTTAAAATTTTGGTAATTAATATAGCCAGTAAGTAGGTACACCATATAAGATACAAATAGAAAAAAAAACAATTAAAATTAAATCTAAAACTAAATATAAACTTCTCTCTCTAAAATATAATATAAGATTCTCTCTCTGTATGTGTATGTGTTTGTGTGTTTGTGTGTTTGTGTGTGTGTTCGTGTTTTTGTTTAATGTATGCGTGTGTTATCCTTTATGGTTAAAATCGAATATTATCTTTATCTATCTATACATAGTATAAAACAAAGTCGTTTCCCGCTGTTTGTCCCTTTGTTAGATTTTCCCTTTGTTAAACTACGAAACGGATTTTAATGCAGTTAGCGTAGAAAAGCAGTCCCTGGCAAATTGTCTCTGTGGCTTTGAGTCCTCCGTTATTCAATTTGTGAATTGTTTACAGCTATGTACGTCTATATAGTAAGGTACCACAGCTTCATCAAAGCTGAACATTTCTTCTGAAGGGGCCTTATTAGGCATTTCATTTAGCATATAATAGAGAAGTGCTTTGATCTCTACAGATACTTTAATAAAAATAGGGTATAATCGATAAACTGGCACTTGTATGAGTGGCACCCTACCTGCCTATTACTACTGATCGTTAAAACTATCCACATTTTCCGAGCTATCCAAAAACCTTAGTGTTTTTTTATTATTATTTTTTCATGGTTGCTATATTGTATTTTTTGTATGTAAATATTTTACGTTCTCCATTCATAGTTAACATTGGAATGAGACATGAAGTAAAGTTTCTATTTGAACTTAAATTGTGGGTATCGTTGTCGAAGCGAGGATGACCAAGGTCTGCTGCTGGAGACCTGGAGACTGGTTGAACAGTTAAGGGCTACAGTATTTATTTATTTTTATTTAAATTACTAAATAAAAAAATATTAAGTTATATTATTATTTTTATTCATTGTTAGAAAAAAAATCTATACATTTATAGTAGAAATTCTTCTTCTTCTTCTTCCTTGTACTATCCTCACGTTATGTGCGATCGGCTCTAATATAAATAGTAGAAATTATATTCAAAAATCATTTCTGGAACGCATAAGTTCTAGAAATGATTATTTTCCTCTTACATACTTCTTTCTCATTACTGTAAAATCGTTTGCAAGCAGATATATGCTTACTTATTGCACGTGAACTGAATAAACAGCTGCCTCCTGTTCAAATAAAGAGGGACATTTCCGCCTAAATGTAAACGTTTCCGGAATCAATAGCACCCCATCCCGTCAGTGTGAATCCAGACTAGGGAGAAGCAGGAATTTGTTCGAGTCTATATCACACCGTAACGTAATGTTGGTAGTCTTTCTGATACTTTTTTTTTGTTGTTTATTGTCAATAAACCCCCGGTCCCGGAGGTCCCGGGTTCGATTCCCGGCCGGGCAGAAATTGAAATGACGAATTTTAATTTCTGTTACGGGTCTGGGTGTTCTATGTATAATAAGTATGCATTTAAAAGTATATAAGTAGTTTATCAGTTATCAGTTATCTAGCACCCATAACACAAGCTTTGCTTACTTTGGGGCTAGATGGCGCTGTGTGAATTTGTCCACGATTATTTATTTATTTTATTTGATCTCAACTCACCTGATGGAAAGCGACGATGAGGTCCTTCCTTTTTTCTGAATGAAGACAGTAAATAATGTACATGCGAAGAGCGTTGTCTCTGTCGTAACTAAATATAATGGCGAAATTAGTCAATGTGTATAATTTACCGCCAGCTGCTGAATCTATACATAGTATAAAACAAAGTCGCTTCCCGCCATCGTCCTTAGTTACCTATTTATGTATGTATGGCAATCGGAAAAAATGTAGCTTCCTATTAGCAAAAGAATTTGAAAATCTTTAGTAAATTTAAAGTTTATTCTCAACTTATTAACTTACAAATATACAAACTGTTCCCCTTTATAATATTAGTATAGAAGATAGATACAACGATGGAAAATGAATCATGCTAGTCTTTGGCGCTTGGAATAACTTTGTCACAATACATCACCGCCCATCATTAGATTTCATTATCATTTAATGTAACAAGTACAAGAGGTAGAGTACTTACAAAAATAAATTATTTTTGTTTAGAATAGCACCAAAAGTCAATTAATTGCTTATTAGTCCAGAATGAGAGAGAATGAAGGAAGTCCTTTTGCATATAATACATCTGTCCAAGGCTTGATGGTATCCCTCCACAGAAAACACAGAAAAAGAAATCCACCTAGGGTGAAATACAGCCATAGTCTTACAGCACCGCATTGGTAACTTATTCGTAACTGTTTTCTGTACTTTAATAGGCTAGCTAATACAGTTTTCCTTTTTTCTGGAAGTTTCTGGCCTACACCTTTAAGCCAAGTGTTACGCCTCGGTGTGACAAGCAGCCACACCAAGCGTAATATACGCATCCGAAGATCTCAGATAACTGGCAACATTGCCTATTTTTCTCCCATTTACTCCCCAAGGGCTCCTCCCATCTTTCTAAGATATTTATTACTTTCAACCTTCCTTCTTTCTCTAACTTGATTTAGAATCGCCTCGAGCTGCTATCTTAATTGGGAAACTTGTTCCCAGATAGAGGTTGCAGATTCACAGCTTCACTTTTGTAGTTATTGTGTGTAGGTGATTGCAATTCTAAATGTCATAAGCCTTCAACTGGCAGACGCCATTTTGCATTTTTAGTCTAGACAAGCAGGATAGGTAGGGGGGTAAGTTCGCGCCTAGAATTTCGGCAATGTTTGCAAAAAAATCGTTACAATATACAATAAATGGCTGGTGGGCAAGATAGCACCTTGAATTTTGGCAATTCTTGCTAAAATTAAATAAATAGTATGCAATCGTACATATTAAAATATTGTGCCTGAAACTACATTAATTTTCCTACTGATAAAACATAAATTATAAGGCATATGAATGAGATGATAACACCTTGCATGCGGGCGACGCCATATGGTGTCGCAATATAGGGTCATCTGCGAGCGTCACACCGGTGTGACGCGCGCAAAATACACTATTGACGATAAAATTATCATAAATGTATTGATTAACAAACAAATATTACAGACTAGGCAGGCATAAGACCGCCATCTCACCTGGTGGTAAGTGACGATGCGGCAGATGATGTAGCATGCTTGTCTAGGAACAACCTATTCACTCTAGCCTTGAAGGCTAGCTTATAATGATCAGAGAACACACTCGCAGGTAAGGCGTTCTATTCCTTAACCGAACGAACGCATTATAAAGGTTGATCCAAAGCGGCTCGTGCGGATAGCTGGAAGATCCACGACATAATAGACATAGACAGTATTTTATTCGGATCCTCATTACATCTTTAACCTAAGGTAAGTACAGTAAATTATAATTATTGAAAATTACATAAGACCAGCCAGTGATGTAATGGAAACCGAAATGGACCAGTATCAGCATAATGCTGTGAGGGCTAATGCCTGTCACAGCGCTGGCTTTCAGAAAAGCCCATGCATCCCACGCGCGTTACGCGAACGGTTATAAATATTATTTAAATATCAAAATCATTTAAACAAATATGCTATTCTTTATTGATTAATCCAAAAATAAATATTTTATAATTACGAAGCTAAATAACATATAATACCTATAAACTTGATATAATAAATTAAACATACTACATTGACATTGAAAAAGAAAGAAACTTTGCAGTATTCACTAAAATAATTCTAACCGACATAAGTAGGTAAAACGCGAGTTCCTGGAGCGACCGATTTCTGATGTTCCAGGAGCAGATTCCGAAGTTTGATAGTAAAACATCGTTTGAATGTTAAATCCCGAAGAGGTGGTGGAATATTATTCCAGCACTTTGTGGCAGTATAACGGAAACTGCCCCTAAATGCAGTTGTTCGGTGCTTATACGATACCAATACAAAAGTACCCGCTCGAGATGAGCGAGAACCCGAGTCACGCCATAGCAGCTTGTCATGGAGATATTCTGGTCGTTTTCATTTTATGACATCGAAGAGTATATTCGCAAGGTGCAGCTGTCGTCTTAGAGACATTTTTAACAAACCTGCCCGGTTCATGAATGGCGTCACATGACTTCGCGATGGTATATTAAAACAAAAGCGTGCACAAGCATTTTGTACCCGCTGTATAATGCGTTCAGTCCTAGCCAGCAACCGAGGACCATACACACTGTCACCATGATTGAACCTAGAAAAGACAAGGGCCCACACAAACGCACCCGCTGATCGACTGAGAGAAAGTTTCGGATTTTGTACATAATCTTCAATCTGTAAAAACAATTCCGTACCACTCCAATGACGTGATTTTCAAAACGCAGATGCTCATCCATACACAGCCACAGATTTCGAACCTCCGAAACTCGTTCCACTTGTGCTCCGCATACAGTGATAGTAGGTTTGTGCTGCGAGATGTTTTTGATCACATTTTTGGACCCCAAAATCATAAACTTCGATTTAATAGGATTGAGCACTAATGTGTTAGCAATGGACCAGGAAGCGATACTTTGGAGATCCTCTTCTACAATTTTACCGGCATTTTCGGTATCTTTGGGCTCGAACGAAGTATGAATCTGAGTGTCATCAGAGTACAAGTGAAAATTACAGTGCTTAATGTGATTCGAGAGGTCGGCTGTGTATAGAATAAACAAAATTGGTCCAAGGATGGGGCCCTGGGGCACCCCCCTGCTCAAAGACAAAGGGTCTGAAAAGGCAATACTTCTATCTCCATCGACTATCCTGACAATTTGAGACCGATTAGTTAAGTAACTTTCAAACCATTTCAAGGCACCCGTCTCTAGACCGTAAAATCTCAGTTTGGAGAGAAGTAATGAGACATTAATGGTTTCCAAAGCCCGGGAAAAATCAAGCAATACGAGAAGAGTTCCTTTGGTTACATCTTGTGCCGACAAAATGTCATCCACATTCATAAGGGCTGTTTATGTGCTTCGTGACTTTCTGAAGACTGACTGGTATTTAGGAAGTATACTCGAGCTCTCCAAATAATCGGTCAGTTGAATACAAGCTGCTCTTTCAACAACCTTCGATAGACATGGACATGCTAATAGGTCGTAGATCTTTTAGATCTGTAATATTAATTTTCTTTGGCAAGGGAGTAACCAATGCAGTTTTCCATAATTGGGGGAATGTCGAAGTTTGCAGTGATCGATTCACTATTTCTATAATAACGCTAGCTGAGTGGGGCAGAGTCATAAGCAACATTTCAATAGTCATGTGATCTGACCCAGCAGCGTTTGATTTTAAGGACCTTAAAATCCTTTAAAGTACATCCTCCCCAATTGGCCGGAACTTAAATGTTGTTTGGCCAAACCTATCCATCTCGAAGGAAGATTGCTAAGCGGGCGAAACTGCATCCACACCGGGAGCAGAGACAAAGTGATTATTGGTTTGAAGACTTTCATGGTTATTCACAACACTTTCACTACACATGTTATCGGGTTTGTTACCACGGACATGTACAGTCAACTCGTGACCATGACCATGCAACTGCGTCGAAAAATCGTGGTAAAAACAATACCAACCGTGGTAACAAACCCGATAACATGTGTAGTGAAAGTGATTATTAATTAAATTTGGGTCCGACAAATTCTCAGGTAGTGAAGTCTCACAATTTTACATAACGATTAAGCGTTTTGAATTAATATACATATTTCTATACTTACCAGATCATCCGAAAACTAGGTAACTGAAAATGCATCCCTAGTAACGTATCGTAAATTCATTCAAGGGATTTTTTTTTTTTTTTTTTTTTATGTCATACGATAGGCAAACAGGCAAGCGGGCCACCTGATGGAAAGTGGTCACCACTGCCTATAGACATTAGCAACACCGAGACTATCGCCAATGCGTTGCCCACCTCTATAACACGTTACTCTGGCAGCAAAAAGGCAAATATCCCCCCACTGCCAAAGCCACGGTTCCCCAAATTCCCACCCCATGGAGCTCTGGAAACCTTACTCACCGGCAGAAACACAATACTATTTAAAAGAGTGTTGTTTAGCTGCGGTATTCTGTAAATATGGCAACACTGTGGTAAAACTGGAAAGTTACGTGTGAGTTCTGTTTACTTCGATCACGGCGTGGTTGTCAACCATCAACTCCAGCTGTCTGTCAAAAGTGACGTTTAACAAGATGGCGGCGTTAGTTCTTATTTCTACCACGCGCGGTTTGTAGACTTTCTCGGGGGTTTCTGACATCTGTCGTATTATTTAGTTTTTATTTCACTAGTTACAATTTTTTATTTTATTTGACATACAACTAATATACTTACATGAAAACTTGATATTTATTCTGCATTTAAATATATTTGTTTATACGCTTTAGATTTATTGTCCGCCTAAATCTTTCCTGTAGCAAGACAATTCTTATTTATAGGGGATTTTCAGCTTTTCGTTGTAACTTCGCCAACGGTAACTTTCTTTGTCTCTACCTCTTATGGGTTCTACTAAACCCTTATAAATCTCTGCATTGTTCATGTATCAACTTAGAATTTAGTAGCATGTTTTGTGTGAAAAGTTATTTATGGTCATCCTACTAATCGCACTAATATTTTGTAAGGATGTATGTTTGTTACTCCTTAACACAAAAAGTACTGAACGAATTTTGATGAATTTTGGCAGTGATGTAGCTTATAGCCGAAAAATCGAAATACAATGTGGTTCCTGCAGTAACCATTTATAGTAAAACTATAAATAACTAGCTTTTGCTCGCGACCTCGGCCATGTAAACGGGCATGCTCCATCCGTCACTTACCACCAGGAGGTGGCGGTCAAATGCCTGGCTAGTCAAATATTAAAAAAAATGTAAAATACAGTTATTTTTGTAGATACAAAGTGACTTTACTCATGTTGCCAACTATTTTCATTACACATTTTATCTAAATCTGTACAGCGGTTTAAGCGTGAAACGTAAAAGACTAACAGAGAGACAAAGTTACTTTCGCATACTAATATTATTTTGATTTGTTTATGTAATAAATATTTTCTTACACTATGGACCCTCTAATTGAAAAATAACAAATGTAATATCTAGGAGGTTACACAAAGAAAAAGCTTTGGGATACTTAACTAAAGTTGTATTTTATAATAATTGATTACCTATAATTTACATCCACTTTTACATCTTATAACTAGATTAATTAAAATAATATCACATATCACCAGCGAAATCTTATTTCAAACTTACATAAATAATATAATTTCAGAGTTTTTATTTAATTACAACGAAAATAAACAATTTTTGGCTAAACAAATTAGAAACTCTAATAATCACACATAATTAGGTAAAATCAAAATAATAATATTTGCAATACAAAAACTAACATGTCGCTTGTACAGTTGTACAATATTGCACTAGATTTTATTTAAGACAGTTAGATAAACATGAGTCAGAGACAAAATAAGTACAAATTTAAACTGAAGAACAGGGGTTTAAACACAGCCGGACGATATAAATCACTGGAGCATTTAATACCTAAAATAAATAGTGAAACTAAAAACAGTCATGATTTTTACAATGTTGTTGTAAGTACGATATCGCGCGTGTTTTTATATAATCTCTTCAAAAAATCTCATTCTATATTGCTACTCATACACAAACAGCTAATAATAATAGTTACAAGGGTTTTCTCCAGCTTTTAACTGAACAAGATGATTTAGTAAATCCTATTTTATTTGCAAAATTTTAAGCATTTTGTAGTAATACTCTCGAATCAAAAGTAAATACTGTTTCAAATACTGCGTCACATATTTTACCTTTAATATGTACTAAAATAATGGTTGTCCAATATCCTTACATATAGACCTCAAAATTCCTATGATTCTCAAGATACAGGACTTTTCCTAGTTTGGGAATTAGAGATACAAAATATTCTCATAAATATTTCATAATTGTTTTACCTTTATTTATTTATTTATTTTAAATATTTATTGCACACAATTAAGAAATACAGAGATATAACTTAAATATAACTGACACAACAGGCACTACTTATTTCTAAAAGAAATTTCTTCAAGCAGGCCTATCTTTTCTGATAATGAAGTTATTATTTATTTATTTTAATGATTTATCAGAAGCAACAATTTAATATCCATATTATTGTGCAGAATAAATCAATACCATGTTCGAAAAAGCTTCAAGACAGACCCTGAAACATGCAAATCTAGAACTACGTCCCGATAAATTTGGCTAATAACCAGATACAACATAACCATACTATACTAGACATTGACGCGACAGTACTAGAAGATGTTGTGCTATTCACAACAATGACTGGCCACCAATGCGTTATTGATATAAATGAATTATTATCCTTAGGCCTGTCAGTTGAAACATCATGCTCTACCATGTTATCGGGCATATAGTTACCACAGGTGGGGAAATTTGGTGGAATCGGAGGCATATCACTATGTTCACCAACCTTGAATACTAAAGCCATGCCAACTTCAACATGGAATTCTATGTGACAATGGAAAAGCCAATATCCAGGGTTGTCCGCTTTAAATCGAATAACTGTATAACCACCATCTGGCACAGTGACTGTATCTTTAAAGGGAGGGTTCTTTAAATTCCTGGTTAAATTTCCAGCTTTATCAAACGCCTTTATATCTTCAATGGTAGTGTCGTTTGATACTCGTCTCATTCCAACTACTCTAAAATGGTGTCCGTGTAGGTGGAATGGATGATTTGCGTCGAAAGTCACTCCTTCATCTATTATGATCACTTCCACAATTGAATTCAGCTTTACGGCTAAAACGTGTGAACATTCACAAAAGCCTTCCTGGCAAGATTTCTCTATGCTCGATGAGTTGCAGAAGTTGCTAGGAGAAGGTCTAGAGAGCATTAGGGGCTCTGAAGGCATCTTCATGGTTATGTGATTCAGCTGAGGCGTGTACAGGCGATTGTTCTTGTCGGGAACTGAAAAAGTAATACAATATCATTGTAAGAATTTTTTTACGTAAAACCCTGGACAAACGTACAGCCCGTCTTATGGAGTATAATCAGCAAAGCACACTAGAACTGACTAATGTGTAGGGTACACATTAGTCAGTTCTAGTGTGCTAATTAGGGTAGGGTAGGTGTAGTGTAAATGTTGGGTAGCTGAAGCGTTGGTGTAATATTGCTGTAAGATTGGTGTAGGGTAGGCGTAGAGTAGAGTAAAGTAAAAATAGGATTGATCAAAGTCGTTCCGGGTCCACTAGTCTTTTATAAACAAATCGATACAAAATAAATATTTTCCAACATTTGTAAACACCGGTGTCGGAACACCTTTAGAATTGCACCAAATTATATTCTCGGAGCGCAGGTGATGATTTCGGCTGTGCATTAGATAGACAACTGTTAGCACTTCCATCAAAAGCTAATTTCTGTTGTGTATACTCGCATTTCTATCAAAAGCGGGCTTTTGTAGGCGCAAAACGATATTAGAGCGTAACCTAGCCGACTACTCAAATCCATACCTGCTTTGACCGCTATCTATCCGATGGACTAACTGTCTATTCTGAACAAGGTTTGTTATAAAACTGTGTGAATTTGGACTAAAAATTTAAACCTACCTTGATAATAGCCGTAGTAAGGCGACCGGTGGAAATGGGAATTGTTCTTAGCGTAGAAGTCGTAAGCTACATAGAATTGGTAATCCGGCACTTCTTTGAGACTTTCATCTGGACCTTCCACGGAGCGCATGTCTGCTACACTGATGGTCTCTTCATCTTCCTCTCCTTTGTTTAAGGCGTTCAGTTGCTGTGAAAGAAAGGAGTTGATTAGATATCTTATTGAACAAGTTAGTGGTGAGCAAACAGTCACCCAAGTTAACTAACATACTGCTCGATCTCAAACGGAGTGAACTCCAAACAGTAGTTGGCACAATTGCACAATTACAGGGCATCTCCCCCTAAACAAACTACTGCACATCATCGGAGCTACGGATCGCCCTCTTTGCAGGGGTTCTCAATCACGTTTAAACTACCAAATTAGAGTTCAAATAAAAAAGAGAAAAAGTTATGGTCAATTAAAGTAAACTTAATTTTGTACTGAAAAATTCGGCCTCAATGACCTATAACGTTGAGCAATATATCGTATAGTAAAAGTTGTAGAAAAAGAAAAATCCTTTCCAATGACATATCGCTCAACGTTATTGGTCATATAGGCTGGGAACCATATATTTCTGACGGTCCTCCTTTTTGTTTTTATATAATATCTCGTACACAAAGTAGTCGCTTTTGTTAAGTTTGGGACTAAAAAGTCTTGTGTGAATTATTATTAAACTTAACAATGCTTTTCGTAAAGGTATATATTATTATGCTTTATTGTGAATTGTATCTACCTTTACCTGCAGGTGTGGCTACCAACTAGAAGCAATATATTCCATATTTTGTCAGATCAGAACCCACTAATTATGTTTACAGGCTTTTTATACCAATTACATTGAATCTAAAGCATGAAATGTAATTCAAACCAGTATCTATGTTCGCGTTCAGTCACCGTAAATGTATGTGTGAAATCTGATGGAAACGCAAGCCTGGCATTTCCTTTAATATTCCATTGAGTGTTCACACAACAAAATCGATATTTTTTCTCTTTTTCAGGTTACATGTACATATTTCATTTATAAAGTGTGCACTTTAAGTGCTAGCTGTCATTAAATAAATTATAACTTATCACACATAAATAATGAGAAAACCTCTCACCGTATTCCACTAGAATCTGTTAAAATAATCTAGCAATATGCCGTTAAAGTCGTCCAAAAGGCTTCTTAATAAACAGGCCCGGGGCATATGATATTACAGACTTCTCTGCTACCCGACGTAAACCCTTATAACAAGTTATGAGACCTATCTAGCTGGGAAGAGGTTGCGTAATCATCGTTTGCTCTGTATTTCATAATAATTTATGAGATATTTGATGGTGAGATACATTCGATTCCTTAGCGAACCATTTGATAATGGGATTTATAAAGATTTTCTAATCCATGAATTCTGATCGATATAATGATAAACCTTGAAAACTAAAGTCTGTCAAGAAAATCGTAAAATCCTGAAGTATTCAGTTTAACAGTAATTTATTGTTGTATTATTAAAGCAGTAGTTTCTTCTCTTGGCAGATTGTAAGCAATTGTTAGAATAAAATATTTATAAAACATACGAACGGAATCATCGTACTAAAAAATCAATGCCGGCACCGGTTATATTTGACAAAATATGGTACAGGAAATAATGAAGACTGATAATTTTTTCAAATGGAAGACTGATACCGGTAAATAAGATTTTGGAGAAAACTTTCAATTGTCTTTCTTGCATGCTCTACTGTAAAAAACGTAAAAGACTGATGTCCACCGCTGGACAATGTCATTTTTCCCCACGTTTAACACTATTCGGTTCTGTTCCATACGGAACAGCATGGATGCAGGATGGTGCATACGCACCATCAATTCTGTTGCTAATACCTAGAAAATCACAACATTTTGTTTTAATATTGGACAGTAATACCATGACTACGGCTTACGACGCGAGGACGCTGAAGACCGAGCGCAATTAAATAAGAGTACAGGAAATATAAGAAAGCGGACCCTTTGATAGCTATGATTTTCTTAATAGAATATGTTTTTAAATATCTATACTAACAGGCAGATACAATACCAAATGAAACCCGATGAAATGAAAATGAAAATGAATGAAATTAAAAGAAAATAAAAATGAAAAAGTATTTATTGAATTAGGATTACGTTAATTAATCTCTCTTCAAAAGTCAAAGCTCTAACGGAAAACAAAGGGAAAGTTAAGCTAGCTCATCCAGGTAGGGGGCGACGCATGCAGACCGATCAGCGCTTACGAGGGCTTACCCCGGCGAGACACCGCGCACCGATACGCGCCACGCACATAACCGCCTAGGCCAATCATGTGCGGCGCGCGCCCGGCCTCAGCCAGCCTGCCGGCGCGAGCGCCCGCTCGCACCAGCCGGCCTACCCGCTTCGCCCATTGAGTTCGGAACAAATAAGTAAAAAGAATGTCGTCTGTCTGTCAGTATGCCGCTTCAGTTAGGGAAATGACCGTCTGTGGGAGAAAGAAACGGCAAGAAACCCACAGGTACATTTAAATATGATTACATTGCATTGATACAATGTAGTTATTCTTAATTCTAAAATTAGCCCCGTGGATCCTAAAACCAACCCTATTATAGTTGATAGTTCAGATTTGTCCTCACTGACCCATTGCGATTATTCACCCGTATAAAAGTATTTTTATTCTCCTTGTACATGAGAGAAGCCAGTCACGTAATACCTACACTCAATATGTTAGCAATTTAAGTGAACTTTAAAAGAGGCTACCATTTTCTAATTTAACTTTGTGAAAGTAAATTGGAGCTTCTCTTTTCACATATTTCAAAAAACCTTTTCTGCATAAGCCGCCTATTGTACGTGCCCTGAAATCTGAGTGTCTTTGTACAAAGATATTTCTTTGACAACTTGAAAATCTGATAAAAATACGCATTTCAAAGGGATCTAATGTTTCACACATAGAGCCATTGAAATCCATGCGTTATACTGTTAGCACCACAAAATAATATCATTTTCTTGAGGATATAACTTATATTATTAAAGCTTAGATTATTCAATTTAATATTCTACCATTACTTTTGACTTGAAGTTTAAGTTTGGTTACTATAAAAATAATCATCTTAGCGTTAATGTACCGGTTGTGCTATTGCGCACGAGGGCCGAGTTTATTCACTTTAATATTTTACCATTACTTTTGACTTGAAGTTTAAGTTTGGTTACTATAAAAAAATCATCTGATGGAAAGAGGCTATCAGGCTAAAATATATTCAGCACTCTGGTATGTATGGTAATGACTTGTATATATGTAGATTAAAGTTCAAACATGTCCTTTCTAATACAGTCCTTCCATACATCAAAAATCAATCCAAAACCAGGACAGCAACCTTATTTGACTATAGAAAGAGTATTATAAAACATAGAGTAAGTATTAACATTGCAGAGATGTATGTAAAAAACCAAATCAGCATTTCGTCGAAAATTGTTGAACTCTGCTCCTCTTCATTCAGTACATTACCCAAGGCTTAAGTGTCGGTTATCTCTGCGATATGACGCTGGGTCGCGGCGCTTGCAATATCGAATAGTCTGCAGACACCCTAAAATTATCCCTTTATCGTCCCCACAGTGTGGAGCTGGCCTCATGCCAAAACTCGTGTGAACATCCCTTATGAACATGGCTCTAGTATTTAAGTCTTGCGAGATTAGGTTCTGTTCAGAAAGCTAGTTGATACTAGCTTAGTTCTTGAAAAATACTTTAATGATACTTTAATCGTCGTCATCATCACCATCAACAAAAACGGGCCAAATGCGAGATGGTCTTGCACACAAAGGGTTCCGTTCGTACAAGTAACACAAATAATGAATTTTATACCAAAACCAACTAATAGATACTAATTTCACGTTTCTTGTAAGGGGGTATTCATTTTTATCCTTTGTTGTTATAGCTGTCATAGTAACACGTACTCTGTGAAAATTTCAAGTATGACAGTCATGAATCTGATAGACAGACTTAGTGTCTTTCAGCGTGGTCTTAGCATCATTCTTTGACCAAAAATTACTTTGATCTAAAGCAAACTCAAAATTTCTTTATTGAGAGGACATTTTAATTAAATACTATTACTTTCAAAAGCTCCATTAAAATTATGTTCTTAATAATTGTATTTTTCTTTCATCTATTTACCGCTTTAAGAGAAAAGCGTTTCATATCGGAATAAATTTAAAATACTTATATCAAAGAAAATTCAATCACTATTGGACCGATAGAACACATACAGAAATTTCAAGTTTCTAAATCATCAATATAGTTTAGAATCTGTGTACAAAAACCATCAATAAATTAAAGCATTCTCTTAAGTAACTGCACACTCTTTTTGCAGTTATTGGTAAAAAAAAATTACAAAAATCTCCACGACCATCCATCATGAAAAAAGTTCAGATTACTAAAATTCAATTCTTTCTATGCTAAGGATTTTTTATAATCTATAGAGGTTACATATTTTACGTAATTTATTTTCATTTTGTAGCATATTTATGCATCGTAGCTACCTATTCTACAAGATATTTCCTATTTACAGAGGATAGTGGCATGCTAACGTTTACGATTATAGACCAAACTTTATGGCTTTTCTGCACAAAGGATCCAAAATATCGGAAGAGCAGACCGTGTCATATTTGAAAGGAAAGCATGATTCTTCGGAATATTCCCAATTTAGTTTTGCATGATTTTACATCCCTTAGTAAATAACAATATGTGAATATTATATCCTGTATATCTCATGCCAATTATGGAGTCAGATCAGATTTAAAAAAATATGTAATAAATTGATATAACAACCCACCTACTTCCTTTTATTTTTGATAACTAATCCGTATGAACGGTAAATATAAGGATTTTGTAATGTAGTGACAAAATGTTTGTAATTAAAAAGATTCATTGTAATATATTTCTTTACGTTAAGAAAGAAGGAAAAAAGAGAGTGACGTCATCAAAGAATCTCAACTTCTAATGTACCTATATGTTACCGGAAATGTATGGAATCCGGCATTTTATACAATTCCTAGGAAATATATACAATGCCTAACAACGACAGAAAATGTGTAAAATAAATTTAATTGTTTGCATTTCCTAGGAATTTCATACATTTCCTAAACATTAATCGGAAATGTGTTAATTACAGTAATTAATTTTATAATTTGTCAAAAGCCCGAATCTATTTAGTCATTAAAAACGATAATTTCCGGTAATTTATTTATTTTTATATCGATTTACACAACATCACCAAGTTATATGCAACACAACACACTACTTGATTCTAAATGAATATCCTAATTTTTTATGTTATACGGCAGATAAAGTTTCAAGCGGGCCACCTGATGGAAAGTGATCACTGCCACCGATTCACTGCTTCTAACTTAATAATCTTTATCAATAAAAACTGATTGCACATTTAACAAGTAGATACTAAAACCTGTGGTAGTTAAAACTGTGCTACAGGCCTCAGTTCTTCCCAAATGATGCAGATAAATTAATGCGGCAGGTACACAGTTCTCAACAGTTGGTAAACTATTCGTATTTTCATACAAAACTCCTCCAAATCAGTTCAAAGCAAGACTTTCCGAGCTACATTATTAGAGGAACTTCCTCATCCATGCTACCCCATCACTGTGAGAAGATAAGGCCTCCCTGTTACGAGTTTACGACTGCCTTGGGTGCGGTATCCCGCAAGGCGTCGCGGGCCAATATTCGATTATAGGACATCATACGCCGCGAGATAGGGAGTGCTTTCGGTTATGACTGCCAGTAACTGCGTAGAGGCGAGACGGATACGAGGATGGTAATTGTAAGGAGTTATTTAGAAGTGGGAATTTTGTACTGAACACTGACACACGTATTCATAAATGTTACTTTGAGGTCTCATAGCGCGCGAACGCACAGGGTTTCAAGTGAGAATACTTGAGTAGCGATCGGCACAAAATGTCACACAAAAAGCTAGTACAATAAGATGACCAAGGCTACCAAATTTGACAATAGCAGTGGTTATGGCATTTGCCGTGTGGTGTCCGGCAGAGTAGAATAGCACCAACCCCTTACGCTCATGGGTGTCGTACAAGGCGACTTATGTTTACGAGACAAAAGATCAAGAGTCTCCGTAGTCTGGAAAATGGGCAGCAGCATTTTCCATTGTTATATTTAAACACTGCGATCTCCAACCCGCCTGCCGAGCGTGGAGATTATGGCAATAACCTCCCCTTTCGTGGGAGAGGCCCGAAGTCCTGCAGTGGACTGTTACGGGTTGTGATGATGATGATGAGTGATTTAACAACTTATAGCCGTCACTTTTGGACAGGTTATTGTCATTGGACACATTAAAAAAGAAACAATATATAGATTGTGACTTCAGCCGTGAGTAAGCTCCTTCTATGCCTCTATGTCCAGTTTCTTTGGATCGGCACTAAGCGTCCGTTAAAATGATCGGAAGTGACCCAGCATAGAGCCGTATTGAACGGTGTGCTTTCACTTAACAGATGAATACTGTGAGAACTGTGGAGCGTCGGTGGCCGAGCGGTTAGAGTATGCAACTCGTAAGCCAGAGGTCCCGGGTTCGAATCCCGCTTCGGCCATGTATTGGTACACTGTTTTCTGAGTTATGTACATTAGTTGAATACTAACCGATGCTCTTACGGTGAGGGAAAACATCGTGATGAAACCTGATTTTCGGTAGTATAAATTCAATATAAATAAAATAAGCTGTTGTGTTGTGTTGTTTTCCTTATGTCAATATTGTATACCTGTTATTGTGCACAACGTGTTATTGTGTTAAATGAACAATAAATAAATAATATTTATATGCATGATGCTGATTTTACATATTATTGAAACGTATTCTTCTGAGTTGCTAATGTTATTTAAAAAAATAGAATTTTTCATGCAGTAAAACAAAACTGAAGTTAAAATCGAAGCAAGCGATTCAAAAATAGAACCCTTAACCACGAATTGAATCTCGAACATGAATTTAAATTTAAGAAAATAATTCTGTATTCTCAGAGAAAACATGGAAATGAGAAACAGGACCGTCGCAATTCAGCTTAGTGATTGCTTTCCACAATCACTTATGCGCAGTCCATCATCGCACGGCTCATCAATTTCGCCGAATGACAATCGCAATTTCTTAGCGAACCAGTACCAACCAGGTCGAAATAGAAACCCTTTCAAATTATGAACCTAAAAGGGACTGAATAATGCACGTAAGTTGATTCATTGTCATCAATTCGGCGACCATTAACGCTATAAACGAATTGTCTCCGAGTCCATCAGGCAAATTGGATTTCTGACGGTTCACACATCACTTTGACGCACCCCTCGTGGGTAAATCGCGCGATTCTGGCTATTATCACAAGACACATATTGCATCTTACACTATCTATTTTTATTACAAGCCTTTATTTAACTTGCAATATTCGTATGTATGTGAGTTGTTCGTCAAAATTTGCAAACCATTTTTCGAGCATTTATTGGTGTCCGATTGAACTGAAATTTGGTATACCTGTGTAACTTGGATGACAATGCATGCAATTGGTACCATGGAGTTGGTCTGTTGACGGAGTCGGAAGGTGGTCATAGGAAATCTATAACTCTGCAATAAGAGAACCCCATCGTGCTTGGACTCTTTGGAATGGTCTTGATGAGTAGGTACTGTATCGCGCAATAAAAGCTTGCTACAAATTTTTTATTTTATTTTACAACTTATTGTTTTGTATGCTGTGAAACTACAATTTTTATCAAATACTTTTTGCTCACGTTCTGCTGTATAAATGCTAAAGTTTGTAAAGATGGATTGATGTTTGGATGTTTGTTATTCCTTCACGTAAAACTACTAAATTAATTTTTAGCAGTAATGTAGCGTAGAATAATAGCACATAGGCAGAAATTTAACGTGGTTCGCGGTTCCCGCGAAAACCGGTCCGGAATGATAAAACAAATTTTACACGGACCAACCATGGAAAGCTAGTATTTTTTATAAATGAGGGATGAAAACGAGCAATAGGTCACTGTAATGATGGTGTGGTGATGGTAAGTTGACCACTTACCATCATGTGACCTATTACCGCACAAGGACACCTGCTTCACCAGGAGGATTGCAAATGCGGTACCAACCATTGAAAAAGGCCCCAATGCAGTATCCAACAATACTGCTGCAGGAAGGTTATTCTGCTTGCGTCTCAAAAGATAAATCCATATACTCGTAGAAACAGAATCTGCTTTAGGGGTTTTTATAGGTGGAAAATGCATTAGTGATACCCCTTGTATTGCTAATGCCTCAGGCAGCGGTGACCTTTTCATCACTTTCAAACAGGCTTGCCTATTTAATTTTTTATTGCCTTAGGTGTGGCTAACACGGACGGATGGACACAACCCATCTGATGAAAAGCGGCCACGACATGGACAACGAACATGTTTGTCTATAGTTCTATACTCAATTTTTTTTATACCACTAAGGTAGCAAACAAGCTTACGACCTGCCTGATGGTAAACAGTCACCGCAGCCAATGGACGTTTGCAATACCAGGCGCATCACCCACGCGTTGCCGACCCCGTAAAAACCCTCTCACCCCTTTCTTGAAGAACTCCATGTTGTACTCTCCAGTGAAAACCTCTTCAGGTAGTTCATTCCAAAACTTTAAATACACCAACATAACATAAACAAGACATAAAAAGTATCTACATACCAGCCCGTCATTGTGCAGTTCCTCCCACGTAGGATCACCAGAAGGTTCCGTCTCCATCGCGCCTTCGTAGTGCAGTACCGCCACTTGCTTGGCCTTGGTGAATCTGGATTAGAAATAAACATTGGTTTTGATACGAGGAACACGATGGAAGCTAATTTTCATGACCAAAAATTATACAAATAGGTACCTAGAGGTTGTTTAAAATCGGGACCCAACAACACTTTGTGGGCTATTCATGTCATATCCAAAGACTTCTTTATACTAGCATCATATCAGGGGGATATAATATATGAAATTCGACATTCTCTCTAGCCTAATAACGTCACTGAAACTGATCTTCGACAATATACGACTGTTGAAGATAATTGAGAAAAAATACGTCTGGGCTAACGCAGACATTGCAATGTCATTATTAATTGAGATGAGTCAGATGACTACAAAAACTTTCGGATTTAAGATGTCACAGCGCAAAAATTAGGCCCCTGTTTATAAATTACCTCTATCATAGACGTCAGGTACATATTATTATGTACATACCGCCACGCCATAAAATTATAATATTTACATAAGAGGCAAAACTTACGACAAATAAAATAAGTATTTTAAAATTTTACTCATTTAATTCCACTCAATTAAGCTACTTTGAATGTCTCTTTCTCAGTTATGTACTATACATTAGTTGAATGCTAACAGATGCCGAAGGTTAGGGAAAACATGGCGATGAAACAACGTATAACCATGATCTATCTGGTCAGGTTCCCCTGGTAGCAGAATCACGGAGTTCAGATGGCAGTCGCTCCACTGTAATTATCTGATCTGCCATGTTCAAGACCCTCTGCGGCCTCGCCGGCCCTTGTACGCGTAAGCAGAACCGGGAAGTTACTTTGTGTAGAACCGTTTCCTTTCGTGACTGTTAAGAAAATTTTATGGCACACGTCGTATAGGAGAACACGTTGTTTGAATAACAGAATTAAGGAGTTTATTGACTTACCTTTCATCACAATCCATCAGCCCTCTAAACCTGATCCAGTAGTTGTCTATTTCATTATTAGCTTCTAATATGAAATCGAATCGCTCTCCAGCATAGGTGACCAGCGATGTAGCTGTAACAAGGATAACGTTATCGATTAAGAAAATTGCATTGCAAACTATTAAATAAAAAAGCTTATTACAACTAGTGGTAGGGGTAGGGCTCTGTCAAGCCTGAGGAGTCGGCCTGGGTGAGTACCACCCCTTGTAGGCTACTTACGTAACTCTGTTGCTAAAAATTATCTGATTTCAATGATTGAAATTATTACTTTTGCGATTACCTATCATCTATTTTGGAATGGTACTATACTGCGCGATAAAAGCTTGTAATAAAATATATTTTTCATTTGATGAAACCTAAGTGTAATAATCGTAAATTTCATTGGCAACAGTTACCGCTTTCTATCTCAGCAGAACTTTTTCATCGAAAACATTAATCGCCTTGTACGACATCCACGAGTGTAAGGGGTTGGTGCTATTCTTCTCTGTCGAACACCACACGGCCAGGTATAACCCAACCAATGCATTTTATAATGTATAGAACCCTCACCCTTTTAAACTTTAAACGAAATAAATTAAACTATGTTATTTATTTGTATCTACTTTCACGTATTTCCACGAATACAAATTTAAATAAAAACTACCGTGAACTGTCGGGAACAGTGCAATGTGTATTCCATTGCATCCAATCTCGTTTTAATTCCAATTTTAACTGGAACATTTCTCCGTTATTGAAAACGCTGGAGCTTTCTTATTGACATTCCAGAACTTCAACGTGGGATGCTTCGGCGAGAATTGAAGCTTTCAATATAAATATATTAGATGTGATATGATGAAAGTCCTCCACTAGTACATTTCCAAACTGTAATTCCGCCAAATTATAATTATAGTACAATGTATGTTTATTTTTCTACTTTGTATTAAGTGTAAGTTCGTTAGTAGAAGTCCATGTTGTTGACTTGCCTGTGTATCAAGTGGTTATTTACACAAAGGTTGCCTGGTAGAGATCGCTTGCAGCTATAAGGCCTCCTTTGCCCATAACTAGTTATGGTTTTTTGTCGGATTTTTTAAATGTAATTATTCTGTGTGGCCAATAAAAATTTTATCTATCGATCTGTCTAATTAATTCGAAAATGTTTTACTCAAAAATTTTAAACATGGGCCTTGTTTCATTCCGACATAAAATTACATCGACGTATTATCTTAACTAACCAAGGTTACTGACATAGCCCTAAGGATTGCCAGGCTAAAGTGGCAGTGAGCAGGGCACATAGCTCGAAGAGCAGATGGCCGATGGGGCAGTAAAGTTCTCGAGTGGGGACCACGTATCGGAAAACGCGGCGTGGGTAGGCCTCCCGCAAGGTGGACCGACGACCAGGTAAATATCACAGGTAACAGGTGGATATGGAAAGCATAGGACCGGCCTTTGTGGAGATCTCTGGGAGAGATCTATGCCCAGCTGTGTGCTTTCGGCTGATATGATGATAATCTTAACTCCAAAACTAGTCTATTCCGACAAAACGTTTCTGCGACATCACTGTACTAGGAAATAATGTGTAAATAGCGATCGCTGTGACGCTTTAAACAGTCGTATTCGTTACAATTTAACGAAATATAAAAGTATAAAACAGTTTTCATGTAGTTTTCGTAAAAAAAATGACAATAGTTGACCGAGAGATCAAGGCACGCTATTGCCAACCCATTTCACACGAACTATACAGTTCCAAATAAATCCGGACAAAATCCGGAAGTCCGTAAAATAAAGTGACACAACGAAATCCCTTTGCAACATAAGGTCCAATTAGGCCCGGTTTCGTTTTGGCGCCATTCAATAAGTCAACTCGCTCTAAGGTTAATATTTGTTTCAAACAAAAAGCTTCTATCCCCTATTTACCCCCTTCGTGAACAAACAATTTCTTGTGATGTAGAAAGGCACAGAAGGGTCGGAAGCTCCAAGCCAGCCGGCTCTCCGTTTACACTTTTTTGGGTTTATGTTGCCCTTTTAAAGTGACGTAGTCGGACGATTTCTTGTCGCTACTCCAATCGTGGGAGAGAGTCGGCGACGAGGCGTCGATTTTTGAAGTGTCGATGTGATTATTGTAAGTTAAGTGTATTGGTTTTTCGGTAAGGGAGTGGCCATGGCGGGTTTTGGAGTCAAATTACGTAAATTAGATACGATAATTTTTTTTTTTTTATTTTTTTTTTTAGCCATTTCTGTCCCACTGCAGGGCAAAGGCCTCCCTTTCGATACGATAATTTACAAAAATAAATTTATTGTATTTTAATTCGGAAAAGTATAAGTACGCTCGTGTATATCCAATGAATCCGGATATACATGACTACTATAATGATCCTATAAATTCTTTGACATTAATATCCGGAGTGATATTGGATACTTTTTATAAAAAAAATATGAGGCCCATGGGATAATTGGCAATCCATCGAGCATTGAATTGCATACAAGTGTAATTATGTTATTTAAAACAACTAAAATAGCCACTTTACCGCCTGGGCATCCACGAGCCGAGACACGAGCGCTCGCGAGCGCTACTCATCTCTTTCACACTCGTGGTAAGTTGCAAGAGATAGAAAAGACAGGAATTAGAAAGCAAGCGCTCGCGTGGATGCCAACGCTTTCAAAAAGAGGGCCCCTAGCCCTCTACGCGCTCTACCCTTCTATTCTTCGACGACCTGAGTGGTTCAATGGTCAACATGCCGGTCTGCCACGCAAGAGGTCCCAAGGCAAGAGGCAGAAATTGAAATGATGAATTTTAATTTCTGTTACGGGTGTGGGTGTTCTATGTATAATAAGTATGTATTTAAAAAGTATTTAAGTAGTATATCAGTTATCCAGCACCCATAGTACAATCTTTACTTAGTTTGGGGCTAGATGGCGCTGTGTGAATTTGTCCACGAATATTTATTTACTGATTTATTCTCGCGTCGCGGTGGTGTATCACATCACTCCCAACTTCTGTATATTCTTAAAGATAACAGTTTCACACAACCAAAATCTATCACGGTTGCTGATGATGAACAGAATGTTGTCGCTCGTCTGCACGGCCCTGAATAAAATCCTGTCTCAAATTTGCCAGCTATGCGTTGTGTCATGACGTGAACTATGCTTCCCGCTCCCGCCAGTTTAGTGCTAATTTGTAGCAAAAACTGAGCTAACTCACAGCTGCAACTTATACTGTAGTGTTAATTAGATTGTTTCGCTTTACGCCAGGCTAATTGTTTAATTCTACTATAAATGTTATAAATGCGAAAGTTTGCAAGAGTTTGATTTACTGTAATGGAAAACATTGAGAGAAGCAATAGTTTTTTAAATTATACCATGTTTTAGGAGCGTCGGTGGCCAAGTGGTTAAGGTATCCGACTCGTAAGCTAAAGGTATCGGGTTCGAATCCCACTGCGGCCATGTAGCAATGACTCTTTTCTGAGTTATGTACATTAGTTAAATTCTAACCGATGCTCATACGATGAGGGAAAACATTGTGATGAGACCTGTACATTCAGGTGACTGAATATGTAACCGCATGATCTAATATGGTCAGGTTCTTCTGGTGCATGGTTACGGAGGTTAGATGATAATCACTAGTCTAGATCTGCCAGATCCTGGATCATGGTCAAGGCGGACCCCGGGACCTCATGCACGACAGGACAAGATTGCGGCAATGCAGCTTCAATAATGGGCACTTTTGAGCGTGGCACTACTTGGGGAGGACTATTCGATTAGTTTTCAACTTTATTTGACGATGTCTTATCACAGCAGATTATAATTATATTGCTGGTTTCTTTTTCCTCCATTTCTTTGAAGTTTATTAATTACCCTCATATTGGACGAAGTATGATTGTGAATAACTTTATGTTGACAGTTGTATTTTTGACATTATTTTAACGTGACATGTATTTAAATTGCTTTATGATAGATTACTATTTAGCATGTTTTACTGTCAACAAAAGGTAAGTGAGCTACCTGATGCAAAGTAGAGTGGAAGTGTTTTGAAATAGGTAAGTGTGATGGTAGAGGAAGCTCTTCTCATAGTATAGAACAAAGTTGATTCCCGCCGTCTGTCCCTATGTATCTATGTACGCTTAGGTCTTAAACTAAGCAACGGATTAGAATGCGGTTTTCAACAATAGATAGAGTGATTCAAGAGTTAAGTTTGTATGCAAGAAAAAAAGGGTAGAAAGGGGTAAAATAGGTGTATGGTAGGTGTACAGTAGATATAGGGTAGGAGTAGGATGGCACGCGAACGAAGTCGCGCCGGGTCCACTAGTTACCAGTATAATTATCGAGGAGCTTTGTGCATTAATAGCAGGGCAGTTGTAGGCTCAAATCCTTCCAAACGTGTAGATAATGATGATAGATTGTGTGATTTACAACTACATATCATGGAGCGTACTTGCATATTAGAACTGCTTTTTACTGAGTTTAATCGTAGTCCCATATATTAACAAACATCAACTGGCACGCAAGACATTGATTTGGTGTCGTATAGCGACATATCCCTATGTTCACTAGTCACTTCGCTCTAATATCGCCCAAAGCTCCATATAATGTTTATCTCCAACCAAATTCAAATTCCAAATGCTCGTATGAATGAATGAAGTGTTACGTATCGCCCGGTTTCAGACCGTCTGCTCGGATACTGCACCCGGGTACTTTGCGACCGGATGGAAAGCGATACAGTGTGTTTATCCGGGTAAATTTTTACCTCATTTTGAGTTATGAGTTGGTAATGCAGCTATGTGACTATAAGTTATGTAATATTATAAGGTAGGAAATACTTGCCAAGTATAATCTTAGGACTTAGTCCAATGCTGAGCTTGAGCCCTAATCAGAGGAGGGTTTTGCACATTCTTCACGCTTAGCAAGCGGACAGGCAATGAACGTTTTCAAAACAGCGTGAAATCCGAAATCGAAATCCGTGTCCTATATAGAAATACTAAGAACTTTGAAATTATTAATTTAGACTCTACATAATATTTTTAGAAAATTACTTTAACAAACACATTTATTATTAGAATGAGGATGAATCATTAAAATTGTAGAATTTTATAGATTTGTTGATAAAATCTATGAAAGTTATATTGCTATGAAATCCAATGAAAGAATTTTTAAAGTTACATGGGTTTAATAATGAAATATGTGCTTTATTACGTACTAGCGGCCCGCCCCGGCTTCGCACGGGTAGTAAACCTTAACAAATTATACACCTGAACCTTCGTCATGAATCACGTTGTCTAAAACCGCACTATGTAGTCTGTGTGTGAATACCGCATGAAAATCCGTTTAGTAGTTCTTGAGTTTATCGCGTACAGACTGACAGTAAGACACGCCGTGGGACTTCGTGTTTATAATATGAAGTAATTATATTATACTTAAGTATGTACTGAGTAGTGTCCCGTTACAAACAGGACACCATATTACGATCACAAAAGTTCCAACCGTCTCCTCAACCATTTTAGAGGGAAGGGAGCGACCAGGCTCCTGACGGCCGTATTTCTTGACATTGACACCTCCCGTACGTATCCCGTGCTGCCTAGATAGCCGAGCGGACTGAGCGGCGAACACGCGACTTTTTTCTAATATTCACATTTTTAAACTCGTGATATCTTTCGAATGGAATGTCTGAATTGAATAATTAAAAAAGTTATATATAGGTATTGAAGTAGTCGTGAATATGAAGTAATTGATTTTGATAAGGATTAATACCAAGGTACAAATAAAGAGCGTTTTTTAGCGGCGGCATTTCAATTAAATTTTCAAAATAAAAGAACACTTATTGTGACATAACTATAATAGTTAGACATATACTGTCGCGACACTTTTTGTAGATAATGATGTGTTCTGCAAAGTCGTAGTACATTATTTTGTTCTATCATCAATAGTTTTCGCAGCGCACGCGATGTAAGGAATTTTTTGGGTATTTTTCTACACCTTCGGTTACATTGTTCAAATTTTACCAAGGATCCCTAATTTTTTTCAAAATGAAATGTAGCCTATGTCAAATTGGAAGAATGTAGCATTCTATTGGTGAAAGAATTTTTTAAATCGGCCTAGTACTTTTTGAGCCTATTCATTACAAACATACAAACATACAAAAATAGGTACAAATCTTTCCTCTTTATAATATTATTATTAGTGTAGATTACGTTAGGTTTACCCGGGTTGTCGAATGACGTCATCAGTAATGCCAAAATCACAGTGTTCTAGCGCATATTTGTTTTCTGGTTTAAGAGATATCGTGACAATTTCTTCAGTCACTCATGAGGTATCATAAGCTAATGGAAAAGTCACTAAACAAAAATCGTGACAGATCCTCATTACGGACATAATACCAATTGTTTAACTGTAGACCCCTAAATGACAGATACTGTTTCATATCTCCGTCAACTCTACTGCCAAAATGGACGTTCCACAACAATTCAATCTTCAAGAGACCCTACACCTATCCCAAAGGTCCGCAACGTATTCTCTACTCCCTGGCTGTTGCAGGTGTAATCACTTTTCATCCACGTGACCCGCTGGCTCGCTTGCCACCATCTGTTATAAAAAAATTATATTTCACCGCTTCCCAAAACACAGGACACACTGTATACACGAGCGCCTAACTCTGTGTCCGGGTACTCTTTGATCCTGCCCGGATTTGAATATGCAAATCTGCGAACGAGATGAGCACGGTTAAGCCAAGCTGGTCATATTAAAGTGCTTTTCCGGAGCCGACGAGTTTAAAGTTGAGTATGGGGCTAATTTTCTTTTTGGGTTGAAGCGAAATGGGTGCTAACAGTTTGATTCTTTGCCTGAATTTTCGGCTTGCGCAGCGGTTCTACGTACGAGTAGCTGGTAAGAATTTTATGAAGGGTTTCTAAATCGTACACCGCATATACAGGGTGTCCTAGAAAGCGAGGTCCAAACGATAACCATTAATAGGCCAAGTGACGACAGTAATCGAAAAAATAAAATAAAAAATCAATCCTGAATACTTACAAAGTTGTAGGTATTTAAATATTATTTTTAAATTTAACAGCCTTTGTAGTACTTTTGATCACTGTGACCACAAATATTAACAGATTTAACTTTTTTTTACTTTTTTGTGTTCCTGAATAATGACTTTATTAATTAGTGTCTCAAATGAATGCCTTAACATCTTCATTTATTAGTAAAAATCAAAATAAATAAGAGAGATGAAAAATTTTTTACATCACTAAAGGAACGAGTATATGCAAAGGCAATCCAGAACGTGAAAGAGCTTCGTCTTAAAATTGCTGAGGGTGTGGAGTATATAATTCGTCGAAATTTTGCTCGTCACATAAAGCGCTCTTTATTAAAAAGAATGAGGGCTTGTATTTATGTTAGGGGCCAACATTTTGAGAACATATTGTAATAAAATATTCTTGAAATAAACCTTTATTAAAGTCTGTATTTATTACTTTTTTTAACCAAATAAGTATGGGCTAGCTTCATTCAATAAGTGTGTTAAATAGTAGGTATGTTAGTTTTGCAACTCGTAGTAGGTACCCAGTCCTTCTAAAAGAAGTTTTTGCCTCGTTTACACTTAACAGAATAACGTCTGAATTAAACTAGTGGCTTAGAGAAAGATTCATTGCATGTGAGGGCATTTTGTTGTAAATTAAAAATTATGGAGTTGACAGTATTATTGATTTTTAAAAACATTGTTCGTTAATTTATGAATAAGTATCATACCATTTTGAAATCACGAAGAAATGCGCCATATTTTAAAACTACTTGCCAATTTAGCCTGGTAAATTTTTTTTGCAGTGTAGACCGTCTAAGTTGCGTGACGTAAAAAGAATTTTTTATCGCTCTCATTTATTTTGAGTTTTACTAATAAATGAAGATGTTAAGGCATTCATTTTAGACACTAATTAATAAAGTCATTATTCAGGAACACAAAATAAAAATAATTAATTAAATCTGTTAATATTTGTGGTCACAGTGATTAAAAGTACAACAAAGGCAAATTAAAAAAAAAATTATATGCCTACAACTTTGTAAGTACTTAAGATTGATTTTTTATTTTATTTTTCTGATTACTGTCATTACTTGGCCTATTAATGGTTATCGTTTGGACGTTTTTTTCTGGGACACCCTGTATACCTACATGGCATCTTGTGTTATTAAGGTCATATTATTAAGTATTATGTAAGGTCTCTCTCGAGATCCCTTCGAAGTGCCACATTGAACTTTGAAGTTCGTGCTTAGTTTTTAGACCAAAGAAATTGGACTGACAATATTGCAATATACTATCAAAGACTGCCACTTTCTTGCTCCGAGACTGACAAACAAACAACAATTATTACTCGATATTTGTGAAAAAGGTACCTACAAATAGAAATTTGTAGGTCGCAGGTAGATTCACACAAAAGAAATCAGTGAGCATTTCTTGATTTCGCTGAAATTGTCTTAAGAGCTTCTTCGTCATGATTTCTTTATTACTCTTGGGAATTTGCACAATCTGTCTTAGTGCTAGCGGTGTTGAGATGCCACTGCACCAAATTTCAAGTTTCTATGTCTAGTGAGAGCGAAATGTAGCAGAATGAATATCGTACAGCTTTGGTGCAATATGAAAATTGTTCCTACGAACGGTCCAAAGAGAGCTGGTTGATGTCTGTCGGATCAATAACGTTGCATGAAATGTGAATGATGTCTTTCTCTGGGCTATTAATGGGGAAATAATGGCGAAATATATGCACTGGGAACGAAATACTAAACTGACAAAACTGTAAGTATACTTAAATAAATCCTAAATAGATCCCATTGATCCCTAGCTAGAGACAATTAATATTGTGGTGTCCGACAGAATTGAATTTTACCCATGAACCCCTTGGACGTGTCGTATAAGGAGAAACTAGTCAGTTAGGACGTCCGCAGATCAGAAAGTAGGTAGCAGATTTGTCTGTTGTATATTTTTAATACCAACTGCGATATCCAAGAAGCAGATTATGACAAACCCCTCCATAGATGTCGAGGAGTCTCAAGTCTTCAACTGCCTAATAATAGAGTTTTTTATAATAATCCTCTGAACTATTTCATTGTAGGCAATTGATGGTGCTAGACTTGATCCTTTATAAGACATTATTTTATCATCAGAAAGACGAAAGTCAAGTTGTACTATTTAATTAAACAACAAAAACTTAACAAAACTGAAAAATTAACTAACAAAAACTGAATTAATCAATAACACTAAAAAAGAAAAGTTAGATTTTCGATTCATAATTAGATCGACTTAAGGAGTTGAATTTATAATGGTAAGAGAATAATTCAATAAATAAAATTAGCTTTTCGGTTTTCAAATAAACATTTAGTAAATACTTCAAGAAATAATGTACGACACAATTTATAATTTCACAAAAGAGATACTTGAATCCTTTGTAAATATTTAATCGCAATTCTACTACGCAAACAGGGGCAGGAATAACATAAACACCAGCTAACTAAATAAACCTCTTGCAACAGCATAATAAATGTCCAATTTAAATGAACAAATTGAAAGTTTTACCTTTGCAACAAAATTGTATATAAAATACGGGGTGAAATAGGATTCTAAAGTTTTATTGACTCTTATGTCGAACATTTGTGGTGCAGGCGTGTGCGTGGAATAGCTTTCCACGATGCAGCCAGAGGGGGATGGTGAGGGGTGAATTAACTTGGATTTTAACCGTGATATTATGAAGGTTCAAAATTGTCTGACTAAATATTGGAGTAGCCTAATTCTTAATTTGTTTCAGTTCAACGAAAAGATCATCTATCACAACGAATTTTGAAACGAGGAATGTTTTGTGGAACTAGCTAATAGCCCAAGATCATAATACTTATAATGACATATCGCTCAACGTTATTGGTCTGCTGAATTTGGTTTAATCAAGCTGAATTTCTCAGTGCCAAATGATGTTTTTCCACGACGTTTCGAGAGTTGCCGCAATGGTAAAAGTTGTAGGAAATGAAAATTCCTTTCAAACGACATATCGCTCAGCGTTATTGGTCAAAAAGGCTGGGTGTCATACATTTCTACCGGTCCTCCTTTAGGTACAACTAGAAGCTTAACTACTAAACTCTGCGTAATATTTCTTTTTCGTTTCTAAATATAACGTTAAATGTAAAAGGGTTCCTCACATTTTTATCTCGTTTTCTTATCCACTTCATCAGTATGCCCGTTCTCTGACATCTTTATTTTGAACCTACCTCCTCCATCCCCGGCACATTGTTGCTAATACGTTTGCACTCGTAACAGTGCTTCCAATTAGCAAGTTATATTAAAATAGTTCCTCCCGGCTTTCGTGAATACACAATTTTTGTTTTTAAAACGCTTTTGTTACACAATCGGATAACAAGCGCGAACTCATTTGTGTTGAATGTTTTACGGAACTTGTTAAAATAACATTACGTGGGTGAGCAACGATTATGTTGCAGATTTCTGCATTTTTATTTTTTTATTATTTAATACAAAGAAAGCATGAATAACAGGAATTAAAGTATTCATCCCATATACTTTAAAAAGCTATCTTAAATGTGTTTTGTATTGAAACGCACCGATAACAATGACTGGGAGGGAGGAGTAAGTTTCTTTTCTTCAGTAATTTCTATATTAGTTTTTATTTACGCCACAAAGTCCCTGTCGCTTTCAAATAATTTTGATTTTTCTACTCATTTGTACAACAGAATTTTTCTTTTTTTCTTACTGAGAAAAACTTCATAAAATCTTTTTATGATAACTGTCACTTTCCCTTACTTGTACTTACACTCTTTCCACAAAAACCAAAATATATCCCATAAAACTTTTCATGGAAAAATTTATTTCCTTCTTGCTCGGAATTCTGTTTTTCTCCCTTTCCAAGTTTCCGCCCAACCACTGACAGTCTAGGTAAGCAGATTTATTATCCAAGCTCTCTTTCTGTCCAATCCAAAGCGACCACACGAGGCAACTCTCGATGCGCAAGCGGCCGGAGTTTCGGATGCGTTTAGTAACAAAGTGAAACAAGCAGAACGGTCCAGATGTTTGGGAAGGCAAATAAATAGTTTCCAACTTAGCCGCTGCCATTTGTGACTCCATGTGTTGGCTGTGCTGTGGACTGTGGTTATACAAGGTGGTACAAGTAATGTGGCGATATTTCTTATAATATTTTTGTTATAGTATATAGTATTATTTGTATAGTATACTTTTACGGCTCTGTTCTTCAAGGTGTCTAAAGACATTACGCATCCAAATTTTATTCGCGCAATGGACGTTTTTCTGAGTTATATACTTTACTTGAACACTAAACGGTGAATAAAGGTGAATGTGTAACCATTATCCAATCCAAGGTTCAACTGTGAATAGGGTCACGGAAATCAGATGGCAATCATCATCTTCATCACAGCGCGTTACAGTCCACTGCAGGACTTAGGGCCTCTGAGTGAGCAGAGGGCTGGCTCATTCTTAAGCCAACGAATAGGGACAGCCTTATGGGCTCAATAGTGGCAACGATTTAGGTGATATTTGTACATATCGATTTTAATATTAGGATTGAGTAAAATTATATTTTAGTTAGTTATGTTATCATCTTTGTTTTGTTTGTATAATTGTATGTTTTTGTTAGCATTTAGCTAAACACTTACTATTTTTAACAATAATTATGTATTGTCCGTGTGGTGTCCGGCAGAGTAGAATAGCACTAACGTCTTAAACTCGTGGGTGTCGTACAAGGCGACCAATATTATCGAGACAAAAAATCAAGAATTACCGTAGACTGGAAAATGGGCAGTAGGATTTTCATTGTTATTTTACAACACTCCAATCTCCACGCCGCATGCCGAGTGTGGAGATTATGGCAATAACCTCTCCTTTCGTGGGAGAGGCCCAAAGTACCGCAGTGGTGTTAAGGGCTGTGATGATGAATTATGTATATATTTTCTTAGTAAAAACAGGAAAATAAAGCTCATGTTATACGAAACTAAGATACGTTGAGCCAGCCTGTATACGAATTTCGTACGAGAGAATATTATAAACCGCAGCGCACAATAGACAACTAATGCCTCCATTATGTTCGCTACTCACGAAGTGTTCAACCTAAACGTTCAGAAATTGGATTACTTTCACAAAACGAAATTGGTGCTATGATCGGTTTAGGAATATTGCATATGGTAAGTAGATGCACCAATTTCCTTGACCAAGATAAATAATACGAGTAATCTATACATAGTACAAAACAAAGTCGCTTCCCGCCGCTATCTATGGACGCTTAGATCTTTTAAACTACGCAACGGATTTTAATGCGGCTCTCAACAATAGATGGAGTGCTTCGAGAGGAAGGTTTTTAAGCACAAAAAAGGGTAATTAGGGGTTAATTAGATGTACGCGAACTAAGTCGCACCGTGTCCACTAGTGTATACATAAAAGCCGTAATATCTTAGTTAGAGGCAGAGCAACCTCTGTAGACCATGGCAGGTGGCCCTGATCTTTGTTTATTTACATAAATCAAACTGGACCGAGTTGCTCATAGATTAAGGGCCATTGTCGGATCACGCATTTTGGAAAGCGAAGGACTTGTCTCTTCACGAGTCTATCATCCATACTACTCCCCAGAAGAGAAATTTTCTAAGTAAATATATCAGAAAATATTTTCTACTAGCAGTCGGAACCTTGTCTATATTATTGTCTTGCTACCTACGTACTTTTTAGTTTGTATTGTGGTCTCCCTAGACGTATTAATCGTTCAAGTGTCATTTTTACATCATCCACTCCATTGCAGAAACACAGACTTCATACTCCGGAATCTCGGGAACATTATTTAAATGAGTAAGAATAGCATAAAAATATAATGGGTAATACGCATCAGTCTGGGCCTAATAAAATCTCAGAAGAAATGAAAGAGGAATACAATGTAACGCCAAATGTAATAAAATGAATTGAACCCTGATGCATTGAGGAGGTTCCGTAGGATAGGATTCGAAATATATTTTTAAACTAGAATATTTGCTTCTTTTTTATATTAGAACTAGCCAGGTATTTGACATCATCTCCAGCTGAATAATCTCTTGCATATCTTGTCTAGTTATAATGTCGAGGAAACACTCTATTGGTTTATGAATACATTGCATTTCTAAATCAGATTTAAATATATGTGAATTTGGTGTCTCAGAGTAGAATATTACACCAACCCCCTTGACTTCGTTATCAAAATAGGGACAAATGTGTTGTAACCTAGCCAACGAGAATCTCCGTGGGCCGATAAATCGCTAGCAGCTTTTTCACTTATGCTCTGGCTGGCACGCTCTGTTTGAACATATATTTAATTTTTCACGTCCAAAATCAAAATTAAAATTCGTTCGAAGCGAGGGCAGCGGTCCAAAAATAAAACCCCTGATCTTTAACCCGCCTGGAGATTATGGCGGGACCATCCACTCATGTGAAAGATGCTCAGGCCCAACAGTGAACTGTTATAAATAATCATCTTGGCGTTAATGTCCCGGTTGTGCTCTCGCGCACGAGGGCCCGGGGTCCGCCTTGACCATGATCCAGGATTTGGCAGATCAGGTAATTATAGTGAAACAACTGCTACCTGACCTCCGTGAGCCAGCTACCAAGGGAACCTGGCCATATTGGGTTACACATCCAGTCGCCTGAATGTGCAGGTTTCATCACGATGTTTTCCATCACCGTAAGAGCATCGCAACAGTGGACTGTTAATTGTGATGGTGGTGATGATATATGAACCGAAAAATAATCGTTTGTGTACTTATATATGTATCCTAACTTTACTTTTACAATCCATATAAGTATTATCCATATAAATAAACGATACTAGGTAACCCTCAGAATTTTTAATTTTCTTTTTAATGTTGACAGAAACACTCGCAGCTTTGGTATTTGCTTTGTATAATATACCCAAAAACTGTTATTTTTAGAAAATAAGCCAAGCAAAGGAATAATCAACGTATTCCCTTTACAAAGCTACTGATCCAGAACATTCCAGAACAGTAAATCACAATGGACGTACACATTTCCGCTACGGAACCCTAATACATTTCCACCACGGCAACAATCCTAACAAAAGGGATCCAAAGGAGATTTGAATTTAAATGAACATGCAAAATGAAAATATCAAAGCGAAAATGTTGAGAACTCCTGTTGTCAGAACTTGGTTTTATCCGGGAATTCATTTTAAAATCGTCTAAATGGGAAATTTAATTTTTCTATTAACATCTTTCTCTTATTCTTGGAACGAGTGGAATTGGCGCTGGATTCGTTTTTAGCTTCGTTTTTACAATTAGCTCTTCGCACATTTGGGGAGAGTTATGCAGATTCGAAGCTTGATTGTGGATCTTTTACAATCGTCTGCGAGGTTATTACTTTTTAACGGATTCGTGGATGGCTTTTATCTGATAGATACATTTCGACTTGCAAATTTATTTTTATTTATTTTTGTATGTAATAGGAAGATAAGACTTTATGGAATCTTATAAGTTTTGAAGTGAAAACCGAATCTAAGCACCGCTTGCACTAAATTCTTGATGTTTGATGAATGACGTGTAAATTTTTTTTGTATGATGTTTCTTATAAGTATCAGCTTTAATGCGTTTAAGAATTTGGTGCAAACCGCCCTTAATCATAGTGAATATGAGTCGCAAAATTTCAATAAAAAATAAAAAATTGGGAATTGAAAAAACGTCTGTGTCACCGATCAACAGTTCTGCCGTCTGCAGTAAGTGTAAAAAAGTCACTGCTTCTTTAAGCTCGACTATTTTGTCTTTGCATCGAATTAAGAAAACCCAACCGAATATCTAACCAACCATAACGAATATCATGAAATCTCTAGGGCGTCCCTGGTCTAGTAGAATCGTTCATGCGAAACCGATAACCCAAGTTAAGCATCGCGCGAATAGTCCGAAAACTGGATGGGTGACCGTATCGTTATTTGAAGGTAGTCCGAACACGACACTGTTAGGTTTACCTCCTCATACCGTCGGGGGAGATAAGTTGACCAAGCTTTTCTGCTGGTGACCTTGAGACTGGTTGAACAGTAGTGTGAAGAAGCTTAAGTGGATTAATCGGCTATCGTCACAATCTTCTTCCAAAGTGGCTTCAAAGTTCTAAGAAATTTTGTTCAAGATCGGCTACAAGATACAAGCTATAATGTAAAAAAAATTAAAACTTTAATTATTGAAGGCTTATATGGACGGTAAAATATAGAAAGATAATTTAAATGATCTCAAGAAGTTGATCCAGCGGGGATAAAATACTTACCTTGCAATTTGTCAAAAATAATCAAAACCATCTTCGGCTTAGGCTGGGTTTTGGGCCTAAGCCGAAGATTTAGCCGAAGGTGTTATTTTTTGGCTGAAGCCGAACAGTCTCTGGACCCGATTGGCAACAACTGGACCCACAAATTCCACCAAAAATGGGCCCACAGAACACCAGCGCTGTGAGTCGCTTCTTGAGCCTCACAGCACATGCTGAGTGGGTACCATTTATGGTGGCCGCCGCGGTACCGACAGCGGCTTGGGAGGCCACGCATTGTTTTAGATGTTTTAATTATTATTATTTTCGCTGGATGGATAAAATTCTGAAAGACTTGCAGGCACTAGGAATCCTCGATTGTCAGGAGATGGGAGAGGTGTCGATCTCTGGTGTCGGAGGCCAAGATCCACTTTGGGTCGCTGAGCCAGCGCAGTAAGTAATTAATGTTTCCTTTAGCTGTAACTGTACCTGTTATTGTGTCGTGGTGTGCTAATGTCTTTTCTTTGTTATCTTTCTTTCTTCCTTTCTAATTATTACTAGCACCAGGGCACTTACCAGTAACAGGCTCGAGGTCGTATCCGTCGGAAGCGATGACGGTGATGTTGTGTCCGTCCACCGACAACTCGATGGGGCAGTTCAGGAACTCGGCGTTAATCACTCGGAAGCGGTACCTGAAGCCCTGGAAGAATCGTATGAATAATAAGATTTAAACCAAAATAACACCAGCGTAGTTAAACGGTTTTATTTTATGAAACAGAGATGCAAGAGCAAGCGGGCCACATGATGGCAAGTGATCACCGCCTATAGACACCCGCAGCAAGGCAGTCGCGAATGCATTGCCGGTGTAGGCTCATTTCTTGAAGTAATAAAAGAAAAAAGAAATGAAATTAAGTTAATAGAATAGAATTTAAGAGAGGTAGGGCATAGCGCGGTATCCCGTTCGAATAGGAGCGGCCCGACTTGGGAAGTACCTACACCTTACAGAATACCGCAGCTAAACAATACTCTTTTAAATAGTATTGTGTTTCTGCTGGTGAGTAAGGTTTCCAGTGCTCCATGGGGTGGGGATTTGGGGAACCGTGGCTTTGACAGTGGAGGGGTATTTGCCTTTTTACTGCCAGACAACGTGTTATAGAGGTGGGCAACGCATTAGCGATACTCTTGGTTTTGCTAATGTCTATAGGCAGTGGTGACCACTTTCCATCAGGTGGCCCGCTTGCCTGTTTGCCTACAGTATGACATAAAAAAAAGGGATAACAATTTAGTGCGACAACGATAATTGGTTGTGAAAGGAGCTTCATTTGTCTTTTCTTCAGTGTAATTCCCCTATTAGTGTCATGTTAGTATTATGATTGTCGTGCTCAATTTTTGTCTTTATTTGAAACGTACTTTAGATGAATGAATGAATGAATTTTTTGGATACCAAACACTGCACTCACATGCTCAACGTTGAACCGTGCGGACTTCATGTACATCGCTTTCGTCGTGAAGGTGGCATTGTCGAAGATCTTGAACCTCCCGATGCCGTTGATGAGCAGAGTCGGCGGCTTGTTGTCACCCTTCGAGTGGTGATGGTCCGTGAACATCCCGATCGTGAGTTCGTGGATCCAGTCCGTGATCAGCATCACGTGTTCTGACCTGGAAGGTATGAGTAATGATAAGCATACATACATACGTCAAGCGAACCAACCGACAGCGACGGATTGCCAGGCTAAAGTGGCAGTGGGCAGGGCACATAGCTCGAAGAGCAGATGGCCGATGGGGCAGTAAAGTTCTCGAGTGGCGACCACGTATCGGAAGACGCAGCGTGGGTCTCCCACTAGGAGGACCGAGGACCTCGTAAAGATCGCAGGTACTAGCTGGATACGGAAGGTACAGGACCGGCCTTTGTGGTAATTTCTGAGAGAGGCCTCTGCCCAACAGTGGGCGTTTTTTGGCTGATATGATTATGATGATAATGATACATACATAAAGCTCACGCCTCCGTCCCACAGGTGGGGCAGGCAGACAGTATGGACCGTCACTTTATATTGTCCTGACACAATTCCCTATCCTTTTCTTACACTAATAGGCCACATTTTATCCCGGAAAAATAGTAGGTTCCCGCGGGAAAAATGTTTGTTTACCGATTTGAACCGAGCGGGTGAAAGCCGCTGAGAACGGCTAGTCTATAGATAAACTTGCTCACCACAAAAAGACCACTAACCACAGTAAACTCGTTCATAAACGGAATTGAATTTAAAAATATATAGCTTCAGCAACTGTGCCCATAAAATCAACGCTTATACCCGCTACAGCTAATACAGTTAATAAAACTAGCCATAAAAAAGCTTACTATCCCACTGACGATCCTGCCTATAAAACGGGAACTAGACAACACCCCATGCACCTCTAAACGAACAGCCCTGAATCAGTATAACGCATATCAATCATAATAAAACTGCGATAGACATCGAGTTTAGTACTGCATGGAGTATAAATTTCACACCACATGAGGGTACCCTCATAAATAAGTTTATGAACGGCTGACCTAACATGTTTGCATGTAGGCACCGCAAGGGACAGTTGCGTCTCTTTTATACTTATTGCTGGGCGAGAGACTTTGCTTATAAAAAGTAACTTTGTAATGCTCTTTGAATATTTTTTTCGCAAATCGATAGAGTACAAAAATACAAACAAACACTTCCTCATGACAAAATATCTTAGCAATGGTAGTTTTGATATTATGTATATGTACTCGGTATTTCAGAAGCGAATATTAGAGAATATGCCAAATAATTTGCTTGTTATTAATTTATTTATTCGTATGGCATTAATAGCCGAGTCGCCAATTATTCATTTGTTTGTAGTAATGTCCAGTTAATTAAACTAAAAAAAAGAAAGAGTTGGTATTCATAGATACAAATATGTCCTAAGCCCTTTCATATGCCTCATAGATAATTTTAGGCGCTGTCCTAATTGGCAACGGTCGCACGACGAACGTCGCACGACCAATAGAAGACCCTCAAAACCGCCCGTCGCCGAACAGTTACCAATTAGGACAGTGTCCATTAGCATTCATATATCTAAATCATATTTACATCTACCTGCTAATAACATGCAAATAAATATTTTAAGTAATAAACTGGTCTGAGGGAAATCCCAAAACGAACATCTCTATTACTTGTATCCATAAGCACCTTGTGCTTTCTCATACAAGGCAAAACCCCATCAAAACCAGTCTTGTGAGTTATGTGAGCTTATGGGAATCCCTGTGCTACAAGGAAAGTACCAACTTAATTCTCTGCCACACAGCCGATTCCAGTTTTTTGACCCGATGAGATAATCTTCTTTGATTTACGATTGTTTTATCTATGACCTACTTTCGGACGTGACTTCGTCTGCATGGCTTTAAAGACGAATTGCTGACATAAAATTATAATATTCTTTCTTGCGAATACTAATTAATAGGAAGGTTATAAGCACCGAGATTATGGCAACTCGTTTCTGGTTTTTAAGTATTTTCAAGTCGACAGTGGACGATTATTGGACTTCGGGCTTTATCGGGATGGCGAATAGTTTGTCGACATATTCATCAAAATGTCGAAACTTCCAGTTTTGATGAATTATTTTAGTATTTTTACCTAGTATTCAAAAATGAATTATATGTTAACGTCCTAAACAGCGCAGAGGTTACTAAACCGATCTGCTATGTAGAGGGTCCTGAATTTGATTCCTGACTGGTCGGACTTTAATTATACGGATAATTAAAGTGATCTTTAGGAGCGTCGGTGGCCTAGTGGTAACGGTATCCGACTCGCAATGCGAGAGGTAACAGGATCGAATCCCGCTGCCGTCATGTATCAATGACTTTTTTCTGAGTTTTGTACGTTAAATGAATACGAATCGATGCTCTTAGGGTGAGGGAAAACATTGTGATGAAACCCGCACATTCAGGCGACTGGTCACGTTCCTCTGGTAATTAGATGGCAGTCCTCACTGTACTTACCTGATCAGCCAAATCCTGGATCATGGTCAAGGCGAACCCCAGACCCTCGTGCACGAGAGCGCAATCGGGACATTAACGCTAAAATATATACAGACTGATGATGAACCCCTACAACGAGAAATATAAGTAACCCACCTGTCATAGTCGTAGAGTGGTCCGTGGTGTTCCTGCGACTTCGGCTTCCTGATGATGAGCTTCCCTTCAGCTCCGTCAGCTCTCTGCATGCCAGAATGTGAGTGCCAGAAGTGGGTACCGGCATGAGACGCGTTGAACTGGTATCTGGAATATGTGCGTTCGATGACGGATTTCAGAATTTAAGGAAAGAACACATACATAAAGCTCACAGGGTAGGCAGAGACTATGGACCGCCACTTTGCTCTGTCCTGCCACAATTCCCAAGCCTCGCATATATCCACAACTCTTTTCATACATCTCATTTTATTCTTGCCACTTCGGACCCCAGCTTTTTTGAGAACGTTACTGATCTGATCAGTGAATGTGATGGAAAGAAGTAGATATAAATTAACCATAAGGTACTAGTAGGATGCGGAAGGCACAAGACCGGCCTTTAGACCGGAAATCTCTGAGCGTGGCATTTGCCTAGCAGTGGGCGTCTTCCGGCTGATATAATTACGATAATGATTAATTAAGGGATGGCGACTTACACCCTTATTCACACACAATACTTGTCTAAATTAAATTGCGTCACTATGCGTTCTCAAATACTCGTCTGCTAAGTGAACGGACTGTGGTCAATACGGATCTATGATTGGCCAATTTTCAGTTCAAATGTCTTGAAACCTTGTGCGTTTGCACGCACTGTGAGACCTCATAGTAACGTTTCTCAATACGGGTATCAGATTTCTAAAAAAACGAGAGTCAGTACAGATGAAAAAACTGATAAGATCATAATATGTATGAACTCTTGGAAATGTAAAGAATGGCTGTTATCGATATGAGGCAAAGTTGGTCTTTTCCACCCATTAAACCGTACAGATGGAGAAATAAGCAAAGTAGTAGGAAATTCTGTTGATAACTAGAGCTAATTAAAACTATGTTTTCTGCCATTATTTTTTCCGGTACCTATTTTTGTTTGTGTAACTAAATGTATTTCTTAAATTAGCGAACTGTAGTCAGAGCAGACACTAATGAATTCACACTAACCTGAAGGTACTCTCAGACGGAATTGGACATTGCGTGACCAGCGGTGTTCCGTCCATATACGGCGTGCCTCTCTGGTGCTGACCATGCCAATGCACGGTGGTGCCTTCCGTCATCAGGTCATTCTCCACATCCACAATTATCCTGTCGTGTTGGCATACCTGGATTTAGATAACAGTTGGTTAAAAAAGAGAGAGGAGAGGTTTTTCCTGGAGAGTACAACATGGAGTTCTTCAAGAAAGGGGTTAAAAGGTTTTTACGGGGTCGGCAACGCGTGAGTCATGCCCCTGGTATTGCAAACGTCCATAGGCTGCGGTGACTGCTTACCATCAGGCGGGCCGTAAGCTTGTTTGCCACCTTGATGGTATGAAATAAAAACTAAGCTTGAGAGAGTGGTATACCGCTACATAAACATCTCTAAGAAATTAACTGTATTTTGCTTCATAATAACCAACAAATACTTAATATAGTACAAATTAATGCTTGATCATTCCAAGAGCAATTTCATTATTTTCACCAACAAGAGACTAACTAATAATGAATTTCAAATAGAACATAGACAGCAAACTGTCAAAGTTTGACTTAAATTAATCATTTATTCCATTTGATCTATCTGTTAGCGTAGAGAGAGTGAATTTGTGAAATAAATTACACACAAAAACTTGCTGAAAACACTTTCAACAAGAACAGTACAAGCTAAGATTACTGTAAAGTTTATTATTTCATTAATAAATACAATTAAATATATCTTCCTTTGAACAAATCCCTATATTACAATGGTATTGTCATTTCTAGGATCACAAATACCCAATTTTCAAAGGGAAATTTGAATAAACTAGGGTCTGACAATAGAAATTCCAACAATCGATTGAACAATGAAAGTTGTCCTTATTTTGTACCTCCTCTTTTGTTTTTAACTCCCAACATCCACAGAGGGGTGTTATCAGTGTAACGTGTCTTTTTTTTATAATACGCAGTGACAAAGCATGGCTTCAGGTGGGTAAGCAGTATTTGACGCCCATAACATCTACAATGCATGTGTTCTGAACAGACAACAAAAATTCTGAACCGCAAGTGCGTTGCCACTGTGAGGACCAAGATGAATTAGCTCATGCTTGTAATTGCCTGTGGCTGTCTGTGGAGTCATAGATCCAGAAAGGATTAACGTGTTTCAGTGCGGTGTTTTAAATAAAGCACTTTTAACAAAAATCTAATATTTCGTTTTAATCCAATAAACACTTTTGAAAGTATTTGATTACACATAATTATATGGAACCTATTTAAGTCCCCCGCGTGCAAATCTGATATATGAAAACATTCGACTGTCCGATTCCATAATGATTTCGTGATCACTGCTTATGAAAAAGTAGTTTTGGATATTACACCCAACTTACAAACATACAAACTTTAGAATGTCTAAATACTAGCGACGCGCCCGGCTTCTATAATCTATAATATAAATGTATTATACATATAAACCTTCCGTAAGAAATGCTGTAAATGATAGTAAAAACCGCTTGAAATTCCGTTCAGTACTTTTTGAGTTTAACGTGAACAGACACAGAGACAGATGCCGCGCGGGACTTTGTTTTATAATTTGTAGTATTATAGATTTTCCGGTTGAACATTTGAACCAAGAAAAGATAATTGTTGCGTGTTGTAATATTTTACTTAAGTTTCTAAATGCCTTACGTATTTTAGCCCCATGGCAGTGGTAGGTATCTAATTCATTTAGATACCTACCAATATATTATGTAATCTTCATCTATTTCATGTACTTGTCAAGTTAATACTTACTATATTTTAACAATAAAACCTGCACTATTGAACATTAAACTACTCATAATATATTATAGATGGTAGACCGATAGAACTATAAGGTTTTGCGTAGATACTGTTAAGGTAAAGGTAAAGCTTGTAAATGTACGTACTTGTAAAATATGCTTACCTCAACAGAAGGTCCAGGCATTTTCCTATTAATCACTGTAAGAGGTCTGTTCATACCATCCGCAGGTATACAATCAACCCTGAGACAATCTTCTGGTTTATAAGGGCAGTCGAAGCATGCTTTGCTCATAGTCTGGTACCATTCTAGGTTGAAATGATAGTAGCATATCATTGGTGGTTCTCCTTCTACACATTCTCTATGACATGGATGTTTGCCATCAACTGCTTCTCCTGTAACCTCATCGTACTGTTTATGAGTATGAGAACTAAAAGAAGATTGTTGTGATAGTTTATTACTCATAATATCTCGGACTTCGCCCTCACTTAGTTCTTTTACTGGGTGTATTACAGGCGGATATACTTTTATTTCTGTATTATTGTTTAAAGCCCTCGGAATGTTAAAAGTACTATTAGAAGCTGATTGTGTAATTAGTCTAGATGCGCTTTCAGGTATCCTGTAACTATTTTTACTTTGTACGACTTTGACATTCGGAATGTGATCGTCTAATTCGGGTTCTACATCATGTAAGTGACGTTCTTTGTTTCTGGGTATCCTTAAGTTTATGTTTTCCGTGTATTCTGAAGTTGTCAATTCTTCCGCGAATGTCGTTGTCTCTACAAAAGCTTCCGTTATTTCATTTTCTGTGTTTATTCCTTCGATACCTGAAAAATGAGAAGAAAAACAAATTACTTACGTGGTCAATTCTTATTTTTTTAGATAGGATAAGGGCGGCTTTCTCCGAATTCTTAATGGCATTTAAGCCTAATAAGATAAACACAACATTTCGTCATTCTGTGTTTAAGAATTTGGGGGCAAGCCGGGCTAAATTTAATTTTGTCTATTATGTGTTATTCTGAGTTATAAGATACAACATTACAACATTTTTATCATAATCCGATGTGTAGTTTTTGCGTAAAGGAGTAACAAAGAATCATCCAAATATATGTAGGTACACCCTGTCCATTTTTAATTTATTAGCGAGCACAGTTACAAAAACTTCTTTTACCAGCAGCACATAAACGGCTGGAACATTTTACTCTGAATTAAACTTTTTGGGAAATGATAATTCAACCTTTTGCAAACTCAATATTTTGAGAATTCACCTGCCTGGTCCGAAAGGGATTTTCCGGTTCTTTCAAATACAAGGAAGAACTTGTAAGCGCTCAGCATCCTGCCTGTTACAAGATTCCAAGATGACTAACCCAGCATATAACGTCTCTCGAAATGATGAATCTTAAAATTATCCTGTATCACGTTCTAGAGAATTTATTAAAATAATAAGACGTTAGTCAAAAAAGTCAAAACGTTTTATTGAGAGATCACAGCAAAAACAACGTTACAAATTATTACATTATATCCTTATGTTCTACCCAAATGAGGCATGCAAAAAGGTTTTCCTTGTTCTTCGAATTTCAAAACGTAAAACCAGTTATGAATGACTTCTCCGTTTACCTTTTTAGAAAATATAGGTATAGAAGGCAGCACCTGAACCTACCCACTACCTATCAATAACATCACCATGGATGCGCGTACAAAGCGGAGACGGTCCAAAGTCTAATCAGGGTAGGTTGAGGCTCTGTCTGTCTGTCTTCTGTACATATTATAATAACAATCCATTGCGGGACTTAGGCCCTCTCTCACGAGAGGGACGGTTATTGTAATTATCTCCACGCTTGGCAGGCGGATTGGAGATCGCAGTGTTGTAAATATAATAATGAAAAACGCTGCTGTCCATTTTCCAGCCTACGGAGACTCTAGAAGTTTTGCCTCGAAATCATTAGTCGCGATGTACGACACCCACGTAGTAAGGGATTGGTGCTATTCTACTCTACTGGACACCACATCAAGGGTGGATATTTTGCAGTTTATATAATTGCAGCTAAAATGTTTGTTTGTGACATTAGATTATTATAAATTTATGTATTACAATTAATGTAATTTGTGACATTTTATAACTTTAACAATTGACATGTAATGAATATTACCAATGAATAAATATGAAATATATATAAGAGAGGTAATAAGTCCCTTAGCTTACTCTTCGTAAGAAGGTTGGAGATAGTTTCACATTAGAAATGCTGCTCAAATAGTCCCATCTAATCTCAAAACTTGGAAGGAAGCATATCTGTTGTGTTTGTTATCTCGGTTTTTTATTTGCTCTTGACCTATAACTTTATTTTGCGAGTAAAGACGAAATCGATTCTGAGGAATTTCTGATTCATAAATAAAGTAAATATTGTACTAGTGCTTGAATCCCGCATGGAAGTTGCACGTGATACAACAAAAAGTTAATTCGATGTTTCACCGCGTGTTGATTATAATTTTTTGTATTAATCATAGCAATTTGACCGGGTCACGTGCGAAACACGCTTTTTACGTAGTATCCGGTTTTATTGAACTTTGCATAATAATATTGTTATGCGTTGACGTCATCAAATTGTATTTTTATTTATATGCTGGACAGGCATTTGACCGCCATCTCACCTGTTGCTAAGTGACGATGCGGCCGAAGATGGAGCATGATTTTCTAGGAACAGCCTTTTCACCCTAGCCTTAAGGCGTCCAGATCATAATGATCAGGGAACACACTCGCAGACAACGTGTTTCATTTGTTAGCCGTATGAATTATAAAGGTCGAACTAAAGTGGCTCATGCAGATAGTTGGAATATCTAAGACATAAGGATGAAGCGTTCGCCGAGATCGCGATTCCCGATCGCGGAAAGGGGCCAGAGGTAGGTAGGTATGTAGCACCATTATTTATATATTCATTATCATAATTATCGATCCTAAGGCCTCCTCCAATGAGCACCAATGCACCCTGTCCTCGGCCTGTCGCATCCAGCCTCCAACTGTTTTCAGTTAATATGATCAGTCCACTACTACTTCAGCTAGCTAATTCCATGCGCTATGTTACGGGAACTTTGGTTCTCTTTATTCTTTATTGTACACAAACATGACATAATGATACAGTACAGAAACAGTGATGTACAAAGGCGAGCTTAACTCATTAATCCGTCCGTCGTTCTCCGTCGGATTACTTTTATATGAATGACAGATTGCAAGCTAAGCGTACGACTTCTAAGAAAAACCTTGTATGAGATACTGTGACAACTTTTGACTTTCCTATTTCCTGTGTGGAAGTAAAAACTAAAGTATTATTAAAAGCTCTGAAACTGAAGGTCCCGAACCCTGCAAAAACCATGTGATTACTTTTTTTGCTGTACCTAGATAAGGAAAACCTATCGTAGTAGCTGTTTGAGCAGTTGAATGAACTCATTCTTCCCCATCGTGGTAGTTTACAAACTGGATATAGCAATAACATCTGTATCGAAAATCACACATCACACCACAGGTCATTTATTAATTGATCTAATTTTAGTTAACCACACACGGTTTTTTGGTCGATTCTGGGTTGGGAATGTCTGTTTGGCAGTCCTATTTGACGATGAAAAATTATATTTAATGTCCAGTTCCATAAAGAAAACATTGTTTTTTTAAACGGCAACCTAAACGTAGATGATAAGTCTTATTCTTAAAAATTCACAATGGAATTCGAACCTACATTATCCGCGTAAGGCATACGCGCTAACACCTGAACCACCCAGACTTAGATTCAAACGATTCCAAGAGTTTTTGTGAGAAATAAAATAATGTTAATAGATTTGACCCCTATTTAGATTAGTTACACAGTTGCTTTTTCCTTAAAGTCAGAATCAACTACCTTACACATCGCACCGAACTGGAGATTATTTGACTAATTTTCCTCAATGTTAGCAAATTGCAGCGCGGCTAACTAACCTCATTAGGAAGTAAAGTACTTATTAAAACCTAAGCCTAACCCGATTACCGAGTCGTATTCGAAGCGAGATAATTGTCCCCGCACCGTGTAACCGCATACAAGCAACTCAAACGAGCTAATTATTCGCTTTTCAAATTATCGACGCCTATAACAAGCTGAGCTGTGAAAAAGATATCCAATACAATATGGAATGTCAACGTCTGAGCATCCAAGACGTACGTGACGACAAACACGTCGGCCGTAGAAATTTGCAAGTGTCTCGAACGATTTCTTCCATATCGTCTTATAACAGTGCAGTGTGACACGTGCTTTACTAGTTTGAGAGGCATCATGAACATGCATGGGCAATTCATCCGTGACTGTTATTGCAAACTCTGTCTTTTTCTGTCGTACAACTGTTGAAAACGATGATATGTGTAATTTGTTTATCGTCTTGTCTGGGTTTCTTATTGTTTTAGGATTTAATGTTCGTTTGTTATGTTTACTTTGTTTGGACGGTCATTTAGTAAGTATTCCAATGTGTGCCTGGTAATAGAGACCTATATGAAAATATATCTGTAGAGATTGTCATAACTGTGCGGTGTTAGACACCAGCTTCTACTATTAGTGTTACATTATCTTTTTTATAACAGCGCATTGAGCCCATTGCTGGATTTGGGCCTCCTCCGCGTTAGTGGGGACTATTGCCCTGATTTCCACGCCTCTCAGGCAGGTTGGAGATCGCAGTCTCTACTTACCTCTAGGGAAAAAAGGCGTGTCGATATGAACGATCAACATCATCATAATATCAGCCGAAAGACGCCCACTGCTGGGCATAGGCCTCTCCCAGAGATCTCCACGAAGGCTGGTCTTACGAACGATATGAATGTATGTATACCATGTAAAAACGCTGATAGCCATGGTTCTAAAACCATTATCCACAAACAAGTATCTACAGTAAAATAGCGTGCGTTCTCACAGTTTTGACCAACGCATAGTTCCGATCGCCACTCAAGTATTATCGTTGGAACTAGGGTTGTCAACTTTTTTTAGAGCAAATATAGTATTTTCGGGTTTAGAAGCCATAAAAATATAGTAGGTGGGGAATTAATCAAGAAATATATAGTAGGTATTTTAAATAAAATATTATTTCTTAAATGTATATTTTCTGCTACTTTGAGCTTTTATTAAAATATTTTTATTTCTTTTTAATATATCGTAGCTCTTTTGTTTTGTTTGACTTGATGTTGACGTCACGTCTTACAAATGTCAAGACTCATAATCGTTCTGAAATATTCGATTTACATCAGGAATATTTTTCTTTTGAGAATCTTAAAGACGCGTACCGTTTTGCGGTAAGTGGTAATGTTTTTCTAATGAAACATAGTAGTATTGCCTACTATATTTTAATTTTTAATTTATAGTAGGTATACTTCTAATATAGTAGGATACTATATTATATAGTAGGGTTGGCAACCCTAGTTGGAACCCTGTGCGTTCGCATACCTGTGATACCTTCCGCAAGGGAAACTATGATGTACAACGGTTCTAAAAACGAGTGTAAGACATATTAGTCTAGGGTAGGGGCTATTATTCTACTCTGCCAGACACTACACACACAGCGAATATCATTTTTGTCATGTGAAATCAAAAAAGTCTTATAGTAACGGTAGGGGTCGGCAACGCGTGGGTGATGCCCCTGGTATTGCAAACGTCCATAGGCTGCGGTGACTGCTTACCATCAGGCAGGCCGCAAGCTTGTTTGCCACCTAAGTGGTATAAAAAAAAAAAAAAAGGTACTGTCGCCCGTGGATATTCAATTGATTAAAAAGACTACCGTTTGGTATTGTAATATTGTTAGATACTTTACCGACATAACACGCCTTAAAATCTAAGCCGACGACAGGAACGGTCTCAAAATTGCTATATCGTTTGCTCAGGTGGCCTATTAACATAATTATGTGTAAATTTAAAGCAGTAACCTCCAAAAGTAATTAATTATCAAATTTGAAGATTTTCGACTTGTCACGTTACGGCCTTACGGCGGGTTACGATCTTTAAATCTGCGGTTTTAGTATGTAAAATAGGGTGAACTTTAACAATATCATAATGCCAAACGGTAAGCTATATAGTAATTTGAATGTCCACGGGCGACCGTACTATGAGCGAGAGTTACCTCTTATAGCCTGACAAGAACGTCGTAAAAGGAACTACTGCTCTTGCAATAATGAATTTCTGACAAATTGAGTACTCTGCTGTCACGTGGCGCCCTCAAAATTTTCACGACTGCAGACGTTCGTTTATCGCGTCTCAGTATTATAAAAAACGGTTTTAAACATTATCAAAATATTATACTTATTTCCATGTCTAGCACAACCAGACACAATATTAGAGAGGTAGGGCATAGTGATACATTTCTTTCGACTTTTTTCACAGTACCATAACAATGCATTGTCACCGAACTTACCAAACATTAGTACCTATCCACAATTTCAGCGGGAAATGGGTCTAGCAAGACTTTATTACGAACAGACATGTGATACTAAATAAAAGCTTGTGAAAAGAACCACGTTGAAGATTAGACCGAATATAATATATTACTTTTGATGCAGGCCGCACAAGGTTATACCTTGAACATTATTCGAGAGCTTTGATTAAATTTTAGTGAACAGCCCGCCGCACAGATACGGAGACATCGTAGTCGACAAATCGATACAAGATCTAGCGTGCGTGGTACAAAGCTCCGATCGGGGACTTGTGCGGTGCACTGCACATCGTTGCTCAACTAATCGCAGCATTCATCTTTGCAGTTGAAGTGCGCTTCATGAGTCTTGATAGTTCAAAGGTGAAGGACGTAAGTTACGCTTTAGTAATTACGTACAATAAAATTAATATAAAATTCAAAGTTTTCTAATGTCAAGGTTAATATTCATTAGTTCACGTGAATCGTTTGCTTAGTTTCGGTGAGTATTATAGTTACATTATAACGGTGTAACCGGTTTTTTTAACGACAGAGATTTGCAATTATGATTGTACTTGAACTTCAGTATTTGAATTTTACTGTTTACATTTTTTGACAGTCGTTCTGAGAGGGCAAGACCGATTCAAAGCAATAGTAAAAATACATATAAAAATAAATTTGGTGCTTAATAAAAAATATAAAAACTAAAGTGGCTTTTTAGCCTGCTTTTAACAGCCTATAGACGTTTGTAGTACCAGGGATATATTATACCACTCAGGTACCTGCCGCCTCTGCAAAAACCTCTTCACACCTTTCTTTTATAACTCCATGTAAAAATGTAGGTACTGGATTCTAAACTTTAAGTAAAAAGGTATAAGGTACCTGTTTATCTTTCAGTATACTGACTGACATTCACTAAAGATATTGCATAGATTATTTTTATCGACTGACAACGCTATGCGAATGAACTCACGACAAATACTGTTAACTTTATAAATTGAATAGACCCTACATTTCGATCAAATAAATTATTTCTTTTGTAACAATCAAGAGAAAGGACTTCTGGAGGAGGAAAGAAATAATAAGAACAACGTAAAGCACTTAAAGGTGAAGCGCTTTTCAAATTTAATTATTTCCTACATCCCATAAATGCTGGATAAATGAAATATTTCGTTTTTTTATGCTGCCGTATGATGTCCGGCAGAGTAGAATAGCACCAACCCCTTACACTCGTGGGGGTCGTACAAGGCGACTAACGTTTTCGAGGCAAAAGGTCTAAAGTCTCCGTAGACTGGAAAATGGGCAGCAGCAATTTCCATTGGTATATTTATAACACTACGATCTCCAACCCGCCTGCCAAGCGTGGTGATTATTGTCGCAACCTGCGCTTTCGCGGGAGAGGACCTAAGTCCGGCAGTGAACTATTATGGGCTGTGATTATAAAGATGATCTGCCACACTGTGATATCTATCCCGCTTGCCAAGCTTGGAAATTACGGAAAGCGCCTCCATAGATGTGAAGAAGGATTAATCCAACAGTGGATCGTTGCTGGCTTTTGAGGATTTTGAAGTATTTATAAAGTATCAAATCTGTTAATCCCTCTACAGGTTTCACAATCCATAGCGCCTCAGTCTCTACGGACGATCATGTGTCTTAGCCATAGGAGGTTCTCTATATTGCACCGGTCTCTACATTATTGAATACCAGACCAAAATGGCAGGCGGCTAGGAGGAAGATTAAGATACGACAGTAAATAGGAAGATGAACAGTAACCTGTGGGATGCGGGCAGGATTGTGTATGTATGTAAGTGTGATAAGATTAGATTCATTTATTGCCCAAAGTGAATACAAGTACACTTATATACCAAGCAGTAAATACAGAATAAAAATGTGCATTCATAGGGTTCGACAATCAGTCAGTTACTGAATCAGTAATTAGATCATGGCAGTTATTAGTTCATCATCACAGCCCATATCAGTCCACTGCAGGACTTAGGACCTCTCCCACGAAAGGAGAGGTTATTGCCCTAATCTCCGTGCTTAGCAGGCGGGTTAGAAATCGCAGTTTAATGCAAGAATGGAAAACGCTGCTGCCCATTGTCCAGCCTACGGAGACTCTAGACCTTTTGCTTCAAAAACATTAGTCGCCTTGTACGACACCCACGAGTGTAAGGGGTTGGTGCTATTTTACTCTGCCGGACACCACACGGCTGCTAGTTATTGGTTACTTGGAAAATATCATACTAATACTACCTCTTACTCTACGTTAGAAGTTCTACGCTATTTTTATGAAAATTTTACAAACAATTTCTTCGCAATATTGATTTCACGGTAACTAATATAAGTTTTTAAAACATCTCGCTCGCAACTAACTTTAAAAGAACTTCAATTAAAACTTTTTCCTTTGATTGATGATCTGAACGGAAAATGTACAGTCACAAACTGGCAATCAGCGAGTCGACATTAATAACAATGTTTTATAGTAAAATTGCGAAAAATTGGGGGTACTTTGTACTTACCGAGTAGAATGATCGCAATTACCGCCGAAAAGAAGACTTGGCCCCGATTAACCGGTTGCAGCATTTTAATAATCTGAAACAAAAGAATTGCATTGAATTTAAATGTTTATTGTAAACTAGGTGACCTGGCGCGATTTAGTTCACGTTGTATCCTACCCCTACCCTACCCTACCCTACACCTAACCTGTACCTACCCTATCCCTACTTAACCTTTTTTATCTGGCGTACAAATCACTCATGTATTGCCAACAAAACAAAATTCAAATAGCTCATTCACTCATTCTCAAGTTATGACGTGACCAATTGAAATAGGGATTCGTTTATATTTATTATTTTTACCTTTAACGTGTTTTTGTAGATGTAAAATTAAAATGTATTTCACAAGATTAAAAACAAATATTTATTAATTTTATATTATACCTATGGCGCTACATAAGTTTTATCGTATGCAAATTACATATCATAATATTGTGACTTGAGACCCCAGCCAATTAATCTAAGTAATAAAAAAAGCAAATAAAGCGGCAAGGAATCGTTTGTTAAAATATTTTTTTTAATGAAAAAATCGGGCTTCTCTCGTTATGTTCCTGTAATTATTTCGTAAAACTTTATGCGTGACTTGACTAAACAAAAATGTTTCGTGGAAATAAGTAGTTTACTCAGACAAACGTGTCCATCGCTGAGGATCATAGAAGGGTTATTATATTCCATTAAATCACGGCAATTTTATTCTATTCATTATTTTATTTTATTTATTTGGAAGATCAACAACTTTTAACCTGAAGGATGATGCAAGGTCCAGCAGGCCAATAGAAGTGACTACGGATAATAACATTGAGGCTGTACGAAAACTATTGGATAAAAAACCGACGTGTGACACATCGACAGATCGAGTAAACCTTCAAGTTAAGTGCACAACGGAAACGTCGTTCTCTTTGGGTACCACACTTGATGACTGATGTGCTGAGGGAGCAGCGTGTGACTTAGTCTCGTGATATCTATGTAAAAAAAAATTAAGATGGTCCATCTAACTATGTGAACTTGATTGTTACATCTGATGAATTATTTCTAGCTGTATTATTTCGATGTTCCTTCAAATTCCAGAGTAGAGTGGGAGTATTTTAGGAATCAGCATCCTGAAGACCATTGCGGAGAGATTAGACTGTCCGATCCAAAACCATTGGATAAAAATAGCCATGGGAGTTAAAAAATAAGCTTAATTAAATTTATACTAATAGTACTAACATAAAAATTAGGTCAAACTGTCAACTAACACACTTTTACTAAAACTCTATGGATTTTTAAGTCTGAAATAAATATTTTATTATTATTATTAAGATGAACCACCGCCGATGTCTGTAAAAATAACTCGAATCGTAAAGAAAAGAATGCCATATTTTAAATGAGAGGAATATTGTTTGTGCTTGAAAAAGGAAGACTATTACCGCCGCATGTTATGCAAAAGAATGTACCTCGTGTATTGGAAGCCTTAAGAAATGTTCGACCAAACTCAAGACTCGATACTTGGCTCTTGCATCAAGATAATGCCCCTGCACATCGAACCGACAAAACTACGGACTATTTTTATTTTATTTTATATTAAATATAGCGTTCCGGCTCTGCCTGGCATTGTCGAGCACGGTTCGGTCGTTGTTGGCGAGGGATACGTTTATCTACGGCCATAGGGCGGTCAGCGTGTCACTGTGTGTTTCCTTCCTACTTTCCTTTCCTTTTTGAAGATTGAAAGACATATTTAATGTCCTAATCAATAAAGAAATTTTGAATTTGAATTTGAATTTTAAAATCAATAGGCTTGCATTTGACCTCAACTCACCTGATGGAAAGCGACGATGAGGTCGAAGATGTAGTATGTTTGCCTAGAAGATACCTATTCACTCTTGATTTGAAGACCCCAAGGTTATACTTATCGGGGAACAATGACTCAGGCGGAGAGTTCCAGGCCTTTGCAGTTGAACTAAGCTGAAATTAAATTACTGGGACACGCTCCTTATAGTTCGGAGCTAGCGCCATACGACTTGCACTATTTTCTTATATCCAAAAAAACAATTGTATGCTTTTGCGGCTGTGTTCCAGAGCGATACAGGGAGCAATGTGTGAGTACCTGGTTTACACGTATGAAGACCTGTATTATTGCGAATGGAAATAGGAAAGCCTACCCCCGGATTTCAAATTTCACACGTTTCGGGTCGAGACGCTGGTAGCGTAGAGGCTTAACGCTAAAAAGCTTTTTTCAGGAATTTCTACAAGACATATGGACACCATAGGTTACAGGAGAGCTGGCTCGTTCATCGGACTTTCTTCTTGACTGTTTGATAAACAAATATAATCATCCCTTATCTGTTTTTGTATGGTACATTTACCCACACAATACTTGTAAAAGTATTTGGTATACATCTTCATCATCATATCAGCCGAAAGACTTCCACTGCTGGACATAGGCCTCCCCCAGAGATCTCCACGGCAGCCGGTCCAGTGCCTTCCGCATCCAGCTGGTACCTGCAATCTTTACCAGGTCGTCAGTCCACCTTGTGGGAGACCTACCCACGCCGCATAGTAGCATCGGTATTCATAGTACTTTGTAATTAAATTAACAAGGCGCTCAAGAGATCAGCGAAACGCGCAAAAATAATAATTGATTTGCACAAAAACGTTTGCGGAACTAATACCCTGCTGGAGTGTTGTGTTTTTGTGGCTTCACTAATTGCCATATCTCTACGGTCTACTTAAGAGCGTGCTAAAGTGGCGCGGCTTGTGCGCCACACAAGCTCGCGATTTGTTTCGCTCTTTACTTGCGTCCTTCGTTACAAATGTAGACATAGGTTTAGTTTGTTATTTTGGTGTTTGAAGTTATATAACGTTGTTGCTGACAGTGTGTTGATTATATACATACTACTGGACCCAGCGCGACTTCGTTCGCGTACACCTACTTTACCCCTACCGACCCTTTTTTTCTTATAAAACTTCCACTTGAATCACTCTATCCATTGCTGAAAACTGCATTAAGATCTAACCGTACATAGGTGTATACATAGATACATAATGAAAGACAGCGGGAAGCGACTTTGTATTATATTATGAAACCATGATCCAATCTCGTCAGGTTCCCCTAGTAGCAGGGTCACGGAGGTCAGATGCCAGTCGCTCCACTGTAATTATCTAATCTGCCAAATCCAGGATCATGATCAAGGTGGACCCCGAGCCCACGTGCCTGATAGCACAACCGGGACATCAACGTCAAGATGATTTTATAATATGTAAATTTATTTGATGACTCTCCTATTATCACTATCACATTATTTTGGCATAAGGCAATAAAAATCGCCAACAATAATGAAACCAAAACGATTATCCATAGTCTACATAATAGAGAGCCGTGCTCTACCGCAGTAGAGACCATAAGCCGTTGATAATTATCAATTTATTTCACAGCCCGCTTTAATTGAATTGGAATAAATGAATAAATAAACAACTAGAATGTGAGATGTGGGAGCTAATTAGGAGTTGAAGTGAAATAACGATTAAAACTGTTAGCAAATTTTTATGTGTTCATTTTCTTAACACATGACTGGGTTGTTGGAGATCGCAGATTATTTTGAAATGCTCAGCTTTGCATGCTGACAATGTTCCTCAAACTTGTATTCAGGAGAAAATATTGAGGTGATAAGGTTCTATGAAAACGATTATGAAACTTCACGTTAATTCTCGTTATACCCCAAATGTTGTCCCCACAAAATTCAATGAGAAATAGGTGATCTATCCATGTATGGTTTATCTTTTTTGGCTTATAAATTGTAAAAAAAAAAAAAACTTAACCAACAGAAAAAATCGGATAACTCTCGACCCATTTTACATATAAGTTGGATACATTTGTTCAAAAAATCTAAATGTTTACTCAAATATTTTCTAATTTTTTACACCGATTTTAACGAAATATCTTGATTAAACTGACTTCCAAATAGAGAAAACCGCAGCAAATCGGTTCACCTATTCGGGAACTACGGTGCCACAGACAGACAGACAAAGTCATAGATACACGCGCACACTTATAATACCCTTATTTTTCATCGGGGTTTAAAAAATGCCGTGCCCTTAACAGTGACGCTGTTTAAACAATCTACAATAGATGTTAAATGCCAGTGACAATTATAATTGAAAATATTAAGAACAAAAAATTAATAATCAAAATTTAACCTAAAAAATCACGTTAATTGCCTTGTTCATTCTATACTCTTCTGTACATACCTACTGGTGAACTGGTATTCTATACCGGATAGTATCTAGGGGAAGACTGGCGATCTGTGCTACAGGTTTGATTGTCAAATCTACTACAGACGTCAGTTCTCTCACATTTTGTGTATATTATTGAGTTGGTTATTTGGCAGTTGTGAATAGAAAATAAAGAATATTTTTGTTTATTTATTTGTTGCCGTTCATACCCCAAAAGTAACATTACAGGATTTGTGGGTGTCAAGAAGTGCGCACGTCCAAAGAGTCATCGGTAAGTAAGCGTGCGCATCACCCGTGATTAGGTCTGACGCAGTCCATATGACTGAAAGGTCGATAGACTCCTGAGTGGAAGTAGGTTAATGTGCCCCGAACGTTGTTGTCCATATTACAGGAAAATACTACTATGGTGAACAGAATTAGTTTTAACGCAATCCGTTTATTTCATTGATTACCTTACTGTCCGTATAATTAGTTCAACATGTTTAATTGTTTAGTTCTTCTATCGTCATCATCAAAAACAACAACAACAACCCAGTGCCGCATATAAACAATTTGGTTTGATTAATAATTTACTAATTGAGTTGTTTATTATCTTGAGTCCTGAGTACCTGATATTATTAGTCTTTCTACAAGGTGTTAAATGTGAAACAACTACATATTTATAACAACCATATTGTACATTTTAACAGTGAATAAATAAAATATGAAATATAAACTGAATACAGAATATAAAACTAGGTTCAGCTTCTCTTCTTGTCTTCTAACTTACACTTTTTTCGCCCAGTACTCGGCGACGCATTCAGCGTTTGGTTTGGCCTCGAACAAGTCCTCCATTTGCAAGTCTTGGGAGACGCCGAGCATGAGACGATAGACCTAAACACGACTAGGCTCAGCAGTAAGAAATGTTGTTGCTTGGGATCGTGTCGTGTGTTTATCTCGTGTCTAAATTCTAATTTCTTTCCAAGTCTTAATTGTGGCTCACCTCCAGCGGATCTGCCATTCGTTTTGTTAATGATGATATGAAACATTGTATGTCCAATATTGTGTGTCCAAAATGGGCAAACTGTTATTATGTGAGACTCACTCTTATTATTTGAAATACCTAAATATACACAGTTCGACAATAAAACGATATTCTATTCTATAAATGTCTTATTTGATCCGATGCGCACTTGTCTAAAATTTTAAAGAATTCGTGCTAAATGGATTAGCAACCATCGCGCCTTGACCTCTCGGCCAAGAACCGGCGCTAAATCATAAAAAATATCTGAATCTATCATATAAAATGAAATCTGTTATTAACTGTTCTATTTTATTAAATTGTAATTAATCATCTTGGCGTTAATATCCAGGTTATGACGTCCACGTTTACGAGAAAGTCGTGCCTTCTTATCTCACTTCAGAAGGATACGCATTGCCACATACACAAAAAATGAGGTTTATTGCCCGTTCTTGCGTGACAAACGGTTACACCAAAACATTCTGCGACATTGCCACAGTGCCGAAATATTTAAATAAGATCTGGCGAAGATCTAGATAGTCTTTACGTAAGTGCTATCACTGTAAAATAGCTTTCCATCAAGACATAGACGTGAAATAGAGTTCGCTATAATACCACATAGTATACGAGTGGTTAAGGTATCGGACTCGTAAGCGAGAGGTACCGGGTTCGAAACCCACTGCTGCCATGTTCCAATGACTCGTTTCTGAGTTATGTACATTAGTTGAACACTAACCGATTATCTTACGGTGAGGGAAAACCTGCACATTCAGGCGACTCAATGTGTAACCAAAATCCAATCCGGTCTGGTTCCCCTGGTAGCAGGGTCACGGAGGTCAGATGGCAGTCGCTCCACTGTAATTACTTGATCTGCCAAATCTTATCGAGATTGGATTCCGGGGCCTCGTGCGCGAGAACAAAACCATGACATTAACGCCAAGATGATTATTTTATTTACAACAGGAACAACCTGTTTATTTATAACAGGAAGCCACACTATTCCCGGGTGTCATCGGATAATTTAATAATTATGATCGCGGAAAAATAATACGATCTCACGGGATAGTTAAATGATTACAGAGAACCGAACTGCTGCGCGCACATGACAACCGCGCATGTTTGTTACTCTTTAATGCAAAAAACTGATACGTTTTTGATGAAATTTGGCAGCAAGTAGCTTATAGCCCAAAATGGCACTTCCATGAATTGAATGTGGTTCGCTTTAGAACGGATTCGGAACATAATAACTACTAAGCGAATTTTAAGCGGACAAAAGCTAATTATAAAAGTTTATTGGCAGCATGCTTGTTGTCTGTTATTTGATAGTAGTTAAATAAGCTTATGTGTATGTTTTTCGGTTTTCATCTCTCCTGGTAGACTTGTAGATAATGCTATATTAGCTTTAAGTCCACCATTGTACTGTTTGTGCTTGAAGTATACATAAATACTGAAACAAAACTTAAGCAACGCAGGATGGGTGACCGTTTCGTTCTCTTAGCAAATGCAAATGTACATTTAACGGGCATCCTGCCGTTCGAAAGTAAACAAATTGCACAATAGCACGAGCATTGTCGCGTTACTCGTTCATTTCACGAATTCCTTGTCACGTTTCGACACATGTGTACAATCGGGGAGAGAATGCGTTAAATCGTCTCATTTGAATTCCGGACCGGACTACGAGTATGTTGGAAATACTAGGGTAGTAGTGACTCGCCCCAGGTCAATGTACGTACTTACAAACCTACGTCCTATACCGCTCTACGAGTTATAATCAGTCCATCGTTGAGCTTGAGCCTCCTTCTTTTTTTTTCTTTTTTTTTATACCACTAAGGTGGCAAACGAGCTTGCGGCCTGCCTGATGGTAAACAGTGAAGCGTTGCCTTCGTCTTGGAGAAGCACTGCTGCCCATTATGTTGACAATGGAATAGCTAGCTAGTTTTGTCGGACCTACTATGCTGTACACATAATGTTTTTTTATTTTATACCACCAAGGTGACAAACAAGCTTACTGCCTGCCTGATGGTAAGCAGTCACCGCAGACTATGGACGTTTGCAATACCAGGGGCATCACCCACGCGTTGCCGAACCCGTTAAAACCTTTGTTAGTTTACACGGGATTTAATTTTACAGCAGTATGCTCTAGACAATTGAGACTAGTTTCTGTTCGCGTACAATTCTGATAAGTCGAATTACCCGTAAATTCAATGAGTAGGTTGCAAAACATTGAACTCCGTAAATTCGTAACGTCGCACTACGTGTAAAAAAACTTCATCAACATCCGTTTTGTAGTTTTTGCGCAAAGAAGTAGGTAACAACCCTACATCCAAACATCCATCCTTATAAACTTCCGTTGGCATTTACGTACAGGTCTATAAATATAAGTATCTAGACATTGCAGGAACACCTACGCACAATATATTTCGGCGAAATTCTAGGATTCACGTGAATTTCTACAAGCCACACTAAGCTAGCAATAATCCAGATTTATGATAAAAAAGGATCTACAGAGATTACGATTAATCTAAAGTTATAACTCGAGAAATGGCGAGTGAACATCGCAGGCAAGTAGTTATGTTTAATGGCGTGAATAAAGAAAATAAATAAGTTAGATTAGAATTAGAAACACACATATTTACCGAAGTAAGGTTTTTGGATGGCAGGTTATGTACTTTTAACATTTGTACCTACTGTTGAGGACGTTATCGAAGCCCAATATTTCAAATATTCAAACTTGTGTATTTAATAGTAAGCTATAAGCCTTCAAAAAGAAATAAAATTAAAAGGAAAGCTCCAAGGAATATAAAAAAGAACATAACAATATTAAAACTAAAAGCAAAAGGCGATAATGGGTCGTTTTACCGCCAAGCTAATGTTATTAAAACCGTTTTGCCTCTATCGTCAACGCTGTGTGCGATTGTACTACGTAAGGAGTTTAAACGACTTGCCTCTCTGGCCTAAGGCCAACTCTGGAGTAATTGCCCAAGACGGCTCGCAGGCGATTTTAAGCAGACTAACTTGGCGCCTTAGCAAAAAATAGCGGAGAAATAAGTTGATGAACTTCTCGCGAGATTGGATGGTTCAGATTGTTAATCAGTTCTTGCATAGAGATGGAAATGTATTGGGTTCTCGGGTTCTATTCGTACAGGGATTCTTTTGTTCCGCCACTAGAATTACCTTTGTCACCCAAAAGGGGGATTATGATGTATAAGCCGAGCCCAGGTATGTGTCAAGGTGTATATGTCGCAGCCATATGGTTAAATTTGAGCACGGTTAGCTAAACGGCTAGCTTTTTGAGCAATTATTTAATTGAAAATTTGCCAGTTTCATAAGATTTTAAAGTGATGTTGAAAGAACGATATTGCCTCGAGTTTACGCAGCTCTTCCACACATTGTTCCAATACACATGTTTCTATAAAAACAATACTAACCGTAATAACAAACCCGATAATATGTGTAGTGAAAGTGTAGTGAATAACCACGAAAGTCTTAAAACCTATATGTTTCTACAAAGTTTTAACTCTTTTGCAAAAACGCAACTTGCCATAGGTGCATGTTTCACAAATATTTTTGGAACGATTTTTGCAAATATATCGGACATCATGGACGACAGAAAACCACGTAACAGCGAACACAGTATTTACAAAGAGTGTGGGAGTCGTGTAAATATTAATTGTTTGCGCCCTTTGATGTACGCCAAAAAACCTACACATGAATGGGAAATACGAAATATTTGTACAAAATCTAAAATATTTTAACACATGTCTACAAATAGGCAATGTTTTGAGCACATCATGCGCTTTGCACACATATCGACACATGTCTGGGCTCGGCAATACAATATTGGGCAGTCAGAAAAATCAGTCTAGTTCACGGAACAGGAGTTATTTAAGTTTGCGTGTATGAATTGCTGACATAACGTTAGTTTGTAGTGTTGCAAAATTCTAGCAACTTCACAGCCAAGAATATCTGTCACGTTAATTGTCAGTTCATCATCAGCGTGGAAAATAATGATGAACACCCACCCTATCCCCAATAACAATAGGGGGCAAAGCCATAATTATGAAAGAGCGTTAAAAATGTACTACGGAAACTGTTACTGCCGTTTTCTAGCTATAGAGACAGAGTGTGAGTGTGAATGTGTGATGTGTGATGGAGATGACAGCTATAGGATAAGGGCAGACAAATGCCCTGATGATCGCACAACATCATAATCTGGACGCCTTGCGAGAGCACATCCGGTATTGCCGTAAAGATTATGATGACCTTCAAGGTAAGAGTGAATAGGCATTACGAGACAGACATGTTTCATCTTCGGCGGCATCACCAGACATCACTTACTACCAGGTGAGATTGCGTTCAAATGCCTATTTAGTTCTTAATACAAAATAAATAACTAGGTTATCTTGACTATACAGTCATCATCATTATTAAAGCCCATAACAGTCTACTTTAGTGCTACGGGCCTCTCCCACGAGAAGGGAGGTTGATAGCAGAGTTGTAAATATAGCAATGGAAAACGCTGCTGCCCATTTTCCAGTCTACAGAGTACGGAAGCTCTAGATCTTTTGCCTCGAAAACATTAGTCGTCTTGTACGACACCCACGAGTGTAAGGGGATGGTGCTTTTCTACTCTACCAGACATCACACGGCTTATAAAGTGAACAAATCAAATCAAATTTTGATTCCTGGGTAGGACATTAAATATCTCTTTAATTGTCAAAGAGGAGGGGGTATCAAAATAGGAACGAAATACTCAGTAACATGTTGGCCGTCCCAGGACCGGAGCACACCCACCCCACACCGACAACGACAACCATGTCCGCCAGATAGAGCCAGCAAGTGCCCGACAATGCCAAGCAGAAGCCGGGCCGCGTCTGACATTATATACATAAATAATTACTTCAATCACCAACCACTTCTTTAACCCTCCGGTGTAGATCAGCCTCATAAACAGCAACATAACAATACATTTTCTTATCAAACAACCTGCTCAAATTAAAACTGAGATTTCAACACGCTCCTAGAATCAAGGAGAAAAATTACGAATCAGCCATTCACGTTAATGTGACGACGTATGTCGAAATCAGCCTCAACTGAGAACGTAAACAAAGAGCCGCTTGATAGAGATGCATAGCGACGTGCGACTTTACGGTCTGCTTCCCACTGCCTACTCCGAGGCGAAACAGCGACTTTGGAACGATATTGCTTGTATCTATACATATATGAATCACTGGTCCACAAGTAATTTATATATTGATGGACCCGACGCGACTTCGTTCGCGTAGGTACACCTACTTTACCCCTACCAACCCTTTTTTTCTTGCCTTTAAACCTTCCTCTTGAATCACTTTGTCTATTGTTGAAAACCGCATCCAAATCCGTTGCGTAGTTGAAAATATTTATGCGTACATAGATATACATAGGGACAGACGGCTGGAAGCGACTTTGTTTTTTACTATGTATAGATGTTGGCATTAATGTCCCGGTTATGCTCTTGCGCACGAGGGCGCGGGGTCCACTCAGAAACTGAAAATTGTTCCTTTGATTAATTCAGTGAGAAACTCAATAAATATATGTGGCTAATGTTTTTATCGACATTTGATCTTATTTTTCGAAAAAGTAAATGTGTTATTGTAAAAAGTACTACTATAAAAAACCTAATAGTTCGTTAATGCTTTTTCATTCCACTTCTATACAAGGAACAAAAAAGTTCGAATATTGGTAAAAGATGATTGTGGTTATGTGATCTTTAGATTAGCATCCAAGTGTGTAAAATTGCGTCCTTTGAATGTGTGCGTGCAAACACAAGCGCAATTTCACACACTTGCAATTTCTATAGTCCAATATTATTATTTTAATAATTGAGTTGACGATTCTGCCTGTTTGTCCCGGAGTTTACTTACTTTTGCGGTGTAGTACGATTTGGAAATTAGAAAATTTAATTCTACTTTTGGATAATGAAATAAAATCTATACCAGGCCAAATTCTAAATTTTAATTTTAATACCCGTTCTTGGTATCAAGCTGCTGTCGCGATTCGACGAGGCGGTATCAGGGTACATATAATTTCTAATGTTTTTCTCCCGGTTTTTTACCTGTGCACAGCACTGAAAACCTGGTATCAAAAATGTTGGGACCACAGCATAATTTTATCCAAAGCCACTTTTATACATGCTGCGCAGATGCTAAACAAGCCTGGGAGAGCTTATGGCCGAGTGAGAGTCTCTCAGAGACTTCGATTAACCAACGGCTTTGGGATGAGCCACTGTGCAAAAAATTCAAAAATATTTAATAGATTCTTCGGCTAGTGTTTCGGAACGTGCTTTCTGAGCGGGAGTCAGGATTCTGGCTTCAAGCTGTCCCGCCCTGAATATCGGCACCGTTTTAGATAACTTGTCGTTATCTATTTGTTTGGGTTTGAGGTTGGGGGTCAACCTCGTTCATCCACATTGGTGTCCCTGTGGTGCATATGTGGATTCGCTGGGGCACCACGGTCTGTCGTGTAATCGTAGCGCAGGCCGAAGCTCCAGACCCGCGGCAATAAATGACGTCATCCGAAGGGCGCTTGTCACCGTCAACGTACCGGCCGTATTAGAGCCTAATGGTACCGTACGTGACGATGGCAAGAGGCCTGACGGCATGACGCTCATTGCTTGGAAACGTGGGAGGGCGCTACTGTAGGACGATGCTTGCGTGAATAATCTGGCGCCGTCCCATGTAACTTCTACCGCCCGCAGCGCTGGAGAAGCGGCCTCTGCTGCTGAGGACCTCAAACGTAGGAAATATGAAAGCCTAGCCCAGGACTTCATATTTCAGCCGTTTGGGGTTGAAACGTTGGGACCTCGGGGCCCTGATGCTTTAAAGCTTTTTAAAGTATTAGGCAAATCGACACCACAGGCAACGCAGATAGCTCTCTGGGCACCATTCCGCGGGACAACGGTGTAGTTAAACACTTGAACAGTTTAGGGCCTCCTGACGGTTTTTTTTTAAATTCATTCTCAAACACAATATCGCATCAAAATCGTATCAAAGCTGCTTCACACGACCAGAGTACGGACGCAACGACATAGTAACGCAATTACGTCAGAGCCAATGTATGTCAATGACACTAGAACGTTTATATAGGTGTCTATGTCTACGTCAGTCTAACAGCTGATCGTAACGTGATCGCGTCAGCGTAATTGAGTGATGACTCAGTTTGACATTGAAATACTAGCGGTTGATTGTCAAATTTATGTCAACACTCAACGCTGTGATGATATGGGGGCGTCTAAGTAAATTAGGTCGTTGTGTTTGGTATGTAGAGTCATATACCAAGAGAGATGAATGTGTAAGTACCAAGTATATATAGATTCTGTCAGTCGAAGTCATCATCATCTTGGCATTAATCTCCCGATTACGATCATGGATTTGGCAGATCAGGTAATTACAGTGGAGCGACTGCCAGCTGACCTCCATGACCCTGCTCCCATATGAACCTCACCATATCGGTTAAACATTCAGTCGCCTAAATGTGCAGGTTTCATCACGGTGTTTTCCCGACCATAAAAGCCTGTCACTTAAAGAATATCTAATTAAAGATGATGTAATATTGTCCAATCTATTTTTTTTTATTTTAATAGCACGATAGTCAAAATTACCGCAATTTCAATTAATGGATCCAGTAACCTGTGATAATGAATACATTTTAATTACAGATCTATACAGATTAATGTAGGTACATAAATAAATATTTAGGTATTTAACTTTATGTATTGGAAAGTACCTTTATTTACACTCATAGCGTAATGTTTCAATTACATATTCGAAAACAGTCGTTTAAGGATACAATTTTTCACGCCAATATACATATACAATTTTAAAAAATTACTTTTCGATACAGCATGTCCCATACTATTTTCATTACAGCTGTATCGAAAAATAACTTGGTAATCATTATGCAACACTTTTATTTTTTAAATTGTCGCACACGGCCAAATGTAGACTAGTCTTTAACAAATTCCAAATTTAAATTTTCCTGTTTATATTTCTGTGTAATTATTTTCCCGCTAAGCAGAATATTTTTTCTAATCGTTGTAATTTGTGTTTGTGAATGATTTTTCTTATTTAAAGCAAATAAATAGATAAATGTGAAAGTAGTACAGTGAATTTAAAGTGATATCCTCGACGCGTAGATACAACAGCACTGACTCGCAGCTTACTTGCAGCAAAGTTGAGAAAATTTTAGGCACGATATTTTAACATAAAAATATGAGTGTAGATAAAGTAGTGTATGCAACTGCATATAATTAGGTATTAAAACACTCGTGTCAAACTATTATCATAAACAGACACTCATGTTTTAATACCCCCTTTTATATGACAGTTGCATAAACTACTATTGTTCGATAGTAGTAGGCATGGTATAGATAGTAATAAGTATGGAAAGTTCCATTGATTACTGTGGACGTCCTCAAACACTTGAACTAATCTGCTGTTCCACGAAACAAATAGTTATACTTATTATATTTTATTGTTCGCTGCCGTGGAATACCCAAGTTGTTTGGTAAACTTCTTAGAATTCTGAATTTGGTGTGGAAACCTTTTTAAATTAACTTTAGAAAAAATATACCCTACCATTATTTCTCACTTTAGACCGTCGGTGGTCTAGTGGTAAAGGTATTCAAGTCGCGAGCGAGAGGTACCGGGTTCGGATCCCACTGCCGTCATGTACCAATGACTTTTTTCTGAGTTATGTACATTAGTTGAACACTAACCGATGCTCTTACGATGAGGAAAACATTGTGATGAAACCTGCACATACAGGCGACTGATTTTGTCACCATGATCCAATAGGTTGCCCTGGTAGCAGGGTCACGGAGGTCAGATAGCATTTGCTCCACTGTAATTACCTGATCTGCCAAACCCTGGATCATGGTCAATACAAAACCCAGAGCCCTCTCGCGGGAGAACACAACCAGGAAATTAACGCCATGATGATTATTTTTTTAATATAATTTCTCACTTTAATATAAAAGTTTTACTACCAAACTTTATTTAATTTACTTTTTATTAAGTTATAAGGAAAATTCATAAGTTTAACCTTGAACTCAAACACTTAACCGACTTCCTAAACAAATTAAATTCAGGTTCTTCAACTCTTTGATAATTGTTTCAAGTTAATCATGAGAACTTAAAACGACTTATTCACGTCATACTTGAACTAAGTTAAGAAAAAAGTAATTTACTTCTTTGTGTTTTAAACAAGTTTTTCGTCTAGACAATAATGTGAATTCATTCAAAGAAACAATATCATGTCATCGTTAATCATTGTATCATGTCTAGAACTAACAAAAACTTAAACAAAAACGAAGACCTGTACTAGCTAGTAGCTATAGGTAATCATCTTAGCGTTAATTGCTATTGTGGTGCTCTTGCGCGAGGGCCCGAGGTCCGCCTTAACCATGATCCAGGATTTGGCAGATCAGGTAATTACTGTGGAGCATCTGGCATCTGATCTCCGTGGCCCTGTTAACACGGGTACCTCACTTATTGGATCAAGGTTACACACTCAGCCGCCTGGATGTGTAGGTTTCATCGATTAGAAAGTATATCTTTAAGTTTTCAGGCCCTTGACCTGTGAACAGGAACGACATTATATACTACATCTAAATTTACAAAAATCACCGAAGTCGTATACAATAAGCAACAAATTAACATATCTTATGTGGCAAGGCCTAGTGTCCATTAAATGATTATCTGATGGACGAAACAGCGTGATCAGGTATTAGATTATCCGCAACACAAGACAATTTGCAGTTTTAATGGATATTGCTACCTCTTCATTACATGAGTATACACGAACACCATACATTAACTTCGTGCCGTGCATGAAGCAGTACACGAACTCTAATCCGAACGCTGTGAATGGTGCGATATGGAAGAATAGATACCACTTCATACATATTGTTAATTTTTGTGTTTATAAAATATTATAATAATTATTGTGATACGATGACGTCCAAAAAGTGTATTGTATACCTGCCTAATATGTTGAACAAAAATAAAGTGTAATTTTATTAAATACGAAAACAGAATAATAACAATATAAAAAGATTTGACTCCTTGATTGACAAAAGTTTTTTTAATTTAAGAATTAACCAGACATGTGACCGCATTAGACTGGTGGTAAGTGACGATGCGGCCGAAGATGGAGCATGCCTGTCTAGGAACAGCCTAGTCACTCTAGCCTTGAATTCATCCTAATTAAAGTTAACGTAGGTACGCATTTTTGGTCCAAAGCGCTATGAGCGGACGCTAGTAACAACAAAGCATTATAAAAAAGGTACATAAAGTAAAATAAAGGTAAGCGTCCATCACGCCCGAGGTGACGTGGGTACTAAGTACCTACCCCATAAAACGCTGTCTTTGACAACCCCAAACATAATTGCCGGTGAAAACGAAACCCCTAAATAAGCATAAACTGTGGGCCCCAAAACAAAAAGCGGCGCATAAAAATTTGCCTCTCTCTCTCATTACCTATTCCGAACTTAATGGATCGCAAAATCCTGGCCCTCGCTAGGGCTGCGATGCGATGCCTACATTTACGATGTGTCGATGATACGGACCGTAGTCGATACAATCTACGGATCGGATCGCTTCCTGTTGTATCGATATCCGAAAAATTCGAAACCGTAGGTAAGAAGCGTCTATTCCGAACTTAATGGATCGCAAAATGCTGGCCCTCGCTAGGGCTGCGCCTACGTAAACGATGTGTCGATGATTTGGATCGTAAACGATTCAATCCACGGATCGGATAGCTTTCTGTTGAATCGATATTCGAAAGATTCAAAGCCGTAGGTATGAATAAAAGGCAAACTGCTTTTTTCAAATACGTAGGCAATTTCATAAATTGACATGCACTAATAGGACTACAAAAATGTTGAGTCTACTTTAAATATCACATGGTTAATCATACAAAACATGAAGTCAAAATCAATCCTTACCTACTTAAGCTTTGTTTTGTGATCATTATTATATTATTTAAAAACGACGCTTACTACTATTTTGATCTACTTTTTCAGGTATCATACCTACAGTTTTTTTTTTCAATTATTCGCGTTGTGTCCGAAGGTAGCACTAACCTCTTCTATAAATTTACGAATGTCGTACAAGGCAACTAATGTCTTAGAAGCATACCGGTGATCAATTTGTTATTTGATAATATAGGAAACATTATACACCCAATTAACTTGGCACGCAGGATGGTGGCTACAGCATTGAAAATAATGGTCGCTTCTGCCTATTTTCTGACTCAAGTAACTGGAAAGCATTGCCCTCCGCCACTAATGCTTAGAAGCTTCAATGCCTGTCAATGTCAGTGGGCTGTTGATCGGTAACGACGATGACGTGAATCGCACGAGGGTCAGTCCACGTGGATCATCTCCACTTGGCCACCGACGTTCGATATGTTTCGATACGATACTCGACTAAATTCAATCGGATGGGCACATCACTACGCTCTTTCGGTCTTTCCCCTATACCGGCTCTTTAAAAAAATACATTCCCGCTTAGGCAACACATCAAATCAAGCCGGGCATCCGAAACAAAACAATGACTCATTACATTTCGCGCGCCATCGACTTCGGGTGGGTGTTGTCGTGTACAGGACAGGCAGTGGGTGTGGAATTTTTAATTTTTTGGATGTCGACCTATTTAATACATTCCTACGTCTATTTCCTAGGGCCAAAACCGCTACAGAGCTGACACTCTCTAAACGAAAGGGTGTTGGTGGCCTAACGGCTAACTAGGTACCGAGATCGATCCCTAGTACCGCGATATACCAATGACCTTGTTTTGAGTTATGTAGGTGCATTAGTGAACACTGACCGATGCTCTTACGAGTGAGGGAAAGCATCGTTATGAAACTTGCACATTCTGGATCTTCAATTTTCCCAATGCCCAAACGCATTTCGGCGCGCGGATCAAAACCAACAACGGGCCGAAACGCCTGAACACTCTAGAAGAATAAGAGCGGTAACATCAGTATTATTCCGACGAGCCTCTCGTACGTCAGATTTAAACTCTGCTCTGTTCCTATTTCTCGTTCTCAAACCGCAGGAATTCGGAACACTGTCTACCCGTCATTCATGTGAGTCATTTCTGTAATTTTCCGTTTTCAACCCCCGAAGTTTTATTCTTTTTAAAGAAGGGTTATAAGTTTGACTTGTGCATCTGTGTATCTGTGGCTCTTTCTATCTGTGTGCCTGTCTGTGGCCTCGTAGCTCCGGAATAGATGGCCCGATGTGGATACAGTTTTCTCTGTTTGAAAGCCAGTTTAATCGTTATGGTTCTTAGCTTTGTTTCATTAAAATCCGTCCAGTAGTTTAGAAAATATTGGTGTATGTTAACTTGCTTGGGGGTTATCCGACTTAATCTGTCGTTTGGGTAATTCATGTAGTGCGTTTCAAACAACTTGGACCTGTGAAATAGGTAGTCAATTTTTAAGTCATACCTAATACTGTCGAGTGCAGAGTGTAATGCGTGAATTTTGACATATTAATAAAATGCCGCCGCGATGTGATAAAACAATACGGTGCTAAAACATAAGCAGGAAAAATGTTTTAAAATCATAACAAATGTTGGGTCTAGTTGTTTGTTTATACATGCTTATACCCCCATGTCCTCCACGTCAGTTTTCTGTTTTACAGTTGACTAGCTATGCCCACGGCTTCGCCTGTGTAAGTTACTCGGTGATGAGATAGCTATCTATGTGTAAAATTCCATTTACATACAAAATGCTTGTATGCGTTTTTGTTTTGGGATCCAGCGGAGGGAGCACATAACTCCTTACTTATGCAAGAAGGGTTACCTAAATATGGAGAATAGGCGTTGGTTGAAATTTGCGTCTCTTGTGCATACTCTTGCTGGGGGTGAAGGACCGGATTATCTAAAAAGCAAACTGACACATAAAATGCCGAACCGATTGAGGGACAGAGGCCCTCAACTGGTACCGCCTAGCTTGCATTTGACCCGCGCCAGGGCCTGTTTCCGGTTCGCAGCAGCAAAGATCTGGAATGATCTACCACCTCCACTACGTAATCTCCTCGGGAGATCTACGGATACGTTTAAAAAACATTGCATGCGGTGGCTGCTCGAGAAACAGGTTCTGGAAGCGGAGATTATTTTTGGCGGATAGTCTGGTCCCCATCCTTCCCACTTCCAATTAATAAAGTTCAAAGTCGTGATTTTAGGTACTTGGTCATGATCCATAGTGAAATCTATTAAATTTATTTATTAATAGTGTCTGTGTCTATAACAAATTTTATTCTGTGTAATTTTGTAGGCCAAGGCAGAATAGCAGGCCCGTAGGCACCTTCGCGTATCTGCGGAACTGAGCTTTGGCCTCTTTAGCGTTTAGTGTTTATATTATTTTTTATTTTTTTTCTCATTGTTTTTTTTCTGGTTTAATTTATTTTAATTTTATGTAATTTTATTTTTTATATGTTTGAGCTAAATACTAAATAAATACCTTTTTATTTATTTTTAATTTCAACAGGTTCCTGTGTTAACAGGGTCACGGAGTTCAGATGGCAGTCGCTCCAGTGTAATTAATTGATCTACCAAATCCAGGATCATGGTCAAGGCGGACCACGGACCCTAATGATAGCGCAACCGGGACATTAACGCCATTATGATTATTTTATACAAACAAACAGTAAAATCTTTACTCTTTATAATATTAGTATAGATATAGATAATGGACACTAAAAAGTAAAAATCAAATAAGAAAAAAAAAACATAAAATACAGAACGTAACCCTCCTATTCTCATGCGTATACCGTGGCCAGGCCTACCAATGTCTCTAACAAGGCCACAGCCACTCGATTCGGGTTTTCCTTTACCCATTATTTTCTTTTAATTGAGGAACAGATTAGCTTAGCCATTATTTAGTTATACGATCAGTAAAAAACGCCGATTTGGTGAATTAAGGGTCATTATGGTGTTAGTCATTGTTATGAAGAGGTTGTTTTATTACCTTAAGGTCTATTTTAGCTTGCAGCAAATTGCTTGATACTCAAATCTCTGGCAATACTTTTGTTAGCTGCATCTGTAGGTATCCTAGCTTCAAAAGGTAATAAGTGAACGCTATACGTCAACATAAAAACTGACAAATCCCACAAATAGGAAAAATTAACACAGAGAATTCCCCTTCGACGTTTGTATGAACAACGGGTTAACCCAATGACTACAGTTATAGAAAGAAAGAAACTATTGAACAAACGATAATTAAAACGTAAAACAAATAGGTACCTAATCACGAAAAGGAAATACAAAACACTTATCAATGTTTTCAACGTTTGGAAGACAGAAAAAGAAACTTATTACGGAGTCTGTAATAACAGTCACGCTTGAATAGTCCATACATTTTCATGATGCCTCTCAAACGAACAGTTAAGCATGTGTAACATAACACTGTTATATGACGATATGAACGAAATCTTTCGAGACACTTGTAAATTGGCTAGTACGATTCGAATGTGGAATGAGCTCCCAGCCACAGTGTTTCTTTTAGACTATGACATGGGATCGTTATAATACGTAAAATTTCAAATTTTACATGCCAAGGTATTTTATATGCAGATGGATATCGTTATTTATTGCATGAAAATACGTAAAATTTGAAATTTTGACATGCCATGGTATTTTATATGCAGATGGATATCGTTTTTTATTTTCTTTAAATTAACTTAGCTATTTTAGATAGAATTTTTGACATTGACATAGGAATATTAAGTATATAATATAATCAATTTAATTGTATAATGTATATAATTTTATTTATGTAGGTTTATTTTGAATACAAATGAATAATTGTTACCGAATAAATTGAATTGACCTCTAATACATATCTTGAAGTTCAGAGGCGGGCAATGCATTGGTAACTCCCCCGGTGTCGCTGATGTCCACAGGCGGCGGTGACCACTTTCCATCAGGCCCCCTTGCCTGTTAGTCTGTTGTACAACGTTTTAAAAAAATCACCACTTATGTGTTTGTCGTCACGTACGTCGATTTGGACGTACAGACGTTGACGTTCCGTAATAAATTGGTTATCTATTTTACAACTAGGCTTGTTGAAGGCGTTGATAATTTGAAAAGCGAATAATGAGCTAGTCTAAGTTGGTTGTATGCGGTTACACGAGTTTATGAGGAATTAGTTCGCTTCTAAATGACAGGCTAGGTAATCGGTTAGTTCTGTAGATTTAAAGAAAGAACTGGGCTAAAAATATATGTCTGGCTATTAATAAATAATTTTACAATATTTTTAAAATTAAAACTAGTTAGTTACTCGATACCGCTGGAGGGAAGTCCTGAAAGACCTGCACGCACTAGGAATCCTCGAATTGCAGGAGATGACACAGGATAGGGAGAGGTGGCGATCTCTGGTGTCGGAGGCCACGCAGCTGAAGTACCGAGCAAAATCTATTTTACACATAAACACACAACAAAACCCCATACTTACACATTTGTATTGGAAATCATTTAAACTCACTTTAACAGGAGCTACATGTACGATTATTGATCACAACTTCTTTCTACAATAATCAAACTGTAACTCCCAACCCTGAGCCTTATTCCAACTAAATAAGGCCCATTTTCCCGTTCACCCTGCTTAACCAGACACGTATTTCCCAACGGTGTGATCCATTGTGACGCTTATTAATATTTTGTTCTGTTCCGTTCTTAGCTGTATTACCCCCACGTGGTTTGTACGGTGATTAAAGTAATATTCATCTATTTTTCCTTTATATTCAATGATAAATAATAGTAATATAATATATGTTATTGAGCGTCGGTAGCCAAGCAGTTGAGGGTTCGAATCCCGCTGCGGCCATGTACCACTGACTCTTTTCAGATTTATGTACATTAGTTAAATTCTAACCGAAGCTCTTACGGTGAGGAAAAACATCGTGATGATACCTGCAAATTGAGGCAACTGAATTTGTAACCATGATCCAATCTGGGCAGGTTCCCCTGATAGCCGGGTCATGGAGGTCAGATGGTCAGACGCTCCACTGTAATTACCCGATTGCCAAATTCTAAATCATGGTTAAGGCGGACCCCGGGCCCTCGCTCTCGAGAGCACAACCGGGACATTAACGCCAAGATGATCTATTTATAATGTATGTTAACAGTCCCAATCATCAGTCATGTGTATTCAATTTCATTAACTATAAACATAGTTTATCGAGTACCGTGTGTGTGTGCGTTGGAAGGGGAAATGAAAGGGCAGGTTGTTGCCATAATCTCCACGCTTGGCAGGCGGGTTGGAGATCGCAGTGTTGGTTTTCTAAAAATGGAAAATGCTGTTGCCCATTTTCCAACCTGCGGAGACTTTAGAACTTTTGCGTGGAAAACGTAAGTCGCCTTGTACGACACCATTGAGCGTAAGAGGTTGGTGCAATTCTACTCCCCCGGACACCACACAATGCATACCAAACCTTTATAAATGATTTAAAAGGTAGCATAACTTATCACTATATCTGTATATTATAAAACAAAGTCCCACACCGCGTCTGTCTATCGGTCTGTCCGCGATAAACACAAAAACTACTGAACGGATTCTCATGCAGTTTTCGCCAATAGACAGAGTGATTCATGAGAAAGGTTTAGATGTACAATTTATTATGGTTACTACTCGTGCGAAGCGAAGCGTATCAGGGATACGTGGGAAATAGGTGCCTGAAAAGATGCTCCGTGGGCGACCCAAGTAGCGATAGATTGACATCGCTGAGTCGAATGCGAGAGCAAATGGCTTACGACGAGAGGATGCCGAAGACCGGGCGAAGTGGAGAAGATTAAGTGGAAAAGCGGACCCTGGCAGAGGCCGGAATTAGCGCTAGGACAACGACGACGACGACTACCCGTGCGAAGCCGGGACGGATCGCTAATTTAAATCAACCATAATAAAAATCTCTCAAGTCACCTATTTAATTATTTCCATACCGCTATAGAAGCATAATAATTACTGAGCAAATTCTAATACAGTTCTACGGTACCGCTAATCGGCAACAGACTGCAACGCAGGCTGAGTTTTTTATCATTACATTCGTGCCTTGGTCCAGTAGACACAGCTACGTTTTCTGCATAACATATCTCTGCTATTGGAAAGGATTAGGTATCATTATTATTTTATTTCATTATTGTGTACTCTAAGTGACTGACGACAAGTGTACTTCACTTTCAATTTGGTTGCATTGTCATTACAATTTAAACACTTTATTGTTTCACAAAATACATGTAAGAATTAACCTATATATTTAGACCTGGATGCCTAAGATACAAGTAAATCATTTACTTAGTTTAGGTGTCCAAACTATTAATAACTAGAATTAAGTACCTATTATTATTTGTGCAAGAGTTGTAAATATGTAAAATAACTTTATAGCCTTTATTTTATTTGTACCCATTTACTATAAGTAGGTATGTTGTAATTTTTAATTATTTTTAATAAAAAACTTGTAATCTTTGAATGAATGAATAACGCTTTATTGCACAATCAAAAGTATACAATGGGTAACTTAAATCAACAGCAGGAGAAGCAACAGGCGGCCTTATCGCTTAAAGCGATGAGGAGAAAATTAAAATGGACATTTTAGCTTTACATAGACAAAACAAGAATTTTGTAAAATTTTGGAACTCGACAAAAAAACTATCGTACAAACCTACGCTGCCAATAAGTGTTGGGAAGGCCCAAACGTCCCCTGAAATTGCAAATTTGTTTGCAGATATTTTTAAAATTGACTCATTGCCTGTAGAAGGCAACGAGGTTGGTGACAGCCCGCCGCTTGTCCTGGATGGCGACCCGATAGAGTTCTCGCCAGAAGACGTTGCGAAGGTAATACGGCAGATGAAACGAGAAAAGTCCCCGGGACACGACGGGCTGAGCATTGAACATTTATTGTACGCGAGTGATAGTGTTTTTACTATATTGACTAAACTTTATAACTTGTGTATTAAATATAGTTACTTACCTAAGAACCTCATGAAGACTGTGGTAGTTCCAATACCGAAAAATAAAACGGGGGATTTGTCAAATCCTAAAAATTATAGGCCTATATCATTAGGTACTATTGTAGGCAAAATTTTCGAAAAACTTTTACGCCCTATATTAATGAAAGAAGTTTGTATCAGTGATGCCCAGTTTGGTTTTCGTCCCGGTGTTTCGACAGATTCAGCTATCTTCAGTCTGAAAAATACCGTTAGGTATTACACGAGCAGGGATACAAGTGTATACGCTTGTTTTCTGGACCTCAGTCGCGCTTTCGACCTGGTAAATTATAATTTGCTATGGTAAAAACTTGTAAAGGCTGGGGTACCAGGTAGGATAGTTGGTCTGCTGAGGCACTGGTACGATAACCAAACGAGCACTGTGAGATGGGGCGACGCACAGTCTAACGAATATAGGCTAGACTGTGGTGTGCGTCAGGGCGGACTCACGTCTCCGGACCTCTTTAACATATATGTTAATGACCTGATTGAGGAGCTGAGGGCCACCAAAATCGGCTGTCATGTGGGCGGCATCTGTGTAAACAATTTAAGTTATGCAGACGATATGGTGCTCCTCAGTCCCTCAGTCGCGGGATTACAGAAGTTACTAACGTTGTGTGAGAACTATGCGCTAAGTCATGGACTTACGTATAATGTTTCCAAAACAGAATTTCTTGTTTTTAAGAGTGGAAGAGGCCCGGAGACCGTGCCTCCGGTGTGGTTATATGGATCGCAGGTGCGGCGGGTGGCGGTCTTTAGGTATTTAGGGCACGTGCTGATGGAGGATCTCAATGATGATGGTGACATAGAGCGCGAACGTAGAGCCCTGGCAGTGAGGTGCAACATGCTCGCGCGCCGGTTCACGCAGTGTAACGACGAGGTTAAGATGACACTGTATAGAGCATTTTGTCAAAATCTCTACACATGTCAACTGTGGGTTAGTTACACTCGACGTGCTTACTCGACTATAAGGGTGCAGTATAATGATGCATACCGCACCCTTATGAAACTCCCGAGATACTGTAGCGCGTCGGGCATGTTCGCCTCGGCCGGTATCCCAGACTTTTTCGCGATACTACGCACAAGAATCGCCTCATTTTGGGAGCGTATTCATAGCTCGAACAACGAGATTCTCCGCACGATGGGTGAGTACCTGGACACCGCTATCTACCGTAGCTGGCTCTCTGCGCACAGCAGTGCGAATCGAAAATGACCAGTGATTGACCAGTAATATAATGGCTATTAGTGAAGTTTTTAATTGTGTTTTAGCTGTAGGATTGACAATTTTATTTAAATTTATTTTTATTGAATTCTCAATTTTAATTATTATTATTTCAATGATTTCATTATTATGTATTGTGTAACATATGGGTTTTTTGCCTGAAATAAAGATATATTATTATTATTCTCCTTATTTATTTACATTCTTAAGTCTAAATTTTTTACAATATATATGAAAAATAAATATTATAAAAAACCTAAACCTAGAGTACCACCAGCAGCGGGGCGAGGCCCAAGCTACCGGCGGTTAGGGCTGCAGAGACAGGAACCTCCTGACAATACGCGCCGTCTCCAAGAGAACTGCTTTCTGAATCTGGCCCTTGACCCAACCATCTAGCGAGAGACTCTTGAGATGTTGGTCGAGGCTCTTCGCTATGAGACCGTTCACTGAAACGACTATCGGAACAATGATCGTCGAATCAACATCCCACATGGCGGTCACCTCGTGAGCCAAGTCAAGGTACTTACACTGTTTGTCCTTCTCGGCCTTCACAAGGTTTCCGTCATGCGGGATGGTGACATCGACGAGCACTGCTCGGCGCTTCGATCGATCTGTGAGCACGATATCAGGTCTATTAGCTACAATAGTCCTGTCCGTGATCACAGATCGATCCCAATAGAGTGTGGCAAGACCATTTTCAAGAACTGGCGCTGGCACGTATTTATAATATGGCACCTCAGACTCCACAAGACCATATTGAAGAGCAAGTTGCTGGTGAATAATCCTGGCTACCAGATTATGTCTGTGCAAGTACTCACCATTAGCAAGACGACCACAACCGGATGTAATATGCCTGAGTGACTCTCCAGGACAGCGACATGCACGACAGATGTCAACCGTACCATCCTTCAGGATATACCTCCGGTAGTTGTTCGTCATGATAACCTCGTCAGCAATTGCACAAACAAAACCCTCTGTTTCCCCGAAGAGATCACCGATTTATTATTATTATTATTATTATTATTAAAGCGATTTCTTCCAGGCAACCTTTTTGGGTAGTTAACTGTTGACAGAAGTGCATGATAAGGAAATAGGCTGAGAGTAAGCCCGTTCAACAAAAAGACATAGTGGTGTAATTTTAATTAATACTAATAAAACTATAGATAAATTTATATACCTAGCATAATACTATAAATACATATTTAAAAACAGAATAGAAGAGAGTAAGGTTTATCTGGGATAATCTTTGTTTAATTTTTACTTGACATTACATTTTATTATTTATTTATTTTATTATTATTTTTATTATTCGTATTTATCTCAACAGATCTCGGTTCAAAAGAACCGAATATAATATATGGTACGGGCCTAAGCCAAGTATCAAATACTGAATTAGTTATGTGTTTGTATGAAATTTGGCACTATTAACAACACAGCCTTCTGCCTTATTATTACTATTATTTATGGATATGTCGCAGCCGGATGGTCAAATTAGCCAGTTAATTAAACGGGTAGCTTCTAGTGCTATTATTTAATTGAAAATTTGCCAATTTCAAGAAATTTTAAACTTATGTTTAAAGAACGAAATTGACCCGAATTTAGGGAGCTCCTCCAAATATTGTCACAATGGTAAGTTAATCACAATAATCTCAAACAATAATAATAGTTTGCATTAGGTTTTAAATCGGTTGGGTTAGGTTAGTGTTGTGACAACGCATGGAGGAACTCCGTAAACTTGGGGCAATACCATTCGTTAGACGTAACATTCAACGTTAATGAATTTGGCAAATATTCAATTAAATAATTGCTTAAAAAACTAGTCATTTAATTAACCGGCTAATTTAACCATCCGGCTGCGACAAATACACTAGCATCTAATGCTGATACGTGTATATCATTGCACTTTAAGTCATTATTGATAAAACTTGTCCAGACTATTTCTAAAGATATTTTAAGGGTATGTTCCGGGTTTCCTACCGCGTACCTTTGTTGACGAGTAGCCCGGTTTTTCGACACAGTTGCATGCATCATGTGTGATAATAACCGCAATAGTTTTAAACATTATTTCTAAAAGAGTTCACAGATGGAGCACTTATAACATCTTCGAGTACTTCATTCCACTCCAAACCCACGCGAGTGGATATGAAGTGTTTTCTGGGATTACTTGTACACACGGATGTTTGGTTTTCTGGGTGGAACGAAGCTTTATAGCCTTGTCTCTTGTAGTTTTTCAACAATCCCAGGCAAAGCCTCTTTAAAATGTTGACCAAAAAATGTTATTATTGGTGTGACGAATTCCTTAACGATACTTTTATATAAATGTAGTAATATAAATAATAATTGTAATATATAAAATGATAAATGACATGGATATTTTAACGATTTATAAAAATTTAACATTCAATTATTTCAATTAATTATAGTTATTGACGATTTAATAATGATTTATCTTGACATCCTTTTGTTAATTTAGTGTATTAATATCTGATATTTAAAAGGGATGAATTTCATTTTATTCTTGTTTTGTATAAAGTGATAGTTAAATAGGTGGATTGATACCGTAAGGTGGAACATGGAGATCTATAAAATACATGTAACCAACTATGTAACCCATGTTGACGATTAAATAAATGAATTGAATTGAAGCTTTTTGTGATTGTGGAAAATCCTACCTGGAGGTCTGGTTTAATTACAATATTTGTTTATAGTATTTATTTAGTTTACACTGATAAGCGTGTACACTTGTGTAAATGCTGACTATCGGTTTCTTAGACTTCAAGGTTTGCTGGTAGAAAACTCAACTGCTGAGCTAAGCTCGCCTTTGTACTAAGGTTACGTTTTTTACCTTCTTGAAGTATAGTAGTAGGTACGAATTACATGTTTATTTACGTATTTAGTTTAATACCGCTAAACATGGAGATTACAGCAAAATTCTAGATCAAATTTTTCCATTTATTATATATATGTCATGACGTATAATTACGTACTTACGTATTAACGCAAGCACAAATTAAGGTTAAAATAGGTATATTAACGTACACGATCCCTATTGTGAATCGCTAGCCTTGATTCGAATGGCTTTCAATGACGATTTTCGGTGTGAAAAATTCGATATTTTGATACATTATGCTGATTTTTCCTATTTTTGAAACGTACTCTTTCGGTGTTGCCAATGTGATTTAAAAAATACGAAATTGTTCCTGCCGAAAATCAAAATTGAAATCCGTTCGAATCGAGGCGAACGATTCAAAAATAGTGCCCCAGGAGCGTAATTACCCAAGTTAATATAAATGTACTGTTAATTTGTTCGCCAAAATTAACATCACCGAGGAAGACACTATTAATTAAGCCAAATAGTCATTAAGAGTTCATTAATGTGGCATTAAAAGAGTGCTCTGAATAAACAAGCGAGGCATCTGCGTATTGGAACTTTGTTTACACAAAGTTGGTAAAACTGTTATTTTTAAAGTAAGACTACCTAGACTCGTCTACAAGTATATCTATACTATTATAAAAGTGTACCTATGACTTATTCCGAGGAACATACGGTTATGCTCTCGCGCACGAGGGTCCGCCTTAACCCTGATCCAGGATTTTGGCAGATCGAGTAATTACAGTGGAGCGAATGCCATCTGATCTCCGTAACCCTGCTAGCAGGGGAACTTGACCAGATTGGATCATGGTTACACATTCAGTCGCCTGAATGTGCAGGTTTCATCACGACTAAAGGCTGTGCATTATAATTATTAACCGCCGAGGTCTGTACCTACATAGACTAATGATGATGATATTGAGGTTTCACGTCACAAATCTGTGGAAATTCTGAGGCTGACACATAATTCCTCCTAAAAGAAGAATTCCTTCCTGTTTTGTAACTCCTCGCAACGATCAGATCATCATCGTGATCATCAACAATAGCCCATACCTAAATACCACTGTTGAGCTTGTATATCTATCGGACTGGTCAATAATTATTTATTTATATCAGCCTGAATCATCCCACTGCTAGGCAAAGGCCTCCCCCCTATTATTCCATACTTCGCGGTCGTTTAGGATGGTTTGCCAGTCCCTGTCAAAAGCCAACATCTCGTCTATCAAAAAAACAACGACCAGACCATATAATAATACATTTAAATCCATAAGTAACACGTTCACCCACACACCGTCTTTCGAAAACCGGTTTGGGTCCGGAAACCCCGAAATTGGACAAGTTATTTATTTACCCTCGCGATAAATATTTAAAAAGAATCAATGAAAAGTTCCCGCGTCTAGGGTGAGTCGGGTACTAGACTTTTTGCGTTATTTATTTCCGGGACTTAGACGACGTATTGGCACCATAGCAGATTTATGTCCGGAAAGTGGGAGAATCCGGAACGAAGCCGGTTCTTGTTGAAAATCCGGATCTTTGTTCCGATATTTATTACCGGCTTTTAATTGTAGGGTCGGGGAAATTAGGGGAATGTGATGCATTTGAAACATACATACATTGTATACATTGAGAAAAAGAACTTCCGTTTTAACATTGTAATTAATCTAAGTTGCATTGGTCGAAGTCATTAACAATACGATCAGCCCCGAGCGGTTGACATTGCTCACTATGACAAGTTTCTCCAGACTGTCATTACTCTATGTAAATGACCGAAATATGCAAGGATCCGTTGGCAGCAGATGGTTGTTAATCTCGTTTTGATCTTCAACTGATCGAGAATTTATATGTGTGTGAGCGGTATCATAAAATTTTTATTTTGCCTACTACCTGGCCCAACGCGTCTTCGCCTTAGGTGACCACTCGCTCGGTCCACTATCTGGTCCACGGGCAAGTTGTAAATTTTTATAAAGACAAGGGGATATCTCGCCCTATTGCCAGGCGAGTTTTCTGTTAGAAAAAAAAAATCATCTTGGCGATAATGTCCCGGTTATGTTGTCCCGTAAAAGAAATCAAAAGACCCCAAACTAAGCAAAGCTTGTACTATGGGTGGATCAGATATACTGTTTAAATACGCCTAAATACATATTTATTATGCATAGAATACCCAGACCCATAACAGAAATTAAAATTCATTTATTCAATTTCGGCCTGGCCGGGAATCTAACCCGGGAACTCTTGCGTGACAGACCACTTGACCACTGAACCACACAGATCGTCCCTGATGAACCAAATAAAAGCATCTAAAAAGGTTTTTTGTGAATAACTTTTCGCTAATTTTATGTTTATAGAGTTTGTAGAGTTCTTATAAAACACACCGCCCATCCTGTTTATTTGCATAATTTGCTCAGTAAGCCTTAATAAATAAAATATGTCACGAACTGTGCTCAATTATATGATAAATAAAACTAGTGTATTCAAATTTTGCGGATCTAGGTGCGTTGGCAACAAGGATACAGCTGCTTCGTAGGTAGTGTGTATCGTTGGTATTTGAAAAATAATACCACGACGTTAATAAAACCCGTTGTGGTATTTGTTGTGGTTGCCGACCTGAGTGGTTCAATGGTCAACATGCCGGTCTGCCACGCAAGAGGTCCCGGGTTCGATTCCCGGCCGGGCAGAAATTGAAATGATGAATTTTAATTTCTGTTACGGGTCTGGGTGTTCTATGTATAATAAGTATATATTTAAAAAGTATTTAAGTAGTTTATCAGTTATCTAGCACCCATAGTACAAGCTTTGCTTAGTTTGGGGCTAGATGGCGCTGTGTAAATTTGTCCACGAATATTTATTTATTTTATTTATTTACCAGGAAAGTTGATAAAGATAAACTATTATTTTTACATGATTATTATTTTAAATATTTTGTAGCGTCGGTGGCCGAGTGGTTATGGTATCCGACTCGTAATCGAATCTCCACTGCGGCCATGTACTAATAACTTCTGAGTTATGTACATAATTGAATGCTAACCGATGCTCTTACGGTGATATAAAACATCGTGATGAAACCTGCACATTCAAACGACTGAATGTGTAACCATGATCCAATCTGGTCAGGTTCCCCTGTTAACAGGGTCGCTATGGTTAGATGGCAGTAGCTCCACCTGATCTAATGAGTTCTGGATTATGGTTAAGACGGATCCCGGGCCCTCGTAAGCGAAAGCACCGCCGGGACTTTCATATTCATATTTATTTGCTTCCATTATTGTTGCTATATAATCATTTATTTTATATTATTTTAAATATTCTCTCCAAAGTTATTTTTAAACACGGCACCGTACGAACAAATAGCAGGAGGGACGTAACCCATAGGCCTTATCTAGACCTAGAGTGATATAAAGCCTAGGTTCTAATCTTTACGGCGAATCGCCCCACCAACCACCCCCCCGGGTCTAATAAAATGAAATTGAAAAAGATATCGGGGTGTTTTTTTTTATATGTTTAACCTAAAGGTTTATGAAAAGCTATGCCCTTTGTACGGAATGTGTGTCTCCACACGGCCGTGTGGTGTCCGGCAGAGTAGAATAGCACCAACCCCTTACACTCATGGGTGTCGTACAAGGCGACTAATGATTTCGAGGCAAAAGATCAAAAGTCTCCGTAGTCTGGAAAATGGGCAGCAGCATTTTCCATTGTATTATTTAAACACTGCGATCTCCAACCCGCCTGCCAAGCGTGGAGATTATGGCAATAACCTCCGCTTTCGTGGGAGAGGCCCAAGTCCTGCAGTGGACTGTTACGGGCTGTGATGATGATGTGTGTCTCCAAATTCAAACTGTTATAAATGCGAACGTAACTATTAAGGAGCATCGGTGGCCGAGTGGTACGGGTATCCGACTCGCAAGGGAGAGGTACAGCTAGTGTCAAATAAGAAGAGACTTGGCGGGTCACGTGGTTCAACTTGCGCTGTATACGATTACCTGCGCGAAATCCCCTCCACTGCCATTTGACAAGTCTCTTTTTTCGTGACGCAGGTTATACTGGATTCGAATCCCACTGCGACCATGACTTGTTTCTGTGTTATGTATCATCATCACAGCCCGTAACAGTCCACTGCAGGAATTAGGGCCTCTCCCACGAAAGGGGGGCTATTGCCATAATCTCCACGTTTGGCAGGCGGGTTGGAGATCGCAGTGTTTAAATATAACAATGGAAAATGCTGCTGCCCATTTTCCAGACTACGGAGACTCTTGATCTTTTGCCTCGAAAACATTAGTCGCCTTGTACGACACCCATGAGTGTAAGGGTTTGGTGCTATTCTACTCTGCGGACACCACACGAAAGCCGAAACTACCCGATGTGCATTATATACAGTCTGCTTATAGTACCTTAGTATTTCCCTTCGCATTCTAACGAGTAATTTGCTTAAAATCTATGCACGTAATACGTTTGAGCGTAAACTCTTGACAGAGCCAGGTTAGGTCAAGGCAAATGCACATGTCTTAGAGTTGGGCAATCTCAAACCAGAATGGCGACCGCAGAATTGTCAGCCAACATTAAATATTATGTACGTACGTGGTATGTTGTATGTCATAATACTAAGATACACAAATGTTGGAAACTAGTGGACATGTGGGTCGTGAGCCTGCTAAAGAGGTTAAGGCAAAACCACAAATTAAGGAAGATTACGCCTAATGATGATGTGATTTTACTACCGAAGTCCGTATTGATAATGAAATAAACACCTACAGTACATTTTGCATAGTATAGTGTTTTGTGAATGTGCTGAGTTACAGCTATATATTGATTACTAGTGGACCCGGCGCGACTTCGTTCGCGTACACCTACTGTATCCCAGCCTACCCTTTTTTTCTTGCTTATAAACTTTTCTATAGAATCACTCTATCTATTGTTAAAAACCGCATTAAATTCCGTGGCGTAATTTAAAAATCTAAACAGATAGATAGGGACAGACGGCAGGAAGCGAATTTGTTTTATACTATGTATAAAACAAATTTATTTTAGGTATTGGACTTTTATTTGTGTTCCTTACGATGTATATTGTCTTCCAACGTAAAAGAGAACTTACGATTACTTAAAATCTCAGTCGTGACAACTTAAGTTCTTTACTCGGGTCAATCAATCAATAAAAAATCGGGATTGTATATCCCGAAGCCAGCAGGGAGGATTAATTGAAATTTATTTTATATTTAAACTAGTGGACCCGGCGCGCCTTCGTACGCGTACACCTATTTTACCCTTACCTACCCTTTTTTTCTTACTTAAAAACCTTCCTCTTGAATCACTCTATCTATTAAAAAAAACCGCATCAAAATCCGTTGCGTAGTTTCAAAGATTTAAGCATACAAAGGGACATAGGGACAGAGAAAGCGACTTTGTTTTATACTATGTAGTGATAGTGATACTGTTAGGTAGGGTTTTTTATGCCACTAAGGTGTCAAAACTGGCATACAAGCGCGTACGCCGCAGCCCTTCTGATGGATAACTGGGCAGTATCCTTAGTCTATGGACGTTTGAAATACCATTTTTTTGTTGTTGTATCTATGTTTTTCTCACTAGGGAAAACCTCAGTAAAGAGCTCATGCTACAAACAAATACAGTATCCCTGTGCGCGTTGACATAATGGTTTATGTTATTTTTGCTCTGTTTAATTTCAATGATTAAGAATAAATAATAATGCTGGTGTCTGAAGTGGCAAGAATAAAAGGAGATGTATGAAAAGAGTTGTGGATATATGCGAGGCTAGGGAGTTGTGTCAGGACAGAGTAAAGTGGCGGTCCATAGTCTCTGCCTACCCCACCTGCGGGACACATGCGTGAGCCTTATGTGATATGTATTACTAAAAAAGAATAGCTATAAAAGTCGCTTGCTTAGAGAATATAATGAATGTGCAAATTTTAATATTCAGTCCACAACGAGTTTACAGAGTGAGAGTTTTGACAAACAAGTTTAATAGATTTTTTTTATAATCTTTGTATCGATCTTGATCCTTGGATTTAAATATATTAAGCGGTAAAAAATTTCGCTTTCTAGTGATTTAAAATGAGATAAATTCCTTGCCAAATAAATAATATTTTAAGAGATAAAAATGTTATTTGTGACTTACAAATTATAGATAAATTATAGATAGAACCTAATGAATTACATTTTATTGACGTTACATTATTATTTTATAAAGTTAATTATTATAATGATATAATCTATTGTATTTTTTAATGGTTATTATTATTATTATTTTTATAGAAAATAGTCAGGTTTAAGTATTTGCTAAATATTAAGGAAAGTTGTTTTGTTTATTTGATCAATTAATAAACATATACGTAAATAAATAAATATATTTAATAGAGCCAATATTAATTACGGCTATTTGTTTTTGTGACCTAAATTGTACTAAAATTAATAAAACTATTAAAAAAGCATAAGAGAATACTCACAAAAATCTCAGAAATCCTAGTCAAGAAAAAACAAATCACACACTAAACAAAGTCACTGGCCAATTAAGTTCGAATAAAAAAGTCACAAATTAAAAAACAAAAGTGTGCAAGCTGATTGAGCGATTCGCACCTCGAACTGCACTGTTCGATTTTCAAATTCGCCGGGCGCGTTCGTCCGCGCTCGCCTCATGTGGTCGATTACAGGTAAATGACCATAGTGCGCCTTGTCCATATCACCTGCCGTTTTGCTAGGGTTGTCGAAGTTTTTGCGGTTGAATTAATTCTTATTTATTTATTTATTATTTGACGCGGCTTTTTTACCTGATTATATATTACTTTCTACATATTTGAGTTCTTTTATTTGGTCATGTATATCTTATTTATTGAGCAAGTATTATCATATTATTTATTTCGCGTTTCATGTTAAACCTATAAGTAGATATAATAAGGTATTGCGGATAAAAAAAAAATCATCTTGGCGTTAATGTCCTGGTTGTGTCTCGCACACGAGAGTCCGGAGTCCGCACAGACCATGATCCAGGATTTGACAGATCATATAATTACGGTGTAGCGACTGCCACCTGACTTCCGTGACCCTATTGACAGGGAAACCTGACCGACTGGATCCTGGTTACACATGGTTAGTGTTCAACTAACGTACATAACTCAGAACATAATCATTAGTACATGGCTGCAGTGAGGTTCGAACCCGATACCTCGGGATAGGAGTCGGACCCCTAAACCATTGGGTCACCGACGCTCCATTTCAGTCTAGGAAAATGTTTGTCAATTTTATTATCTTATTAAACCTGTTATCGATTTTATTTTTGATATTGTGATTTAATTTTTTTTTAAAGTGGGAATTTAACCCCTAGTTGTAATAGTATGACGTACTTAAACAGTCTACGCATAAACGCTATCTTTGAATAATTATTAGGTATTTGAACGTCATTTGTGCCCACATACATTTATAACTATGATATCTAGTTAGGTTACTTTACGAAAATTTTAAAGTATCACCATAACATAGGTGATGTAATCAAGTTGAAGCGTACAGAAATACTGCGTATACTCGTATTAATCATATCAAAATTAAATTTCTTTCCCAATTTCCATCACCCAATATTCTTAGTACCAATATCCTGGCTATGCAGCTTTTTTTGTTGTGCATATCTCAGTGAATATTATTATCTGCGCAAATCATGTATCATGCATGGCCAAGGCGGTCCTCGTGTGCGAAGTACAATTGTACCATTAATGCCAAGACAATTTTTTTACAATACCGCAAGGATTTTCAATAGGTATACAAATTTGCACCACTTTACAATTAAATTCGACTTAAGGTTAAGGAAAAAAATATATATATATGTCGGGGAAAGACTGGAGAAGACTCGCTCATGAGCGAGTAATGGCCATCAGAACGTATTTATCGGGATTTCGTAGCAATAAAGGGGTATCTATAGTGTTTTAAGAATGTATTGTCAAATTAAAGCCACATTTACGAGTTTACAATTGCAGCCAAAACCCGCGGGTTATTTACAAAACCCTCCACCACCCATGGCCAATCTCATCAGGCCGATCCGCGGGAGATGCGCCGGGGCTCTTGCTAGTTGCCACATACGCACAGCTTGACTCCCTACACATTGTTAACAGTACATCCTGCACTCACGTTTCTATTTTCTGGAGCTTTCACGCATCTCTTTAACGCATCAAGATTTACGCTTCTTCGCTCTTGAATGGTTTCTAGTTCTTGGTTCTAATATCCTTGCGGCTGCCGTCGCCGCCATGCTGCTTGTGACGTTGTCATAATAGTTGCAAGCCACCCGTCAGGTGGCGCACCAATCGACATCCAGGCCAAAGAGATGGACTAAGAGACTCATGATCATCTCCGACACGGCTATCCTGCTATACACACGTCCTCGTGTGTTATCTGTAACACGAAAACAACACAGCACAATACCATATTCGCTCGGTCACTCCTGACCCCACGGTGATCAGACACCCAAAACTACTACTCACTCAAACAAAACTCTAAACCACCTTTCATTATCACTCGTCTTACTTTTGTAACCGGTAGGTGCTCTGCACTCTAACGTTTCAATACGAAACTGCCAAGGTCGTAATAGTAACAACACTTTACTAAATATCTGTCAGCTCGTAGTCTATTTTTCGACCAAATCCCAGTTGCATAAAATCAGAAGTAACACGGTATATACCCTACATGTGAGAACACAGTCCGTCGGCTGTATGTAACTTTGCACTAACTGACATTTGACTAACTGTTTGGTAAACAACTAAATTTGTAATAATTTGTGAGGGAACAGCGTAAATTCACCTACCCTTTTCACTATGCAAAAACGTCTGATTAGAATTATAGCCAATATTGAAACTACTGACAGTTGTGAATCTTATTTTATACTCACAAAATCCTCACTTAACCCTGTATTTACATATTGGTGGCTTGTAAATTTGTATGAAAATATCTCAAATTTGTTTTCTCTACCATTGTTCATCTCCACTAATGTGTTATTACACTAACTTTTGAATTCATGACAATAATCAGCCCTGTAATTATCCACCCCTCATCCCTGTGACTATATTGACCATCCTTGCTGATCATCTCTGTGATTATCGAACAATCATCCCCGCGACTATATGTTAGTCAACCATATGGCTTCCTATCGAATTTGCATGACTATAGAAAAGTTAATACTAGCATCCTCTAACTGTCTGCATAAGTTTGCATTCAGTATCAAATCATCGCATATCATATGGGAACCTTCTACATTATTACACAAATAACTACCTCTACTACCCAATACAAAAAGACTCCAGAACATCAGACACAAAAAGGTATTGTTTTCTGTTTTATTTTCGACCCCCCACAGAATAATCCACCCAGAATAGCAGACGCCACACAGGCCAGTAGATGCCACACAGGCTTGTAGATGCCACACAGGCCAGCAGATGCCACTCAGGCTGAAACAACCTACTTCATTACTCACTAAGTACGAACTGAATACCTAATATGTTACAACGGTCTGACCCTAGATCCTTTTTTTACTGCTTATCGTACGTTTAGAATTCGATAGAAGGTAGCCAGCAGGTAGTAGCATGCAGGCGCTTTTACTATTTGACGCAGTTACTTAACATCGTACGTGTATCCACGAAAGTAATAACATTGGCTGTAACAGTACCTACCACCCATTATTTATGTTATCCATACATTTTATTTAAATAACAATATTATCATGGTACCCCACGACTTCAGGTTACTTTAACAGATTGCGGAAAAACGAGCTTAATAATTTATTTACTATACAGAGGAAGAAGAACTATATAGAGGAAATATAACTCGACGCTATCGAGTAGTCTATAACTTTAATAAGCCGCCTTCGTTATTGTACATCATTTACAATTAGTCGGTTTACACCGTCTATGCTTGGTGTCACATTTGAAAAGAATCATAATCCCTGAAGGAGGGCGCTAGGTCTTTCTCCGAAACGTCATTATTTTCATTACACAACCGAGACATGTTAGTTTATTTTCCCGTCACGTTCCTTCTTATCCATGTTCCATTGTTGGCGACATTCCATTTCTGTCACAGAATACTACATCCTTACGGTATTGCTGCATGAAACGCAGAACTAGCGCCACAATAAAATTGCCAGGTCACCTCTGTTGCGGTCAAGCTATATAAAAATTACACAACTGAATACAATTTGCAATTATCGTTAAACAGTTACTTTTTTTTCACTAACGTAATATTCAATAACTTTCAACCCAAATAATAACTTGTTATCGGTAATCAAAATATTATCTGTTAGAAATTGTATGAAAAGCTACACCTATCTCACACCCCAATAAACGCACGCCACTCAAAGACAGAAGAATGACCAGATATACACCTACGCCTACGAATAGGGACATACAAAACTGTATGCTCTGTTCGATTCGACACGAATATAATGAAGGAGTATTCTACATTCTAGGAGAGTTCTACATTCATTGTAGGAGAGTTCTACATTATAAAAACTACAAAATCATGTCATGTATGTCCTATCCACGAGACACGTATTACCAAAGGAAACAACAATAGTACCAACCATCGAGCAATCACAAAATAACCAGATCATCATAAGGTACTTGTCTTTTTTTACATACAACGCTTTTGTACATAGCTTGATACAGTCAGCATCTGGTGGTTCCGCGCCTATAACATTCATCGGCACGGTAAGCCAAGGTACCTAACCCCAAGGGGTAGATAAAATAACAATTAATTTCTGCGCCTAATAACAATTAAACACCATGAAACAAGCTTTTAGAAAATAAAATTATCACATAAAACCTAGTATTCAATCAAACTAACCATACCTTGCTCGGCAGACGTTAACTCTGTTAATCATCGACAAAGTATTTAACCAGATTGAACCAAAGTAGATCACATAACTAAAGTGAATACGCTTTGCCCATAAAATAAGGTACCAATCTCTTTTGCTTTTGCCTATACTTTTCATAAAAGTCAAGAATGGGGTGTCATCAGCTGTTCGTGTGAAATCGGCCATTTTTGTTTGTAACAATTATTGATTTTTTTAGGTTTGTCGTAGCCATTTTTCCATTTTTTACCACACCGCATTTGTGAATAATGTTTTTCAAACACCATATTTCAGTGTACCCTGACATAAACCGGGCCTGATCTCTATAATGATGTTGATTATTTTACCACACATAACCCTTCTAAAACCCTTCGTAATCCTTTATAATGAAACCGTAGAACTATTGTTTAATTATTTTCCAGATTGCAAGACTCCGTCACCAAGTTGGTGCATAGAAACTCAGTACTTAGTAACTTTCGTATTAGTTCGTTACACATTATTTGTGAAAACAGCGATTCTCTCACAAGTAAACATGGTTCGACTCACCGAATGCAAAATTTCAGCGTGTATGCCTTGTAGGTTGTAAGTTGTACGTAATTATGGACCAACCACGAACCAGCACTCTCTCTTGTGTTTCACCAGACTTTTGCCATTTCGTCTTATCTTCCGCCGCTCAGCATTTCGTACACGCAGTTTATTTGGCATGAAAAAATAAGATCGAGCATTAACATTGTGGACGTGAAGATCTCTATCCCACTTCTGATGTCGGGGAAAGACTGGAGAAGACTCGCTCATGAGCGAGTAATGGCCATCAGAACGTATTTATCGGGATTTCGTAGCAATAAAGGGGTATCTATAGTGTTTTAAGAATGTATTGTCAAATTAAAGCCACATTTACGAGTTTACAATTGCAGCCAAAACCCGCGGGTTATTTACAAAACCCTCCACCACCCATGGCCAATCTCATCAGGCCGATCCGCGGGAGATGCGCCGGGGCTCTTGCTAGTTGCCACATACGCACAGCTTGACTCCCTACACATTGTTAACAGTACATCCTGCACTCACGTTTCTATTTTCTGGAGCTTTCACGCATCTCTTTAACGCATCAAGATTTACGCTTCTTCGCTCTTGAATGGTTTCTAGTTCTTGGTTCTAATATCCTTGCGGCTGCCGTCGCCGCCATGCTGCTTGTGACGTTGTCATAATAGTTGCAAGCCACCCGTCAGGTGGCGCACCAATCGACATCCAGGCCAAAGAGATGGACTAAGAGACTCATGATCATCTCCGACATATATATTATTGTGTTAGTGACAACCCTAGCAGAAGCGCATCTCGTGGCATGCCATTGAGACCTTCACCGATCGCTGTGGCGAGGATTTTTGGTTTCGACGACCACGCTATCTTGAACCTCCATCTAGTATTTTATGGACATTTGGATAGGTCAGCTTTCGCTGGACCGGACATGTTACCATCAATTAAGATATACGAATATACTAGTAACTGCCGCTCTGATTTGGCTGGAGCCGACCAACCGTCAGTTGCAGTTGATACTAATCCTTACGCAGTATGTAATAACGTCGCTTTTGGGAGCGGAGGACGTGGTCGGACGTTCGACCAAGGACGGCTCGCTCGCGCATCCGAAATAATCCAAAGGCGACTTTATTTTGTACTTCGTAAGGATTAGTATCAACTGCCACTGACGGTTAGTCGATTCTAGCCAAAACGGAACGTGTGTTACTAGCTATATACCTACAAGATTGGTCACCTAATATTGGCTCCATAACTACTCACAGTAGTTCTCTAGACCACAGGTTTGACCGGAGACCTTGGTTTATAGTTCAGACTATAAAAACTTGAACATGACCAGTACAAGCTGGACCCTCCCAACACCAATCTATTTACACGTCTAGAGCACTTTCGCATCCGAGGAAATACAGAGGTCTTATCATTGATGGTTCATCTCCTTCATTGATACGATCCAAGTCTTGTCCATAGTAGTCTGCGGTATTTTTATCTTTCGTATAGGTGCATATAGGACGACCTGATTGGTTCAGTTGGTTAACATACCGGTCTGCCACGCAGAGGTCCCGCTTTCGATTTCCAGCCAAGCAAAAATTTAATTGATGAATTTCTAATTTCTGTAAACGGGTCTGGGTGTAGTATGTATAATAAGCATGTTTTATAAAAACGAATATGTAGTTTATCAGTTATCTAACATCCATACCACAAGCTTTGCTTATTTTGGGGCTAAATGGCGCTGTGTGAATTTGTACAAGATTTTCTCGATTCTTTTCTGTGTTATGTACATTAGTTGAACACTAACCGATGCTCTTACGGTGAGGGAAAACATCGTGATGAAACCTGCACATTCAGGCAACTTAATGTGTAACCATGATCCAATCTGGTCAGGCTCCCCTGGTAGCAGGGTCACGGAAGTCAGATGGCAATCACTCCACTATAATTACCTGATCTGCCAAATCCTGGATCATGGTCAAGGTGGACCCCGGGCCCTCGGGCGCGAGAGCACAACCATTAAGGCCAAGATTATGATGATGTTTCATTTATTTTTCAAATTTACACATATATGTAAGCCCCATGAGGAGACGACCCCTGACCAATTTTTGTCGGTAAAGTAGTAGAAGAAGAAGTCGTATCTAATGCGCTTAACACATTCCTAAATTCAGAAACAAAAAGCGTGAGAGCAAATCAAAATGGAATGTATTGCTCATATAATAAGGTCCATTTTTGTATCTCGGATTTTTGAAAAGCGGAGCGACACGTGACATAATATTAGTGATACAAAAATTGACCTTATTCTATGAGCAATACATTTCACTTTGATTTGCTCTCACGCTTTATGTTTCTGAATTTAGTAACTGAATTTAGGAATGTGTAATAAGCGCATAAGTAACACTAGGTACATGGAATTGATAGTTGTGGTAAAAATAACTTGAACATTTGTTAAAGTAGCTATTGGTATTGCATACATGAAACTATGCCCTGCTACTGGTATTACCTACGCTATAATTTATGTCATAAATATTTTTTTTTACAAATTCAGATAAGTTATTTTAGACATGTATAGAAAAATCTACGTACCACATACCTATATAACATTATGTTTGTAGGATCTCTACAATTACTACTCATTTAATTCACTGCTCCGCTACAGTAGGTATGAACTTTATTCGTACGTTTTTTAAATGAACAGATCTGAATGTCTCCAATAGGCAACTAAGATAACAACTACTACTGAGACTAGAGACCTTTCTGAAAAATGTAGGAACAAAATTAAAAATAACCTTAAAAGGCACAAAAGAATTCATCTTTTCAATGCTCCAATGCCACAAAATTCGACCTTGCCGAGTAAAGTGCCACCAACTTATCTGATGTGTAGTTAAAATCAGAACTAAAGACTCCATTTAGTAAATATCATTCCACAAGCCTCACTAGCGCCGCCGTCTACTGCACAGACAAGTTAGTTCCTCCGTATTGAAAAGCGATGCAATTTGATTATACGCTCGCTGTCATTGTAGCTAAAAACAATGCTGTACAGAAATCATCGACAAAAGAAAAGGCGCGCCATTCCTCTCACTCTGGCACTAAAAATAATAAAAATTAATATTACCAGTGGGACCTCCGAGTCTATTCTTTTGCAATGACAACCGTTGATACATTGATCATATTTCTATGATTATTTGACTTATTGTTCTGATGAATGTTAATATTTTCTATATTGAAATTAACGAAATGTGTAAATTTTGTTACATTGATAACCGAAATGATGATGTATAGTTATTACTATAAATAAATGAATATGAATAAATTATTATGAATATGATAATAGAATACCATACCTATACCTAAATTGTCACTTCTCCATCCCACCTATCCATCCAATGCGTTTATGATAGAGATTTATAAATTATTACTTAATTTTTTCTTTCAGAAACAGAGCGTAAGGATATGCAAAGAGCCTTCGATAGCATAAGAGATGCGTGAGGTCCGTAGAGACGGACGGGTAGTTTTTTTATATTTTAGACTAGACGTATATTTGTCCGCCATATCACCTTTTGGTAATGATAATGCGGCCGAATATGGAGCATGCCTGTATCAAGGAACAGCCTATTCACTCTAGCCTTGAAGGCGTCCAGATTATAATGATAACTCCTAAGATAACATAGGAAGCAGTCGCTAGCGAAACCATAGTTTTTCAACCCCTATTATCGTAGATACCAAGATTCTGTTATTCCCAAATTTTTTTTGCGTTGTGCTTGATCCATGATCCATGGGAATACGCTGATAACATCGCTCTGGTAAACACTGAGTAAACGTGTGGAAACAAGTGCCAGAGAACGGCGGCTTGAAGCTGAATGTCGCCAAATAAAAACACATGGCTGGCTGCAGCGCGGATCTTGAAACCCTCCATGTACAGAATGAATGAACCAAAAATCATTGTCCTCGGAGCTTTTGAGGAACGGAGAACTTTAAATTGAAATAAAACAAAATCTAAGTAATTCATATCAGTGAAACTACCTTTATTGGAAAGATAATTTTATGGCATTTATGTTAGAATATAGTTTCGGTGGTGTGGCCGTCGTGTGTTCACTAATCTACTTTAAATACGTCATCGCCGAACAAAATTTTGCATTGGCAAAGAAATGAACGAATAATTTCACGGTGGCCACCGAGATTGTGTAATCTAACTCCATTACCATGGGGGTCTTGCTGCACCACGTCCGTAGGCTATACCCTAGAGACCCTACACGTGACCCCCGGGTGGTGCGAAGAGTGCAGCCGAAATTGCTTGGTGGTAGGGCCTCGGCCCGCATGGCTAGCGACCACCCACGGAGATAAGTCTGCATGGCGCTAAGCAGCCCATGGGCTGTGTTCCGCCAGAATACTCCGTGAGCCATTCCCCCTCGTCCGAGTGCTGTAATGTTGGTACTCTGCAGGTCCCAGTTTTGTGTCAGACGTGTCAGGGGGTGGGCGTGGCAGGTTGGCGCGGGGGCCAGGGAGACCCGATGAAACGGCTCGTCGCTGGCCGCCCGCCGGTTAGTAGGGGACCCGAACCCGGGCATCACTTTTAACCTCCGGCCCGGGAGGCTGTCCCGCCAACTGCGCGAAAAATCCTGGGGATGCCTGTCGTGCCGGGGTAGGAGACCGGAGTGGACCCGACAAGTATCTTCAGGGGGGATCGGGGGCCCTTCCGTCCTACGTGCCAGCTTTTCACACAACCCATCCCTCAGCAGCGTCCTGTAGCAAAACATCTTTGTCCTGCCGGAAACCAATGTTACAGCACTCCTTTTTTCATCCCTCTAATAATCCAAATGGCAAAACGGAAAAAAAAGAGTATGGTTTTTTCAGCGGCACCCCTTTCCACACTTCGAGTGGACTTTTGCAACATCAGGGGCCTCCACTCCAACCTGAACGCCGTACATCACCACCTTGAGACGGCGAAGCCCGCCTTACTCTTCCTGACTGAAACCCAGATATCACCTCCGGCCGACACTTCGTATCTCCATTATCCTGGGTACAAGTTAGAGCACAGGTTTCTTCCTCGCGCTGGTGTGTGCTTATTCGTCAGAGGTGATATCTGCTGTCGGCGTCTTGCCATTGAACAAAGTGACGAATCTGTTTTGTGGGTGTGCGTGGAACAGGGAGGTTCTTCCCGTGTATATGCATGCCTATACAACAATCGTCACGGCGTAGGTGAGACAAATCGGTTTTTCGAGCACATTCAATGCGCTACCGACAAAGTTCTTGAGCGATGTCCTTCCGCTGAGTTGGTAGTCTTAGGAGACTTTAATGGTCACCACACTGAGTGGCTAGGGTCAAGCCGTCCTACCAACCCTGCCGGGAGATCCGCCCACGAATTTGCTCTGGCCAATGGTCTCACGCAACTGGTATTAGAACCCACCTACTTACCGGATGTTGTGGGCCGTGATCCTTCTTTGTTAGACCTTCTGCTGACCTCCCACCCAGACGGTTATCGGGTGTCCGTCGATGTTCCTCTTGGGACATCTGACCACTGCCTGGTCCGTTCTGAGGTGCCTCTTGCTATACCCGAACTGGCTCGCCCCAGTGGGTCACGCAAGGTATGGCACTATGGCTCAGCAGACTGGGATGGATTGCGAGAATTCTTCGCGTCGTACCCGTGGATACAGCTTTGCTTTTCCTCAAATGACACCAACACCTGTGCTGCCGCTGTAGCTGATGTCGTACTTCAGGGAATGGAATGTTTTATCCCATCCTCTGTAGTCCGCCTCGGCGGCAAGAGCCAGCCTTGGTACGACAGGCCTAGTGCTGAGGCATCTCGCCTTAAGCAGGATGTTTTTCGTACCTGGACAATGGCTCGGGCCCATAAGGACCCTAACACCCACAATTTGTGGAAAAAGTATAATGCTGTATCGAGGTCTACAAAGAGGATAATGGCTGGAGCAAAATTCAAGTTCATTGGTGGAATTGGGGAGAGACTAATCAGCTACCCATCTGGGAGTCGTGCTTTTTGGTCTCTCTCCAAAGCTGTTGAGAGGAACTTTTGTCGGACTACTTTTCCACCTTTGCGCAAGCCGGATGACCTATTGGCCCACACGGTAAAGAAGAAAGCCGATCTCTTGGGTAATCTCTTTGCCAAAAACTCAAATCTGGATGATGGGGGAGCTGCACCGCCTACCATCTCGCGGTGTGAGGCCAGCATGCCCGAAGTTCTTTTCACCCAAAAAATTATAAGACGTGTGCTTCTCTCCCTAGACATCCGGAAGTCCAGTGGGCCTGACGGCATTCCGGCTATTGTTCTAAAAAAATGTGCTCCCGAGTTGTCTCCCGTGCTAATGCGCTTATTCGAGCTTTCCTATGCCTCTGGAACGGTGCCGTCTTCGTGGAAGCTAGCTCTTGTGCATCCGATACCCAAGAAGGGTGATAATTCAGACCCATCAAATTACAGGCCTATAGCGGTAACCTCCTTGCTCTCTAAGGTGATGGAGCGGGTTATCAATATCCAGCTCCTCGGATACCTAGAGGACCACCAGCTGATCAGTGACCGTCAATATGGCTTTCGCCATGGTCGCTCAGCTGGTGACCTTCTGGTGTACCTAACGCACCGGTGGGCTGAGGCCGTCGAGAGCAAGGGGGAGGCTCTGGCTGTCAGTCTTGACATAGCCAAGGCATTTGATCGGGTCTGGCACAGGGCACTTCTATCAAAACTCCCGAAGTACGGTATCCCCGAGGGGCTCTGCAATTGGGTATCCAGCTTCCTGTCTGGACGGAGCATCCAAGTCGTTGTCGATGGATGCTGCTCCGATACCAAGACTATAAATGCTGGAGTACCCCAAGGTTCAGTACTATCTCCCACGCTGTTTCTTCTGCATATCAATGATATGCTGAATATCCCCAGTATTCATTGTTATGCGGATGACAGTACGGGAGATATTAGTTATACTGGCCGAGCGAATGTCCCTCGTTCCGAGGTGTCGGAGAGCCGAATTAGACTTGTGTCGAATATTGAACATTTCTTGGAGCAAGTTGCTCAGTGGGGCAGACTAAACCTAGTCCAATTCAACCCCTCAAAGACAGAGGTCTGCGCATTTTCCGCCAAAAAAGATTCCTTTGACATAGTGCCGCAGTTTCAAGGAACACCCCTTTCCATCTCAAAAAGTATTGGGATCCTCGGTGTCGACATATCGGATAGCGTGCGATTCCGGAGTCACCTGGAAGGCAAGGCCAAACTGGCTTCGAAAAAGCTTGGAGTGCTTAACCGGTCCAAGCGATACTTCACCCCAAGGCAGCGCCTGCTGCTGTACAAGGCACAAGTGCGGCCACATATGGAGTATTGTTCCCATCTTTGGGCCGGCGAAACTGCCGACCTGCTTAATCCTCTGGACTCCGTACAGAGACGCGCCGTACGAATTGTCGATGATCCCATACTAACACGCAAGTTGGAACCACTGGCAAACCGAAGGGACTTTGGCTCCCTGTGTGTGTTCTATCGGCTGTACAATGGGGAGTGTTCCGAGGAACTTTTCGATCTGGTGCCCACAGCGGAATTCCGCCATCGCACCACCCGCCGTGGGCTGGGTGCTCATCCTCACTAAGTAGACCCTCTGTTGGTCACGACGCGAAGGTTCGAAAGAACGTTTCTCGCTCGTACGATTCGGATGTGGAATGAGCTCCCAGCCACAGTGTTTCCTTTGGACTATGACATGGGATCGTTCAAGAGGTATATTGGAGGTCTCTTCAGAGGCGGGCAACGCATCAGTGACTCCCCTGGTGTTGCTGATGTCCATAGGCGGCGGTGACCACTTTCCATCAGGTGGCCCGCTTGCCTGTTTGTTTGCCGTATAACATAAAAAAAAAAAAAATTACCTTATTTTCTTTGGAGATTTGTTAAATCACTAGTCTACACCGATAACCAGAGGAGATCGAACACATCATTCGGTGAGTTATTAGCGAAATACGTCCGCAATTGTTGCGCAAAGTGTATGAAAATAGGATATCCAGATTGGGTCATCTACTCGCCAGTTACAGCAGCCACATTGCCAAAATTATATTCAAACATAAATGCCAAAAAATTATCTTTCCAATAAAGCTATATTTCCCTCTTATAAAACAATAAAACAGACCTTCAGTGAAATTGTGTGCTCGTTATAGTACAAATAAAGTCGTTTTTCGCTTGCAACGTGTTCCAGAGCAAAGGAGACCGTTCGTGGACTATGGGTCTGCGCAGTTTCGCTAATTTTGCTAGTTACGTTCATTGGACAAATGTTTTCAGCGCCTCTTCCAACTGCATTACGTATTTCCTAATAGGCAAGTAGGTACGTTTAATTAAAGACTGCATCTCTTCACTTAACATCAGATATGATGAGAGTCCTATTTCAATTAATAAAAGCTATACTTAAGTCGATTAAGTTTGCTTCATAATCACAGCCCATAACAGTCCACTGCAGTACTTAGGGCCACACTCACGAAAGGAGAGGCCACTGCCATAATTTCCACGCTTGGCAGGCACGTTGGAGATCGCAGTTGTAAATGCTGCAGCCCATTTTCCACTACATATTTTGTTTTGAAAACTCGCCTTATGAGTGTAAGGGGCTACACAAACTAATTCTGTCTCTTACATTGGTATTGATAAAAAATACTATTCAGTTCTCGCGTACAATGTTTTCAAATTGTAAACAATTGTAGTCACATTATCTATCTAAAGTGGTATATTTTGTCATACCTACTTCATAAAACATGTCAAGTGAAGCTAATATTGTTACAAATAAAGGAGATTAAACCCAGAACAACGTGTTTCAGTTAATCTTTATAGCAGGTTTACTTGTTTTATTTCTTCATAGCAAATAACGACTTCGCAACTACTTAAACTCATACAACATACAATATAATGATAAATTAAAAAAATAACCATCTTAGCGTTAATATCCCGGTTGTGTTCTCGCGTACGAGGGCCCGGGGCACGGCTTAACCATGATTCATTTGAAATCCAGGATTTGGCAGATCAGTTAATTACAGTGGACCTTGTGGTGTGGTGCTTTTTGGCGAGGCAGGTCATTTTCTGAGTGCAACTGCGACGTGGGGACCCTGCTGTCAGGGAAACCTAACCAGATTAGATCATGGTTACACATTCAGTCACCTGAATATGCATGTTTCATCACGATGTTTTCCCTCACCGTAAGAGCATCGGTTAGTGCTCAACTATAGTGCGCATAACTCAAAAAAGAGTCATTGGTACATGGCGATAGTGGAATTCGAACTCGGAACCCCTCGTTTACCAGTCGGATGCCTAAACCACCCGGACACCAACGCTCCTTTCATTCAATATAATGATAATTTTCATAGACACTAGTATGTGCGCGTTTGTCTTTAAGTCCTTTTTAAGTTGTTCAAAGAGGTCGAACTAAGAGGGTAACTAAATAAATAATAATTAAAATGTTATTCATTAAATCTTATGGGATGCATTTACATTATATTTTAACGTCTAGAATAATATGTTTAAAAGGTAATTAATAATAACTAAACTGCTTGAACTAGGATACCCTGTGTTTCAGGCGAAATGGCAATGGCAAGATGGAAAATCAGAAAATTAAAATTGAAACCGTTCACGACATAATACATCTGACAACATTACTGATAAATTGTCTCCTGTGGCTTCGATTTTCAGTCCATAACGCTGCTTATTAGTTACCTACCTACCTCATCTACTGAAATGTGGAATTATTCAAATTATGAAATAAATGAATATTTCTTTATTTATTAGATTATGGTAGTCGCTCTACTACTCCTGGATCAGCGATGGTCAAGGCCGACCCCAGGCCCTCGTCCGCGAGAGCATAATCGGGACATTAACGCCAAGATTATTATTATAGTGCTGCTTATTAAAATATTAACATATCTATCTACGAAACTTTTATGAGTTTCCTATTGCACACAAGTCATGGATTTTCCAAGATAGCCATGTTTTGTCACGTACACAAATAGAATAGTTCATGTCTGACGTCATTACGTGATTATAAGTTCAGTATTGTTCATTTTTGTGTAGAAACTATTTATGTTTTGGTAAAGGTTTACTCCCTAATTTGCGAGTTTTTTCAATTTCATGCTTGCTGCTTCAGGCCTTTAATTATTACAAATTCACGAGCAACTTTGTTATGGGGCCTTGTGTCTTATAATACGGATCTTATTTATTGCTAATTGGTTTTCTCTTTATCTATGTCTTAGTTTTCACACAAAGATAAGGTACAAACAAACAAAAAAAAATATTACATACTTTTTTTCCAAAATTATTTATCATAGCATCATCTTCTAACGGCAAGGGCCCGCTCTTCCAGTAAGAAAGCACTTTCATGTCTATTGGAAGAGGTTTCCTACTAGAAACGATACAAAAAAAAGATTTACGATCACGGCCAATCGACTTCTCAGACTGTTCAACTAATCTCTAGTGTCCCAGCGGAAGAGCTTGGTCAACTTCGGTATTAGGAGGCGCACCTACCGAGTGGCGAGCTTGTTGCGGTGCCGAAGTTCGATTACCCTCTAAGTACGAAACGGCTACCCATCTAGTTGTCAGTGTCAGCGTACGTTGCTTAGCTTTTGTTAAGGGTCTCGCAAGCAGGCCGGAGCTGCTTGTTATATCCTCATCCTTTAATACAATAGTATAAAATAAAGGCACTCTCCGCTTCTGTTTGTATATCCGCTAACTCCAAAACCACGCAACGGATTTTGATGCGGTTTTAAGCATCAGTTAGAGAATTTATTCCGGAAGATTAATATATGTGATAAATGCACATTATAGTAAAAACAAGCGGAGACAACCCGAGCGACGCCGAGGCGGGTCGCTAGTGTAATAAGTTTCAGTAAAATAGCACAAACTCTAAGTATAGACTACCTAATTATCTATCACTATTGGACCCGGTGCGACTTATTTCGCGTACACCTACTTTATCCCTACCTACTGCATTATTTCTTGCCTATAAACCTTCCTCTTGAATTACTGTATCTATTGATGAAAACCGCTTTAAAATCCGTTGCAGACGGCGGGAAGCGACTTCGTTTTATACTATGTTTAGATAAAATTAAGTCGCTTTTCGCTTCAGTTTGTATATCCGCTAACTAGTAAACCACTCAACGGATTTTGATGCGGTTTTCAGCTTGGTTAGAGAATTTCTTTTGGAAGGTTAAAATGTATTATATATGCATATTGTAGCAAAGAAAAGCGCAGAAATTCCGTGCGTAGCCGATAGTGGAAAATACCAACAGGCTATCTGCATTTAGATATTTATCTATCACACACTCGACAAATTATTCCGGTTAAACTCATTAGAATATCAAACAATCCATAGATACTAATTGGAAAAACTAATTTGCTAAGAGCCAATCAACACCAGTCTCAAGAAAACGTTTAACAATTCATAGTGTACCTCATACTTATTTATGACACTTGTAATTATTATCTTTATGAAATCATAAGAGGGAAGACCCTCATCCGAGTGAATTACCTATGAGAGTATAACAGACAATAACACAGACCAGGTTTGCTTAGACGTCTAATATATAAAAAATGTTTTTATAACATGATGATGATATAAAAAATCATGAAGTGATGATGAAGGTGACAAACAAGCTTACGGCCTGCCTGATGGTAAGCAGTCACCGCCGCCCATGGACGTTAAAAAGTTTAAAAAACATTATAATCATCATCTCAGCCCACCTGTTTGGACATACCTAGGTGCATAGGACATAGAAGTACCGGGTCGAACCCGGCAGGTGTGTCCCAGAGTAGATAGATAGTGTAGGTACCAGTGACTTTTTCTGATTTACGTACATTAGTTGAACATTAACCGATGCTCTGACGGTGAGGGAAAACATCGCGGTGAAACCCAATACATTCAGGCGATTGAACGTAACAGGGTCACGGAGTTCAGATGGAATACCTGATCTGCCAAATCCTATGTCATACAGGATAGAATGCTTGACTGTTTGGAGTGTGGTAGCTACTTTTAAGTCTGTTGACAAAGTCGTGCGTATTTTTTCTACAAACTCTCTTTGTAAATGGAAGAAAATGAAACACATTGATGGTGAATCTACTGCAACAGTCCACTGTAAACCTTGACCTTTCTCCACCGTAGTAAATAGTATTATAATATCTAAATGTTGAAACGCGGAGCGAACAATAAGAAAATTACGCTGTTATCGCTAAGGTATTTTTTTTGTTACATTGAATCAGAAATGTTGCATCAAAAAATTCATTTATTTGTGTTTGCTTAACAAAGAAAAATACTTAAATTTTTCTATTTAAGGATTAATTTTTATCATTTCAGAAACCTTTTTTTATTTCATTGTTTTTTATTTTTTTCATAGGAGACTATCCTTTAAAACAAAATTGATCTTAGTATTTCAAATACTTTTAGCTAAGACATTCGCCTAAACGCAACCATTACGTGGAAGCAGATTCTTTCTACACCGCCGGTTACTGTGCAGACACTTTTATAAATACAGCAGCAACATTGTAGCTTTATGAACAAAAAGGCTGTAAAATAATTTATGATCCAAGACGGTCGGATAATCCCACTTATCGTTTATAAAACTATGGCACCGCAGTATGACACCAACATGAAACATTTTAGTATACCTACTTGACTCCCACCTATTTATTTTCCTTATAAATCTTCCCCTTGAATCACTCTATCTATTGTTGAAAACCGTATTAAAATCGATTGCGGAGTTCAAAAGATCTAAACGTAATTCATAGGGACAGACGGCCAGACTGAAGTGGCAGTGGGCAGCGCACATAGCTCGAAGAACAGTGGCCGATGGGGCAGTAAAGTTCGAGTGGCGACCACGTACCGTAAGACGCAGCGTGGGTAGGCCTCCCACAAAGTGGACCGACGACCTGATAAATATCGCAGGTACCAGCTGGATGCGGAAAGCACAAGACTGGTTTTTCTGGAGATCTCTGGGGGAGGCCCAGCAGTGGGCGTCTTCGCGCTGATATGATAAGACGGCGGGAAGCGACTTAGTTATAAACTATGTATAGATTAGTGCGGTCCACCTGCTGGCTTACTTCAACGGTAACTGTGCTCCATGGTTGTACATAATATGAATAAAAAAAAATTGTGATATCACACCAGGCGGACGCCTCAGCCTTGACACATTACTTTTATCGGTATATGTAGGTACTGTCTTTCAACGATACAGTGGACTATCTAACCATATGATAATCTATATTGCAATATGACCAACTAGCCCGTAACATGTCCTATAGCAAATATACAAATACAAATAAGTTTATTGATAACTCGAACTAAGTACATATTATGTTATTACACGTTCTCAGTAGTCAAACAGTCTTACAGATGGATAGAAAGGTTATTATCCTCCACACTAGGGCAAGCCTATACCAAGAGGTATATTAGAGGTCTCTACAGAGGCAGGCAACTGGTGACTATCCTGGTGTTGCTGATGTCCATAAGCAGCGGTGACCACTTTCCATCAGGTGGCCCGCTTGCCTGTTTGTCTGCCGTATTACATAAAAAAGCCTGTATCGTGGGGCCATATTGCATTCGAGACTAAACAGAAACTAAACAGTGGGTAGCAACATAACAATTTCATTGTCTCTTACAATAAAAAGAAAGTAGAGATGGGTGAGATGGCGGTCAAATGCCTGGCTAGTCTCATTAATAAAATGGAAAAAATATAAAAAGGAGGAATATAAATAAGTACTTAAAATAGGATTTTGGCGTATGTGTATGTTGTATTGTCTTTAATGGTTTATTTTCAGAATGTCTCCAGTCTATGAGTATGATAAAGTAGGTTCCTAGGAGTTTCAGTTAAATATACACGAACCCAGTCCTTATTTAGCTATAAGTACCTAAAGCGCCTCACGTCACAAGGTGTGGCTGACTTATCGTCTCATTACTAGATACGACGACATGGCCGATGCACAAGCATGCACATTGCACGCTCAAACAGGTTTACGCATATAAATGTCAGGTCGCTAGCCTGTTAGTTGCGGTGAACAAAGGTGGTCAATAGGCCCTTAAGTCTCGTATCGTAAAGGTACGTTTTTTTATTGACGACCTGAGTGGTTCAATGGTCAACAGCCGGTCTGCCACGCAAGAGGTCCCGGGTTCGATTCCCGGCCGGGCAGAAATTTAAATGATGAATTTTAATTTCTGTTACGGGTCTGGGTGTTCTATGTATAATAAGTATGTATTTAAAAGTATAAACATAGTTTATCAGTTATCTAGCACCCATAACACAAGCTTTGCTTACTTTGGGGCTAGATGGCGTTGTGTGAATTTGTCTACGGTTATTTATTTATTTATTATATATTTAGTATTTATCGTAGGGATAGAGATTTTTTTATAATAATCATCTTGGCGTTAATGTCTCGGTTGTGCCCTCGAGAACGAGGGCCCGGGGTCCGCCTTGACCATGATCCAGGATTTGGCTATCAGGATATTACAGTGGAGCGACTGCCATCTGACCTCCGTGACCCTACTGCCAGGAGAACCTAACCAGATTGGATCATGGTTAGAAATTCAGTAGCCTGAATTTGCAGGTTTCATCACGATGTTTTCCCTCACCGTAAGAGCATCGGTTAGTATTCAACTAATGTACATAACTCAGAAAAGAGTCATTGGTACATGGCCGCAGCGGGATTCGAACCCGGTACCTCTCGCTTACGAGTTGGATACTCGACCGCCCGGCTACCAACGCTCTTTTTTATAACAGCATGTAAATGGTGGGTACTTATACTATTTGTTCTGAGCTGCAAGGCTAGCACAAGTGTGCCCGCCACATAGCCCGAGAGAGAACGTTTGTTTCCTTCTCTCAATACTATGATGAATAGCATCGTCTATGTTGCGCCTTTTCTCGCTTATCGCGCGCAAGAGCATACTAGTGCTAGCCGTGCTGTGTGGTGGTGGTCTATAAATATTATAAGAGAAAAGATTTGTTTTATTTAGTTTTGTAACGACTAAACTAGCCTGATTTAAAAATTCTTTAAATAATAGAATGCGACATTATCTCTGGGTAACAGGCTACTTTTTATACTGGGAACATTATAGATTCCCTCGGGTAAGTTGATTGTTTTCAGATATCCGAACTACGCACAGATAATAGTCGTTGAGAGCGGATAGTAAAATATAAAGTAGAAGCACTAATCAGTTCCATTACGAATGCCGTTCAAAGCGACTCATTATTTAGAGGAAAACATGATACGCCAGGAAGGAAATTTGTCAAAGTAAAACTAAACGGAGTTCCAACGTTGTTTTAACAAAGTTGTTTTGACCGTAAGCAGTTTTGTATTGCGCGCACTTCGCACGCGGTATACGGTACGCCAATCACACCGTATTTTTTTTGTATGTGACTTTATATAATATATATGTTATAATATAAAGGTTGTCATATTCATATTATTATTTTATAATATAACGAACCCCTGCCAGCGCCCTCTGGCGAACACCGGAGCGATCAAAGCAACTAATAATGAGGCTCCATAACATAAGATGTAAGTAATCTTAAAGTTCTTAATTATCAGAAAGTTTCCATCGCATTTGCCGCAGACAACAAGGAGAAGTCATTAATGTTCATGTATTTTTAGACGACCTGAGTGGTTCAGTTGGTAACCACGCAGAGGTCACTGGTTCAATTCCCGGCCGAGCAGAAATTTTTTCACCCGAGAGCTGTCATTCGATTTCCTTCGACAAGATTGCTCACGGATTATAACAGAATTTACATCTGTATCGTCATCATCTCAGCGTTATTGTCCCGGTTATGCTCTCGCGCACGAGGACCCGGGGTCCGCCTTGACCATGATCCAGGATTTGGCAGATCAGGTAGCTAATTACCGAATTTTTCATATCATCGATTAAAAACAGACAAATCTGTCTACCTTCCTTAGCTTAGATAAAGAAAGGAATACATTTTAGAAGCCACTGCGACATCTAACCAGTAGACGGTCTGGTGCAAAACAATAATCTCATAATGACATATCCGCACGGGTTTTTGTTACACTTTTTGCGGTCCCATTATGAAACGGAACCGTGTTAAAGATACAGGTGGAGGATGAATATTATTTTTAAGTAAATTTTATACAATTTTAATGACATTTTTAAAAGTTGTTAAACTTTTTTTAAATTACGTGGGTAGGTCATAGAAATATAAATCTAGAAGCGGTTGAACGAACAAATAACTGTGACGGTTACCGTAGTAAATAAAACAGCGCCGTCTACAGTGCCACAAACATGTCTGACCGGGTGATGGTGTCGCTGTTGTTGGCATTGACATTACATTTCAAAACGGCAACACTTAGTTCTGTTTTTAGCCACCGGATCGAAATAGTTTGTCAACAATTTTGTCAAGCCGCCAGATATAACATTGTTAACGCGTACAAGAATTTGTATGGACAGTGGTGACCATTCCAAGAGCTACGTGTAATAAGTCGTTGGATAGCTATTTTCGAGCTGAACAAAAATAACTATGGCGCTAGTTCCAAATATTAGTCCGTTCCGGGTTATGCTGCACTAAACATATCACAGTAACAAGTATTTTTTTTCTGTTCTGCCCACAGTTAATGGTCAGAACTAAATCCACGGTGTTATAGGTACCGCCAGTGCAAAGTCCCATCGTGCGCATGTACGTAAGACGGCCAAATTAAAAACAAGCAGATGGAGTGCATTGCATTTGATTAAACATATCAACTAATCATGGCCGTTTAATAATTTAGCAATAAACAGTGAAATATTTATTGGAAATGCTAAAAACATCAGTTTTACAAGTAATACGGAAAAAAGATACTCCATCCTTCTTTTTGGTTGCTGTTTATCGGAATTAGTGCATGTGTTTCCTACGCAACTCGGCATTCTTAGATTGTAAAGTAACGACCATTCATATACCTACATGGCCGAAACGTCACTGAGACGACGTTGGAGCTCCATTGCAGTTTTAGCTCCAATGAAGTGGTCTCATTGCCTTTGTACAATAAACCGGTCCATATATAGAAGTCTTTGAGGTAGGTACATTTATTTAAAATAAGTGTATTTTTTGTACCAAATAGCTCCTATTATACTCGAAGAAAGAGTTACCTGTTACTAAAATGTAGTAGATATGGCTATTTTATATTTTTCCAACAGTTTACATATTTTTCCAATAGTTTATATTATATCGACCAGTCGCTCGTACGATTCGGATGTGGAATGAGCTCCCAGCCACAGTGTTTCCTCTGGACTATGACATGGGATCGTTCAAGAGGTATATTAGAAGTCTCTTTAGAGGCGGGCAACGCATTGGTAACTGCCCTGGTGTTGCTGATGTCCATAGGCGGCGATGACGATTTTCCATCAGGTGGCCTGCCTGTTTCTTTGCCGTATTATATAAAAAAAGAATACAGTAGATTTGGCAACCCTATTTACCACTGCCTTCTGTAGCACAATCATCCTATAAGTAGAGTTTTTATTAGAAGTGAAGTGGCGACGTACATCCTGACAGCGAGACTAGTGACGTGAATTTCTTAGTACCAAAGCTACATTAATATGGATCAGACTCGGAATTGTGGGTAGGTGTCTAGAATTATTGCTGTGTCCGCTTCAATGTGACACACCACATTGAAACGGAACGGGCGAAGTCGCGAAGTTTTACGGAGTATGTAAATGCTCTTAATATAGGTAATTAACTTATCTAAACTCGGACATCTAAGCAAATTGCTGCTACAAAAAATAAACCTAAGGAGTGGATTATTTAAAATAGTTTTCTTTTTTAATATTCATACGACTTTATTTCATTTTGAATGTAATATCCACCCCTAGGGTTTCTTTCTCATAGTGGCAATTTGTCTACACTTTTGATCTTGAATTTCATCTCCAAGTATTCAATTATTTTAGTAAGAAAGAAAGAAAAAATTTATTACAAAAACGCCGCGACATGATAAATTGCAATACAATTATATATAACATTAAAAAAACTGTACATAAAACGCGGGGACAATTATAAGTATTTCAATCCCTTTCTCCTATTTCCCTTAATTACTTTGTTCTTTCCTCCACTGAATTTATAATACACTTTCGCAAGTAAGTATACCTAGTTCCAAACTTAGACACGAAGCATTAGTATTTGAATACGCCTTTCGTATTGAGGAGTTTTAAACTTTGAAATTTGAAGCACTTAGCTCTCGCGAAATGTATTTCAAAGTTGTGAGCTTGAGTCTCTTTTGGAGGTGGTATACATTAAATATATATACCAACAATATACCAACGTGGGTGGATCTGTTTTTAAGTCTCAGGATAGTCCAATAGAAAGAAAAAAATAAATAATGTAAATATGATTCAATCGAAATCAATCTAGGTTCTGTATTAATACTCGGAGCGTCGGTAGCTGAGTGGTTAAGGTATCCAACTCGAAAACGAGAGGTACCGGGTTCGAATTCCGCGGCGGCCATGTACCAATGACTCTTTTCTGAGTTATGTAGAAACTGTATGTATGTGAAATGTATTAGTTGAATGCTAACCGATGCTCTTACGGTGAGGGAAAACATCGACTATACGTGTAACCATGACTCAATCTGGTCAGGTTCCCCTGGTACCAGGGTTATGGAGGTCAGAAGGTAGTCGCTCCACTGTAATAATTTGATCTGCCAAATCCTGGAACATTGTCATGGCGGACCCCAGGCAGAGTACAACCGGAACATTAATGCCAAGATGATGAGTTTCTGTATTAGTACTAGAGATGAAACGGATAGTTGTTTGGCCGGATACCGGATACCGGATATCCGGCCAGGCTCCTAGCCGGATATCCGGATATCCGGCGGCCGGATATTCACAGGTCATAGTCTCTGAACAAGTTTGTACAAGCTGTAATCGCGGCATGAGACTTTAAACGACTGCATGTGTTTATGTAATTTAAAGTTTTCGTTTAATGTGAATAATTTGAACGTTGAACTGAACAAATCTTCCGCCCTTATACAGATTGATAGTTTCAAAATACGGGCTTACACATTAGCCCACAGCATCGTAGGGGATAAACAACATCGTATACTACCTCTAAATACAAAGAAATTCATATTTTAATCCAGGATAATATTTTTTAATATCTATAATATCAATATATATCTTGATTGACTTTAAATTATTAAGTACATTATAATACTAAACAGCACTTGTCAAAACTACACACGACAAATATGCGTATTTATGCTGATCAGCGGGTGTCACCCTGTTGGGCAAAGTACGTAATGTCCACACTCGTGGAAGTTACAAAGTCACACCTATGCCCGAGAACATTTAAGAACGCTCAATGCCATGGTGTGAGCATGTGCTCCGCCGCCCCAAAGATCACCTTAGTGCAAGTAGCCCTAAATTTGGCGACGATGACTCGCTGACGCGGAAGACACCCACCCACACGCCACCTGGCTGACGGCGGACCAACGGGATCTGACGGACAATATTATTGACGCTGCTACTGCTCAAAATAGAAAGAAATGGAGGAAGCAGACAAGGAGAGCTGACTCCAGCTAATGGAAAAGGCATAGTGCAAAAAGAAGAGACCAGAAAACTATTAAAAATTTTTGCTAACCTACCAAATGAACGATACGAGTAGAATGCCGATGCCGACATAATCAATACTTCTTTGATTAATATTTATGGTTTTTAAACGTTTTGATACGACTTTTTACTCGACTGCTACAGAAGGGCATCTATTTCCGATGAGCAAAATGACTTTTATGGGCTTTTCATACATTTTTTACTATCCGGTATCCGGCCGGATATTAACGCATTATCCGGTATCCGGCCGGATAGTAAATTATGGCCGGATAGGCCGGATACCGGATAGTGGCCGGATATCCGTTACATCTCTAATTAGTACTATGGCAATTTAATTTTTTTTACAAAAACCTATTGATTAAAACCTACAATTAATGTTTGTTTTTAGTTTTTGTTCTTGTATTTATTACTGATGTATTTGTGCTTGTAGTGATTTTCAGTATAACAATATGTGTGCAAAAGTTTAAAAGGGAACTTTGATTATTAGACCAAGATCCATCCATCCATGTCTATAATACTTAATTAAATCTTCAATAGTATCTAGATACTGCAATTTTAATTTATTTACTATTTTACTTAGGTCTCTAAAGCACTGAAACAAATTCCGGAAACTATACAATAATGTAAAGTTCATAGAAAAATAACTCACCCTTAATAGCACCTCATGTAGCACTGATCACAATATTTCATATTTTTCATCCGCTTTTAAAAACTGAACGAACTATCAATGCCAACGACGCCGCGGAAAGTTTGATGGAACTTTGCATATTCTGTAAATATGCAAAATATGCAACACGTTCGCAAACTACGGAGAGCTCGCGCGGTATGTGACGCTTTTTATGCATAATCTTACTTTAAAATAGTAGTTCATGCATACAGCGTGTATAAAAACTCAGCCGAATGGTGTTAATATCATTCGCCAATTGTTTTTTTTTAATGAAAATTGCATGCGTTTTGTACGATGTAGAAAGCTATTGCAGGTACTTCTGATATACCATGTTGAGGTCGCTTCGCATGCTATGAAACGCATCATTCTCGGATTAAGGTTAAAATTATAACCCCTCGTCCTACTTTGCTTTTTTATAAATTATATTTTTAGTTATTTCGGATGTGTTTATATAAAGATTTGTCTATATCTATGTCTTATATATTACACAACGAAGTAATCCAGAGAACCATTTTTTTTTGTAGTCTATCCAAGCACTTGACCTCTATCCCACAAGTTGGTAAGCAACGATGCGGCCGATGATGGAGCATGCCTGTCTAGGAACAGTCTATTCACTCGAAAGCGTCTAAGTTACCATCATAGCACACAGTTACATAGATTAGTAAGCTGAAGTGGCAGTGGGCTGGCCATATCCTGCCGAAGAACTGCCAACCGCTGGAGAGTTCTCGAGTAGAGACCGCGACTTGGCAAGCGTAGTGAAAGGACACAGAGTAATGGGGATGCCCTCTGGCCAGGTGGAGTGACGATTTGCGAAAAGCTGCATGTGCATGCTTGATGCGCCAAGCCAAGGATACACTCTTCATTGGTGCTCATTGGAGGAGGCCTATGTCAAACAGTGGATTAGTATAGGCTAATTATGATATTTTGAATGGAAGTTATTGCCATTTTCACAATTGAACAAATTTTCATACTAAAGCGACACCATCAAACAAACCTATCCCGTGCGTCGCCGCTTCGAACTTCCATACCAGGTGGTGAACATGCTTTTAGTTTTTTTTATAATGTTACATCACTACATAGTATAAAACAAAGTCGCTTTCTCTGTCCCTATGTCCCTTTGTATGCTTAAATCTTTGAAACTACGCAACGGATTTTGATGCGGGTTTCAACAGCAGATAGAGTGATTCAAGAGGAAGGTTTATAAGCAAGTAGAAAGAGGGTAGGTAGGTGTACGCGAACGAAGTCGCGCCGGGTCCACTTGTTAAATATAAACTTCACAGGTCGGATGGTTTTAGGTACATACTATAATTTAAGGGTAAGCGGCCGTGTGCTGGCTACGTACACACCAACTGACCATAAGTCCACTGTTGGATTCGAGCGTCCCCCACATCAATGGAGGCTTTACCATAATCTCCTAGATTATAGGCTGTTTCGTGACCTTAATAATTTATTTTTATTTATACCAAGTCTATCAAACTGGTGCGACAATGTTCATCCTTTTTGTTAGGATTAGGCCGTACGCAATCTTACACACCGCTGCGATAATAACACAAAAATAAAAGTAGCTCGCTTGCGTTTCTCACCACTCACACGAGTGGTGCACCGACTTACTGGGTATCGTATTCCTAATCGGCTCCCGATCGGTTCACCAGTCCCAGGGTCACCAGCGAAAGACCTTGGTCAATCTCGCTTCGTCATCGCCATTTAGGAGCATACCTAAAAGAATGTCAAGCGAGCTCATTGCGGTGCTGAAGTTCAATAAGCCTCAGTACCTACGAAACTTCACCCATCCAGTTCCCGATATCGGCATGCGACGTTTAACCTGTATTATACTTTCTTTTTTTAAGTTTTATGGCAGACAAACAGGCATGCGGGCCGCCTGATGGAAAGTTGGCACCGCCGCCTAAGGACATCAGCAACACCAGGGGAGCTACCAATCCGTTGCCCGCCTCTGAAAATAACTCTAATATACCTCTTGCAATATCCCATATCATAGTCCAAAGGAAACACTGTGGCGGGGAGCTCATACTACGAGACGAGTACGAGAAAATTTGCAAGATTTTGTTTATTTCGTCATATAATACTGCAATGTTACACGTGCTTTACTGTTTGTCTGAGAGGCATAATGAAAATGTATGGGCTTTTCAAGCGTGACTGTTATTACAGACTCCGTAATAAGTTTCTTTTTCTGTCTTCCAAACGTTGAAAGCATTGATACGTGTGTTATATTTCCTTTTCGTGCTTAGGTACCTATTTGTTTTAATTTTTTATTATCATCATCACAACCCATAACAGTCTACTGCAGGACTTAGGGCCTCTCCCATTAAAGGGGAGGCTATTGCCATAATCTCCACGATTGGCAGACGGGTTGGAGATCGTAGTGTTATAAATATAACAATAAAAAACGCTGCTGCCCATGTTGCAGTCTACGGAGACTCTAAAATGTTTGCCTCGAAAACATTAGTCGCCTTGTACGACACCCACACGTGTAAGGGGTTGGTGCTATTCTACTCTGCCGGACACCACACGTCCAATTTTAATGATCGTTTGTTTCACTAGTGATAAGGATGCTATTTCTATAACTGTAGTCCTTGTATTACCCCTTGTTGTTCATACAAACGCCGAAGGGGAATTCTCTGTGTTAATTTTTACTGTTTATGGGATTCGTCAGTTTTTATCTTCACGTATCGCGTTCACTTATTACCTTATGGAACTAGAATGTAGATGATGCCATAGATTTGAATATCAGCAATATGATGCAAGCTAAAATAGACCTTAAGGTAATAAAACAACCTCTTCATAACAATAACTAAACCATAATGACCCGTTTTTCGCAGAATCGGCGTTTTTTACCTATCGTAAAACTAAATAATGGCTTAGCTAATCCTTTCCTCAATTATAACAAAATAATGTGTATAGGAAAATCCGAATCGAGTGGCTGTGGCTTTCAAACCTTAGCGTGGTGACCAACAGAGTCCTCGCAAGCACGCTACCACTTGTCTGACGCTGCTTTCTGGGTGTCAGATAATTTCCGCAGTATAAAACACAGCATGGGGATATTTTCTGCAGTATAAAACACAGCAATATTCATCTCGTCTGGGTACCTGCCAAACATGTAGACTAAAATCGCTAAATTATATTTTGATGGCATGGCGTTTAGCTTCATCAAGCTAATTTGAAACCTAAACCTGATATATTCGGGTAATAATAAATAACCCGATATATTTTTATATTTATATATTTCTAGCTTTTATATATCATATTTTTCTAGCTTATAATAACTAATTATAAGCTAGAAATATGACGGACTAGTGGGCCCGGCGTTACCTCGTTCAAGTGGCGTCTAGGGCTTACTAGGGTAGGTAGGCCCTAGCTACACCTATTCTACCATACCTTACCCCTACCATACACCTACCCTACACCTGCCCTTTTGTTGCATATAAACAAACCTTGTCCTGTAAATTACAAACTCAATAAAAAAATTGATACCTTGGGTTGTATTATTGCACATTTCCTAGTGATCTCTTACTTTTTTAAGATAAAATATAGCCTATGTTAGTCGCTGATAACATGATACCGTAGCTTTCTATAGGTGAAATAATTTTTGGAATCTTTTAAGTAATTCTTATGTTTTAAGTAATTTTTATTTGTTACGTTACAAACACATACAAACAAATAATCATACTTTTCCTCTTTATAATATTAGCATCAACTAAAATTCGACCAAACTTCCTCTTAAACGCGTTAAAAAATTTACACATCCATTTTACTATCCAAAAATCAGTTGCACCAATTAAAATGAACAGTTTCGCTTAAACGACAAAGCGGAGCGAACAAGCCGCTTAATTAGAATTAATTGTTACTACTTTAGCAGCACAAAGCGCAACTTTAAACACGTTTAATGCATTTTACTTTCCGTGCAAACTGACTGTTGTAGTTGCTACTTTAATACTATGAACATAATGTATAGACTTCTTTAAAATAGGTACTGTTTTATATTTAAGTTAATATTGTAAATATCATCATCATCATCATCTTGGCGTTATGTCCCGGTTGTGCCCCTGCGCCTAATATTATAAATATATCTTTATTTATTCACTCTTTGTCCTTACAGTCTACAACATCAGTTTTAAGTAAGACATTGACTAAATTGATTTTTTAATACGTAACGTTCATTAGTTTACAATTGATTCTAACTACCTACCTAGTATTCTAGTATTTTTGTTAAGAAGTCTGGCCGTAAATCCTAAAAACTTTGAAAAATCCTTTCAGTTCACGTTCATGTCACAATAGTTGCCAACGATTTTACCTGAATCACCGTAGTTACAAAGATTTCATTAGTTTAGTAAATTTTTTGACAGAAAAGTGATCCGTTGCATAGCGGATCCTTAATTTAAATTCTGATTATATATTTCGTTAATATTATGAATTTGTGACACTCACAATATGATGCAATAAACATGCATGGTTCAGCGGGGGCCCGAGAAGGACATAATATCCTGATTAAATAAACGAGCTACTTCAAAAAGAGCAAATCAGGAGTCAACCGGCGTCAATGTATGAAAAGATGCAACAATGTTGAAGATGCAAAAGAGTGTGTCAACAAATACGGCAACTACAATGACAATACCTAAAGTCGGAGACGAAATTCAAGATCAAAAGTGTGAACAAATTGCCTTTATAAAAAATTAACCCAAGGGTTGGATTATTTAAAATAGTGCTTTTTAATATTCATACGATTTTATTTCATTTTTTTATATACCTACTGTGGGTATTTTTTAAACAACAATACAGAACAACAAAAACTAAACAATACTGAAAACTTAACTAAATTAAACTAAAAAAAGCTAAACCGCTGCCATTAGGCAACGTGCCCAAAATGCTGGCGGCATTGTCACTTTGAATGGCAATGCATTCTGAATGTGATAATTTTTATCAATATCTTCAATGATTAAAAATAATCCACTTGAGTTTATCTTTTATAGTGCCAATTCGTTCACACTTTTGATCTTGAATTTCATCTCCGAGTACAGAGCTCCATTGACCATGATCCCTGTATAGCCACCTGTTAATTCCCAGGTACGTAGGCAGCCGACAATAGACCAATTGGCGGCATCTGATTGGAGTACAATGTCGGAACGTGATTGGCTCACGTGTATCGAGACAGGATAATGCTGGTTATAACCCAACGTGTTCAGGGGCTCTATTTTTAAATCGCTCGCTTTTTTTTAATAAATACTATACAAGACTGGCATTTGAACGCCATCTCACCTGTTGGTAAGTGACGATGCGGCCGAAGATGCAGCATACCCATCTTGGAACAGCCTATTCACTCTAGCCTTGAAAACATCCAGGGACCACGCAGACAACGCGATACACTCCTTGAGCCGTACGCATTATAAAAGTCGAGCCAAAGCGGCTCGTGCGGATAGCTGGAAGATCCACGACATAAGGATAAAGGGCCGGATCGCATCTCCCGATGGCGGAAAGAGGCCGGTAGAATGAGGTCGTGCAGCTGCTTCGCTCACTCTCCGAAAGTAGAAGACCGACAGACGCGCAACCCTACGCCGATGCTCGAGGCTCGCTTGGGTGTCGCATTTGATGAAACCTTAAAAGGCTTCCCGGCTGTAGGTACTCCCAAAGGCAGAGTTTAGCTGGTACGCGCCTAGGTCTCTCTTGCGAGTCCAGCACAATCAGCCGGCCGGCCGTGCTGATACACATGAGTGTTCTCTGCCTCCCTCCCTCGTAAGTCCAGAGGGTGCCATATACCCTTTGAGGCAGGCGCAAAAAAAACGCTTAGAGTGCGGTTCGAAAATAGGTAAAATCAGCATATTGCATCAAAATATCGAAACTTTCATGCTGAAAATCAGAATTGAAAGTCGTTCGAATCGAGGCGAGCGATTTAATAATAGGGCCCCAGGAATTGTATGAAAGTCGCCTTTTATGTATTATTTGTATACCTTTTTCTAATCTGCGAAAAAGGATTTTTTAATATGGTTCTATATATCGAGTTACGTAATCCGCATGGAAAGTTTGGAAGTACAGCAAGCAAAAGCGATTCCACATAGTTTCTGAATAAACTAGAGATTGTGCATTTTCCGTTTCTTTAACAGCTTTTATTTAACATGCACTTTCAGGCGTTCAATTGAGCTGGATATACTTATGTGACTTGGATGACATGCATTAATATGTATTGTATTGTATTGAAGCTGGTTTAATGATGGAGTCGGAAATTTGTCATAGAAACTAATGAATGGAACAGCATAACCCCGTCGTGTTTGAGCTCATTGGGATGGTATTGATGAGTACTATAACCCTAGGTGATATTTAAAGTCTAATGATGATGGCGGAAGGTGGTCTGAGGCATTCCTATACTATGCAATAAATCCATCAAGTTTGGGCGGCTCGTTTGATTTGTCTTTACATACTCTGAGTGACCGTAGATGTTATTCAGTCAAATCGGAAATTTCATTTGAAAACTTATTATAGTTGGAATAGAATGGAAAGCGATAACCATCGCTCATGACATGACATCTTGCAGTTAGGTTTCATTGTTACTTGATTAGTTAGTTATAGTATGAAATTAGTTCATTGCTTTCATAATTTGTATGTATCAAAAGACACAGACCCGTGACAATCACCGACCAGTAGTGTTGGACACATTAGTCGTGAATATCGTCGATAGAATGAAATGTCCAAAACCTAAATTGAAATACTCCAACCAAAAAAGAGGTCCTTAGGACTCTCAAACAGCAGAATACCACTGGCTACGATAATATAGTACAAAAACTACGTAGCATTATGTGCAGTCATTACCTTGAAGGAAAACATCAATGGAATGTAATGAACACCTGAGAAGAAACAGCACAACAGTCTTATCTACCACATCCACTGACGTACCTCGTGTTCGCGTTTGTGGAAAGCCCTAGTGTATTCTTTCTTGCGAGTACAAGGATAATAGTCAAATGACGAACTAACTCAAATCGCAGATAGCAGATTATTGACGGGAAATTTTCTTATATTTGAATTTTTCGATGTCGTTATCTACAACTTATATCCTACTAGTGGACCGGTCGCGACTTCGTTCGCTTACACCTACTTTTCCCCTACCTACCTATTTCTTACTTATAAACCTTTCTCTTGAATTTATCTATCTGTTGTCGAAAACCGCATTAAAATCCGTTGCGTTGTTTGGAAGATCTAAGCGTAGATACATAGATGTACATAGGGACAGACGACGGGAAGCGACTTTGTTTTTATATATTATTATATTAGACGGGACTTGGACGCGACGTACCTTTATGATTTGTTTTCCCGACGTTTCGGTAGGGTTACACCCACCGTGGTCACGAGACGACCAGTGAGTGAGTGACGACGAGTGAGTCTAATATAATAATATGTGTAAAGAACGCGAGTTTAGTTTGAAACAAATATTTGTTTTTATACTATTAAATTCAAGATTGCGGACGGGAGCTACCTCCCATAGCAAAACCTTCAAACTCATTTCAAATTAATCAAGCTTATCAGGCAATGTACCTCACGCAGGCAATGTACGATAGGTAAAGAGAAGACTGTATTTTGTAAGAAAAAACTAATACAGTAGCGACTAACGAAACTAAAAGTTTCTTAGTTCTTATTTCCGTCCGCTTTTCTTTCCTCTTTCTTCCGATCTTCGGCATCCATTGTCGTTGTATGATGTGATCCATTGACTTTTTCAATCCTATAATTTGGTCAAATTTACGTGCGGCGACTACCACCTGACCCACACAATGTTTTAAAGAAATCGCTAGTGCCTTCTCCGTCTGTCGGCAAAGATCTGATGTAGATACAATTTTACCACGTTGAGAAGTCAAGTTCAAGTCAATACTAGTTAGTAATGCTAGTAGTTCGTCTAGCCACCGTGTACAACAAGTATATCTTCTTGAAGATCCCCTAATAAATTCCTTATTCGAACATCAGTTTGGGGAATGAGCTCCCTGGAGAGGTTTTCCTGGTGAGTACAATATGGAGTTCTTCAAGAAAGGAGATTTTTGCAAAGTTGGCAACTCGTGAGCAATACCTTTTAAAGATACTTCCTAGGTACCAACTTGCCACTTTGACGTGTAACTCTGTTACTAATAAAGTATTTGTATTTGTATTAGTACCACTGGTATTCAAACGTCTAATACGCTAAATGATTTTTGTTATATATATATTACACAAGCCAGGCATTTAACCGCCATCTTACCTGTTGGTAAGTGACGATACGGCCGAAGAAGGAACATGCCCGTCTTAAAACAGCCAGGCAGGCTGTAATCTTCTTTCAAATTTCGAACCGAAACTCATGCTTCAAAAAGTACAGTCCCTGACCTAATTTCTCACCAGGAGACAGCATCACCGCCAAGGTCCACGTCAAAAGAAGTCAACTAAATGATTGATTAGTTCAGGCGTTAATTACCAACATTATCTTGGATCTGATGGGCCTAAATGGAAAAGCGTTCTGCAAAGTCACGTCTGGCCTTTATTACTTTTTGCACGCAAAAGCTTGGCCAGCCGGCGAATTAGTATGTGATTCTGCTTACGTGCTAGTGACCAGGAATTGTGTTTTGTGCCCAGAGCATTGGGAAATACTGTTATTGTGTATTTGTTGGTATTTATAAGTAGGCATGATGATTTGATGAAATCCGTAATAATATCTCAAAATCACACCTATCGCAGTAAAAAAGATCACCTATTTTGTTCTTCGATTTGGGATATAATGAAATAATTTATTTTGGCTAATATTAATTATCAACGATTTCAAAGATGAAGTATGATTATTAATACATAGCTTCATATCTTTATGATGATTTTTAAAATGTGTCAAAGAAAATTTAATAACCAAAGAAAAGACCATAGTTGTACGACCGTTCCCAGGACCCTTTTTCTACTCCTAGGAACCCACTCAAGAGGATATGTAAGTAAGTATTATTGCAATTACAAAAAGTCAGTTTGGGTAAAAAAAAAATTGTGCCAGGTTGTGCACGGGCAGACCAACTGTATTATCGCTACAAAGTGGATTTTTTCTTGTACTCGATGACATCCTTCACAGTCCATCGAAAACACACAGACAAAGAAACAGCGCCTTACATTTGTCATCGAAGCTGTTTATATTCCGTCCACGAATAAGTACTTATCAATAACTGAAGATTAGTACCATACCAACTCGTTATGAAGTATACTTGATACACTTTGCCGCCCTCGTGAGCGTGACTGGCATTTTACTTATCTCCTGTATTGTTCGAATAAGTATTGCATGCTACTTTTCATTGTCTTATCTCAAGTATGCTTTGGAAAAACATATCTTACAGCTGGTGAGAGCGATATCGGTGAGAGCCTGGCTGTTTAGTTTAGTAGGTACTAATTACACCAATGATTTTATATAATTATAATTTGTTATGTCTATTAATTACGCACATGTCAAGCTCAAGTTTGAGCACGTTTTTGTGACATTTGGGTGACAGAATGTGTAACTATGGTCCAATCTGGTCAGGTTCTCTTGTTAAAAGGATCACAGTCACGAGATCAGATGGCAGTCACTCTACTATTAGTACTGTAGAGTTATTTGACGACCTGAGTGGTGCAATGGTCAACATGCCGGTCTGCCAAGAGGTCTCGGGTTCGATTCCCGGCCGGGCAGAAATTGAAATGATGAATTTTAATTTCTGTTACGGGTCTGGATATTCTATGTATAATAAGTATGTATATAAAAGTATTTAAGTAGTATATCAGTTATCTAGCACCCACAGTACAAGCTTTGCTTAGTTTGGGGCTAGATGGCGCTGTGTGAATTTGTTCACGAATATTTATTTTTATTTATTTATTTTTAGTACCTGATCCGCCAAATCCTTGATCATGGTCAAGGCAGACTACGGGCTCCGGGCCCGAGAAGAAAGAGCATAACCGAGGTATTGACGCCAAGATGATTATTGTTACAATAAGCTTGTATTTGCCATTTTTTTGTTAATAATGGACTAGCCAGGAATTTGTCAGTCATCTCATCTGATGGTACGTGACGATGCGGCCGAAGATGGAACATGCCTGTCTAGAAACAGCCTATTCACTCTAGCCCTGAAAAAGTCCAGATTTTCATGATCAGAAAACACACTCGCAAGCAACGCGTTCCATTCCTTAGCCGTACGCATAAAGATGAAACCAAAGCGGCTCGCCCGAACCGCGTTTCCCTACGGCGGAAAGGGGCCGGCGGAATATTGTCGTGCAATTACTTCGCATACTCTCCGAAATGCGTTTACCGGTCGGTAGAAGACCGACAGACGAGCAACCCTACGCCGATACTCGGCTCTGCACCTTAGCTTCAAGGATTTTTTTCTCGTTGCACCCTTTTCAACCGAATCGAAAGCGGCCAGTTAGTATTTGGCTAATACATTCCAGAAATGGCAGCAGTACTCTCTGCAACTTGGTAGAGATGGTCATCAAAAAGTCGCTTATAAACGTACATTTATGAAGTGGATGCGACAAGCCGAGGACAGGGCGCAACGGCTTTTAAAACGGTGGACCTTTTCATGGTAGTGAAAGCTATGGGCTACACTTCGAAATAGATGTGGATGATAAATAACGTCACGGTGAAAAACTCGCCTCGTGTGATTTTTCGGAACCGGAACTACAGTTGCGATATACCGCTTTCCCTTCTCGCTGATGTCCATTTTCCGGTCTAGCTATTCAATTTAATTGCCATTTGGTAGGTGTTAGAATGTGACAGAAAACTCATTAAAGTAATATTACCCCAGCCATGGAGACTAGTCTTCATCTATTTGGGTAATAAAGCGAAACAAGTATCAATTTATACTTGGTAAATACTTTAGTCCTAGCTTTTGTTATGGTATTTAGCATATGCCACAAGCAATTCCTACACGAGATCGCAAACCATAATATCTTGATAGAAGGACAAATCTTTCATAATGACAATTTACCTATCTATAGCAAAGAGTAGAAGTCACTCCCGTATGAAATCAATGAAGTTCTCCGAAGTCCCTACCTACTCTCCATTTTAAATTGTTCCAGAATTCCCTCGGCCACCGAGTGATTTTGTTTGCCTGTTTGGTAACTTGGATCTTTGCCATTAAAGACTTTCGAACTTGCCAAGAAAAAATACGAGTTCCCCACTTAATTTAAGCAGTACTTATCTAGGGGTATAATTGAATTTTTATTCCCGCGAATCTTCCCTATTCCCTTAATGAATTAATGAAGTGGAAACCAAGTGGAATTAAGAGGAATTAGAGACGGTATTTTTATAGCTGTTTAAGTGGACCCTGGCAGAAGTCGTGATTGACGACGTTGATTTTTATAGCTCTATGTTAGGTTGTAGGAGAGCACGAAAGCGGACCCTGGCTGAACCCGGGATTGACGACGTCGATGGTACCTAATAACTATTTTATAGTTATGTTAAATACCTATGTCTAAAAGTTGCGATAACTTGAACTAAAAAAAATAACTATATTAAACTAACTAAATCACAATAAAACAATTCAAGCAAGCAAACAAACTCTTACGTACCTTGTTCTTTGTCACGAGAAGATAAGAAATGCTGCTGATATGTGATATTACACAATACAAACACAAAAAAATTACAAGATAAACTTTTACAACATAAACTAACAAAAAAAGTACTTAGATGAACTTCACAAAGAGCTCGCTATCGAGAAACGCAGCTTCTTTTTGAAAATTTTCATCTTTCTCTTCACGAACGGATCCACTGTCGCTTGTGTTCTAGATTTGAAAAGTTCCCGAATACACTTATGCGACCTCTTTTTACAACAAATCACTGGCCGGAAACTCGTCCACAGCGGCCGTCGAAAAAGCCATTTGCTTTATGGCTGATTAGAAAACTTTCCCGGCAAAATTTGAAAATAGAACAGCGCGCAAGGATGGAGGATGGAAGCGAGTATGTTGCGTTCCGTGCCGCGGCTATTTTGACCGTTGTGTGCGGTTGTATTATTTATTTTTATTGAAAAATTAGCCTTTAATGGGCGGAACTACGCGTAAGGAGACGTTAGCCGAGCATTGAGCCCACGCATGCATCACGACTGAACTGAGCAATCGTTTTCGTCGGCAAATATCCAGCTTAATAATTTAAGACCAATGCATACAGCATACGGCTCATGTATATGGCAGGTCTTTCGTGTTAGTCTAGTACGACTGTCGACTGTTTAGGCATGGCAATGAGCAGCTACAACGCTTTTAGACAGTTCCTTGAGTATCGATATAAGATTTAAGATTTCTGCGCTCTATCAGGTTCTAGGGCAACTATCTCCCACTTATAACGCTTACGTAGCGATCTGAGTTTGTAAAAATCTAATGTCGCCGCCTTCTATTACGAAACGCTTCGACTTAATCTAAATATAGTTATAAAAGTAAATAACTAATTAGTAATAATAAATAAAAAGTAGTCAATTATAAATAACAAAGTACTAATAATTAATCAACAGTAAATTATAAATACAGTCAATTACTTTGTTTTCTTGCCAGACGACAACTTAAACTTGACCGGAGAAATCTCGCTGACACAAACAACTATGCGGACTTCTGACAGCTTCTCTTTGTTAAGTGAACGGTCTGCGTTCAATGCGGTTCTATATTGTTCATAACTCAAGTAAATATTGACAGTTGGAATCCTATTGGAGTGCGCGAATGCACACTGAGATGCGTTTCTGAATAGGTGTGTAAGAGCCCATATAGACGTACCCACGCGATATCTGCAAGATTTGTCCCAAATTTTTAAACCATAGTTATTAGTTATTAGGGCCCCAAAGCTCCGTCACGGACTCTTACGGATTATGTTTAAGTCAAAATCTAAAAGTATGAAATGGGGAAATTTTTATCTTTATTTAAGGAGCTTTATCACATTAAAGCGACCTCGCCGCTCCATATTATTACACTTTTATAATAACCTAACAGAAAAAGTCAGATAACCTCCGACCAAGTTAAATATTTTCTAAACTAAAGATCCTTCTCATTCTCCTACAGATCCCTCAGCGATCACCAGTACGGGTTCCGCCGTGGTCGGTCTACTGGGGACCTTCTGGTGTATGCCACACAATTATAGAGTGAGGACATTGAGAGACATGCACCATGACTTTTGCACCTGGATATCGGTTGTTTGGAGTGGACGTTCAAACCGTGTAGTTATCTAGGGCTACTCGTCTAATTTTCAGACTATCGACGCGGGAGTTCCTCAGGGATCGGTACTGTCCGCGACTTTATTCCTGCTTGTACCAGGTACCTTTGGGTACGCAGACGACAGCACAGTAACGGATCTGTCAGAGGCAAAAGCCAACAGGGACGACATTCAGTCTTGTCGAGAGGCTATGGTTGATCGTTTGGACAAAGCTCTCTCAAAAATTGGAGTAAGCCAATCTGGTGGCGTTCAACGCAACCAAAACTCAAGTGTGTTTATTTTCCGCCAAAAGGAGTCCATTCAATCTAACTCCAACTTTTCGGGATGTTCCTGTGGAAATTACCGACAACCAACAGTTTCTTGGTCAGTCAGGTCAGTACATCGAATCCAAGGCAAAGATTGTAGCAAAAATAATTGGTGTCCTCTCGAAGGTTAGGCGGTACTTAACTTCAAAGCAGTTGCTTCAGTAACATCAAGCACAAGTCCGATCCTGCATGAAGTACTGCTGCCACCTCTGGGATGAATCAGCCACATATTAACTGGCGGCTTTGAATTCGGTGGAAAAACGTGCAAAGAAGATAATTTGTGACCCGCAGTTGATTGAAGCCAGGCTGCAGAGACTCGAGCATCAACGTAGGGTTGCGCGTCTGTCGGTCTTCTACATGTTAGATTTCGGAGAGCGTGCGAAGCAGCTGCACGACCTCATTCTGCCGGCCCCTTTCCGCCATCGGGAGACGCGATCAAAGCAAACGCTTCATCCTTATGTCGTGACTTTTATAATACGTATGGCTAAGGAGTGGAACGCGTTGCCTCCGAGTGTGTTCCCTGATCAATATAATCTGGATGCCTTCAAGGCTAGAGTGAATAGGCTGTTCCAAGACGGGCATGTTATATCTTCGGCCGCATCGTCACTTACAAACAGGTGAGATGGCGGTCAAATGCCTGTCTTGTTTAATATAAAAAAATAAATAGATCAGATTTTACTTGAGCAAAGCTAAGAACCACCTCGATTAAACTGGCTTTCAAATAGAGAAAACCGCATCCAAATCAGTACATCCGTTCGGAAGCTACGATGCCACACAAGAAGCCACAGATGCACATCAAACTTACAACAACCCTCTTTTTTCGTCTTGGGTTAAAAATGGGTTATGAAACAGAAAATGCGTAATAACAACTCTCACCAAGCCCTATATTAGTCCCCGCGCAGCATGTCTGTGTATTTCAGTATAGGCGGGTACGTAGCTACACTATGATTGTGCTAGACATGTCGCCCACTTACTCCTTGTTCTTATGAATGTGCCGTGGTTCGGTGGTGTGTTCAGATTTGGTACTTACAATGTGGTGAAATGTTTCTTTCTGTCGATGTGGCGGGGACCTTAGTTGGGAATAGTTATATTAACAGGTTTTCAGGGTGGTTCCTGATACCGAATATGTCATATTCAACAAAATATGGAAATATGCACAAATGTTGTATAACAATGTTTAAAAACAGAATTATAGTTGATTCAAAAACTAATGAGATTTTAAAAATTATTGGCTTAAATAAATAGTGGTTTCGATGACGTCACCGATTGGATATTCTTCTATCTAAATAGCAATTTGAAACGTAAATATACGCCTCGATTGTTTTTAAAATGATTAAAAAAGTGACATTTTGTTTTTTGTGAGACTAAAATCCCTATTGCATAGATACTTATACACTTAATGAATTACAATAACCAAACCGACAGAAACAGTTGGATAACCCATGACCAAGATTACATATACTCAAATATTTTCGAAACTAGTAAACCGATTTTAATGTAACAAAACTAATAACCATCTGGATTAAACTGGCGTTCGAATACAGAAAATCCGTTTGGGAGCTACGATGCCACAGACAGATATAAAGAACCACAGACACAGATACAACTTATATTTTCGTCCGGGATTGATATGAGAAAGCCTTGGTCAATCCTTCACCAACTTCTTATTACAACCTGACGAACCTGAATTTGACGACCTGAGTGGTTCCATGGTCAACATCCGGTCATCATCATCAACATCATCATCAACATTCGGTCGACCACACAAGAGGTCCCGGGTTCGATTCCCGGCAGAAATTGAAATGTAATTTTAATTTCTGTTACGAGTCTGGGTGTTCTATGTATAATAAGTATGTATTTAAAAAGTATTTAAATAGTATATCAGTTATCTAGCACCCATAATACAAGCTTTGCTTAGTTTGGGGCTAGATGGCGCTGTGTGAATTTCGAGTGGCGAGCTAGTTACGGTGCTGAAGTTCAAAATGCGAAACGGTCACCCATCCAATTGCCGGCACCGACACGCGTTGCTTAATTTTTGTTACCGGTCTCGAAGCGAAGCACACTGCCAGTGGACTACGGCCTAAATACACTAGCTAAACGAATAAACTAAAGATAATAAATTTGTTCCAGGTGCCCAGAAAGAACATATGAGGTGCCCAGGAGGCTGGTCGTGTTGACCTGCTCCTGGATGGCGAGGCTAATTTGATCCTATTGCCCACAGGTTATTAAGGATAAAATCCTATAAAAAGACTATTCGATTAGTGTTGTATATGAGAGTGGGACGACAACTAACTAACAGAAATACACTTACAACTTTAAGAACTCTCATGGAAACTTAAGTTTAAACAAATAAAACTTTGTAGATATCTAACCTTTTCAAGTACTTAATAATTTTGTAAGATATGGTATGAATTAAATCACTTTTTGTACACTAGTTCCACTTTGGTACAGTTAGTATAGTTGGTTGGTGGTGGTGGTTGGTTGGTGTGGTGGTATAGTGTGTTTGGTTAGTTAAGGTATGGTACTTTAATCAATCATAAATTTCACTTCCAGGAAACTACCCTCATAGCAGAAATCTGAAGCTCAGTTTGACTCTGGCTTAGTTAAATACAGTTGATTGGGGTAATTAAGGCTTGTTTACCCTGATTAGTGTACTGGGAAACTGGGAATACGTACGTCATAATGATCTAGTTACTTACGTAAGCATTGCTTGCATAATACGCCTTGAGGAGTTGAGGAGTAAGATTAATGTGGCTCAGCTGACTTATCAAGCTATGTCGGCCACATATGGTAGTATGGTGGTCAACAGATGCCGCAAGGCGAATAATATGATAGAGACTGTAACGGATAAAGGGCAGCAGCATTTTCTGTGCCCCAGGTCTTCTAATTTACTAATGGCTCAATGGGAGATTTTCAGACTGCAACTTTGAAAAGTAAAAAGTGTAGTTCGGCGTGCCTCACTATGGCGCTGCTTAAACAGGAAGCTCAAGTATTAGGTTACTTCGTAAAAAGATACTTAGTTTTAGTACTTTTTGTAAGAAGAAAGCGCAAAATGTCTACATTTGTATACATGTAACGGTCTCGTTTTGTTTAATTTTTGAGAATTGTGTCTAATCGACCGAATCGACGCCATCTATTACTTTTTCTTATTAATTGGCCCTCGGAAATTCTCCCATTGAATCTTAATTGGTTCTCAATAGGAAGCTTGACACATTTTTTGTACTTATTTTGTGGCTAATTTAAAACTAATAGCTTTTCATTGGACTATTTCCTAGTCCGATTGTAACTCGATTGTAGACTAAAATGGCAGTCTCTTGATAGATTTTAGATGGCAACATCATAAACAAATGAAATCACTGTATTGATAAAAGTTGCCTACGTGAAATGTTCCAAGACAAGTATGTGTGTTGATTTAACACATATTATTTATCTTTATTTTATGTTATACGGCAGACAAACAGGCAAGCGGGCCACCTGATGGAAAGTGGACATCAGCAACACCAGGCGAGTTACCAATGCGTTGCCCATCTCTAAAATCTATTTCAGCTTGAACCTCCTCCATAATAGTGGAGGAGATTGCAGTGTTGGAAATCAGTGTGAAATACGCTATTTAGTGTATTAACACTACTCATTTTTAAAACCGGTATTAAAAATTGGACGTGTAGGTGTTATAAGTTTGTCGTAGCTTCCGAACGGATGGACCGATTTCGATGCGGTTTTCTTTCCTTTACAACCTGTTTAATCGAGAGAGTTCTTAGCTTTGTTTAGTTAAAATCGGTTTAGTAATTTGGGCAATATTTGAGTATATGTAATGTAAACTTTGTCAGAAGTTTCCCACTATCTAGTGTCGCAGATAAGCGCATCAGTTGCATCAGTGCGTAGTGACTAGCAGTGAAAATTGCGCGAAAGATAGGTAGAGCTCGTCTAGTCTAAAATGATGCGCCCCACTACTTAGTTAGTTGATTTCGATGTGTGAGTGCAAATATTGATAACGACACTTCATTTGTGTGGGAGCTAATGAACGACGCGTACTCCGACGTTTGAATCTCACCGGCAACGGCGTTAATGCGATAGTGGGGCGCGTCATTTTAGATTAGACGAGCTCTACACTTTGTTTAACTTTTTTCGAAATTATAAGTAAGTCCTACAAAAATATAAGTAAGTATGTAATTTTCGAAAAACACAAATTCGTAAAAGAGGTTTATCTGAAAATGCTATCAAACACGTATAATCAAAGGAAAAAAGTCTTGCTTATCAATATTATCGAATCAATGTCTCGGTTGACACAAAATAAACAGAGTAGGTATAAATTATTCAAAAAAGAAAACAAATATCTAGTCTACAATTCAAGGTAACTATCACTGCCACCGCCGCCTATGGACAAGGAGTGCTACCAATGCGTTGCCCGCCTCTGAAGAGACCTCTAATATACCTCTTGAACGATCCCATGCAGTCCAATACGTTTTATGTAGGTAGGTACTATAATTAAACATCATTACTTACCGACCTTACAGTCTACATACCATCTTATTATACATATAGTAAAAAACTTAAACTTACTAATGATTCAACAGAAGATCCGCAAGTTGCTGTACACAGTGTGTGTAACGCAGGTGCGTTTGAAAGATACATATACCTTTCTATGTTTTACATGTCATTTTCAACGCTATGCTTTGTCTAAAATAGGATGATAATTTTGACAGCTCACTAATTGTTGGTCCTTGGCGCACACCCATGAAGTTTCATGTTTTATTTCGGTAAAATGTACTACGAATAATATCGTACTTCATAGACAGGCCCCGCCCCTTTAGTGAATGCCACGAATAACGAATAACAACAGACAATCGTAAATCGGCATTTAAATAAAATAATCGAACATTTAAAATTAATATTTTGATAATTAAGTTGTTTTTTGCAACTACAACTGTAATTTCTTGTTTGGATTTCACCCAAGAGACCTTCCACAACAACGATTTCAACTTGCGCGTATTCTACGGAATAGGCTGACTGATTAAATAAAAATACGCACGGGTCGAAATCGTCGTTGTGGAAGGGTTTTTAATGTCGTATTAATAAATTATTATTTCATAAGAAAATAAATAGTTAATTTTGTATAACATGTACTGAATAACCATTCAACTATCGATTCCAAGTTCTATGAGAATGATAATAGATAATCGAATAGATTCATTAACGATTTTACATTACCCCATCCCTACTGTGAATTGTCAAAATTATCATCCTATTTTAGACAAGGTATAGTAAAATAATCATCTTGGCGTTAATGTCCCAGCTGTGTTGTTACGCCCGAAGGCCCGGAGTCCGCTATGACCAGATCAGATACTTACAGTGAAGCGACTGCCACCTGACTTCTGTGACCCTGCTACCAGGGCAACCTGACCCGATTGGACCATGGTTACATATTCAGTCGGTTGTCGGTGTGTTCAACGATAATAGTGACATCTAATAAAGTAGTTAAAAAGCAAGGGCTTACCAAGAATTATTCTTTCAACACTACACATCAATTTCAGTTCACGTTTTCAGCACAACGTACCTATATTTCTCACTAGATCACACGATATTTGAATATGGACTTACTTCGAGCATTTCCAGTATTAACTAAAGTTTGTAAGAGATCATCTTATTTCTCAGTCTTATCTAATCTTATTTAGGTGGATACGTTCATATTTACCTTGTAATAAACGTAAATGTAATGCAGATATCTTGATCCTCGGTGCCGCTATGTAAAAACAACATTCACGGTTATATTTCTCTTATGGTGACGGAAAACATCGTGCTGAAACCTGTGTGTACATGTACATTCAGGCGACTGAATGTGTCCGCTGTTAACACAGTCGCGGAGGTCAGATGGCAGTCATCATCATCATCATAGCCCATAACAGTCCACTGCAGGACTTAGGGCCTCTCCCACGAAAAGGGAGGTTATTGCCATAATCTCCACGCTTGGCAGGCGGGTTGGAGATCGCAGTGTTTAAATATAACAATGGAAAATGCTGCTGCCCATTTTCCAGCCTACGGAGACTCTTGATCTTTTGCCTTGAAAACATTAGTCGCCTTGTACGACACCCATGAGCGTAAGGGGTTGATGCTATTCTACTCTGCCGGACACCACACGGCCAAGATGACAGTCGCTCCACTGTAATTACCTGATCTGTCGAATCCTGGATTATGGTCAAGGCGGCCCCGGGCCCTCGTGTGCGAGAGCGCAACCGGCACTTTAACTTGTTCTACTTTGACTTATTCTATTATTGTTTACAATCGGCTTGCGTTTTACTTCATCTCGCTGAGGTGGAAGATGTAGCATGCTGGTTAAGGAGATACCTACCTAGATAGTTTTCGGGGAACAGTGACGCATACAGAGTTCCAGTCCTTAGGAGTGTGCTTAAGAAAGGTGTTATGTGCCAACGGGTGTTGTAAAAGGCGACTAATGTGTTATCAGAGGTCTAAACCTCCGAAGGCTGTGAGCTCAATCCAGTGGATGTAAAGAGTTGTGAGGAAGTTTGTAACTCAACAGTGGTCTATAATTATTAGACCCACTGTTGAGTCACAGACTAGGCATGTGCCTAGGTCTACGATTTTAATTTTACCTCTAATCAAGTATGATGTCCCTACCTTGTACCTACTACCTATAATATCACTGAAAACTTGAAATAGATACCTACCACTTAAAGTTATCACCCACTGAGACAGCAACCAGCTGAGAGCCAATCTATGAATTTTTATCAGCATCTGTCACTGAACTTCCGAAATGCCTGAACAACCGAAAAAGTTAGGTTTCGGACGGTTCCAAAGTATTTAATGGCGACCAATGGGTAACTACAAAGCGTGTTTTCGGAAGTTCTCGGAATTCTAAGATAGGAACATCCGCGCGTTGAATTGTTCACGAGTTTGCAGAAAGTTAGGTACGTACAAATTCATTCTCCCACGAGGAGCCATTTTGGTGTTCGATAGCGGCGAATGGCCGAAAGATTAAATACATTTTTCAACTACGTATTTATGTCGACATTTATTTACCAATCTACGATAACCTACCTATTGGGTTTAACATTTCAAATAGGTAGGTAAGTAAACAAAAAGTTTACTTATTGGTCGGAAATAGCACCATCATCGTCATCGGCCTATATTTACTATAGCCCACTGCTGGACATATGCCTCCCCCAAGAAGCGCCAATACACCTTGTTCTCGCCTGCAGCCTTTTGCAAATCTTTACAAACGTTTCTAAAAATCTAATGTTTTCGGTGCAGAGAATACACCTGTCACCAATTTCATAGCAATAGATGCACTAAATTGTAGTTGTCCCAAAATAAATTTCAGGTAACAGCTGAGTTAGGCACCTAGTATTTCCCTATATCCCTCAAAGATAACCTTACGCAGCACGTTACCAAACCAGCGCAGGTGTCTTCTTATCCGCAATGTCTCACACGCCACTGCTGCCACGGATGCACTGCTGCTCGGTACTCGGGATGCTACCCCTTTCCATCCAGCGCTGCCTTTGAGTATTAACATTGAATATTCAAAGACTGCAGCAAAATTATTCATTTCGTTAGCGCGGAGTTTGCATGGCCAACGCAATGCGCACACCATGCGCACACGGAACAAAAAATAAAAACAGAATGCGCAGTATTGTGAAAATAAAGAGGATCAAAGATTCCTAAGCCATTAATAAAAAAAAAAAGTGACAGTTCAGCGCTTTGACAATGACATTGACATTTAACAAATTGCATTTTTCACTTCATTTCACTTTCAGTGATGTGTGGCTTTGTTTTTCCAGATATTCCTAACATCCGGGTTTTTTATAAATCTCACGTGTAATGTCTTTGTTCGACACCGCTGTTTTCAATTCCACCCTTTACGAGGCTCTGTATCTTCAGATCGGAGATACTTTGGCTTTCGCGAAGGACTTTTTCGGGTCTTGTGTTTCTTCGCTACCAATCGAAAGCATACCGAAGTCCTTCGTGACTATTGGGGAGCTATCGCTGTATGAGGAGCTAGCGGAAGTTTTATACTTCAATGAGTTTCAAGTACTGTTGCTGAAGACATTTTTGATCATATTGTTGTTTACTCTACTATTGATTTTCGTATCGTGGCGTGTCTACGGTAACAGGATTTCTGAGCGGTTTATGAAACCGGGTGAGTCATTTTATAGCTGTTTATTCATAATATGCTTCTAACTGTCGCGCCAGGGTATCCATAATCCTACTAATACATTCTTAATTGAATTATAAGTATCTGTTAACAAGCTAGGTAACAGAAAGTTATTTTCGGGTCGTTCTAAAAACTTGATTTATAAAGACTATATTATACCTAGCTAGATACCTACTACTTTTGTTTTATTTCGTGAAGGTGCAGTTAGTAGATAGGTAATGTTGCTTCTGGGTATTTATATTGCATCACAAAACGTAAAATATTTCCCATACCCACAAATATACTTAGGTGATATCATTCCCTAGCTGTACTTGGCATTGCATTTCATCATCTTATTTGTAAATATGTTTTTTCTTTGATCTTGTATTTGATAATAAGTACCTACCTATCAAAACAGTGAATGTCAATGTTGCAAAGATAACTTATCTGAAAATTTTATCTTTACGTTTCAGCAACATCGGCAACAATAGAACAATTGAAAGAAAGTGTCTCCAAACTGAAACTGCCTAAAGAGCACACACCTAGGATTTAAACAAAACAAAATGGCTGATAAAATAAAGAAGTTCTTTCAGAAAAAGAAGGCAGATGCAAAGTTCAAGATGGCTGGGCCTGGGCACAGGCTCAGCGAATCTACAATTAGTAGTTCTAGTTCTGGAGCTTCAAAGAAGGAATCCGTAGTAGTCAAGAGAGCGGGCCTGTCTGAGGAAAGCAAGGTGGCGGCTCAAGCAGCCCTGTCTAGAATCAATCAGACGAGGGAAAACCCAGCATTTAATACATCACTCGCAGCTATTAGGGTTGGTAATTAATCTGTAAGCAATTAGTGAGATTGTCTCATGTGTTTCTAATATTTTGTTAGTATTAGATAAAAAAGAATTAGCTTTTAAACCACTGGTCTGTGATCTGTGATAATACTTTAGTAGATTCAACAGAGAATGTTCATGAATGAAATGTTGGATGGAACAGACCCCTGTCCGATCTGTAAAAATTATGACATATGGTTGCACTCATAACATCCTCAATTCTCACTCTATTATCAAATTATATGCAGTACAATCGTAATTATAGTATTCACAATGTTGTTCTTAGGACGTACATTGGGGTCTCTGTTAACGTTAACACCATATAACCCGCAATGGCATTAGAATAACAGTGTGCAATACTCAACACAGTGCCCACCCTTATATTGTTTCACAATTTGTTTTAAACTCAGTTTTACCACAATACAATCTTTTGGTGACAAGTAAATTTTTAATCTAATGTAGATAAACTTTTTTGAGATATTCTTTTTACATGAATGACATATAACTTTTGTCTATGACTGTTTCTTACTCAGTTGTCAAAATTGTCACCATGTAATCCTAAAAACCACAACAAAATCTGTGATGGATTCTGCCTGATGGCTCACTATATGACTAGGAAAACATGTGCTGTGTAGAATTATTGGTTATATCTGTAAGAAAATTCTTGTGTGTTTTCAATAAGTTGCAGGTAAATGTTCAAATTTTCATTACCATCAACCTACCAATCAGTGTACTGCAGTTTTATACATCATATATACTGAAGACCTTTAGATACAGGTCTTTGTCTTGTACTATAGTAGACCCGCACTGGCTTCGCAAGGGTGTTCTCGAGAGTTTCTCTATTATAACATCCTTGTATTATACGTATAAATGATAGGATAGAAATTCTCTTAATGATAGTAAAAAACCGCATCAAAATTCGTTTATTAACAGAGGGACTTGGAAATGGGCTTAATATACTGTGTAAGGAAATAAGGATAAAGATAATATATTTACCAATTTACCTACTACACGGAAATAAACTTAATATACCATGTAAGGATATAATGATAAAGATAATATATTTACCAATTTACTTACTACATGGAAATGGACTTAATATACTATGTAAGGATATAAGGATAAAGATAATATATTTACCAATTTACTTAGGTTGCCACTGCACACTATGAATATTTTCCTTGATACAAGTGCCATACTGGATCATCATCATCATCATCCTTGCAGACAGTCCTAGCTTCTGTCAGGGTCCGTTTTTCTACTCTTTATCCTCTACTTTGCCTCTTCGGCATCCTTGTATCTTACACCATTTGCTCTTGCATTAACTCAGCACTGTCTCATGTTGCTAATCTATACTAATCTCAGTTAATCACCCACAGGCTCAAGTTAAGAAAGAACTGGAAAATGAAAAAGCTCAGCCCTCGTCGTCACCCAACACAGAGCTAGCAGAGAGGAAAGAAATAAGAGAGAAAAAAGAAGAATTGGACTTACCAGGAAATTATGCAGCGGCAGGAGTGTTTTTCAAGTTAGTAATATTGGCGTCTCCTTGATGATGGTTACAGTATTTGGGTAGAAAACACCTTGCAAAAGTTGCATGGAAGTGACTGTTGCAAATATGATGGCAAAATAAATTTAAATTCATAGTTTGACTTGATAATTATAAATTGATCAGGTGGAGTGGACTCTGGTGGTGTCAACCACCAGAGTCTTCACAGAGGGTACCTCATTCTTTCAAAGAAAGATTATAGTTATTGTCTGTAGCTAAAAAATGTTATGCATGCAGATTTACTTTTGGTGGAAGCTTGATATTTTTATATTTTGTATTTATAATAAGAACAATTTTCTCAAATATAATTTTAGTTGTTTTAAATATAGTAGTAATTTCCTAATTTTATATGCAACTAGATGTTTTCATATCAATTTCAGATGCCCAATAATAAGCAACGACATCCTCCCAAGGGACGAATGGAAGAGAAACATAAAGACCTTCCTGTATGAACAATTAGAGGAAGAGAGAGGGCTGACAGCCTGTCTCATCATACAATCCTGTAATGGCAATAAGGAAAAGGTATTTTCTCATTTTTATTGAAATTTTTTATGAACCCAAATATACGACAATAAGGTACAATAGTAAGCGAAAAAACAACAAAGGATTCAATCACAATGAACATAAATTAGAATAAAACTTCAATAAATTCCCAGTGGCATTATTTGTACATTGACACGGCAAGGCAAGGCAAGGTGTCGAGGGGATTTGTTGTATTGCCAGTGCTGTATTTTGTATATTTTTATTTGAGGTTTGGATTTGAGATGAGCAAGGCTATAATTAAATTCCGAATATACGATAGTTATTCTACAGCACCGGTGTATTAGGAGTCTGTCAAGCCTGAGGAGTCCGTCTGTATGAGTATCACCTCCTTACCTATTTCACTCGCTAAGCAATTTTCGTATTGTCGTTTTCGTTTTGAATTATAAGGTAGCCAGCAACAATTACAAGCTGGAGGCATACCATTTTAATCCTCATAGGGACAACTCACACTAGACTAGACACTAGATGAAAACTTAATACATGAATCACAGAGGTTATGGGCGACAGTTACCGTTCTTGATCAGGTTTTGACACACAGCCAGATGGTGTACCTGATGAAAACTGGTCACCATTGTCCAAGACATACATTCATATAAGAAATATTTATATGTTATATTAGTTATTTTAATATTTTCAGGTTGAAACTTGCGTGGAGACACTATGCAAGTACTTAGAGAATATTGTGACCTACCCTGAGGAGGAAAAGTATCGCAAAATTAGGATGTCCAACAGGTATGTCGAGATCCGTAACTAAATATAGCTTTTCCATTATTTTCTTACTAACCTTTGTGCTGCAATAGTGAAAACGTGACAAATATCCCGACCGACATATTTCAGCAGTAATAAACAATGGGCGATAGTTACCGCTTACCATCAGCTGGCCCGCTTACTTGTAGTATACTAATCAATACAAAAAAAAAACATGGCTAAAGCTAAAGCTCGCTCTGTTCTACACAGTCTATAGGCCGCGATACCAAAAGTCGTCTCCTCTATGAATTTCGTCGGTCACCTGTGAAAATGGTCAAAAAGATTTTTTTTTTTATGTCATACGGTAGGCAAACAGGCAAGCGGGCCACCTGATGGGAAGTAGTCACCACTACCTATAGACATTAGCAACACCAAGAGTATCGCCAATGCGTTGCCCACCTCTATAACACGTTGCTCTGGCAGCAAAAAGGCAAAAGCTACTCCACTGCCAAAGCCACGGTTCCCAAAATCCCCACCACATGGAGCACTGGAAATCTTAATCACCTGCAGAAACACAATACTATTTAAAAGTACTTCCCCAGTCGGGCGGCTCCAATTCGAACGAGATACCCCGCTATGCCCTACCTCTCTTAAACGTCAGTGACGTTACAAAGATGGCTGCTGAACGCTTTTACTTATTTAATTTTAAACTTTAAAAAATATAATGTATGTAATAGGAATACAGATAGCACAGTGGTTTATACATAGTACGGAGGTAAAATACATTGAAACTTCTGAAACCAAAGTAGGTCAGAGAGCTGTCTTGGATATCCGGGGTTTCGTCGGATCATAGTAACACTATTTTTCCGTAAAATACATTGAAACTTCTGAAACCAAAGTAGGTCGGAGAGCTGTCTTAAATATCCGGGGTTTCGTCGGGTCATAGTAGCTCTATTTCTCTGTAAAATACATTGAAACTTCTGAAACCAAAGTAGGTTAGAAACCTCTGTCTTGGATATCAGGGGTTTCGTAGGGTCATAGTAGCCAAGGTCACCGACATAGCTCTAAAGATTGCCAGACTAAAGTGGCAATGGGCAGGGCACATAGCTTGAAGAACAGATGGCCGATGGGGCAGTAAAGTTCTCGAGTGGTGACCACGTACCGGAAGACGCAACTCCCACAAGGTGGACCAATGACCTGGTAAGGGTCGCAGGTACCAGCTGGATGCGGAAGGCATAGGACCGGCCTTTGTGGAGATCTCTGGGGGAGGCCAATGCCCAGCAGTGGGCATCTTCTGGCTGATATGATGATAGTAGCCCAATATTTCCTCGATAATCACGTGTCTTTTTTTTTCCTTAGAGTATTCCGCGAACGCGTCCAGCCGATAGAGGGCGCTATGGAGCTACTCCTGGCGGCTGGGTTCCAGCAGACCAGCGTCGCGAACGCGGACGGCGCGACCGAAGAGTATCTGGTCTTCAGCGAGGAGAATGTGGTCTCGGTTGAGAGTTTGACGGTGAGGATCTCAAGCCTGTAGTAACGATGCGATTTCGAACGACTGTTTAGGATCTATAAGGATTTAAAGTTAGTTAGCAACCATTCTCACTTGTATTCACTTCACTTATATAATTTCATGGTGGCGATTATTAAAATAAAATGCAGAAAAATTACTAAAAATCCCGACTACTTAAAAAAACTGAAAATTTGGAAACAAGTCGAATGGTGTGAATAAATAGGTGTATCAAGTGCAAACATTAGTTTAATTTGTTTAGTTTAAGTTGGTTTTTAGTTTAATTTTAACTTGAAAGCAGGCGGGGACCCATTTTCCTATAAGTATGGGACAGAAATACTTAATAACTATAGAAATTTTTAAAAAATTTTTTAGTAAAAAATATTTTTTTTTCTTCGTTTTTCTTATACTTAGGAGATCCATTCTCATTTCAAGGCCGTAGCCATATCTTCAGTGATCCCCACTCCCCCACAATAGCACGATAGTAATATTGCAGGCTCTATTGCGACTTCTTGGAGCAACCTGAAAGCTCAGTTCTCATTATACTATCACTAATGTAAATAGAAATCCGAAATCTATTCATATAATAAAACAGTAAAAAGTGTGTCTTTACATTGAATATATTTACTAATAAATAATTAAGGGCGATGAAGACATAATAACTTATAAAGTTTTGGCTGTCTGTTTGTACACCTAATCAGTATAACAGAACTACTGGACGGATTTGAATAAATTTTTTTTGTTGTATAGCTATTAAGCCTTTGCAATATAATTGAATTTGGAAACTGGAACATCTGATGTGGACCACAGCTTGACCTCTCCGTAGTACTAACTTTCATACACTACGGAGGCCATTTCAAATGGTCGCTCGTGAAAAAAATAAACTGCCCTAAAAACGATTTCCGCTACGACGAAATCGCGAGCAAAAACTAGTATACAATAAAAGAGTAGGTAAAACAATACGAACCATAACTTCACTCCACAAATTTCCGACAACAAGTCCGCTTTTAAGTTATGATAATGATGATGATGATGATGATAATGTACCACCCCACAGTCCTTGATAGACGCACTACGCACCGCCGAACCGATCCAGTTAGAACTGGATCGCAACCTGCAAGTGTTGCTACCGTCGCAGGCCGCTATGAAAGTGCAACTACCGCCGTCCTTCTACGCACTGTCGCCTGAGGAACTGAAGAAGGAACATCAGCTGAGGTATGTGCCTTTTCCAATTTCAATTTCTTTATTTCGCATTCCATTTATTTATTTATGTATTTTTATTTAACAATTTATTGTACACAAGAAAATTAAAGATATAGTACAAATTAGATATTAGACAACAGGCACTACTTATCTCTAAAAAGAAATCTCTTCCAGCAGGCCTACAAAAAGAGAGATACGATAAATATACGCAGATACGACGTGCACAATAATTATATACTATAAATAAATACATACATAATATTCTGTACATACTAATAGGTATATATGAATGAAATAAACATATACTATATTAATACATAATATGTATTAAGGCATTGTAATACGTCTAGGCACACTGAGATAGATAGTGATCCTTTACTTTCCCATGTGTTACATATAGATGTTCTCATAATGATAAGAATCAACATGGACCCGGATTGAGCAAAGCAAATTCGTGGAGAGGAGTCACTGGCTTGAATTAGTTGATTTAAGAATAGCTGTGTGACATACAAGTGCTCCGAAATACCTACTTAGGTACTTAATTTTAATATTATTATGTTACTTATTTATACTTCCTATACTGCCACGTGACGTCAGCAGGCAGCTCACTTGATGGTAAGCGGTAACTTTCGCCAATGACATCTACGACAAAGTGAGCACAATAATAAGAGAAATAAGTTGCATTACATCTAACTCGCTTCTTGATTTTGAATACCGAGCTCGCTTCGCTCGCTCATTCATTGGTTTCCGTTATCAACTTTTACTATATTCACCCCAGATGATTTGAGTAAAAATCTGATCTGATTGAGATTGCTGCCCACGCAATTTTTTTTACATAATTTGAGTCGCCAAACATTCCAAGCTCACTCATTCATTACTTTATTATATTCTCTATTTTAAACACTACGCATTTTAAATTGCAAATTGCCAAAAACTCTGAAATTTTTCTATTTTCGCTCTGGATCTGGATTTTAAACACCAAAACGCCAAGTACTCCGACCTCGCTCTTTCGAGCCAAAATTCGAAAAATTTCGAGCTGCGATCGCAAATTTTTATTAACATTAACACCGACCGCGCCGCGTAATCAATCCGGATTTTACGAGCCACTATAGCAACAACACCCAGCTGAGCTCGCTCAGTCATTGGTTTATGCTACTTTACATCTTCTCTCCCGCTCTGTTCAAAAGATCGCGTAGGCCCCTGTTGTTATGGTATATGTTTGTGTAGGTAAATAAATACCTGTCCCACAGATCACCAGGGCTCGGCCCAATGGAATGTAACCAATACAAAATATGCTTATTTTATAGTATTAATGGGAATATGTTTGTACCTATGTGTTTTTTAAATGCCCAATGGTGGTAATCTCCATCCATTCACCCCTACCATGTATCAGTGTTTGTCCATTTCAATTTCTTATTTTGTCGGTACCAGGGCCGAAGCGCTGGAGAAGAGTCAGATGCTACGCACGAAGGCGATGCGGGAAAAGGACGAACTGCGAGAGATGCGGAAGTACAAGTTCGCCATCATAAGGATACGATTCCCGGACGGCATTCTGTTGCAGGTAATTTGTTATAGATTTATGACAAGGGACAGGGCATCATACTGTGATAAAAGGGTGTTTTAATACAAAAAGATAAACAAATTCAACGATAATTACGACTGTAGAGGGCGTCAGTTGTCTTTTCTTTAGTAATATTCCTATTGGCGGCTTATTAGTTTTTTGTTACGCCACATTCAGTATTGTCGTGGTCGCGCTCAATTTTTTTTTTTTTCCTATTAAAACGTTACCTATATAAAATAAATTTATATTATGCACCGATCTAGTCTATGATGAAGCTCTATCTTTTTTCGTTTAATTTTGAACAATTTGCTTTTTAATGTGCTCAAGTGCTGACTTATTTATATAGCTAATTATATTTAATTTTTTTTTCTTTATCTAGTATTTTATTTTACCATTTTTCTCTTGACAATCTGCACAGATAATTAACATATACAATACTATTGAAACCAATTTTAATAATACTTCACACTATGAGCTTATCCCACAATAATTGCTAGGTCAAATCCATATTGACTAACATACCACCTCTTTCCAGGGCACCTTTTCAGTCTACGAGCGCTACAACGAAATCCACGAATTCGTTATGGAGAACCTTGAATACAGCTTGCCCTTCGTACTGAACACTCCGACTGGGCATAAGCTCATAATCGAGGAGGACGGGAACAAAACTCTAGTTGACCTACGTTTGGTGCCAGCTACGATACTTACGTTCGCTTGGCACTCGTCTGTAGTGGACGAAATCAACAGCAGTCCTAATAAAGACGTGTTTTTGAAGCCAGAAGTTATGGTCTTAGCCCAGGAGATGTAGCTTTGTAGTTTGCATACTTGGAATAATTGGCGGGTCTTTTGTTTGTTCACGTATGGTGGCGCTAGTGGCTTTGGGGATCGCAAAGAGATTGGACACAGGGTAGAGATGGAGCCTATACAGAATGTACACTGTCATGTCACAACTGTATAAATGACTCAATGTTATACAAAAAGCTATAACAAAGGTGACCAAGGCCACCAAATTGACAATAGCAATAGCAAAATGAATATGAAACTTACAACTCGGCTCGGACTTTTTGGTACATATTGGCTCTTTAAATCCGAATTACTCGGCACGATTGGTGTGAATATTTAATCAATAAGCGAGCGCAGCGAATTCGAAATTGTTCAATTTTGCTTCCCTACGCCTATGCTTTATGTCCAATTTCTTTGGGATCACTTGTTTGAACTGACAGCTGTTCCCTGACTGTGTGGTATACCAAGGAAAACATATACATACCTGCTACTGCTACAACTACTAAATCTGCTTGTTTTATACTCTCGCAAGCTAGAACGCATATCTGTTAGATTTTGATTGCCATGTTACACTCGCTGAAGGTCTACGCACGGCTATCACAAGTGTGTCCGCGATACATCTCACGCCGCGAGTTAGGGTTTATTTCCTTCTCTCAGTATTAGGATGAACGAGACAGCAATATCTATGTCGCGCCAATTCTCGCATATCGCGCGCAAGAGCAACTTGTGCTAGCCGTACTGTTCTGCTTTCCGAATAGGATCACGCGCTCAAATTTACGTAATATGGCGGCCGTAGAAGGAACAAAAATGGCGATTTGTCGCAATAAAATTGCATCATGATGACAGCTAATGTACGTGTGAGGGATAAAAATTGCACAGTCCGCGGTGGTAGAGTAGACGCTTACGATATCCATTTTTTCCTTGGTCTGAGGGTAGCGTCATCAGCTTCGAACATTCTAGAATACCTGCCATTTTGATTTCTCTGATCACCTTGACAATGGCTACATTCAAGTCTTATTGAGATCTATAGACAGATTACCAAGTCCATTGTGTTTAGTCTGATGAAAAAATGAGTATATCAGTGCAGACACAGAAATCAAAATAAGACGCTTGTTGGCCGCTACTGCGCAATAAGTCTCAGCTGTTCGATAGTGCCAGAAGGCGATACTCGGGCTGTGACATCTTAATTATTTTCTTTAGCTAAAAAGTTGTATTAAAACGTGAAAATATGTTTTGGCTGTAATAGACATTTCAATGTCATTAATAATATAGATATGTGGCTAGAAAAAATGTCAAATTCGAGATTTCACAGCTCGAGAATTAGGCCCCAGATACTTTGGGCAAACAGTCGAGATACTACAGTAAAACGATGTCTATCGAATCATCAATTGACTTATCTTATTTTGATTTTGTTCCATATAATATTGGTGGAAAAATCTACGTCAAACCTCACCTAGACTTATAAAGCAGCGACTACACTCATTCTTTTGACTAGACTTTATTTAAGACATTATTTATTGTCTAAATTATTCTAGCTTAGATCTCCATGACGTTGACACTTTACAACTCATTGTATTTACTATTTTAAGTGTTCTAAACTTAAATATATAAGATACACGATTGCAGCCTTACATATTTTCTAGAAATAAAAGTCATTATGTACAACAAATACTGTTATAAATAGGTATATAATATTTTTGCACTGAAACATAATGTTATGAGATTTATCTGTTGAAGTTTATCAGAGTTACAAGAATGGTTAATTTTATAATTACCTTTAGCGTTTATTCATTGCGACTAAAATATGTTATAATATGCAGACTGAATTGTAAAAATGTATCTACGTCGATGTAAATAGTTAATAATTCCGTCGATATTATAATTCGATCGAAAATATTGTTGAATCCGGATACCTTCATCAGAATTATATATTAATTTCTTGTATGAAAGAAAGGCGTAAAAATTAGAATTTTTGACAATATCAATTGTTAATTTTGGTTTGAATATTTGAAATATTGAATAAAAGTTCATTTGGTTCGTAATTACCTATATATTTCATATATTATTGATAAGCACGTGGTATGCTTAAACCCTATATCCTATAAACGCTTGTATTTATGTACATCTTAACTATGTTTAATTACATTTTACTACCCATTATGTGTATATTGATCGAGGTGTTAACCTAAATACGAAGAAAGTAAAGATTCTAAAAATGTTTAAAAATATTTTATTTGAAAAAATAATGTTTTCCTTGCTTGGCATACATTTTGTACTTACATTGCGAAACATTTACAATTCATTCCCTGATTGAACATGCGGTATGCATTAAATTGGTCCGTCAACCATCAATAATCCACTTTGTGTGTGTGTATTCTAAAGAAAAAGACAACAATGCGGGTCTAACGCGATGCGATTCCAAATTCTACCAGATGCCGCTATTAACACGTGAGGTCATTTGTCAAAATACTGGCGCGCTATTGGCCAGAAACAACTGTTAAAAAATGGGAATATATACGCTCATTTTGAAACATTTTTAGCCTTTATTTTGACAGCAGAGCTCACGACTTATTACCGCCATCTGGTGGATTTTGCGATCACGAAAACCGACAACGATAAATTATTGTCTCCTTTACTCATCATAGAGTAACCTTTTCCAACGACCACACTACAGAGGTCTACTGCACAGTGATATCTGCTCTGTTCTCAGTCTGTTCAGGCATTTTGTTCTCCACTGTGATGGATTTGGTGCAGTCCTCGGTCTTGTAGATGCCGACGAGCCGATTGCACACCTCAAACATGTTGTATCGCAGCGATATTATGATGAACTGGGCGTTTTTCGTACGTTCCTGGGAAAGGGGCGTCAATTTATAGAACACGGAGAGGATTCTACTAACAATATTTTTATCGCAATAAAAAAAAAACATCTTGGCGTTAATGTCCCAATTGTGCTCTCGCGCACGAGGGCCCGGGGTCCGCCTTGACCACGATCCAGGATTTGGCAGATCAGATAATTACAGTGGAGCGACTGCCATCTCATCTGACCTCCGTAAACCCCAGGGGAACCTGTTCAGATTGGATCATGGTTACATTCAGTCGCCTGAATGTGCAGATTTCATCACGACGTTTTCCCTCACCGTAAGAGTATCAGTAAGAATTCAACATACATACATAACTCAGAATATAGTCATTGGTACATTGCCAAAGCGGGATTCGATCCCGGCACCGGTACGGCAGGCATGCCTCATGCCTGCAATTTCGCCGGCTATCTTATCCTTCAAACCGGAACACAACGATGCAAGCATTGTTGCTCGGCGGCAGAACTAGATAAGGCGGTGGTACCCAGGCGGACTCCTCAGGCTTGACAGAGTCCTACCACCTGATAAAAAGGGCTTGCGTTGCCTCAGCTAATATAGCTAGTTGAATACAAACAATACGAGTATATGGGCTTTATATACTTAGTTATTACACCTAGTCTACATAATTGCCTGAAATAAATATTATATTATTATTATATCTAAATACGACAAAAAAACAGGTACCTTGATATAATTGGCGACAATCGACACGTTCTTGAAATCCAACGCTGCATCTATTTCGTCCATCACGTACAGAGGCGTCGGCTTGTAGTAATGCAAGGCGAAGACCAGAGCCAATGAGGATAACGTCTTCTCGCCTCCCGATAAGTTGGATATGTTCTTCCAAGATTTGTTGGGTGGACGTACGCTGGAAGGAATATGGTATTGGAATTTGGTGGCCAGCAAACCTTGGATGTGGCCGTATGGTGTCCGGCAGGGTAGAATAGCACCAACCCCTTACACTCGTGGGTGTCGGACAAAGCGATTAATGTTTTCGAGGCAAAAGATCAAGAGTCTCCGTAGTTTGGAAAATGGGCAGCAGCATTTTCCATTATTATATTTAAACACTGCGATCTCTAACTCGCCTGCCAAGCGTGGAGATTATGGCAATAACCTCGCCTTTCGTGGGAGAGGCCCTAAGTCCTGCAGTGGACTGTTATGGGCTGCGATGATGAAAGCTTGGACAACCACACTTGCTTTGGGATGGGTTAACACCACTATTAGACTGTGATGGCACCGTAGGCTATAGACATAGACGTATATTTATTTGGACCAATAACACATTTAAAAAACTTAAAACTATCAGAATAAGTACATAATAAGGAAGCAGGGTGATGCATCATCGGACCAAATCGAATGGCATACGTCATTGGGTACAAGAAATATGCCACTTTTTGCGATAGTTGAGGTTTAGTAGATCCCACAAAACATTGGTCTGCCTGTGTACAACCTAAAACATCCAGTACACAAACAAACAGTCGAACAAAATAATTCTCTTTATCGACCATTGATAAAGCACTTCATACAAAAATGCGCTTGAAATCTGTCGCCTAATTGACTATACATTTGTACGTAGCAATTTTTTTGCCAAATACGCACGCCCCAATCAAAATGCCATTACGTACAGTATCGTATTTACCAAATATCAACTTTTTTTCATACTTAAAAAGCTCAAAATTGCTTTTCGCGCTGTGGATAATGCTGCGACTTCATTTCTTTTAGTGAGCAACATTATTTTCGCTTTAACGCATGCGCATGATTGAGACAACTGACGTGATGTCTGACACTGACAATATGTCTATGACTAAAATAATTATTTTTGATGGTTTTTTATGTGTAAATCGCTATATTTATGCATGATAAGATGTATAATGTGTTTATTTACGCAAAATATGAAATCCCATCCATTTTTCGTCGTTTAAGCCATTGTTTCGACAATTTTTGAACGCGCATTTGGGCATGCTTACGAGCCGACGGCTAATGACGGACTACGGAAAATGACTGCTTTACTAGCGACTAAGCAGTCCTTCACCGGCCCACTTTTCAAGCGTTCATGTGCTATCTACGGTTAGTAATAAATCAATGTTATCGACCCATACTTTCGACTTTCTGTAGCGAAGCAAATTTCTTTTTGGTGTCTATGATGTGTTTGAAAAGCGAACCAGACCGTTTTTTTACTTCAAGAATCCATACAATAAGATATGTAAATTCTTTTGCTCCAGGAAGTCGGAAGTTTGGGTAATTAAAACAATATTTTTATGCCAGTTTGTGCACGGTTAGACAAACATTTTGTGGGGGTCTCCTAAACGTCAACTATCGCTCCAAAATGGATTTTTTTGTACTCAATGACATATCACCCTCAAAGTCTATAATATTGCAAATGTTGTAAGAAGTATAGTTTCACCAATAGACATTCTGTTGTTTCACGAGAAAAAAAACCAAGTGTGACATACCTGAAAATGATGCCTTCCGTGAATGGATCCAAGGAATCGACCAATTCCAGTTCAGCGTCGCCTCCCAGCGTGATCATCTGATACATCTCTTTCAGTTTCGATGTTATCGTCATGAAGCCTGGAATAAAATAAAATAAAATAATCATCTTGACGTTAATGTCCCGGTTGTGACGCGCACGAGGGCCCGGGGTCCGCCTTGACCATGATCCAGGATTTGGCAGGTAATTACAGTGGAGCGACTGCCATCTGCCCTCCGAGACCCTGCTACCAGGGTCACGGAGGAACCTGATCAGATTGGATCATGGTTACACAGCCAGTCGCCTGAATGTGCAGGTTTCATCACGATGTTTTCCCTCGCCGTACGAGCATCGGTTAGTATTCAACTAATGTACATAACTCAGAAAAGAGTAATTGGTATGACCGCAGTGGGTTTCGGATCCGGTACCACTCGCATTACGAGTCGGATACCTTAACCACTAGGCAACCGACGCTCCTATAAGAACATAATATACTACAATAGTATAATTACTACAAATATTGTTTTGGTTGTTTGTGATAATATTGAATATTGCTGGCCGCGTGGTGTCCGACAGAGTAGAATAGCACCAACCCCTTACACTCGTGGGCGTCGTACAAGGCGATTAATGTTTTCGAGGCAAAACTTCTAGAAACTCCGTAGGCTGGAAAATAGGCGTTTTCCATTGTTATATTTATAGCACTGCGATCTCCAACCCGCCTGCCTAGCGTGGAGATTAAGGCAATGACCTCCCCTTTCGTGGGAGAGGCTTAAGTCCTGTAAACTGTTATGGGCTGTGATGATGATGATGATGATGAAAACCACTCACCGCACATGAATTCCGTATTCCGTTTCTTCTTCAACTGATCGAAGAGGGCTCTCATTTCGTTTCTTCTCGTCGTGATCTCGTCCAATTCCGCGGCCCGACGAAGGTACAGCTCTTCCTTCGCTTTGTAGTCCTGGGGATGGGTTTTTATTTATTTATTGGCGAACCAATAGCTATAACTATAATATGAATGTGCTTGGACAAATTCACACAGCGCCATCTAGCCCCAAAGTAAGCAATGCTTGTGTTATGGGTGCTAGACAACTGATAAACTACTTATTATACATACTACACCCAGACCCGTAACAGAGATTAAAATTCATCATTTCAATTTCCGCTCGGCCGGGAATCGAACCCGGGACCTCTGCGTGGCGACCGGCATGTTAACCAACTGAACCACTCAGGTCGTCACACACAGCTATATAAAAACATAAGACAAGGTGTGAATAGGTATTTAATAGACAGGTATGCGCCATCGTAGACTGCATCTGCACACATCAGTAGCCGTATTCACAATGGCTCGGAAATCGGATTCGGATACGGAATCGACAAAGGACCCCGCAAAAGTTATTAGGAAAATGTGGTTTCAGTTAGTTTTGATGTAATTTTCATATGTTATAGAGAGTAGAGTTTCCGTGGAATCTATCGGGATTCTGAATAACAGTTTTCGAATCGATCGACACGGATTCGCCTCTCGCGAATTTCGTGTCGCATCGTTCGGAAACGGTTTCGAATCATTGTGAATACGGCTACTGGTGAGATGGCAGTCAAATACCTATTTTCTAAAAAAAATAATGTTATTTTAGAAGCAACAAGCCAATTACAGGTCCACACTGGTAAGTTTTGAAAACTAGCTTCCCTTCGTGTGGTTTCTCTACCTACATCTACCCATAAGCTTATTACATTTGACTAAATTGAGTGGCCAAAATTCGGAAGCAAAAAATGTAAGAATAAATCAAAGTGGAATATATTGATCCCAAAAAAGTATTTCATATTTCCACCAAACAAAGATAATTTACTTTTTTAGACAGACAGACGTAACTCAAAATTCAAATATGGCCAGTCAATTTTTTCTTCCCATCGTGATTTCGCACGCACGCACATACACAATATGGTGTGGATTGTATCTATTCTAAGCTTTGTTTTGGTCATGCATGTTATTAAGTGTAATTTAAAGTATATCTATACTTAATAGGAGATCCCCACCTAAGTATGATGTGTAAAACTTTATAACGAAATGAACCATTATTATTATTATTATAAAAAAAATTAATAAATAAATATTCGTGGACAAATTCACACAGCGCCATCTAGCCCCAAACTAAGCAAAGCTTGTAAAGGCTGTTTTTTTAGAGGTATAGAACTTTGAAATTGAATAAAACAAAGATGTTATTTTTAAATTAACATGAAATTAAGTTTATTCGATAGACAATTTTCTGGCATTATAATTTAAATATGACTTCTGGCATATGACCACCACGGCTGGCTCGGACGTAGTCTAATCTGGAGGTCCAGTTTTCGATTACTTTTTCCAACATTTGTGGCCGTATATCGGCAAGAACGCGGCGAATGTTGTCCTCCAAGTGTTCAATGGTTTCGGGCTTATCGGCGTAGACTAGCGATTTCACATATCCCCACAGAAAATAGTCAAGTGGCGTTAAATCGCACGATCTTGGAGGCCAATTCACGGGTCCGAAACGTGAAACTACGCGATCACCAAACGTTTCCTTCAATAAATTAATTGTGGAACGAGCTGTGTGGCATGTTGCCCCGTCTTGTTGAAACCACAGCTCCTGCACATCATGATTGTTATATTGTTGAACGAAAAAGTCAGTAATCATGGCCCTATAGCGGTCACCATTGACTGTAACGTTTTGGCCAGCATCGTTTTTAAAGAAGTACGGACCAATTATCCCACCAGCCCATAAAGCACACCAAACAGTCAGTTTTTCTGGATGTAACGGTGTCTCAACATACGCATGAGGATTATCATCACTCCAAATACGGCAGTTTTGTTTATTGACGTATCCATTCAACCAAAAGTGAGCTTCATCGCTAAACAAAATTCGCTTATGAAAATTGGGATCAACGGCAATCTTGTTTTGGGCCCATTCACCGAATCTACGCCTTGCTAGGTGATCTTGTGGCTTCAATTCTTGCACGAGTTGGATTTTGTAAGCACGCAAACCAAGATCTTTCCGCAAAATCTTCCATAAAGTGGATGGACACATATCCAATTCTTGTGCACAATGGCGGATAGACTGATTCGGGTCTTCCTCTACGCTACGCTCTACAGCCTCAATGGCTTCTTCTGTACGCACTGTACGACGTCTCTGTGGATGCGTTTTATCATTTAGAGTAAACGTAGTGCGAAAGCGTCCCACGGCTAATCGAATTAATTGCTCTGATGGACGATTATGTTGACCGTAAAATGGACGAAGTAAGCGATACGTCTCTCGAACAGATCCATGATTTTCAAAATAAATTTGCACAATTTGGAAGCGTTGTTCAGGCGTCAGTTTATTCATCTTGAAATGCCAAACCAAACTAAATATAAATCACTTGACAGCTGACAAAATGGCCGCCAGTTAAAAAAGTGTTGCCAACTTAAAGTTCTATACCTCTAAAAAAAACACCCGTTACTATGGGTGCTAGATAACTGATATACTACTCAAATACTTTTAAATACATACTTATTAAACATAGAACACCAAATCATTTCAATTTCTACCCGGCCGGGAATCGAACGCGGGACCTCTTGCGTGGCAGACGCATGTTGACCATTAAACCACTCAGGTCGTCATACTACAACAGAAACCAACCTGTATAGCCTGTAAATTCGGCTTATCATCACCAACCCTCTGCTTCTGGGCAGCCAGTCTGTTCCTCAACTCTTCAACGGAAGTCTCATCCAACTCTTGGACAGTGTATGTTTTCAATGGCTCTGGCCTCTCCACGCCCGGGATGCCTTCAACGTCCGGGTCTTCTAGTTTCAGGGACGACAGCTGTGGGCCACAGAAGTCAAGATAAGACAAGGAAATGCCATGCCAGAGCGTCGGTGGCCGAGTGGTTGAGGTATTCGACTCGTATGCGGGAGGTGGCGGGTTCGAATCCCACTGCGGCCATGTACCAACGACTCTTCTCTGAGTTGTGTACATTAGTTGATTTCTAACCGATGCTCTTACGGCGAGGGAAAACATCGTGATGAAACCTACACATTCAGGCGACTGAATGTGTAACCATGATCCAATCTGGTCAGGTTCCCCTGGTAGCAGGGTCACGGAGGTCAGATGGCAGTAGCTCTACTGTAATTACCTGAGTTGCCAAATCCTGGGTTAAGGCGGACCCCTAATAATTACAGTGAAGTGACTGTCATCTGACCTGGGGAACCTGACCAGATTGGACCATGGTTACACACATTTAGTCGCCTGAATGTGCAGGTTTCGTCACGATGTTTTCGCTTACCGTAAGAGCATCGGTTAGAATTCAAATATTGTACATAACTCAGAAAAAAGTCATTGGCACATGGCTGCAGCGGGATTCGAACCCGGCACCTCTCGCTTACGAGCCGGATACTCAATTGCTCGGCCACTGACGCTGAAATAGTCATTGGAAAATTCATTAGATTTGATTTTAATCTAGCGACTGATGGTAAATGTTAGCCTCTCATCCTATTTGTTTTCACCTATTTCTTCTAACTTTGTAAAATTTTATAAATTTGCCATATATTTATGTAAAGTATCTCTTCTTTCATCCTATCTTATTGTTTCTCCCGTCTACCGTTCTCGATCATTTTTTTTCACAGTTGACTGGTAGATAAGGCTCCTTTTTTTTTGTTTTTTTTTTTTATTGTGACATTTGATCTATTTTATTGAATTAATATTATTACATAACATATGGTTATTATTTTGACATTTTTTATTATTGTAGTATTATTTATTGTGACATTTGAATTTTGACATTTCCATCATGTTATTATGACATTCTTAAATTTACTTTTCAGTCTATTGATTTATTACGTTGCCATTTTGATTCTGTAGGTACTTTGTACAGAATAATAATATTATTATTATGTTTCAAATAATTATATTGTATCGCTAATTCTTATTGACGAACCCTATATGAATGCACATTTTTTGTCTGTATTTACTGCTAGGTATATAAATGTACTTGTGAATACAAGGGCACTTTGGGCAATAAATGAATCTGAATTTAAATCTTTAGCCTTAAGTCTGCCAATGTACCTTTAGTGCATAAAGTTTTAATAAATAAATATGAAATTTAAAAAATACTTAACACATTCTATCATCTTACCTCCCTCTGCCACATAGGAGTGCTCCCTTTGGCGTCCGCAATAGTCTTCTCCATCTTAGTGACCGCGTTGTTGGCTTCCAACCGTTTGCTCTTGATTTTGTTCTCTTTGCTCTGAAGGTCGACTATCTCCTTCTTCAGATCCGTGAACTCTTCCATGCCCTCGTTGACTTGCTCGTCTAGCTGTTGGTTACGTTTATTTATTCATTTATTGGAGCTTTTCGCGATGGAGAGACGAGTTGTTGGCATTCGACAGTGACTGGCGAACCATAGCAAACGATCGCGAAGTATGGATAAATAGGGGGAGGCCTTTGCCCAGCACTGGGATGATTCATCATCACAGCCCGTAACAGTCCACTGCAGCACTTAGGGCCTCTCCCACGAAAGGGGAGGTTATTGCCATAATCTCCACGCTTGGCAGGCGGGTTGGGGATTGCAGTGTTTAAATATAACAATGGAAAATGCTGCTGCCCATTTTCCAGACTATGGAGACTCTTGATCTTTGTCTCGAAAACATTAGTCGCCTTGTACGACACCCGCGAGTGTAAGGGGTTGGTGCTATTCTACTCTGCCGGACACCACACGGGATGATTCAGGCTGATATAAATAAATAAATTAAATTATTAGAGTACCAACAGCTATATAGCACGTGATAAATATTACTTTTAAAGAAGAAAAAAGTGGGGTGTTGCAGGCGTGTTTTTTTTTTATGTCATACGGTAGGCAAACAGGCAAGCGGGCCACCTGATGGAAAGTGGTCACCGCTGCCTGTAGACATTAGCAACACCAAGAGCATCGCCAATGCGTTGCCCACCTCTATAACACGTTCCTCTGGCAGCAAAAAGGCAAAAGCCACTCCACTGCCAAAGCCACGGTTCCCCAAATCCCCGCCCCATGGAGCACTGGAAACCTTACTCACCGGCAGAAACACAATGCTATTTAAAAGAGTATTGTTTAGCTGCGGTATTCTGTAAGGTGGAGGTACTTCCCCAGCCGGGCGGCTCCAACTCGAACGGGATACCCCGCTATGCCCTACCTCTCTTACAATGTGTGTATCTGTGGCGCTGTGTATGTGTGTGTCTGTTGCATCGTACCTCCTGAACGGCTACCCGTTGGTCTACACCAATTTTTATTAATATTTATTTTGAGAACAGTTTAGTGAGATGGTGTATAGCTTTGTTTCATCAAAATAGTTGAAAAAGTATTTGAGTTAATGTAAATTTTGCGACGTTATTCTGTCGGTCTGTTATAAAAATAAACAACAAGCCAATTACCGCAAAACATTGCTAAGGTTCGCTGTTGGCCTGTCATCGCCAGAGAAATTAAAACCATAGTCCCGTCGTTACTGTGTAAGAAGTTTAATTTCATAATTAATTACTATGAAATGTCTGTGAGAATTGGGGACTTGACTAGATTTAATATGCATTCTGAAACTAGGTTATCATCAAAGAGCTTCAAGTGGAACCAACATTCAATACAGGAAATCGCAACATTTATAATTTTTAAAATAAGTAAACTGACAAATAGGAATGCATTTGACGTATCTGTACAATGACATCACAGTTCGAAGTCACATACAAATTACATAGCAGTGATCCGTTTCGACAGATCATAAAGAGTTGCTGATTTGACATTAAGTCAACTGACTGTTGGGGAAGTGTTTTTTTTTATCAGTTCCCACTTACCTCCTCAATTTGCTTCTCGTATTTAGCTGTATCCAAGCTAAGCTGTTTCTTCTGGTTGCCGAGAGTCTCCAGGGTCTTATCTGTCTCCTTTAGATCCGCGTCCATTTGGGCGATTTTGTCCTTCGACTTCTTTGCGTTCCTGGTTTATTTAGAATATTAGGCAACAGCTAAATGAAATAATAATAATTAAATAATCGTGAACAAATTCACACAGCGCTATCTAGCCCCAAACTAGGCAAAGCTTGTACTATGGTTGCTAGCTTACTGATATACTACTTATATATTTTTTAAATACATACTTATTATACACGAAAGACCTGAAAGACCTGCACGCACTAGGAATCCTCGATTGTCAGGAGATGGCGCAGGATAGGGAGAGGTGGCGATCTCTGGTGTCGGAGGCCAAGATCCACTTTGAGTCGCTGAGCCGGCGCAGTAAGTAAGTAAGTATACTTATTATACATAGAACACCCAGACCCGTAACAGAAATTAAAATTCATCATTTAAATCATCAAAAAAAGTGTGTCCGCGACAAAGCTTGCGCCGCGAGAGAGCGTTTGTCTCTTTCTCTCAATACTAAGACGAAAGAAATACCTATATCGCGCTTTTTCTCGCTTATCGCGCGCGAGAGCAACTTGTGCTAGGCCTATAGGTCGTCAAAGCTAAGCTATAATAATGTGCAAATCGCCTTAACGGATTTCCGTTATATGTATATAGAGTGACCGGAATATTGACGTCCAAAAAAGTCATGGTTCAGTTGGTTAACATTCCAATCGCCACGCAGAGGTCCCGGGTTCGATTACCGGCCGAGCAAAAATTGAAATGATGAATTTTAATTTCTGTTCCGGGTCTGGGTGTACCATGTATGGTATGTATGTATTTAAGAAAAAAATATGTATAGGTTGACCAGGGACTTAGGTTACTTTGACAGGTTGCGGAAAAATGAGTATACTAAAGTTATTTTACTGGCAATAATAGACGAAAAAAAAGGAATTGTACATCGCCATTATTAAATGGCCTAAAGCCTTTACCACCGTCTTCGTCATTGTATACCTTCTAAAACTAGTTGGTCTAAACAGGAAACGAAAGAAATAATATTGTGACAATGTCACTGCAAAAGCGTCAAAATAAGTTCATAGGGATTCAAAGAGTAAAAAAAGTATCGATATCGATCGATTCAATGAATATTTTTGTCGATAACCAGAAGAGGAAGGGTTTACTGATTCATGTCGAATGTCATGTGCCCGATAGCTGGTACCCCAAACTCTATAGCACCGATGTACCTACACAATTTCGACAAGATAATTTCTTGCCGCTTGTATCAAATTGTTTTCAGGTAAAGTAATAAAGCAACATCGGTAGCTGTACATTTTAAACAAAACTTTTGTTTTAAACAAAAATTTTATCTTTTTTGTAGGAAGTAACTCCAGAAGTTTAGGCGAACTGCTGTCCGCATGTTCGAGAAATAGAAAATAAATATAGAAATAAGGGACCCATCATTGATAAACAACTTATTATTACGGACGTTGGCGATGAAAGTACATCCGATTACCAATCAGACATGACGATATATTCAAAGACTTTGAATGTTTAGAAACAGATTTTGATTTTGTCTTTAGTATACGTATCCAATTAAGCGTAAAATCGATTTCTACATGTCAATAATAAAAAAAGCAATAAAAAGGAAATATAGTAAAATCACAAAACAACACCTAGCGGCGAATTGTGCTGTTTTTTAGCTGCTTTATTTTATATCGATACATTTACTAAGAGTATAAACCGTAATATAATTACACACTCAAACGAATGAAAAAATGGTAAGAGAAATTTAGTATAGGTGACGAACCACCTTGACTTCTCCGATATTTCTTAGATAGGTATGAGACGGGCATGATGTTATGAACCCATATATGCAGTACTAGATTTTGCTCGCACCTGCGTCTGCGTAGAATTCGGTTTTACATTGCGGACCCGTTCCTGCATTTTGGGCATATTATAAGCTTCATGTATTTTATCAATAACAATAAGTCATAATTAAGTTATTTTATCAAAATTATTTATTAGTTGCGTGATAATGTAACATAAGTATATCCATCCGTCCGAATAATATTAGCAGGATAAGTTGTATGTATACGGGAACATAAATAGGTAATATTTATATTTATTCAATAAAAAATATATCGATATGTATAAACGTACGATCCCATCACTGTCCATCTGACATTTTTATAGCGTCATATGATTTTGATGACAGACTATACTACTTCCGGTGTTGCTACATAAAACGCAGAACTAACGCCACCATTGTCTGGTCACCTCTGTCGCTGGTCAAGCTATAAGTCGTATATCACTTATATAACACCCATAATATAACACAAACTTTGCTTACTTTGGAGCTAGATGGCGCTGTGTGAATTTGTTCAAGCACATGTATATCTTTTATTTATTTATTTATTCTGCGCTCAACTCCAACCCTGTTCATGAACCATTGATGACCATGAACACCCGGACAATAGCAAAAGAAAACTGACCTTATACTGGTATTACTGACCTTACACTGGTATTGATATCGACCCTCAGCTTTGTCATTTCGTTGGACACCTTATCTATTTTCTGGGCGAGGTCGTCGACAGTTTTCTGCATGTCCATGTGTTACTGACCCTATACTGGTATGACTGACCTTATACTGGTATGACTGACCTTATACTGGTATTTCTGACCTTACACTGGTATTACTGACCTAACACTGATATTACTGACCTTAAACTGATATTACTGACCTTACACTGGTATTACTGACCTTACACTGGTATTGATAGCGACCCTCCGCTTAGTCATTTCGTGGGACACCTTATCTATTTTCTGGGCGAGGTCGTCGACAGTTTTCTGCATGTCCATGTATTACTGACCTTATTCTGGTATTACTGTTATTATACTGGTATTACTAACTTTATACTGGTATTACTAACTTTATACTGGTATTACTGACTTTACACTGGTATTACTGACCTTATACTGGTATTACTGACCTGATACTGGTATTGATAGCGACCCTCAGCCTAGTCATTTCGTTGGACACTTTATCCATTTTCTGGGCGAGGTTGTCGACAGTTTTCTGCATGTCCATGTATTACTGACCTTATTCTGGTATTACTGACCTTATACTGGTATTACTGACTTTACACTGGTATTACTGACTTTACACTGGTATTACTGACCTTATATTGGTATTACTGAACTCATACTGGTATTACTGACCTTATACTGGTATTACTGACCTGATACTGGTATTACTGACCTGATGCTGGTATTGATAGCGACCCTCAGCTTAGTCATTTCGTTGGACACCTTATCTATCTTCTGGGCTAGGTCGTCGACAATTTTCTGCATGTCCTTGACCCGACCGCCCGCTATGGCGGTGATTTGTTCGTCTACGCCTTGGACTTCTTTCTCTACCTGTGGAGTGGATTTTTTTTTTACCAAAAAGTCAAACGAGCAGGCAACCCAACGATCAGACGGTACCTGATGGTAAGCAGTAACTGTCACCCATACAAACATATTGACAAACAAGTAACGGCCAACCGTTTGTCTAAATCAGTTGGCAACTGAATTTGTAATTAAATAATTCTACGCTACATCACCTACGTCGGCCACTGGCTATAGCGTCTACCAAATTAGAGTAGTGTATGATTATTATATGTCAGATTCAGTTATCCACTGAGATAGCCAATAGCCCCGCTGATGGTATGCGGTAACTGTCGCCCATACCACGACTTATGCATTAGTACAAAAAACGCAGAACCGCAGATGCGTTGTCACTGTAAGGAGAAAGATGAAAGGACTCATGCCTGTAATTGCGCTGGCTACCTTATCCTTCAAATCGGAACATTACATTTCCGACATCGTTGCTTGGCTGCAGAAATAGTTAAGACGGTCGTACCAACTAATTTGCTATCTAACACTAGCTTTTTCCTGCAACTTCATCTACGCAAAAGTTGGTTATGGTTATCACAAGAACTACATTGAATATAATATTATAACTACATTGAAGAATATAAAAAAATATTTTTGGTATAAATTAAACCTAAAAGTGTTAATGTAGGATTTAAGCTAGGAGCAATGCAAAATATTATCAAAATCCGTTGAGTCGTTTTTGCGTGAAAGAGTCAAACTCATTCGAACACTTAATCTCAGAAAATTTCACATTTACAATATTAGCATAGTCTACAGAACATTTTAATATTGACGAGGTTGACCAAAACAGTCTCGGGAGCCGACTGGCACCCCGTGTAGGTATATTATTATTATTATTTTATGTTATACGGCAGACAAACAGGCAAACGAGCCGCCTGATGGAAAGTGGTCACCGCCGTTTATGGACGTCAGAAACACCAGGGAGTGTGATTATTATTTATTATTCCGAAAAGTAGAATGTGAAATTGTTCGGCAGTATATGTTGGTACTTCACTTCATATCATCTACATGGGACTAATCCCTTTCATGTATTTTAAGTTTGTCAATTTTGGTGTGTTAAAAAAACAACGTAATTACAACGTAACATATCTGCTGAATATTTAGATTTTTTATTTCCTCTATACGACTTAGCTCAAGGAAATCTACGTAGCTCTGCGGCACATTTACATGTGCCCACAGTATAAGACCAATTACCTCGCCAGCGTCTTTCTTTGCCTTCTCCAATTTTTTTTCGGCATTCTTCAGCGCGGTCTCCAAGTTCTTCTTCTGTCTCGGGTCCACCTTACTGGACGCCACTCTGGCCTCTTGTTGGGTTATTTGCGTCTGAAATTATGAATGTGGTTGTTTTAAGTTGTTAAAATATATGAGAAAAGATTTTAACTTTTAGACATACCGATAGCATACTGCCATTCATAACACAGATCACCAGTCAATGGCGTTCCATAGACCATCCTGCCTACAGGACAAGGTTTGTACAAATTAAATCAATTCTTAACATTTGTTAGGTCTTCTGCTGGAGACCTTGAACTTGGTTGGAGTCTCGAGAGAGTCAATTGGCAGCCCGCGACAGTATATTATTACATAGACTCCGATTCGGACATTAGGAGCGTCGCACAGTGATTCAGATTTGAAAAAAAAGGTTATAATTTTGACCAAAAAAAATTGCTGCCGTTAGGAAATCTGATTAACAACAACATTTGTCATGTTAAATTTTTCGATAAATTGTGTCTAACATGGTCAAAAAAAATAATGAAAAAGAAAATGTGTGGAGGAATTTCTATTTTTTTATTTTTCTCGAATCCTTTAAAAGTGTTGAAACTGAAACCTTCTCTATATTATTATATTCAACTTTGTCTTCGTCCCCGTAAAGAAATTTTTTGTATATACTTGCAGCTTTGGCTTTGAGGCGCAAATGAATTTTTTAAATTTTGTTTTTAATTTTTAAGGCAATTAGTGTTATTTTGTCGTATTTTTTCATAGAAATAATGTGGTCGATGGCCTTGGTTAAGGTATCAGACCCGTAATCGAGAGGTACCGGGCTCGAATCCCATTGCGGTCATGTACCAATGACTGTGTCTGAGTAATGTACATTAGTTGATTACTAACCGATGCTCTTACGGTGAGCGAAAACATCGTGATGAAACCTGCACAATTAGGCGACTGAATGTGTAACCATGATAAAATCTGGTCAGGTTATCCTGGTAGGTCACGGAGGTCAGATGGCAGTCCACAATCACAGCCCATAACACTCCACTGCAGGACTTAGGGCCTCTCCCACAGAGGGGAGGTTATTGCCATAATCTCCACGCTTGGCAAGCGAGTTGGAGATCAGATGGCAGTCGCTACACTGTAATTACATGATCTGCCAAATCCTGGATAATGGTCAAGGCGGACTCCGGGCCCTCGTGCGCGAGAGCACAACCGGGACATTAACGCCATTCTTTTTTATAGTCGCTGATTCGGCCTCTACTACAACTTACTGTCTTACTACAACTTAGTTCAGTAACTTAGTAGTTTGGGTGGCTAGGAGGTCCATAACACAGGTTAACCTAGTTTGGACTCCTGTCTCCCAATCAACTATTTGATATTTTAAATGTCTTTGTAAATTTTTTGAGAGAAAACAAAATAAATATAAGAAAAAGTAACCAATAAAAATCAAAGTATTAGAAGATCGAAAGTATTAACTTACTCTCAAAACAGGCACTTGCTCAGTCAAACTCCTTAGTTCGACATTCAACTTGTGGAGAGTAGTTTTCCCTTCGCGAGCGTTCCTTTGCAAGGACATTAAGGAGGTCTCTGCATTCGTACATTCGCCCCGAAGCTCTGTCAGTCTGTAAGGAATGAATGGAGAGTGAATGAAGGTTGGACGTGAATGAATCAATGAATGGTATTGTGCAAAGCTAGGAAGTCCTATACTTAGACATTTTGCAGAAAAATAAGTACACTAATATTAGTTTTACTGGCAATAATATATAACAAAAATGAATGCGATTATTGCGATTCTAAAATACACGAGATGCCGCTGCTGTGTCGTAAGGTTTTCTGTTAAAATAAAGCTCCGTCATTAGCTGGAATGGATCCGTCATTTCACAGCAGTTATATCGATCTTATAGCGTGGCAGTATTTTGACAACAGACCTCACGCCTAAAGGCATCTGAAATCGTTAAAACTCTCATTGTAACTCGACGCTATTGAATGGTCATTGATATTGAATAGTCCTTCTAAAATCTTCTAAAATTAGTTAGTTTAAACAGCCAACGGCACTACGAAGGCCAAGATAAAAAATTACAAGGTCAAAATGTGCTCATAGCGATGCAAAAAGTAAAAAAAAAAAATCGATGTTCTCCGCCCCAATTGACAAATCACCTCAATTCCTGGTCGCTGTTTAACACAAATAGAGAATTTAGCGGATTTTGATCTCTCATATTTTATGACTCC